>JAWMRA010000005.1:21753032-22309373 GCA_035584735.1 Pseudotriccus pelzelni
GCCCGGGCGGCGGCTGCGGGGCCGCCGCGGGAGCCGCCCGCTGAGCCAGCGCGGTCCGGCGGGCGGGCGCGGGCGGCGGGTCCCGCAGCCCCTCTGGGCCGCGCCTCCTCTCCGGCCCGCCTTCCCAGGGGATGAAACTCGGCAGCGGCTTCCTCGGCGGCGGCAAGAGGGCGGCGGCCATGGAGCCCACGTTCCCCCCCGGCATGGTGATGTTCAACCACCGCCTGCCCCCGGTCACCAGCTTTGCCCGGGCGGCCGCGCCCCCCCCGCCGGCCCAGCACCCCCCGCAGTGCGTGTTACCTCCGGCCGCCGCCGCCGCTTCCTCCACGGCGGGCGAGCCCCCGGCGCCTCCGCCCCCGCAGGACGTGACTTTCAAGAAGGAGCCGGCGGGGGCTTTCCCCTCCGCGCCTTCCTCGCGGAGCCCCTGGGGCTTTCTGCAGTCCCTGGTGAGCATCAAGCAAGAGAAACCCAGCGAGCAGGAGGAGGAGGAGCAGCAGCCGCAGCACCATCACCACTACGGGGGGCTCTTCGGGGGAGCGGCAGAGGAGAGACCCCCTGGCCTGGGCGGCGGCAGCGGCGAAGGAGCCGGCCAGAGCGTGATCCAGGACCTCAGCCTTCTTCACCACCTGCACCAGCATCCCCACCGAGACCTGCTGCTGACCGGCAGAGGCGAGGGCGCCCCAGGGAGCGTGGGTGAGCCAAAGCACGACGCCCAGGTCAAGAAGGCAAAGAGGCCAAAGCCAGAAACTCAGGGAATCAAAGCCAAGCGGAAGCCAAGCGCTTCATCCAAACCCCCCCTGGTGGGAGATGGGGAAGGTGCTGTTGCGTCCCCCAGCCAGAAACCTCACGTCTGCGAACACTGCAGTGCTGCCTTCAGGAGCTCCTATCACTTACGCAGGCACGTGCTCATCCACACCGGGGAGAGGCCTTTCCAGTGCAGCCAGTGCAGCATGGGCTTCATCCAGAAGTACTTGCTGCAGAGACATGAGAAGATCCACAGTAGAGAGAAGCCTTTTGGGTGTGACCAGTGCAGTATGAAGTTCATCCAGAAGTACCACATGGAAAGACACAAGAGGACGCATAGTGGAGAAAAGCCATACAAATGTGACACTTGTCAGCAGTATTTTTCCAGGACTGATAGACTGTTGAAGCACAGAAGAACGTGTGGTGAAGCCATAGGTAAAGCAGGGGCTGGAATGGAGCCTGGATCATCAAACAGCATGGGTAGCTTGGCTGCATTGTCTCAGGGAAATACAAGTTCCTCAAGGAGAAAAAGTAAAACGAAAAGTACGTCCACTGAAAACAAAGGAAACAAGTGTAGTAGCAAAATAGCTGAACCTCAAGTTACAAGTAATGTGGCCATGCCAAGTTATGCAGTTGATATTCCTATTGTGTCTTCCAGTGGTGGTCTAGTTGGCACAGGCGTAGAAGAACTTCAGAAAAAGGTGCCAAAATTGGTCTTGAAAAAAGCAAGCAGAAAACAGGCAGACAAAAATTACCTTAATTTTGTATCACCACTGCCAGATATTTTGGGGCAAAAACCGCTGTCTGGGAAACAGAGTGGCTCTCTGGGCCTGGTAGCCAATACCGGTGTAGAAACTATTGGCCTTCTCCAAAGTACAGGTGGTAAACCGGGTCAAATAAGTAGCAATTACGATGATGCCATGCAATTTTCCAAGAAAAGAAGATACTTACAAACTGCGAGCAGTAACAGTGCCTTTTCACTTAATGTCGGACACATGGCTTCCCAGCAGTCCGTCATCCAGTCTCCAGGTGTTAGTGTTATGGATAACGAAGCTCCTTTATCTCTCATTGATTCAGCGTCTTTAAATAGTGAAATAAAGTCTTGCCATGACAAGTCTAGTATTCCTGATGAAGTCTTACAGAGCCTTTTGGACCAGTACTCTCACAAATCAGAAGGCCAAAAAGAAGATCCTTTCAGTATAACTGAGCAGCGTGTGGACTTGCACACTTCAGGAGAACATTCAGAGATGGTTCAGGAAGAAAACTTGAGCCCTAACTCTCAAACAGTTTCAAATGATAAGGCAAGCATGTTGCAAGAATACTCAAAATACCTCCAACAAGCCTTTGAAAGAACAACCAATAGCACTGGTTTTGCTTTTGGACCTAGTTTCCAATTTGTTAGCTTGTCTTCGACTCTCCATAACCACACTCTGTTTCCAGACAAACAGATATACACTACATCTCCACTTGAGTGTGGCTTCAGCCAATCCGTTACCTCAGTATTGCCAACTGCGTTGCCAAAACCTCCGTTTGGGATGTTGCTTGGATCTCAGCCAGGCTTTTATTTGTCTGCTTTGGAGGCTTCGCATCAACAGTTGACTCCTTCTCAAGAGCTGGATGATCTCATTGATCCGCAGAAAAACTTAGAGAGTTCGTCTAACTACCAGTCAGCATCTCAGAAACTGACTGGCCAGAAGGAACAGAAAAACTTAGAATCCTCAACGAGCTTTCAGATCCCATCTCAGGAGTTAACTAGCCAGATAGATCCTCAGAAGGACATAGAGCCTAGAGCAACCTACCAGATCGAGAACTTTGCACAAGCGTTTGGTTCTCAGTTTAAGTCGGGCAGCAGGGTGCCAATGACTTTTATCGCTAACTCTAATGGAGAAGTGGACCATAGAGTAAGGACTTCAGTGTCAGATTTCTCAGGGTATACAAATATGATGTCTGATGTAAGTGAGCCATGTAGTACACGAGTAAAAACCCCAACCAGCCAGAGTTACAGGTAAGGTCCTGACTGACCAGGCTGTGGGGTCTTCTTAATGTAATTTGTTTTACTTTGACAACACTGCCATTGGAATGTTTCTACACGGTCCTATTAAGAATAATGTAACATGCCCTTTCAATGCAACTTTTCATATTTAGTTTATTTGATTAGTGTGAAATTTTTTTTTTAGCTCTGTTTATTATGGTTTTTAATCAAGAATCAATAGTTTAAAATAGTATTTTTGTTCAAGTGACAATGTTTTAGCAATCAAATTTACATTATGTAGATTGTCAGGGAATAGCCCAAAAGTTTAAAATGCAAAAAATTAACTTTGTTCCTAGGACTGAGGTTTATTCTAATTGCTTTACTCTCAGGAAAGTGTAATGAAGCATGGGAATTCTATGCACCGTTAGTGTATTGGAACTTCCAAATTGCAGATGATGACAAATATATCTCAGCTTTTTAAGGAAGGGATCTATGACATTTCAAATTGCTGTCTTTTATTGTCGGCTGATCTGAAAGAATTTTGCTACCTAAATCTTGTTGTTTTTGAAGTACTCCTGTTCTTCCAGGTGATGCTCATTCCAGGCAGGTGGAGCAAGTACTCTTGGGTGTGTAGGATAAGCCCAGCGTGGTAGCTTTAATCTGAACAGTAATGTCCCCAGAACTTCTGCATGAGACTGTAATTCCGTAAAGAGATTCTGTTGACACAAACCATGAGAACAAAGTGTGTGCATCTGGTTCATGTCATTGGAACCCCAACTTGAAACTACAGTCATAATCCAGATAGGCTTTTGGGATACATTATTTATTATACATGGTTCAAAAAAAGTCCAACCCTTGCTCTTCCCCTTTTTCATGTTCTTTTAGTGTAAAAGGGTCCCTCTATTTTATTGTGTTCCTGGTTCCTCTGGACTTGGTCTTGGTGGTCCCCTCACCCTTTTCTTTCCCTCATTCCCTACTCACTCTCTCACCCCAACTTAATAGCTAGCATTTCAAAAGATTTACATTCCAGAAAGTGCATATCTTACGATGTGCTTTCTGATGTCTGAAGGCATCAGATGACAAACAATGAATTCCCACATGTTTTAGAACTATGTTGAGGTTTCCATGTACAATAAGAAATAATATACTCCCAATTGTACATACTAAGGCCCTTATCCTGCATCAGGATCAGCTAACACGGACCCCAGTGCCCAGCTGGGTACCAGTGGTGTCACTGGAGCTCGTTACGGAGAGAGGGGCTTGCAGCAGTTCATCACGGCAGGCTTTTAGGGCCTAAGGCTGCAATTCCATCAAAGGCTTCTGGTGATGACCTCAACTACAAAAGTAGAACTTGAGTGGCTTGTTAATATCAGCAGAACTTTTCTTTGGAATTATTGCCTTACTTTATGTATATTTTGTGGTACATTATTTATTATATGTGAATCCTGATTAATGCCTGTGGAGCCATGGAAACCTGCTAGAAATACTGGTGGCCATTCAAAGCTGCTGAAAGGCAGTGGCACTGCTCTAAACCACTTTTTGCAAATGTATTTTTTAATTAGTTTTTTAATGTAATTTTGGTGATGTTTATGATGATGGTTTTTTATGTACTCTTGGTGATGTTTCAGTCTTACGTACTTTTCTGTTGTCAGGAAGGTACCAGTGGTTGTTTGCAGTCTTATTGTGTAATCAGCCTATTACAGGCTTCCATGTATAATAAAGTTATTAACATTGTGCAAGTGTAAAACACTTCTGGTTATGAAAGTGGTGTATTATTAAAGGAATTGTTACAAAAATCCTGGGTAATTGCTCCTGTTGTCCCTCACCACTAAGAATTGAAACCTGAGCCCACTCGTGATCTCTTTTAGTAGTAAATGTCTTCCCCCCCCCCCCCCACTAATCTAGAGTTTGTCCTAATAGAGCCCGTGTAACTCCATTAACTTTTTATTTATACTTGATTCTGTATTTCATGCTATTTCAGTTGAAATAAGCAAACAACAACTGTTCTTTACTCACAGAACCCAGCCGGTCATCGGGGATGAAATAGTCCGTAACCACTGTGTTGGCTTTTTGAGTACCTTTTCTTTTGTGTTACAGAGCTTATAATTTACATTCTTTATATTGTGTGTAGTAGAAGTTGCATATGTATTGTTCTGGCTGTTTGCTTTAACTTAATAAAACCCATTATTCACAAAATCATAAAGGTATCACTTCTATTATCCAGTCACACTTGAGAACCTGTTAGGGAAACATTAGGAGATTAAATTTTGAGATGGAATAATATAATTTACTGGCGTGTTTTCAGCTTATTCTCTTCAGTTTCCTTTTTGAGTCAGATAATCTGAATGTGCTGTTTTAGAAACCAGGGCTCTGGTTTTCTCTCATAACTTTAGTTTAGCAAAACTGAACAAATATTCTTAAGTTAAAATGTTGATGCAGCCTCATGTTTTCAAATCTGTAGTTTTGGTTAAAAAATATCTAAATAGCGTATTGTTAACTTCAAAGACTTTTATAATTGCTGGAAATTCAGAATGACATGTATATGATGTAATTTCATTCAAGGTAAAGATTGTAGAAGGTTCTCTTTCTGCTTTTTGGGGAGGGTTTTTGGTTGTGTTCCCCCCCGCCCCTCTGCTAGCTTCTGCATTCTAAAATGCCCAGTAAAAGTAGTACTGTAGTAAAATACTTAAAAGCATTTTAGGTAATCTGAAGATAGTTTGTGGATTTACTTAATCTGTATTTTTCTTCAACTTTGCATGTGAATTTGAATGAAGACAATAAGATGAGAAAAATCCTTGGCATGTTGAAAAATGGCAAAAACTTTAAAAGGTAAATATGAAATATGCTCAATGTCTAATATTCAGAACATTGCTAAAAATCACTTAAAAAATCTGATGGAAACCTAGTGGAATTTTGCACAGTTTAGCAGTTATTCGAACATGTTTCTAAATAGAGCAAAACTAAATATTTTTTTGCTTCAATATGGAGTTCAATTTTTTTTTCTTTAAATAATGAAAGTTAAGGATGTGTTAAAGTTGCATAGAAATTGGGTATGGCTTTGCCTGCTACATATTAGAAAACTACATAGAAAGTAATAGTTAACCCACATGAACAAAAGCTTTATTTAGGGATGTGGGAGTGAGAGATGGAAAGGGAAAGCAAAATGGCTCTTTATTTCAAGGTTTATTTTTTATTGTTTCTAAAGAAATTATGGGAGAGGAATGATAACCTGGTGTTCCTTCCACTAACAGGATTGTAAAGAAGAATTGATGTACGTGATGATAGAAAATCGTGCATAAACTGTTACACTTCCTCTTACAGTAGCTCACGTAAAATGTTTTTGCTTTGGAACAAGTGCGTTTATGGTTCCTTGAATTGTGAATGCATCTCTGTGTCCCAGGCCACTGAAAATGCATGTCTGACCCACCTGCAGATGATAGAGAAGAACCAAGTAAAATTTGTCTTAGCTCCTGAATTACTTGCATTGGACACAGACTTGCGGGTGAAACGTTAGAGTAAGAAACTGAAATGAAAGCAGAATGAAAACAAAGTGAAAGCAGAATGGTGTGAAGGGGGGTTGCAATTTCAGGTTTATGGACTACTGATGAAGAAAAGCTGCCTGATGCCTCATGGAGCCCTTGAGAAGATACTGGAATAATTCAATGTATTCTATTAGTGGTTTTCTGTTGTTTCAATTGTTTGGTCTTTCCCCACCCCTCGTATTATATGCTTGATAACAGTGTAATTGTCTGAATGATGCTTCTGCTGTTTTTTTTCCCACCAGCTAGAAATCGGTCTTGTTCATGTCAAGTTGCTGTTGTGACTATGGAAATGTTTGTTACACCCAAGAAGATACTTGTGACAATGTGTAAGTTACTAACTCCATGTTCTAGGGTGTGTTGAAGGGAATCAGGTCACTTCAAAATGAAAGATACTGTTTACAGCCCCTGCTGATTACCAGCTTTAAACATTCAAGCTGTAATTTTCCAGGCTCTGTCTCATGGTCTATGCACTATCTCTAGGAAACTTCTGCAAAAATTGCTCACATATTTCCTAAAATTAGATTAAGGAAGAAAACTCTTTTGTTCCACTGGTGTTTTCATCCCATGCTTCTTCAAAACCAAACTAGAATCATCTCCCCACAGGCTAGGACTTTAGACTGGGTTGGTGGATATTCCTCGTTGAATCATTGTTCTTGAAACCTGATAATAATTAAGAGTTTTAGAAAATGCTTTTACATTCAGAGATGTGGAAGTTTGGCAGCTCTGTCTCCAAAGATGATCCCTCCAGGATAACAGATCAGCCTGTTTCAATTATTTGGTACGTTAGTCCACATGGCAGGTCTTCAGTGTGTGTCCATGGGTGCATGTGTTGCATATTCTCAGACTGGAATCTCTTTTCTCACTGCTTACATAAGTGTCTTCACTTTTAATATTCTTCTCAGGTGATTTTTGTGCAATTTTTTGTTTGTGCAAAGACTTAGGAAAATATGTTTTAGTGTTCTATACAGCGTTTGGAACACACGACATATACCCTGCTTCCCAAATGAGCAACTGTCATACACTTCATTGTCCGTGCTGTTTGAAACATTTCTCATGTAACCTTTTTCACTGGTAGTTAAACCCCAGGTTTATTTCAGTGTTGTTTGCTTTCTCACACCTTAGAAAATAAATCTATTTTCCCATATTTGTATATTGATATTCTAATATTGTGGTGTTTATAGACACACATTTACCTTTGGATGCCCGGTTTCCTTTTGATACCGATGACCTGGAGGGGCATAGATGCCGACATTTCATCTCTGTGACACTGATTCTAGTTGAGTTCCTTGGTATAAGATCCCTGGGTTACAAACAGGAAGGCAGTGTTTTCTGGATAACATTCTCTGTCATGTCATCAGTCTGTTGTAATGTATGTTCAGGGTGGGGTGAATCGAGGATTAAAGAGAAGATTTAGTTCTGGTGCTTTTTTAAAACGTTCATAATCTTTATATTAATGCAAATTTTTATAAGTAGCATATTACTATATTTTCAAATTGATGCTTCTCAGTATTTTGCTTTTAATAAATTTCCAGTGGATTTGGTGATTTTAAACCGAAGGCTGTCCTAAGTACTGGTAGGATGTTACACCAGAAAGCTGCCTGTCTGTGCTTGGCAACCTGCTCTGAAATTTGTTAAAATATTATATAGCCAGACTGAAAATTAAGAAAGAATTAAGAACTAATTTAAGAATATATTCCTTTGATTATTTTAATATACTCTATCTTACCTTAAAATATATTTTAAATAGTCTCTTATTTAGTGCTACAACTATCAAAACATTCTGTGAGCTAATGAGGCATATAATGGTCACTATGCAGGACCTGCAGCAAGCATCAGGCATTCTGTAGTAGCTCATGTGCCACCTTTGATGCTAAAACTTGCTTTATCTAAAAGTAGGTTCTTACCATTCAGAATATTCCTGTGTCTTGTTCAGAAGGAACCTTTACTCTGTGCTGTTGGCAAAGGAGATTTGATTTTGATTTTTTTTTTCTCAAAGGCCAAAAGACTGGTTGCTTTTTCATCCCACAGTTTCTCCTTACAGTGTGTACTTCTCTGTGTGTTCATACTCTGTCCCCAGGGGATAGGTCTTGACTGGGACATGATTGTTTATATGGCTAGAAATCATGTCAGTGGTGGTAAGGATGGTTCAGTCTGCTCAAACATTCTGAATACTATAATTGTTTTCTGATTGGGGGAAAAATGTCCCACAGGTGGGATGTTTTTGGATGCTGTTACATTCTGAGAAGAGTGGGAATAATACCAGGCTGAGACCTGCTTAGAGTAGAATTTACAAAGAAATCCATGTGCAACTTGTTGAGTGGCAGGGTTTAGAATCGATTTAATTTCCTTTCTGGTAATGAGGAAATATATAGATGTGTAATAAAATATATTGCATATTTCTCTGAAGTGCTTTAAGTTCTGATGGATAAAATATACCAGTGGATCTTCTTAACAAAGTTATTAATTAACAATAATTCATAAATAAAATGATCTCTAGAATGAAAAATATATTGTCTTGGAAGCCGCTCAGTCATGCTGGGCAATGAGACTAATAAGGATCAGCTTGTTCAGCTGAGGAGGGCACTTATATTGTGTTAGCTCTCTGCTCATGTTGTGTTAGCTCTCTGCTTGGAATTCGGACAGCTTGCTGGTAACACATTTACTTGTCCAAGCTCCTGGCCCCATCCTGTCTGAAGGGGCAGAAGGCAATCACACAGTCTTGGCAGGGAGAGCATGGCCTGCCTCTTGCAGCTGGGCTGTGGCCCAGGGTTTGGAAGTGTGAGAGGCAGTGCAAGCAAGCTCCATTTCTTAGAACACCTAGGGGTTTTTTTGAAGACCTGGTGTTTCCAAGTATTGATTCACTATGTGAAAATAAAATGCAGAGATCTGTGCCAAACTCTTGCTATCTTTTTGGCCAGAAGGCTGAATAACCGCACTGATATTCACTAGTAGTCAATGGAGATGTGTCACTAAAACTATTCAACCTGTTTAGCTTAAGGAATTTTGTGAAAGCTAGGTCAGATGATATCATGTACTAGGTGCATCAAACCCTGTCACTAAACGTGTACACTTGGTGTTCTTAGTGTAGTCTGTAAGAAATCTGTATGAAATATGTAGGTGATTTAAAAGTTTACTCCCTGAGCATTCTTAATTTAAGCTTCATTCCAGGTTTGCTTCTGTAACAGTAATTTAATCTTAGTCTGGAGACATGAGAGTTAAACTAATTACTCATCTTGAGATCTTGGAACTTGGATTTCTGGAGAGAAGGTAGTAATTTATGTGCAGATACACTAAATTTGATTATTTTGGAGCTGAGAGACTTTAGAGTAAAAGTAGTTTCATATTTTGTTTTATGTGGTTTTGGAAATAGAACTTCACACATGTGAAGAGTAGATGGCAAAGGGAATAAGACTGCTAAAACTGTTAGTTTTTACTATTTTTAACACTGTATTCTGATGCTTGCATGTTTTGTTCTTCTCACAATGAAGCTAAATTAAAATCTCTGAGAAAGGGGTCCCTCTAATACAGCGTAATGAAGTCTTTAAATGGGTACAGTTGTAGGTCATCGTGAATAGGAATGCAGTGACCTTTGTCTTGACAATGAAGCTGACACAAGCTTCTCAAAGAGCTGTTCTTTTTTTTTATTATTATTATTTCTCCGCCAGAAAGGACACAAATAAAACAGAGGATCCCCTTCTCCCATCAGTGAACAAAATCAAAAGACTAGAAAATGTGTTGTAATTTGTCAGTTTGCAAGATCTAGAAATAACACGGACTTCTTTCTCAGTGTACATACTGCTACAGGGACGATTCGTGACAAGGAGTGGGGAAAAGAAGGAAAGTCCACTTGACTGGCCGTAAGACTAGTAAAGGGCCTTCTGGTTTCTTAAGATACTTTGGAATAGTCTGTTTTGATTTTGGGATACACAGCAATGAGGCATTCAAAATTACTTGTAGCTACTTATAGTTTGGAATCTAGAAAAATCAAAAACTTTGTGTCATTGATTTTCCACTTTTGCTGTACGTTGCAGGCTTGCAATGTACTGAAATCAAGGAAGGCTTGAATTTCTTGGTGGGCTGTATAAAAAAGCAAAGCATTTTGCAGAAAGGACATAAATGTTGTGTCTGTTTCCTACTGGGGAGACACTGTTGCTTTATGCAGCTTCAGCAGAGCTTTTTGAATTGCGGTGCTCAGCAATTTTCTTCAATCATAGAGAATCATCTGTCATTCTTAGAGAATGACATTACCTCTAGCTGAGGACTTTCTCAAGGTTTCAGCAATGCTGATCTGAACTGTGCTCTCTCTTGTAAAAGGGAGGCCTGTATAGCAGAGCGAACTCTCAAGTGTGCAGTCAAGGTAATGAATGGAGATCTGTTCCTTTTTAAAGAAGTTGTATGTATAGGACTGATCCTCTGTGATCAAATAGTGATTTTATTTCTTTTTAGCTAAGGACCTGCCTACATGCTTTTTTGAAGAGGAAGTTGTTTACTTGATGATGATGAATGCCTGAAACATGTATTTTTATTGAGTGTCCCTCTCTGAGAATAGGGTTCGTCAAAAGGGAAAAAAGAAAAAGAAGAGAAAAGTTCAGAGTATGCACATGTTGTTTCAGAGCTGTGTGAAACAGCAGTTACCACACAATACACCGATACCATATAATGGATCTAGTGGACAGTGACTTTAATAGGTGAAAATAAAAAGGTGTATGGAACAATGTGTTAATGGTTAGAAAGATTTAAGTTGTTCCTTTCTGTAAATGAGAAGACTTACTCATAAATCTTACTTTATTAGCTAGGACATGACTAATTTGATACCAGAGCCTTTTATTTTTGCAACTTCATGTCAAATCTTCTGAGGGATGGAAAGTGGAAACATTGATTTTCTTTTTCCAGGGGAAAAAGTGTGCCGAGGAGTGAGGTAAATTCTTAATGAAGATTAAATGCTATGCAGTTTCTGCACATTCTAACAAACCAGTAATTTCTACTTATTTATCTTAATGTGCTAATATGAAACAAAGACTGCCATGCCTGGTGTTTAGCAGGCTGAAGTGGGCTGATGGCAGTCTCACGAAGTTCAGCAAAATAAAACGCTCAGTCCTGCCCCTGTGGAGGAGTAACCCTATGCATCAGGACATGCTGGGGGGCCAACTGGTTGGAAAGCAGCTTTGCTGAAAGGGACTTCAGGGTCCTGGTGGACAACAAGCTGTCCAAGAGCCAGCAGTGTGTCCTTGTGGCAAAAAGGGCAAACAGTATCCTGGGGTGCTTAAGGGGAGCATGAGCGGTGGTCAAGGAGGGTGTCCTAATTCGCTCAGCACTGGTGAGGCCACGTCCTGGACTTTCCAGTACAGCGGACAGGCAGACTGACTGAGGAGAGTCCAGCAGCACCACAAAGATGATGAAGTACCTGGTAGGAGAGGCTGAGAGAGCTGCGTGTTCAGCCTGCAGAAAACAAGGCTCAGGAGGATCTCAGAAATGGGAGATGAATTCTCCATCAATGTCTCCAGTACCTAAGGAGAAAGAATGAGGGAGCCAGACTCTTTGCAGTAGTACCCACTGACAGGACAAGAGACAGTGGGCACAAAGCACATGAAATTCCATCTGAGCACAAGAAAACACTTATATTGAGGAGGTTGTCAAACACAGAAATAAGTTGCCAGAGACACTGTGGAGTTTCTATCTGTGGAGGTACTTAAAGCCCAGCTGCATGTGGTCCAGGACAGGCTGCTGTCATTGACCTGGCTGGAGTAAAATGAAGTCAGGAGCTCCTTTCCAACATCAACGATTCTGTGACTGTAGTTTTGTGTGGTCAGTGGTCTGTGCCAAATGGCAGTGACAGGTTTTATGCTGAAGAAGACAGTATGTGTCTCTAGGAAGTAGTACAATGGTGTGTCTGAAAGTGCATTGTTTAGTGGAACAAACGGGCTAGAGGATTCAGGATGTTGCTGGGAATCCTATCATGCTGCAGTGTTAAGCAGTTAAAAGTTTCAGCTGTCTAGTTTGGACACTGCATTATCTTGCAGGCATTTTCCATGACAAGCCTTCCTTAGTCTTTTATTAAAGAGTAAGAAGAAAAGCTGGTGAAAGCATTGTGCAGTAATTTTTTTAGTTGTTTATATTGCATACAATATAAAATGTTATATCAACTATATAGTATGTATTTTTTGTTTCTTCATGTTTTATTAACTTTCTTTCCTTTCTTGTTAACTGTAGTAGATGGTTACCAAAAGGAAACATCTAACTGCCACTAACTTATATGATTTGTGAGATAGTAAATGCTTTTTCCCCTCTTCTCCCCCAAAGTTAGATTAAATGGCCTGACTTGAAGCTGCTGTTGTTCAGAGCTCATGCAGAGCAAAGCCTGGAGAATGCAGCTTCTGATTTTGGTTCAGACTTTGACTTGAAATCTTTCTGCTGGAGAAAGGCAGGCACAGAGCATTATCTTATCAGTCTGTTGATAAGTCTTAACAGCATTAGGCTGTTTCAGGCATTGCTGTTAGCTCTTGTTCTAGTCACGGGCTCAGTTGTTGCAAAAGATTGTCTTGACTGGTTGAGCCAGATTTTTTTTTTTTTAACAGAAAGCAAAAAATGATTAAAAAGGATGGGGATTAAAAATGTATGTAGTGAATGGATGACAGCAGGAACATAAGTTTTGTATTCCAGATGTTTTTGAAAGATTAATCAAAGCTGGATATTATGGCAATGTAATTTGGGTCGTCTTCGGTGGGGCTGATCTGGCTGTTTCTCTGGATCAGGGCAGTAGTGCTAAATGATGTTGCAGTGAATCCTGGCCTTCCATGTGGCGATAGTTGTCAATTACAATGGAAAGTTTTCCATAATTTTCAGACACCTATTGTAGATCTAATTTTAAGTAATGGCTTTTAACGCAGGTCAGCATTTTTCTGGCATACTTGCAATAGGCCTTTCATTTCTCTGCCCTGTGGTTCTTTTGTTTGTTAGGCTTGATTTCATCACAGACCTTGGGTTTTATCAGTGGGTGTTTGGACAAACTCAATATTTCCATCTTCAACTTTTCTGGCTTCTATAAACAGTAAGTTTTTGTTGGTTTATGCTTACAGATATACTTTTTCATGCTTTTGAAACACTCTTCCTGCATGGTCTGTGTGTACTTAGTTTGTTAAATATATATATATAATGTAAATACAGTAAAAATTTCTGTGCAAATCCCTGGTTTTCTGAGATCTTGTAATAGAAAGATGTTATTTTTTTAAAGGGTAGCTACTGGACTAATATTCCTCTAAAGTATTAAAAAATATTATTCTCTTTGGCGTGCAAAGCTATATTATTGCTAAACCCTGTGATTATTGGTTTTTGTGAGACTTTTGGCTCTAATAATGTGGAAAGATAGCCCTTTATTCATGTGTGTCAGTCTTACTGACAGTTACTGAATTTAGGGTGTTTTCCAGAAAATATTTAACAACTAA
Organism: Pseudotriccus pelzelni; assembly: GCA_035584735.1. Classification (NCBI taxonomy): domain Eukaryota; kingdom Metazoa; phylum Chordata; class Aves; order Passeriformes; family Tyrannidae; genus Pseudotriccus; species Pseudotriccus pelzelni. The sequence continues at coordinate 21,766,733 of JAWMRA010000005.1, forward strand.
CCTCAGGACAAAGTTATGGCTTCAAGTTGTAATCTTTATGTTCTTGTACAGTTTTTTCTGTATATATTTTTCTGCTTTGTGTTTTTTTTTGGTTGTGTTTTTTTTTTTTTTTTTTTAAGATAGCAATCTCAGAAAATGGGCAAAATGCCCCAAGATAGACTTTCTGTTAATGATCATCTTCTAGTTCAGTAAGTGTGTCTGAAGGCCTTGGAGGACAAGGATCACTGACATTTGAGCAAGCAGAGTAACTGATGATAGCAGCTGGTTGTCACCCTCCACGGAACAGGACCAGTGAAGGAATAGGGCCAACTACCGTTTTTCAGCCATTTATATCATGTGGATGAATTTAGATAGATTTTGTTGAAAATAAATAGCAGTCTACCCCTGTGACACAATGTGAAACTCAGTCACCTTTGGGAGTACCAAAGATTTCCACAGAAAAAGCTTTTGCCTTTTTTTTTGTGACAGTTAAGGCAATGTATTTTTCATTAGCATTTTTCTTGGAAGAGAGCAGGGCTCTCTGAATAAACACTGTATATATTTATTTTCACATGCATGTGTGCACAGAAAGCATCTGACAGTGCCGAGTGTGGTTGATGAAAATGTGATCAGCCTTGCAATTACAAGGCACTGACAACAAGATCTTGAAAGGTTTTGGGGTAACATTTTAGAAGACAAAGTATACGCTGTTAATTATAGTAGAGGAGAGCAGTTGAAATAATATTAAAGGTAATGAAGACGGACAAAACTTTTTACAGCCCCTACTCAAGCACCAGGAATTGCATTGCCTTGGGCATGTAATGTGACCAGATACAGTAGGTAGTTTATCTGATGTTGGAAGTTCTATATTCCTATAGAGAGGCTAGTCCTGCAAATTATCCAGTTATAATGCAATAATCCATCAGACATCTACTCCTTTTGAAGACTGTTTAATCGAATGAGCTGCAGTGTAAACCAATTGTATGGTTACATATATGAGAATCCCAGAAGGATGTGATTTGGTCATTCTGTGGCTCTTTCTAATCCACTTTATTTTTTTGAATATGCAATAATGAATTTTAGCAGGATATTTCATTCTAGTGAACATTTGACTTTTCTGAGCATCTGTATATAAATTACTACCGAATTAATTTTTCCCATACTTTTCAAAAATAAAGGGAGCTATATGGAGGGTATTTAGGAAAGACACCTTCTCCTTCCGGTAGTACCTGCAGCCAGAAATTAGTTTCTGTTTGCATGTTAAATTGGTAATGTTGCATAAATGAACCACTCTCAAACTGCAGGGAATACCGAACAATACTTTTGAGAAGTGTAACTGCCTAGATAATGAATTAAATGTTTGTACAGTCTTTTCTGACTGAATAAAAGATAACATCGAAGAAGCTAAGTGGGAATAACCTTCACATATTGTAGATTGAGCACAGGAAAGTTATCACTGTTTTGTTTTAGAATTTTCTCATAAGCTAAAGCAGTGCATCACATACAATCATGTGTACACTTTCCAATCTCACATAAGCACTGCCTCGTTGGCTAGTGCAGAGCATAAGAATATTGTAGATAAACTTGGTAGGAAATTATATTTTTTTATTCCACTTCTTTTGTGATGAAAGTAGTAACGGTGTAAGGGATTTTATTTAGGATTTTGCCTTGTCAGTGGTCTTGTGTTCTGGGGCTGAATGCTTGTGTTCTGAATGCTCTAAGGTGGCACTGTTACTGAAAGAAGCCAGCCTGCCTTCTGCAATCTTTGGCTGCTTACTCTCTCCAGCAGAAAAAAACCAATACACTTCATCCCATTTTTTGCAGTTTGTGAAAATACTTATTCTGGCACAGGTGTGCATGGGGGCACTGAGCAGGACAGGACGCGTGTTTTTCTGCGACAAACTTGATTTAAATTGATCATTAACATGTTTTTCCATCAGTTTAATTGCTGATTGTTCATGTTCTTTTGTTGTACTCTATCTAGAACTTCAGGTCAGGAGGTCAAGTCTGCTGGCATGTTTTCCTGTGCCTTCAGAATGGCGTTCCCTCTGGCTCATGCATTCATCTCCCTCTGTGTCATGCTGTTAGTACTTTCTCTGATGCATTCACTTTAAAGGCAATATTTATGTTTTTAGATACTCTCTCCAAAACATAAACATGAATAATTTAATTTATATGTGACATCACTGTAAGTGATATAAACATACATAATTGTGTGTAGTATGCTAGGAAAAAATTATTTCAGTTATAATGCCTATTCTTTCTAACGGATTACACTGTCTCTTTTCTAAATTCATGTAAAAGTGGAGAAATGGCAGAGAGCTTCATTTGCAGTTGACCTTTTGAAATCTGAGTATCGCTGCTTGATATATGCACAGATTTTTCACTTCTGACAAGGAGAAATCCTGTGTCGTACCCATTTATAATGTATAGACCTCTCTTTTCATATTTATGTTATTTAAATAAAGAATACTGTGAGTTCTCAAAAGTGCTGCCATTCAAGTGCAGAATGCATGGTGCCCAGCCTTCTGTGTGTACAAGTTAGGAGTATGGCCACGATCATTCTGGCTTAATTACTGTGCTGCTACTTTTCTGATTAACAACTGGAACCTTATCATATAGGACAGCGAAAGACCATCTGAATTTCATTGTTTCTGAGGACATGCACAGCTTTGACAGGTCAAGAGGAGGAGAAAATTAACTGGCTTTTGGCTACAATTCCCTAATTCCTCAATTACTCTTTTGAATTGATTCTGGTCTTCTTGCTCAGGAATGTCTATAAATGTGAGAAACACGAACTTTCTAATTCTTTGAGTACAGTTGTTGATTTTTATTTAGATGCTACTGGTATAAGTTGTAGAGGCAAAATACCTCTTGGAGCTGAATCCTTTGCAAGTTGAGAGTTTCTTGAATTCCAGTAGAAGCACTTGTGTCTCTAGTTAGGACAACTACTTATTTTTCACGTTAGCAGTTTTAATTGATTTCTTAAGAACAGGGATTTCTGAAGGTAATAGGGTCTCTGAAAAATGCATTGATTAAAAATAAGTCTCACAGGTGCATAATTTTGTCATCTTGTTGGACTTGTTATATCTCTAGAAGACCATTTGGTTGTTCTGTGGGGTGTGATCCTGGAAATTGTTAGTTGCTTAGCTTCTGTTAGGCTGTTTAGCTTTTAAAGGATAATGAATGCATAAATAGTATCACTGCATCCTACAGCAAACTTAGCTGTCTGTCTTCTTGCCTTAGAATTGGATTTCATTTACAAGGCTTTATTAGTAAGCTTTCATTTAAGTTTTTGGTTTGGTATTTTTCTGGTCATCTTAACTAATATAGCACTGCAATATTTAGGATTACAAATACAGCTTTATTTAAATCAAACAGCTTTCAGTGAAATTGCATTACCTTTCTCCTATTAAACTCAGATTTATATGTGAGGACTAGAACACTGAAGGTCTCTAAGTCCAATATTACAAAAGTGAATGTTTCCAGTAGCTAATATTTATGCTTTTTTCTTATTTTCTGAAAGGTAATATTACTTGTTAGATACTCATGGTGAAGAGTTGAATATCCTTTTCTTCGTATGAAAGTGTAACAGTCTTCCTCTGACTGATTGTGCAGTCATGACATAGCTGAGGTGAAGATCCAACTTCAAACATTGCAAGATAAATCATTTCCACATTCTTGCTTAAGTGGCTATTTTAGTGTAGAGAAGCACATTTTCTGTTGAGTGCTAATGCCACTGTCTCCTTGACCCAAGGTCTTAACTATTTTGAGCAAAGTAGATTTGGTAGTTAGCGTAAGGAAGAGTTTGCAAGTAAAACAGTTGTGCCCTGTAGAAATTTTGAGATTTCTGTACCTTGTGGGATTGTCCTTTGATAAAAGCGCTGATTGAATGAAATGTGCTTTACACAAGGTATTAAAAGACATCTTCTTTCTTATTTATCAAAACTGGGGTGGGTGGCTGGGATAACAGCCACGCGTAGGCTTGTATAAGGGACTTCATCAGAGAAGGATGTGTGTTTCTCAAGTTATTTTGCCCAGCTGCTTTGCTCTTGTTTTCAGCAATGAGATCTATTAACATGAGGCATTCTGCTTTTGCTAAAAAGGCAGGAAACAGGAGTGTTTAATGTTGCTTAATGGAAAAAAGACTGTAATTTTATCTTAATTTTGCTGTTTGAGGGCAGCCTGGCAATTTACTTAAGAGAAACAAAGTCGTGGAATCGTTTTTGTAGTCTTAACAGATAAATCTCTAGAATTTTGTTAAGCAACAATGCTGGTTAAGCTTCAGTGGGTTTATTGCCACTAGGAATATAATGGAGTTAACTACAGTCAGGTACACTTAACATGAGGTAAAGCTACAGCCATTTCTCCTTTTAACGTGCCACATCTCTGAGATGTGTTACTGCTTTCAGTCTGAGTTGGCAGTCCTGTGTCCTGGTGAGGTTCTCAAGCCTCCTGGGCAGTGGCAGTCCTGTTACAAAAAAGCCTCTTTTGTCCCTTGATTGTCAAATTTTCCCACGAATATAGAGAGGCCTGGAACATCTGAAAGGCCTTCTAAGTTTGAAAGAGGAAGAACATTTGCAGAAACAGGGAGAAAGTATATGCAATTATTTTGTCATTCTTTTGATGGTCTATTTTAGTGGCTGCATAAGACTATTTACGTGGGAATAAAAACAAGGATACTCTAACCCTGGTGCTTTGTGGTAATTCTCCAACAATTTTTCTAATGTAGAGCTGTCCAGCTTTCTTTGCCTGTGTAGGAGTGTGGAAAAAGGTCTCTGTCTGCTTCAAGCTGTTCCTCCCTTTTGCAAGAGTACTTCTGAAGTACTTCTCTAGAAGAAATGGACCACTGTTTAGAAACTCCTTTTCCTATTTCTGCTGCTTCCTTGTCTCAAAGAATAGCCTTGCATAGGAGAGATGGCATTTACCTTTAAATTAATTTTTTGTTGTTTCTAATTCAAGCAGCAGATTCAGTGAGTGGTTGCCAAATACCATCACTCTGCTTACTTTTTAAAGGAAATGGAAAAAGTGTCTGACACAATGGCATCTGAAATGAAGCACTCGATTATCACAGTATACGAAGAACTTACCTACTGGAAATATCATGTGTGAGTGTTAAAAATAAAACATAGACTCATTTAGTCCTGAATATTTAAAAGTAAATGGCTTGAAACTAAAGAGAGATGGATGGAAAATAGGGTTTCCTGGGAAATAGACATAGGTACTTCAATTTGTGCTTCTTACAATAGGTATTTTAGTAGGGTGCATACAAAATGTGAAGTTGTTATTTAGTAATGTGAAAAGTAATATTAGCAATAGTAAGGGTGGGTAATTATGGTCCAGCAGCATTTCCTGGCTGACAATAAAAAGAGAAAAGCTGTTACTATTTTACAGTTGGTAAAGGATTGTTTATGTATTTTCTCTTTCTTACTTTCTTCCACCTGCCTGCCATTCAATGATTATTATGCTCTTTTGTGTCAATGCATTACAGGGTGAACTTTCAAAGCTACTCAGGAAAGATTTAGGTACATTAAAAGAATTCGCTTAGAATTAAATTCCGTACTGACTGTACAGGACTCCTCAAAGGAGTCAAACTTATATTTTTTACTCTGAATCATCATCTGTTGATAGTTCCTGTCTTTATTTCTCTGGTGGCCCAACTGTGATTTGACCTTTAACACACAGAAAAGGATGATTTCTTCTTTTCCTGTGTCATAGGCTTATGTACAGGATTGGGGTTGATTTTTTTGGGAAAAACTGCTTCTTCTGTTGTTGGCTTCAATCAGCTAAAGCTCTGTATTTAAATTCTTAATTAAGACTTCTGTGCATGTAACTTCTTTCTTTAAAATATTCATCCCATGAGAAGAAAATGCTTGTTTGCAGCATTTGAACTGCATTGTAGAGATGTTACAGCCTTTGACCTTCTCAGTGCAGAAGCTGGCTTTGCGGTGCATGGTAGTAGAAAGCACTGGGAGCAGAGTAGCTCTGGGTTTAGAGCTAAGTTAACTGTCTTCTTGGAGGACCTAAAGGCAAAAATCAGTGGTGTGGTGAAAGTAAATTGTTGTCTGGGAGAAATAGCTTGTCTGGGTGTTTCTGAGATTATTGAACAACTGAAATAAATGTTTGGATGTGTCATGAAAGCAGCCCAACATCCCAATTAGTGGAAATTCAAATCTTTTTTTATAGAGAAAAAAACACAAATTAGATGATGTCTGGAAAGCTCTAAACACAGAGTGGCAAATATTTCTCATGTTAAAGTGGTTAAGGAAATGTACTCAGGTTACCTTCTTTCTCCTAATTGCATCAGTGTTTGAAATTTTCTTTTTCATTGCAGCAGATAGCTTTGAGATGTTAATTTACATAACCCAATATTTTTAGTATCTATGTCCTTAGAATGGCTAATCTCTGCTGTGTTGTAGAGGAACCTACTCCATGGAGATGCTGAATAGGACGATATATTTTTTTTAGTTGCCTCAAAATTAATTTTTGGTGTGTCCTCCTTTCGTAAAGTTCAAGGTCAGATTTATTAAAAATAATTGTGTGATTCATATCTGTGATTCACTGTTTTGTCCACCCCCTCAAAACAGAAATGGCAAGGCATACACACAGGTCTGCACTGGCTCAATTTAACCAGCTTGTTAAATAGGGAAAGCTCTAGTATGCGGATATGAACAAGGGTCTTGGAGAATCCCAAGCAGGGGAAATTTGGCTGTTTGTCAGTTTTGCAGTGTTTACTCGCTTTTCCTGTTGCGCCAACACTTTTGTTTTCCAAAGCTTGTTTGAGCATCTCTGTCGCTGAGTTGGACGCGGGCGGCTCCGGTGGCCGCCTGGGCTGTGGGGCTGCGGCGCTCCCGGGCTGAGGCGGAGGGTCCGTCCCGTCCTCCCGGGGCGGGATGCGCTCTCATCCCGGGGGAACGGGGCTTTCCCTGGCTTTCAGGCCGCTCTGTCCCTGCATTTCCCCCGAGGGCCGCCTGCAGGGCGGGTTCAGCCCCTCTCTGTTCTGCTGGGCCGCATCTCGGTCCGCAGCGACCGTCGGGGCTGTGGCTCTGCGGTCCGGCCTTCCACAGCTTTGCGGTCGGGAACGTGGGAATGCTGTAAATTCCTGAGGGGATTATGTTTTCGCTGCCGAACGGCAGCATTTCTAGCAGGGCCCTGTTACTGGAAGTGAAGTGCTGAGGGCTGAAGACAAGCTGAAGGGTTGAGTATTCCTGTTCCTCTGCTGACTTTGGAGGCTCTGAGTACCACATTTCCATTGCATCTTCTTTCCAAGGATTTTTTTGAGAGAGCATAAAGCCTTGCTCGTTCCTTGAAAGTAATCAACTTCAGCCTTTTGCAGTTTGAATTAACATCTTAAGGCAAATGTACAAAATAGTCAACAGATGTGTGTTCCCTGCCATCAAATGGGAAAGCAGTCATGGTTAAGATGCTTGCTTTGTTTTGGTTTTTTTGGGGGTGGTTGTTTATGTTGTTGTGTTTTTTTCTTCAGTATATAAAACAGAGTATTGTCCAAGACACTCCGGAGTGAATTGGGAGTTTCCATGAAGTTGTCTTTCAGTATTCTTTTAAAGGAATAATTTTTATTGCTAAAATTTATGTCAGGCATTTCCTCATGTTGCACTTCTCTGCCAAGCAATATGATTTCTCAATCAAGCTTGTACCATCTGTTTTTATTTCAAATATTAATTGTAATTGAATCCCCTGTTAGCAGAGTGACTGTACTTGTTCCCATTTACTAACAAGGTACATAACTGGCTGACATCTGCACATGAATAGGTTTGAAACTTGTTGTGTCCTGTAATCATTCCTCCTCAAAGAAAAGGCTTGGTGAGGAATGAGCCCTCAGGAGCTACAGACTTGATGGCATTCATGGAGGGATCGTCAAAATTCCTGTGATAGTTTATTATGCAGTGGAGTCATAGCCTATTGTTCCAGGGTACTATCTTAAACTCGGTTATATCTGAGTTTTGCAAATTTTACTGTATTTTAGAGGATACTGTTACCGAGTCAAGGATTCTTAGAGGTGGGTTGGTTTTTTTTTTTTTTTGGGGTTGTTCTGTTTTGATGTGATTGCTTCAGTCATTTCCACCAACTAGGCAATGCTGTGAGGCGTCTGTAGGTTAATCTGATCATTGTATTCCAGTGAATCGTTTCTTTTCCCAAGAACTGGGAAAAGAAATCCCAAGAATCCCAAACAAATCCCAAGAATTGTTTCTTTTCCCTATGAGGATGATACTGGATATTATTCTTTCTCTCCATGGCTTACAGTTCAAGAGGAGAATTTTATTGCTGAAATGATAACTTTCAGGTGATCCTTTAGAATGGAATTTGTGGTGACTTAGATGTTTTAGTATTTAAATAATTCCACTCGATTATATGTTTTGTAGAAATGCTTAGTTATCCTTTCAACTCTGCTTTTCATACTCTTTAGCTGAAAAGAATTTTGCAGATAATGTTTGATTTCTTTTTTTTTTTTAATTAATAACTACAGGACCATAAAACCATACATTGGTTAGGGTTGGAAGTGACCTTACAGTTTTTGTCATTCCAACCCCCAATTACTTGTAGAGAATATGCTAAATTTCTGTTCAGCTGACTGGGGAGAAGCTGAACAGCTTTAAGTGTTAGTTTTGTGCCCTAGGTAAAGGAGAAGGAAATGTGCTGCAGTATCACCAAGTTGCAAAATGAACCTCAGCGTCTGAAGAAGTGCAACAAACCTGGTAAATGATTTTCTTGATACCAGTACGTGTAAAGGTGAAGAAAAAGTAAGAAAAGGGGGAAGCTCATCTAGCAGAGTGCTTTTAAGTGTGATTTCCATCCTCCTTAGTGAAGAATCCTGATAAGCCCAAATTGTCCTTATCTTCCCTCTGCTACTGAGGTTAGAAAGCTGTAGCAAGGGAGATGAGAAGCTGCTTATTAATTTTCCAACAAATGAGCTGTTGCACAGAGGTAGGAAGTAACCCAAGTTCTGTTTATTTTTTTGTCTTTCGTAATGGCATGAGCTTGTTTCAAGTAGTTACAGACGTAACTCACAAAAGGTTCAAAGATAATGTTTTCTTTGAGAAATGTGATCTTCAAACAAGCAACCTTTCTCTACTTTTTCTTTCATTTTTGGTTTTTATTACTCTGCTATTTTTGACCTGACCTGGACCAGCTCTCTATTCTTTCGGCCTTCTAAACAATTTACAGTGGTGGTGTAGGTGTGTGATACATGTAAGCTTTATGCTACAGGTTGAAAACAATTTTATGCCATTATTAATTGTCTTATAATTTATATGTATTTCTGTAGTGTTAGCGTGGAAGTAGTAATTTAAAATAGATGGGTGCTGTTTCAGATACGGTTTTGCATGTGTATCATACTAGCGAGTAGTGAATCTTACGATGAACAAGAGTGTGTCTCCTTCACCATGTTGGAGGGCTGGTCTCTTCCTGTATGTCTTGCGAAAATACCCATCTGCTTCGTGACTGAAGACCAATGCATCCAGGATACAGTGCACATTAAATAAGAATCTAGTGGTGAAGAAATAAGCAGGAAAATCATATAGCCCTTTGAGAATTTTTTTTCATACTGAGACCAACTTAATTCACAAGTTTAATAGATCTCCTCTGCCTTTTCTTGTCCACAGATTTTGAAAAAGATGTCTATTTTTTATTATTAAACAGGATTTTTCTCACTTCTATGAGTGTGTCAGTGAAGGTGATCAGAGGAAAAGTCACTGAAGCACTAAGTAAGTTGTTATGCAGTAATTACTCATGTAGTTTATTAATCCATGCAGTGATCTTTTTCTATCCCTGCCAGTTAGCTACATAGCAGGTTCAGTTAGTAGTTCCACTCCCACCTTTGAAAGTGCCTTACTTAATACAGACTTCTGTGGTGCCTGCCCAGTCTGACTTTGAGGAGAGTCTGTTCTGAACTCTTTCCCTTGCCTGTTGATCGTGCAGCCCAATGTATTTTTAGTTGCTGCAGTGTGTTTGCATTCTTAGATTAGCAGTAACCTCTCCTGGAGTGGGCAGTCACACATGAACAAAACTAAACCAACTGGGAATGCCTCCACAGAAGATGGTGACTGTTGCTACTGGTATTTTAGGGAGCCTCTTGAGGAGTGTAATGTTATGCATCTGATATCTTAATAACACAGAATCATTTAGGTGCAAAACATATGAAAAGTTGTGAGTGCAAGAAACAGTCCCAAAGTACCTTAATCCTTATATTGATAGCACCACTATTGGGTTACATGGTTTTAATCCCAGAGGAGTTGTCGCCTGACATTAAACTGTCCAAATAGTATTTATATCTGCTGCTGCCCTGCAAGATCACTTAACCCTGCACAGCAGTTTAAAAGTAGTTAATGACAGACCCAGCATGACTTGCCCCTTATGAATGATCACATAAGTTCGACCTGTGCTGTCATGGTTTATGGAGGAAGGCAGTTTGTCCATAGCCTGCTTCAGCCACAGCAGGTAATTTGAAATGAAATGAGACAGTTTCTACAAGCAGATTGATTTGGGAATCTTGCCTGTTCTTCCCTTTGACCCTTGACAAGTTGACACTACAAAGATTGTGACTTTAAAAAATGATTGGGTGCAAATACATTTAGGTAGATGATTTACTATGTGTTAAAGCAAGGACAGTGCATTTAGAATGGAGCTGTGAGGGAAGGTAATTGTAAACTTTAACAACTCGTGTTTTATGTTTCTGTATCTTATTAATTATCCGACTAGGTGAATCTCCTGATAACGGTAGACCAAGTGCTGTATCTAATAAACTGTGTGTGAGTCCACAGGCTCTGGATACTGGTATTCAGAATTTTGGCTATGCAGAAATAAGTACATACGATTCAAAATGCAACTGGAATGCTTTCTTTGAGTTGCAAGGGTTAAGTCTGAAGATGAACATCTGGATATATAGGTCCAAAGATGCCTTTATTTTGTTATTCTTTTGTAAATGCAGTCATGCAGATAAAACTATTGAAATAACAAGATCAAAGATATGATAGGTAACTGGCAAATAGTGAAATAATGAAATTATGCCAGAGAGACAGAGATAAAATCACAATTATGTGCCTATAAATATGCTGGACTTGCAAAGCACACCCTTTTCGTTAAAAAGAATTATGTGGACTTTATAAGACACTGTATGGAGATTTTATTTGAGTGCTTTTTTCTGATTTATGTAATTGAATTTTTCCCCCAAACCATTCTGTGATTAATTACATAATTTGAAAATAAATAGCTGAAATGTATTGCTTCTGAAGAATTATCCTGCAGTAACCCAGGGTAGTATGTAAAGCACATGTACAAATATTGCTGAAGTATGTATCATATAAATTTCATTATAATTTAAAAAGGAATGTTTAATTAAATAACAACGCTAGAAAGCTTAAACTTATCGTTGGTAAGCCACCTAGCACTAAATGTGCTGTGAGTGTGCAGTTGTAAATACATAATGCAAAGTAAATGTTTGTACAGACCAAGTTTATCTCTCTGCAGGTCTTTCTCCTACTGGCTGTTCAAAATGCTTTGCATGAATCATTATTTTGAAGGTGCATATGAAAAAATTCTTATTGGTCTAGGTGTTCAAATTTTTTTAATACCTTTATGGCTGTGTCTTCACTGAACTATGTTAGAAGTATTTGGCTGAAATGTTTCTTTATGTTGTCCATTGGGTTTAATAGACGTGCCATTTAATAAGCTCTCTACCTGTAAGGATAGACTATTTGACCTTTGTGACCTGCCAGTGGTAGACATAGTATAAGATTGCTTTGTGAAATAAAGCTGTCGGTAACATCAACAAAATAAAAAATGATCGTATTCCAATACTCTCTGCTCAGTACTATGACAGCACTGAAATATGGAATAAAATTGAAAGTAGATTAGTTTTGGGTCCTAAGTCATGTTTTGACAAGATATAAGAGAGGAGAACATATCTTTGAACTTTTAGTTTTAAAGTTTTTTAATGAAAATATTTATCATTTTGTAAGGTTCCTTCTTTCTTTATCACAACGGGGCTGTATAACCTTAAAACAATCCATTCTCTTATTGTGAGGGATATAAATACTGTACTATCTTTTATATTAAACATCATAAAGGATACATGCACGGTATGAAATTGCTTGACACTTGCAAGTAAAGGACTGTCATGTTAATAAAAAGCTTATTGGAGAGGTTGAAAAATCAGTCATTAATAAGCCACATATTTTTAAACTATGTAAAGCATGTAAATACTGCAGACAAGAAGGCAGTTTTTGCCATATTTTCTCCTCTCTATTTGAAATGCTGAAGGTCTAAAGCAATAGTGTAAATAAGAATGATCATATTGCCTCTTCTCTGCTTATTGTAAATTTTATTTGATTAGAAAAGAAATGAATACTTTTAGTTACAGTGATTTATCAAATCAAATTAAGAGTTTTCAGGGAGCAGTGCTACATGCCTATGACTGTTAGAATTTAGGGAACTTGCTTTCACTGTTTTCTGAAGGAGAAACAAGCAAACCAAAAAAAGAAGCTGCTAGAGAGGGGAAGGGGAAAATCCCAAATCACCGAAATCCACCTTGTATGATAGCTACATAGTGTGTGAAATAGATGGGAAGGGTTATTAAATTGATCAACATAGTCTTTCAATCTTCATCTGTATTCATCAAAAATAGAAACCAAATGAATTTAAACTTCTCAGTCTAGGAATAACATCATTAGCTGTTTCTCCTTGTTGAATTTTAAAAATTACTTAGAAAAAATGAAAAGGTAATGTTTGGTATTTAAACAAGTACTGGGAAAAAATATCACAAATCCAAAAAGTAAAAAAAAAAAAAAAAAAAAAAAAGGAAGAAAGCAAAAGAAAGATGATTCTTTTTGGTGCAGCACAGAGCAAATTATTTCATGTAACTATTATAAAATGCTTTTTAGTTTGGTTATTCTCATTTATTTCTTCTAGTCTTCTAAGTGCTCAATAGTTAGTCTAATACACACAGGTTTCTTAATTTTATTTTATTTTTTTAAAAATACTTTCAAGGTTATGAAGTGGGGTTTTTTCATGGCAGATGTTAGTTTTTGACGTCATAGAAATAAAATACTTTTTTTGGATAAAGTTACAATGTTTCTACAATGACATTAGTCTTAGTTTAATTTCAGCAAATCAGGATATTCTCTAAGCAGTGTAGGAAATACAGGATTTTCTTTTACACTAACTCATAAACAAAAATATATAAAATCATGCAGAAAATTCTGTCTTGCACAGTGCCTCTAAGAAGACTGTAATGATGTGCTTTTAGCAGAGTTTTATCTCCCTTGGAGCAGGATATAACTCCAAAGTTTAGTAAAATAATTTAAATCAATAACAAATTGTATCTCAAGTTGTTTGAAATGAAGAGAAGGAGAAAAGCTCTTGGGAAAATCTGCTTGGTCTGCATTGGACGATATTAAAGGTCAAATGTATTTTACTGTGTTACGACTTTGTTCCACGCCTGTAGTTTTGCGCTTTCAGGTGCTGTTAAAGTGATGTAAATGGGTTATCTTTTGGCTCCCATGGACGGTTTGAGATGCCCTGTTGCTGAGATCGTTGGAGGAAACACCATTGTCTTACTCTTTGAACGGATCGTTTTAAAGCCCATGGCCAGTGGAGCCCTAGGAAATGGGTTAGGGGTGGAGAGCACGGCATTTGTCACCCACAAACACCAAGGAGGAGTCTCCTGTTGGAAGTACTATGTGCCCCTTTTTGAGTTTTCCTAGAGGGAGCTCCTCCTGGCACAGTGAGATACTGTTTCCTCGTGCTGTGTGATTTGGGTTGTCAGCAGCACTAGTACATGGCTGTGTTCAGGATGCATTTAAACCAAAGGAAAAGGTCCCCCTCGTTCCCCCAGGTTATGAATCAATAGTATTTCTTGTGGCAGGAATACTTTTTTTCCATTTCAGATTTATGTACCTAGTTTTAAATATAGTCTGTAATACTGGGTTTTGTGCTCTGTTGTGATTTTGCAGAAGCTTGTCCTGTTGGAGGTGAGCTGTGAGACAAGAACAGCACTGTGACGGAGCACCTGGTTGTTTTCTGTAGCTGTGCATTTGTTGTTTCACTTCACCATGTCTTCTTCATCCTATCCAAACCATTCCTTGCCCAAATTACAGTGATGAGTAGAATTGCACAGAAAATGGGCAAGAGAAAGAGGTGTTCAGCTGCCTGTGATTTGCCAGCAGTTCCTTTGGATTTGCACTCCTTGTCTATCTATGCCAGACAGTTTTTTAGTTGTTTCATTGCTAACCCCATGAGATGAACCACATGGAATTACCGTTCCAGAACAAATGGACTAATCCTGAAAGCTTTTTATTTGTCAGTGCTGAGAACTATTGTTACAAAGATGATTAGAAATTTGTTACTTCAAACTCATATTTTTGGAAACCTTTAGTTCAGTGTATTAATTAGAGATTGAGAACATTGAGACATGATAGAGGAGGGTTTCTTACCTTTCAACATAGCAGGAAATTTAGGGTCTTATTCCTACTTGACATGGTATGTGTTTCTTAAAATGGTCTGACTCATTCAAAAAGCTGTTTAACCATATGTTGCTTAATTTATTTGCTTTGCATCGAAATTCATAAAGATTTGAGCAGAGGCTTCAGATTCTCTATAACTGACCTGAATAATTGACTTAGAAATGGAGGTATAAAAACATTTGTAAAACCTGATACTAAACAAAATTTTCAAATTAGAAAAGGTGTAGAGGGTAGGATTAGGAAGAAGCTAGGAAAGGAAGAATGGTGTAGCACAAGAGATGACGGTGTAACATACCCTGTCTCACAGATCTAGGTCACTCATAATGCTGCGTATTACTGACATGGACAATTCTGGGTGGTTTTGAACTAAGTGTCACTATAGTCCAAACAGACTTGTGCAAGACAGCTGCCTGTCACTGTGTTGTGGTGCTGGAAGAAAGCCTGAGACTGAATGAAGTATGGGTAGATGCAAATTTTTGCATATGGATCTATTAACTGTGTTACAGGGAAGCTGTTGTTCAATCCATCATATCCTCTCTGAGAAAAAACCAAATTCTTGTCCTTTCAGAACACTAAGTTGCCTGCAAATCAACACTTGAAAAGAAGTTATTCTATGAATCATACAGTGGCTCTGACATGGATTACTTGGCTGAAGAGTGTTTTGATTAGCGACGTCCAAAAGCCTTTCTTGTAAGTTCAAACTCACTGCACATTGCACTAGAAATTTCAGTTTAGCGTCACCTGGTTGTCCTTTTGAACAGACATACAGAAGAGTGCAGATAGAAATGGTGAACACAGTATAAAATATATATAAAAACATAGCATAAAATATATATAAATTACCCACTAGTAGGTATATTTCTTTGGAAACTCTTCCAGTTTTACTAAACAGTGCAGACTTTCTTTTAGCCTTCCTTTTCCTTGGACTTACAGCTCAATTCTTCATAGCATTTGTTCAAAATTCCTCAAAAGCTTTAAGTTGCACGAATAGAACTAAGTTGAGAAACAGTGTAAACAAAGGATTTTTGTCACTTGTTTATTACGTGACATACATAGTCACTGAAGTCCGAAAACATCGTGCCAGAAGTGGTCCCTGTCGCGCTCGCAGCTCAGGGTCAGGGTTCCAACCCTCCCGCTTTAGCACCACGCGGAGATCGGGTTTTTCTCTCGCCCTGCTCTGCGTGGCCAAGAGGTGGCAGCACCACCTGCACTGTCCGTGCCCGGGCTCGTGGGGGGGTGGGTGGTGGTGAAAAAATGGGGGAAACCTGTTAAAATGGAGACTGCGTCGTTGATGGTGCAGAAATAGTTAGTTCCTGTAAGAAATGCTGTTATCGGAGCTGGGCTTTGCTGCCTTCTCTGCGCAAATAGAGGCGCAGAAAGTCACGCAAGTGATTCTGAGTGTTGCGTGCGGGGCTCTGTGCGTGAAACTTAAATGACTGAGCAAATGTCTGACTGTGTAAAACCAAATATTCTCTTACCCAGAGCAGGGAGTGGCAGTTGATAACACAAGTCTCAATCAGCTGCATCAACCCCTGACACACTCTGCAATCTGTGTGCTGCTGCTCCTCTTAACCAGGGCCAGAGCAGACTCTGCAGAATCCTTTGCTGGCTGTCAGCCATTCGCTGAAGGTTTTGATTGATAACTTCCAAGGGAAGAAAAAGAAAAGACTTTACAATGATGGTTTGCCTTCAGTTATTCTTGTAATTATTTTTGTGAGTAGGACGTGCTAAAGAAATGTTCTGCATTTTGACCAAGCCAGATTGCTTTGGAGAACAACCTTTTTAGTAGCTATTGCTGCTACATATCACTTTTATGATCATAGTGAAATCATCTGAAATACAGCTTATTTGTATTGTACTGAGTTTTTCTTTTTTTTTGAGGGTATATGTTTATTTCTTCCTTCCTCCCTCCTAACCCTGCCCCCTCACCCATAGTCAATGCTACTGCTTGAAGAATGACCATTTTTTCCTTTTTTCTGCTTCTGGCAAGTGCTTTCCCATTCGCTGTTTCTTGACCTTGCCTGCACAGTGTTTTTGGAGGAAATAGCCTTAATGTTATTCCTTTCAAAGGCCTCACCAACTGCTTTTCACCTTTCTGTTGGTAATCTGTGATAGGTGAAATGCACCACATCACATGTTAATTCCATTCTAGCTGGCTCCAGAGTTTGTTTCGGAGTTCAGCTTGCCAATGGAATGCCCACACTAGTGCTGGTGGAGGTCTGTTAGCAGCCTGGATTGCTCTTTCCTTGTGTTTCTAATATGAACAGATATTAAAGGGGCTTATAAAATGCCTCCTATTTTCTCAGTCGGAAGAAAATGGTAGTATACTTGGGCACTGAGAATCACAGCAAGCTCCTTAGCCATGAGAAGCATGTTGCTTTCCCCCATGGATGAATGAGCTGTTCTCCACTGCAGTTAGAGTCCCAATTGACTTGGGGAGAGAGACAGGAGACCATAATGATGAATGAAGCCGAGTGTCCCAGATGACAGTGTTGTTCACTTATAAAGTACTCCGAGTTATTTACTGATTTATTTTTTTTCCCCCTCAAGGTTACATCGCTGCACATAACACAGGTCAGATCTGTACAAGAAATACTGTAGTCTGAGGTGTTTCTGGTAGTTCTTTTTCTGACCTTTCATCTCCTCACACTCTTCCTTCCTCCTCTTCTCCCCACCCCCTTCTGTTAGAGGTAGAGTTTAGATGATGACAAACTCAATCTATCTGACCAGCGCTGGATCTGCTCGTACAGCTCTGTGTTCCTGCAGTGCACTATGTAGCAGTTGTGTGTCAGCTCTAAAACAAGGTTTATGATGTTTTTGAAGACTCTGTTAGTTCTTGTCAGTGTTAACCTAGAAACAGCAACAGCAATTCACTACTCTGTGAAGTTAGTTTATGGATCTGGTGGTGCTTGCCAGGAGGACTGTAACCCAGAAAAGGTGGCATCATGCAGAGGGGAGATGGAAAAGGAGTGGGGTGGATTTTTCAGTGATTAAAGGGCTGGGATATTGCATGGCTTTGTCACTGACACTATGGTCAAGCCTCTGGTGGAACTGCTCTTTCATGCCACCAGTTAGCAGCCAGGGGAGCTGAGTAAGACACAAATGCTGCAGGAGGTAGTTTCCCTGCCACATCTATTTATCTGGGACTTGTATCTCCTTAGTTCTGAAAGGGATTCCTATTGGATGAATTAAAAAAACAGACCAAAACATTAATTTTATGAAGCCTTATGAAGTATGCCAGCAAGATTTTTTTTCTTGTTTCTTTTTTGACTATAACTTCTTTCTTTCTTTGAGTAATCATGATGCTGTGTTACTTGTGCATTATTCCAGCTGCTGAAAACACTGAGAAACATATTGTAATCCTCTCTTTGAATATGTTATTTTTCTTTCTGCCTTCATCTGGCCTTCAACCCCATAACATGTGAGCACTATCAATCATGCAGGTATTTATTTACGGTGCCTTGTGGAGGTAAGGAATACTATAGAGGGGCACCTGAAATACAGGGTCTCTGGGGTCTTCTGTGGCATCACATAGGATGATAGTGGTTGGCCCTGGAGTTTCTGACAGCGTGGCTTCTGACTTATTTCTGCAATATATAACAGAGGTAAAGCACTAAATTTGAAAACAAAACCAAACCAGAACACTGACAGTAAAACAAAAGAAACCCCAAATGTGCATCTTGAGGGCTGCGCAGAAGCTCTGGACCTTTGCAATTGGAATAAATAACACACAAACAACATCATGTGCAAGCAATCTGTGCATGTAACAAAGAGCTGTTCTTCATATGAGCAGGTTTTTGTACAGAACTGTAGAGCCCTTCAAATACCGCTTTGTGATATTTTAGTATAATGCTTTCATAAGAAGATGAGGCTTGGCCAGTGTGATATTCATCCTCTGTATCGAGAAGAAACGCAGCAAAGTGTTGCTAGGCTTGTTCCAGCTACTTCTGTGCAGGGCAGCTGGATGCAGCATTCTCCCTTTTCTTTTTACGTGTGTGAAAGTTGTAAATGCCTTTTTTGTAGTTTATGACATAAAGTTCTGTATTGTATCTTTTCTCTCTGAAAATTAGCACTGTATTATGGTAGCATTAGTTCAGCTTCAAATATTTTGTTGCTCAGGTTTCTTTTGGACTCTCAGGCGAGCGTTCTGCTGTGGGCATTGTACTGCTGCAGGTGGCATATCCTTGGCTTGTTTTGGAGAGTGTGGCAAACTGCATTTCAGCCATTCAGTTGTTATTATCTGTAGTTAAGAGGTTTTAGAGACAAAGTGGGGTGAGTGGGATGTTCTGCTGCTGGCAGCTTTCTCTTGCTGCCGTAGGGTACTGACAGACCTGCATTGGGAATTGGTCTAGGGATGGTGGTTGGTCGGATGATTGTTGTTGGTAGCAGGTCACGGTAAGCACTGTGATCGTTCCATCGCTGAGACCAGTGCCACGTGTTGTGCTGGGAAAAAGCCAATATAGAAATGGAGAAGCTTTTAAGAAAAGACCTGAGTGCAGCTCCCTTGCTTTGCTGAGTGAGAAGAGAGGAAGTCCCCAGGACCCAAGGAATGGGTAAGAATTTTGGAGCTTTGGTGTTTGGGTTTTGTATTAAAGCTATTGCTGCTTGCCATGTCACTGGTTTTATGTTTTATTAGACAATGCTTTGAAATTTTTGGTGAGTTCAGAGCTGCTGTGTAGTGCTAGTTTTGAAGTGATGGAGATAAACAGACCTCTCCTTGAACACAAATGATGTGACTAGCTTCAATGGAAGGAAAAACCTTATTTTTGCAATAAAGCATTAATAGTACACACTAGCTACATTGCCAAACAGAAGACAAAATATCTCCTGAGGTAATGAATAAGTGGGTTTTTTTATTAGTCAGGTTGTCAGCTTGGCCCACAACTATCCTGCAGTCAGTTGCTGAGCTTCATATACTGCCTTATAGGTGCTAGATAACATGATTTGCGGAGTTCTGAGACTAGTGTGGTTTTATATGCCATTAGCCATGTTTAGGAATGCTGATATTGAGGGAGGGGGGAAATAAAAGTTGCTTTGATTTTCTAGTGTACATGTTTGAAAGGTCCTCTCTCTTGACTACATTTGGGAAGATCTGGCCAGTATAACGCTCTGTGTTTGCTTGCTATGATTTCAATGTGTTTGCCATCGTAGGAGTAAGCATGTTAAAAATTGAGGTTACTTCTGCTGTTTCATCACTGCTCTGGTCATGCTAGCTGGCCACAGCATCTTACCCTTCTTTTGTTCCCTGACCTGCGTGTTGATGCAGAAGTGACTGTCTTACACAGCACAGAGCAGTGTAGTCAGTGCCCTCTTTCCAGGAGATCAGATTCTCAGTCTGGAAACATCCTTCTTTCCTTATTGAATGTTCCTGAGAGTGTGCTGGCTGACAAGTAGAAGAGCCTCGAGGGCCATGCGTCTTCCTGTGAATCAAGTGTCAGAGGTGGTTAAGAGATATTGACTTGCCAGCACTAAAAATCCCTTGTGTGTTCTGGGGAAAAGCAAGGGACAGCATAAGTTCTTTTTTTTTTTTTTTTTCTCCTTCCCTCTCCCTTTTATTCTAACTAATCTGTCCTTGTCTCAGTGCTACCAGGAGGGAGCGTGTCAACCAGCTGAGTGCCCTTGTTGAGGTAACTGGCTATAGGGAAGAGTGTAGGGCAGAACTGCCTGTTTGCTTTCATCCGATTGTGGAACTGTGGATCCTCCTCTGTGCTCTTGGCCACCCTTAAACCCCACTGAGGCAGTGCAGACTTCTCCTCTGGTCCATAGCCCCTGTAATATTGTCCAAGAATTCCAAGTGCAGAGGCTTTAATAGCTTTGCAGTAACGTGAGGTACAGATGCAGTGTCTGTTGCATTGCAGAATCCCTGACAGCAATACCCGGCCTGGGAATTGTAATTGAGGTCCTGTAGTGGTAGCAAGTTTCTGGATCGTGTCATGTGGGGGTAATAGACTGATTCGGCAGCCCAAAGGGAGCAAACTCCAGAGGAAGGGGTTCCAGATGGCTGAACATGGTTCATTTGGCTCAGTTTGTTGGAATTGCAGTGAGCAAATGACTGAACTCTACTTTAATAAAGCTTTGTGGATACCAGAACAAAGGAGTTGAGGAGAGTATAAGGTATGACAAGACAATTGAGCCAGGCTACTTAGCTGCTTATAGCCCCCAGGAGTATTGCTTATTTTGCTGTGTCTGAAGGTATATCACTTACACATTTATCAGGTGCTTATGTTTCAAATAAGGGAATCAGAAGGTTCAGATGTATTATTTCATATATGTATATAAAATATATAACTATATAGAATATATATTTATATGTATTTTTTCTGTAATCTGCAGTTGCAATAATCTCTGAATATGTGTATTCAGATTTCAAATAATTACTCCATCCCTCAGATTTAGTGACTGATCTTCATTTTCCCTTTGAAAATGGAGATAAACCAGGCAATTTAAAATGTGTTGCTTTCTTTAAGGTCCTGCAATCCTTACATGGAATAGTATTTACCTGAATGAATAGTGCCATTGTAGTAATTTTCAGGAATAATTGCTCTTTGGTTTAGTCAGGGTGACAAAGTTGAGCTTTAATTTGCAACAGCTAGGACATGTGCTAGTGATTTTCTCTTTGCTGCATATAAACAAAGAGTCAGCACAGAAGTATACAGTTTAAGGTTTTTGCGTGTTGGTATTTTCTGTTTGGTTCTGTGGTATTAAAGGAAAAATGTTCTTAAGACAGCATTTCCATCGTATGAGAATGTTTGCCTAGACTTGTTAAAAAAGGGATATATTTTTCTCTCCCTCCTTCTTTAAAGAAGCAGAACATCAGTGTCTGAGAAGTTCTGAGGCTTGAAACTGCTTCGCATCTTGCGGAAAAGAAATGGGAAGAAACAAGTAAAGATTTAAAAGAAAACCTGATGATAAAAGGTTAGAATGAAATACTTGCTTTTGAAGAAGTGGTGAAGTCAAGGTTTTTCATGGAGATTTTGCAGTGACTATACTTGAGCATACATACTGTGATATAATCTTATTGCTTTACCACACCTATCAGCTACAGCTGTTCAATTTATTCAGATCAGTGGAAAGCCAGTCACTTGTTCCTTTCCATCTTTCCCGACAATACCAGGTAATAGTGTGAAGAAAAAAATCACCCCAAACAATGCCCCCCCCCACCAACACCACCCCCCCCCGCAAAACCAGAAACCCCACAAACCAAACAAAAAAATTCATTCTTTCACAACACAGTTTCATTTTTCTCAGCCAGTTTACACAACTTTTTCCATTGCCTCTAAGAAGAAACTTCTACCTCTGAAGAAGTCATGAGATAGGAAAATGCAGGGGCTTATTCACCTTGGGTAAAACCAGAATAAATTCAAGAAACAGGAGCAGTGAGGCTGCAAGAATTCCTATTAACATTTGAATAAATGACAAAGAAAACTAAGTGTGAAGGTTTTTGCTCCCATGATGAGCGATGGGGGCTTTTCTTTCCAGTAGATCAGGAATTCTTACTCTCAACTCCTGGTTTTGTATTTTTGTTTATGAAAGAATAGGTTTTACTGAGATAACATGTTGAAGTTCAGGGTTCTTGCTCTTGGGTGCTCCGGACAGAGACACCTAACAGAAAATGTTGAGTTCTGCTTAAAATCACTTATTTTTCTCTTTCTTTCTTTTTAGAGGGAATTTCTGTCATTTTTCTTCTAGTGAAATGCAGTTCTGAGCAACAGTGCTCTTTACTTTGATAACTCAGTCCCATTCTACTCTGGCTTACTGAAAGCCACTCATGAAAGAAAGGACCTGAGATTTGGAAATCTTGTGCTCTCGTGGTAAAAAGGACCTTCTTTCCTCCACAAACTCTGCACACTTATTGAAGTCAGCTTCAAATAGTTTCTCCATTGGAAAAGAAAAAAAGTAAACCACAAAAATAACAATCAGTGTCACTTTTTCTATTGTAACATCTGTTGAACTGCATCCCCTCCTGTACCAGGCTTGAGATCACCTGCGGTTATGATTGGAGAAAAAGATGCCATTTAACACCAGGGCTTGAGCTTGTGCTTTGGGTTCCTTAAGGACCAAGCCTTCTCCCTGGATTCTCTTGAAGAAATAAGCATGGAGCAGCTTATAGCATCCCAAATACCATACTGGGAACCCTTTGGGTTCCTGCCTGCAGGAGAGAAGGAACCTGCTAAACTCTTTCCTGAGGGGACCAGAGGCTTCAGGTGTTTTCCAGTCTTGGAATTACTTAAAAATCCCTTAATTATGCATGAGCATGCAATGCTCTGAGATAATGCATATGCCTTGAAACTCAGACTGGAGACAGTGTTCTCTTGAGTCGTCTTTAACAGTTGCAGAGAAAACATGGTTTTAATTCTTATTTCAGGGCAAGTTAGTGTTACACAACCTTTAAATAGAACTCTTTAAGAGGCACATTTAAAGCTACATTAGCTTAATGTGCTTTCATATGAGGGGAGCTTTAGCAACAGTCATGTTACATGCAATATAATTTCAAATTCAGATTGTCCCTTAAGACAATCTGCTACTGCACTGACTTGGTCACGGGCAGCCTTTTGCCCGTGAGAATCCAGGACAAATACATGAGGAACACTGAGGGATGGTAAACACTAAGGCTTCAAAAAAGAAGCACAGTCCTCTAGCTATGAAAGTATTAAATAAATCTCTGTGGCCTTTCTTGTAAGTGGACTTTCTTGTGCATTAAACTGGTTTGTAGGGATAGAGCTGCATTTTCTTGTTCATGTTTGATCCTTTCCTTCTGCTGAGACAGTGGTGTACCTGCTATGATGGGAACATTTATTCAGCTGGACTGAAACCATCAATTCATTTTTGCAGAGGTCACCAAAAATCCATCAGGTGGTAATGACACTCAGTCACTACTGATGTGGACTGGATGCGAGCCAGTGATCTAGAGGGGAAAGGCAGTCTAGCCCATTACCAATCCCCTGGAGCCATTGAGTCCCCCACTTTTTGCTCATCTTTCTGCTTCTACAGCTCTCATAGGTTAATCTTTCTTTTTCTATGTCTAATGTGATAATCTTTCTTCTCTTACATATCTCCTTTTGACTTTTGTGACAGTATGGGCTGACAAACATCCTCAGCATTTTTCCTTCTGATGCAGAAGATATTAGTCAGTAGTGCAACAGTCAATAGGGTTTATTAAAAAAAAGAAGAAAAAAAAACCCCAAAAAACAGAGACAGAGAGAGAAGGGGGAGAAAAGTCCTAGACAAAGGAAACTCTTTATTTCAGACTTTCACACTAGTAATAACAACTCACCGTTTTAAAATTTGTATCTTCTAATCAGAATGTGGCTACAAAGGCCTATTGCCTCTTTACTGTGTGTGTGGTAGGGTGTCCTGTAATTCAGGGCAAAATAGGGAAGCAAAAATAGCCACCTCAGCTACTACAGATGATTACCTTGGGAATTTGTGCTTTTCTTGCTCTAGTGTTCCTGGCAGTGATGGGGAGATATCCTGAGTCATCTGAGTGCTTAGAACAGTCTCACTGTACTAGTGGCAGCAGTGTTGCAGGATCTCAGCCGGGCTGGGAATCAGTTCAGTGCTGTGCTTGGGAGGCTCTGCTGCTTCTGATGTTTGTGTTGGATTGAAAACCGGAGTGTCAGTGGCTCAGGTGATGAGAATTCAGACTTGGATTCAAAATGGGATGCTGGTAAAGATTTACCTGGACATTTTGACAGAGTAAACCCCATGAATTCTGTTTTTAAAAAATTGTTCCTCCTCACTGCTATACTATAATACTGCATCTAAATGAGTATTTCTAGGAAAAAATTCAAAAGCAGCTACAAACTATTGAATTGCATAAGTCCATATTCATTCTGGAACAGGGTTTGCAGTCATTCTGAGAATACTTTGTTGCTGCTGGAGTGTACCTAGCTAGGACGAGAAAATATCCTGTGACAAATTAATAACTTGCAGGAGTTGCTGTGAGTACTTTGGGAGGAGTATGTGTGCTGAGGTGATTTTCCCTAACAAATCAGAGTCTATTTTTATGCTCTTTGTCCACCTAAAAAAAGCTTTGTTACCCAAATTAAGTCTTGTTGCATCACCTTGGATTAAAAGGGATCCTTTGCCCTTTATTGTGCGGTGTTCTGGTGAGCTGGGAGTTATAATAGGAACATCTCCCCATGTATCCTGTGCTGTTTTCCTCCTCTCTTTCCCTTCCAAATTAAAGAAACCCGAGGTCTAGTGTTTCCATTTAGCAGAAATTGTTTTAAATTAGCCTGGAGGTGTGGTTACTCCTGTAATCCACTGCTTGTAAACATACAATCCTGCCAATAGAACTGCACAGGGTATTTTAAGCTGATACGAAGTGGACCTATGCCAAGAATTTTTTGTAGGAGTAATTAAGTCTATTTTTCAATGTCATACTTTGCTCTATGTAGCCTCAGTTATGAAATAGTCCTGAAAATAATGTTGAATCTTCTGTGAGGAAGTAAGTTGAAAGTGTTGGAAATTATACTACAGCAAACAGAGCGAGCCTCCTTTCCCCATGGAAGCAGCCTGTGATTGGAAACTTCCTTTAATTTACATATATGAAATCTGAAATTGCTGTAAAGCTAATATTGTCACCACTTCCCTTTTGCATTTTATTACATCTTGTATCTTTTCAGGAACAATTTGCACTTATCTGTGGAGCTTTAAATACTGTCCTGGCAAATAAACATTTCATTTCAGTAAACAATCCCCAGAAATAGATTTTTACCGCAAGTAGTTTGTTTTTAATAACACATGCTGCCTCTTGGAGTTACAAATTCATTTTACTGTTCCTTTAGGAATCTATCACAGCATCTGACTTCCCTTCTTTGTCAACCTGTTCACAGATGTGTTGGATTCCCTGTAGTTACAGGTCAGCTTCTGTTTATTAAAAACTAAATCAAAACAAACCAAAAGATAAACCCCCAAAAAACCAATGCAGTGGGGAGGGAGCAAAGTAGCGTACATATGCCAAGATAGGTATTCAGATGCAAACTTGAAAACTTTAGGTCCAAAGCAATTTTTTTCAAGTAAAAAATGCTGACTTCTAAGACACCAATTTCAAATTCTTGAGTGTGGTGCGAAGGTTGCTGTTAGGAAGTCAGCATTATGATTCTTTATGGTGTCTGTTTTAGCCAAAGGGCAGTTTTCACTGCCATTTTGTGGTTGCCAGTATTTTTCAAGAACCAATCTAATTTCTGAGATACTGATTTTGAATTATTTGCTTTTTTTCCACTTGATGTTTCATACTTCTTTTAGTGAAGAAAGGCTGTGGACATGTATTGTATGAGATAGTCACTCTACTGATTTGTACAGGGCACGGAGGTGCTGACACAGGAGTTCTGTGGTGTGGATAGGGAGGTGTGCACAGGACCCTGCTGAGCTGGAGCAGGACAAGGAGCTGCCCTCCAGGTGTGCCTGTGACACCAGAGGAGCACAAGGGTTGGGAACCAAAGTGCATTCAAGGCAGTGGAAAAGTATCTCCCTGCTAGTTGAAGGGTCTTTGAGTCATGCTGTGGGTTTTGAGCCACAGGAAGGCTGTGCAGAAGGTGAGGTCTTCTGGCGAATTTGGAACTCTCTGAAGTTATCTGAGACTAGAGCCTGTAGGTTTGAATAGCAGCCTGCCAAAAAGTGAATTCTGGAGACTCAGGTAGTTTTGCACTCAAATCCAGTGATCTGTTTTATCTTGTATAATTTAGATTTTATGTTTTCTGAGAGCTGGGCGTGTTTGACCAACGATCATAATTTTTTTCCCTCATTTCTTTTGGTCACAAATAAATTGTGATTCAATGATTCATTGCAATCAGCACTGATACATGGCAAAAAACCTGTGACCACTGTTGCTTGTTCCTGGGAATCTGAGGACATGAAAATAATTTTTGCATCAGGTTCATCTGGTTGTAAGGTACTTACATCAGTAAAGAGCAGAACTTGACCAATTAACGTTTTCTATTTCTCCCCTCTGTTCTTTATTTATACCTTTGATAGCGTGCTGTGTGTAACATTTACTACACATTTATAGTGGATGATATTCAGATCTCCTTTAAAGTAGTGTAAAACAAAGCAAGATTTGCCTGGAAGAGGTGACAATATTTTCAAATCAGGTTCTGCAGCAGAAAGGTCCCCTACAACTTGCACTTTTTCACATGTGTGCTTTTGGAAAACACCTAGGCCTGTCATCAGTTTTCAGAGAAATTTCAGCTGTGAGATTTTTGTGAACTAAAGAGAAAAAGTCAATCCTCTGTGGATTCTTAGTGCTTGTATATGAGGATTAGGCTAATGCAGATTCACAGGCAAAAATCAATATAGATTTCAGAAATCCCTTCTGCTAACGATGGAACTGATCATGCAGTTCACAGGCTTAATTATGTATCTTCTTTATGAGACAACAGTAATATCTCTTCACATGGGCATACAAGTTGAATTTAACCTTCACCCTATACTAATTTTTTTCTTACTGGGAAAATATAAGTAAAGTACTTCATATTATTTGCTTGATCAAAAAGTAATAAAAATGATAGGCCATTGTATAATGTGTTTAAAATAACCATAATGTAAAGAATAGATTAACTTTTCCCATCGGTCCTCCAAAAAAACAAATATAAAGAGTATTTCCAAAGTAGTGTTGCCTACAGAAGCTGCAGCATTAGGCAGAGGTCTACGGTAATTAGAGTAATTATCACTCAGATTTTATGCTTTCATGGAGTAATATGGCAGAGACCTTGAAGTCTGAGGGCAATAAACATTTCTCAAGAGGAACTAAGGACCCATTTCTTCTGAAGGGCTGTATGTTTCGTGTGAAATCACCCAACTTATTCTGAGAGTTACTGAAGAGCTGAAACACAGTGAAACCACCAGTGGGTTTTTGTGCCTACAGAGA
This sequence comes from Pseudotriccus pelzelni, assembly GCA_035584735.1. Lineage (NCBI taxonomy): Eukaryota > Metazoa > Chordata > Aves > Passeriformes > Tyrannidae > Pseudotriccus > Pseudotriccus pelzelni. The sequence continues at coordinate 21,794,063 of JAWMRA010000005.1, forward strand.
GCAGAACGGTGCTCCAGGATGGAGTTGTGCGAGGGCACAGAGGATGCAGGAGTGATTCACACCCCAGTAAAATCCGTGTTCACTATAAGCACACTGGTGGTTGTACCAGATGGGCAGTCCTGGGAGCTCTTGCACTGCCTGCCACGCTTCATTCTGAGACATCCCAGCCCTGTTGGTATTTGGCAGGTTTCTTGCCCCTGAAAGGGTTTTCTTTCCTTCCTTCAGTTTCTCAGAGGGTAATTCTGAGTTTCACTGCGCATTCTGTTGTATATCAAATAATATATTAAGCCAAATTTCTACCTTCCCACCTCTTCCATCTCTCTCACTTCTATCTGTCATCCGCCCACCACAACTGCAATTACTTCTGCAGTGGTATGTGGTTCTGCAGCAAGGTGGAACCCTTCCTGTGGTCTCGGACAAGGAGGAATAAGCTGAGAGGTTTTGTTACCAGGTTCTCTGCTTTGATGCACCTGGAAAGGATGGAAATAGTTTTTATTTGGTACTCTCTGAGGTACAAATAAGGTTCCCAGCAAGTGTGCATATAACAAAAATAATTTGCCACCGATTAATGACGTTTTCGATTTGTGTATTTTTTTAAAATGAAAAAAAGATATGTGAAAGCAAACACTTGGGTTAATATGATGTGTTGCTGAGCTTGAGATGCATCCATCCTTTGTTGATTCTAGGATAATGCAGCATATGGTGGTTATTGCTGGATTAAAGAGGCCCAATTTTAATTCCAACTGTAATCACGTGATTTTTTTGTGACTTGCAAAGGCTGATGAGAAATGGATTTAGAATACGGGATTTCAATTTTATGACCTTGATATTCTCTTAAAAGGGAGCTTTAAATTGTCAGTTCTTTATAGATTGTGCTGGATCTGTAATGTTAATGGCAGCTGGGCACAGCTGGTATTGGTTAGGATCATCTTCTTGAGGAGACTCCACTATTTGACTGCAGTACAGAGAGAAATATGATTTGTTATGTGCTTAGAGTAGTTGAAATTAACCAATTAGGCCTGAAATTTTAATTTTGAGATGTAATATGTTTATAACACAGTATGCAAAAGATGTTTTAGCTCATAAGAACTAAAATGAAGTGGTGATAATCAAACTCAGATGAAGAAATATGGACCTCTAAAGCCTTTTCAAAGTTGTAGTTTGAGTTGGCCTTGTATTGTGCCATGAAGTGGCTGAAGACTTAGCGCTCGGAGGGGGATTTTGCTGTTTTGGAGAATTTTGTTATTTCCAGTGTTATGCTGAAGTAATTTAAGAGGGGATTTACAAGGAGAGTAAAATTAATGGATGGGAACTTCCATGCTCTTTCAAGTATACTCAGTGTTGTCCAGAACATTGAATCTCTTGACCTCATGAATAATTTCCAGATAATTTTCCCATTTCCTTCCTACACCTTTTATACATAAACCTGCCTCCTCTGCACTTTATTTTGCTTCTTTTCTTGCTAATTTTTGCCCAATGAATTGTCAGATTCTTTCTCTCTTCACCACAATCACATGTTCCTTTAGTATTTGAATAAAGTCAGTAACAGATTCTTCTTCAAAGCAAAATCTGCATGATCTGTTGCCCTTTTTTTTTTTTTTTTTTTTGTGTTGTTCAAGCAGTATTCTCTCTCTTTTTTAAACTTTCGTCCTTGGGCTTAAAGGTTTCAGTCAATGCATTTTTGTTGGTCTTTGCACATTTTCCTTGTTGCTTATTCCTGTTCAATCTTTTCTGCAGTAAGTCTTCCAAATTCTCATTATTTCTTCCTGTATTTTCTCTGTGACTTCCTTCTGCATTTGAAGCTTTGAACTGTGTTTTCATGTTGATGACATCTAAATTTCCTCTGAAATATTTTCACGTTTTTTTGGCTTTTTTTTGGTTCCTTGTTCTTGTTCCCTCCAGCTCAGTCCAACCACTGTTAATTAACTTCACCAGCTCTGTGGCCCTTCTCTGGGTTTGCTCCAGCCTTTCTGGCCACCAGGGCAGTGTCCAGTAGCTCTCCTCCTGCACCATCTACGGTCACTGCCTGGACTCCAATCCTTTATCTCCTCCAATAACAGCTTGCTTGCTCCTACTTCTCATTGAGTACAGGGAGAGAAAGGAAGTGAAAAGAGCAACGTCTTCCCTGTTCAGCATCCTTGCTTATGGTGAAATATGGCAAGTAGGAGCTTGTGCTCTGAAAGACCTAAAGGGAAAGCAACTCTGTTCTTCCTGTAGCCTTGTTGGAAAAAAAAAAAAAAGAAAAAAAGAGAGAGAAAGGCGAAGGGAGTGGGGAAAATGGCAAGGAGAAGCAAACAGGTACATGAGAAGCTGTGCCCAGAGGAGCATGGTGGAGAGAGGGGCACCCATCTGCCCAAAGAGGCATTGAGTGCTGCTGTAGCAGGACTTCCATTTCCCAGTTTTGCCTGTATCGCAAATGCTGACGGTGTGAGCAAAAGCTGTACCTGTTGGAATCAAGCATCACCCCTTGCTGACACCAAGCACAGTGTTTGGCTACAGCCAAGTGAGAGAAGTACCTGAGCAGAGGAGGTAATGGAGAGCCAAGCTCTGCGCTATTTGGGCAGCTGTGTGAGGCAGGGAGGTCAGTTCTTGTTACTGAGCATGTGGAGTGTAAGAGCAACTAAACCACCCATCTATACAGTTGCCTTACAGATACTTTACCATTAAAGGCTCATTTACTGTTGCAGTCCTGTAAAATAATGCATGCAAAGTGCTGATGAGTAGATTTGCATTGCGGGGTGACAGGCAGCATACAAGTAAAGCGAATCATAGCTGTCTTGTGCTGTCTCTCCCCACCACCATCCGAGATGGCCATTTTGGGTAGCTGTCATGTGAATGTTGATTAAAAGGAAGCATTAAAATATGAAGCAGTGGCTCATTAAAACAGTATTGAAGGAATTGTTCAACTTCTTAAGTCCATTTCATTAACTGTTCTATATCCTTTGGGTTTAGCTGGTGCTACCAAGTTGATACAGTGTTTCTATTGCAATCATGAATAATTTTAGATACTACTTTAGTTGCTTCTAAGCTCAGATTCAAACTGTATGAGGCACATAGCGCCTCCTGAAACCTTACATTCTTTGCAATAGACATTTCTCTCTTATATTTACTCAAATAGGAGAAGATACAGTGTTTTTCTTCTGAAATTTTTGGTCTGACTCCTGTGACTCTGACTCCAGTAAGTAATGCCAGTAGCATGGGTAGATGGATCTGACAGGGTTGAAAACTAACAGCATGTCAGACGCTTTTCTCCAATGAAGGCTATAGATCAGAGGTAGGAATCTGCCGGAGCCAGAGAGGGTGACAGGGGAATAACATCCCTTTCTCTTCCATCGACAGGGGTAATAACTCCTGGCTCCCTAGGGACAGATTGTAAAAGCCAATAGCCAGAAGCTGTGAAGCAGGGAGGGTAAAAGAATTGAAAATTAAAGAGGGAGTGAAAATTTTGTGTAAGGCTTTAGTGAGATGTTGGAATAAACCATCAAGTGTCATTCTTTTAATTGCCTTATTGTTTATAGAGACGGTTCTTGAAATGCTGGGGTTTTTTTGGTTTATAAAGTTAAAGAATTAGTACAATACTAGTTAAAGTGATGAAGATATACTATGTATGCTTTTATATGTAGATGGGTATCGCATATTCTATGTTAACTTTTATTAGTGAAAGTATGTGGACAAAACGTTTTACAAACACTGCTTCAAAATTAAATATCTTTGAATTGTAAAACAATTTGTTAAAAGCAATACTGTATATAGACATATTTTGAGCATGGTGATGCTGTACACTGTATACAAATCTGTTAATTAATTGAAATGACTGTGCTATTTATAGCTGCTGTCTCTCCATATATAAAATTTCATGTTTGAATATTTTGTAGTTCACAAGCACTTAAACTTTGGCTGCCTATGTGTCCAGGAATAGTGTTCCAGTCCTACTATATTTTACTAATGTTATGATACCTGCATTATACCATGGGCCTTTAATTAATTTCTTGGTGCAGTAGTAGCTTTTAACAGGTTAATGACAAACACTTAAAGAAGCAGAACTGTAATAAAAAGGCACAGCTCCTGAACTTTTAAGAAATAGAAGTGCTTAAAAGTGGTATTTTTTATATGAGTTGTTCTTGCTTAGTTTTTAAAATGTGACTGGTGTTTAGTTAAATCTTTTACAGACTCAGTTCACTGAAGGTGACAGAAGTACTCACTTGAGCTCAATGAAAAGTAGACATGACAGTAAATTTTTCAGTCAGAGACAGGAGATCTTGTTATAGGAGTCAGTATGGGGGTCAGGGCAGAGCCTGTTGATGATTGAGGAAAAGAGAAGTAAATTCATTCTGCTTCATGCACTTTGTCAAGTGCCAGTAGCTTACCATTGAGAACTAGTCACCCGTTCTAGTCTTACGGCCCTAGAGGTCACTCATTTGATATAAATCATAGCACTGCATAGGCTCAGCAACCTATTGCCATTCGAGATGAAATAAAAAAAGAGGAACGCTTCATTCTGAATTGAAATGGCTGTGAATATCCCACCACATGTTGCTGTTTAATGCAATATGTGGTTAGATATTGATCCTCAAAATCAAGTCATTAAAATGTGCAGTTTTTGTTTATTGGAATGAAGCAATTAAATGGTTCAGTTATGCCAGACCTTACCTTTTCTGATGAAAACTATTGATTTCTTGCCACAGCTTTATAAGCGACAATGTTTTTGATTACTCTTGACAAACCTCCTTGGAGTGTTAATTAAAATTGTACCAGATGAGCAGGTGTGGGAGATCATTAGATCGCCCGGATCACACACTACACTTCATATTCTGCAGCCTTGCATAATGAATAGGGCACAAGAGGGGAAAAACAATATCTTCATCAGCAGAATTAGCATCTTCTCTCTCTTTTCTTTTTTAACTAGGTGACATTACATTTTACGGAACATCCATTTATCATCTATTGAATAACTTCTTCTGCATCCGATTAAATTTCTTTTCAAATATTACATTGCTACACAAATGCAAAAAATTAAATACTCAACTGGTTTGTGTGTGAGTGCACATAAACTTGCAATACCCACTGCATTCTTTCAAAAACAAAGCAGAAACTTCGACATTTTCTGAGAGAAGGCATTTTAATAATATTTGCGTTTTTCTTTTGCTTAAGTACATGATGGTATAAAATAGCACGAGAACTATTGATTATATTGGTTTTCAAAGAGCAAATTATTTCATGATTTATTAATTTACAATAGATTTCTTCTCTGATGTAATAGTAATTGGTTGATCATTTTTTTTACACCTTAATATTATGCTAAGAAAATAACAATGCATTGCATTTGTTGTACTTGTGTTCACAGAATACGCTGAGTTGGAATGACCCACCAGGATCATCCAGTCCAACCCTTAGCCCTGCACAGGACCATCCCTGGGAGTCAAAGCATGTGCCTGAGAGGATCACTGGTAGTACCTGAGCATGAGCAGCATTTGGGACAGGTGTTCTTTGGAGCAGAGCCCGAGCTAGATACCATATGCCCTTTGACTAAGTTGCCTTCTCTGTGCCTTTCTGCCTCCCTGGAAATTTAGATAAAACTTCCTGTGTTGTAGGGGCAGTTCTTAGTATTGCAGCACTTACTTCATGTTTATAAAACTATTTGAAATCCTAGCATAAATATAAATTCAAATCACAAAAGTGATATATGTTTCTTAATGCTTAATTGACTGTGCATTATGCTTTCCAAAATGGGAATAATGTTGGAAAGAGGCTGTCCTGTGTTAACTATTGCAGAATTATAGAAGCTAGCACATTGCAATGATGGAAGAGAAGGGTTAGAAGTTCCACACATACTGGAAATGTAGGTATATTATTGTCTTCTAGCAGGAGTCCAGCTGAATTCGTTGAGTTATCCTGTTGCTTTTGAGCTGGATATTGACTCCAGCTGTAGTGACTCCTTTACAATAATAGTGGTCTATATTTGAATGTTGTAATGTGATCATGTTTTTGAGCTTGAATGCAGAATGTGTTGATCACCTTTATTTTTTACCTGATTCTGTAGGATGTGTGTATTTTTTGAAGTTATGTAAAGCCTTCTTTAAATTAATGAGTTTACTACTTTCTAACTTCACTCAGAGGTATTGCTTCTTTTCATTACATTTGAAAAGAATGACATTAATTTGAAGGCATATAATTTGCAGGAAAACTTTCTGTGGAATTCAAATGTAATTTGGAGGCTCTCTCTAATCTTTTTAGAAGAAGGTATTTCTATTCCTATTGTTATAATTTCTTTTGGGTTAGACTGGAATAAAAAAAAAAAAAGAGAGAGGAGGTTGTTTCCAAATAGGGACTTAAATTGCCATGCATGCAGTATTTGCTTGGTAGCTTCAAAGTAGATGAAATAATAGTCATTCTTGCAGGATGGTGTAACATGGATACCTCTGTAACAGACAGTATTGCTCGGTACCCTCAGGAATAGCCTTCCCGAGGCTGTTAAAGCAGAATGGAAACTCATTTGGCCGCAGTCAGAGCTGAGGTATAATGTGGAAAACCTTGGAGCGTTGCTGCTTGTGTGCTACCTTTTTGGTGGATAACTAAGTTACTGCACAGCTTGTAAGAGCCAAACTTTTAAGAGCTCAGCTTTGCAGGAAAAAGCCAGTGACAAAAAAGATTACATAACCTAACAGTGTAACTGAGAGAAGATCATATGCTATGCGCATCTAGGGTGGATTTTCTCATGTTTTTCATGCTTTTCCATGTTTTGTGCCTGTTGATTTGAGATTTAAAAATTGAATTATATTTTCACTGGTATTCCAGATGTATCACATGATTTAGTAAATAATAATATTTCTGGAGATTGAAAACCGGTTCTGTGCTATATGATCAATATGCTAAGAAAAGGCTGGGAACAACTCTTTGAGTTTTTTACGTTAAAATGTAAAATACTTTTTCTCATGTGTGGATGCATCTGAATAAGCTTTCAGATTTCTGCCTTTTCAGCTTCTGTATAAAGCTGAACTGAAGTGATGGTTATGTAGATGTAGAATAGTAGTAATAATAACAATTCCCCTTTACATAGTTCTTTTAATTTCAGCGTACCTGAAAGACAGCTTTGATTGCCTGCAGAGGATGTATCACCTACTATCCAAAAAGTAGGCAGCACATAATGCAGTATATTATTGGATGGGCATGGGAAAGTCTCCATGCTTCTAACTGTTGATTTCCTATCTTTTCTTCAGAACAATTGCATCATTATGTTTATTAGTAACTTTTTTTGTTCTGTGGCATTCACATGGCTGTTAGCCACATGGCATGTAAAGTGAGCGAAACCTGGGATCTCTCAGGATTACTGGTTCTCTTTATTCTTTGCTCCATATTGAAAATCATTCCTGTCAGCTGATGTTCTCCGAGCTGCCTGGAAGAACTTTGGCATAGTTTTCCTAACCTTTCAAACAGTAAAAGCCAAACTCTGCTTTGATTCAAAAAAAAAAAAAGAAACCAGCAAAACCCCGAGGACTTTGGCCCGGAGCCATTAAGGATGCAGGCGACTGCGCTGTGGTCTGACAGCGTATTCCACAAAGCACTGCAAAGTTCTCCTCGGGGTCCCTTGAGTGGGCTGAGGCACTTTGCTTGTGCTTAACATATATCAACTGTCACCCGCCGGCCGTCGGTGTTGAACTGAACACAATGGGACATCCAGATGGTCTAAACAAAGTGAACAAATGTTCACTGCTATTAAAAGCTGTTTACATCAACTTCCAGTATTTCATGTGCTGAAGTTTATATTGTGTCACTACTGGGGTGCTTAGCTTCATCCTCAGCTTGTATTAGGGATTTCCAAACTATTGTTGCTTATGTGTTAAAATAACATTCTCAATATGCCTTAAATACATGCCACTAAACGTTTTTGTGGTGGCTTTTTTTTTTCTTTTCTTCTTTTAAATAGGAAATTGGTCATTGTATGCTAATCACATGCTTTCAAATATTGTAATTGATTGTCCCATCTAATTTCCCCTGGCTTTTTCCCCAGTGTAGCCTCCTTCCAGCACCTCCCCCCTACCAAACGTGCGTGTCCCGTGCTTTGCCAGCTCCTCTCCGGATGGCACTGCTGCCTCAGCACGGTGTGCCACTGGTGCTCGCTGGCCGTCTGATGGAGACGTTGGGCCATGGTGTGCTTTGCTTTCTGCCCTGAAAGACTCTGACATATCCACTGCTGTCTGATTAGTGATTAAGATGTGTAGGTGACAAATGGACACTTTACGTCTCCTTCCTCTGCCCCTTGTTCTTGGTGTCCACTTTACTGGAAGTCCAGATCCCTGCCTTCTATTTGCTAAAACAGGTTAATTGATGGGATACAAGCTTAGCTCAGTCTGTTGTTTTTCATGAGGCTGCAATAAAATGATTAGGAAGACTCTGAATGAGAAAATCTTCCCAAAACAGTGCTGTATTTTTTGAGAATGATTTCTGGTTAATCTTATAGCATTCTTGAAAAAAAAAAAATAGCCCAAAAAGTGCTTGAAGCACTAAAAATTTTTACTCTCTCTTATTTGTACTGATTTAACAAATTGAGAGTTGTAATATTCTTTCAAATATATGAGTGAAAGATCACATCATTTGCAGAATATTTGTCTGCAAAATGCAAATCAACTGTTTTTTCAATTAATTTTAAAATGAAACCTAACTAGCCCTTCCTCCTCCCCACAAATATCAGATTAAGGTCTTAGAGAGAAGATCAAAATGGACCACTAATGCTTCCAGCTAAGATCTTTGTTTTTCGGTTTGTGCCCTGTAGATCTAGCTGTTACTGGTCACCATGGTACAAATAATAAAATAGAGAAAAAAAGGCACCTGAAAAATATTTATGAACTGCAAGAATATAATACTGACATGAACTATTTCTTTATAAAACCAATTGTATTTATCCCAGCCTATGTCATTCAGCTGCTTGTTAATGATAGCACTAACTTCCACAAAATGGACAAAACCATGTGTATTTCTTCTGAGAGGGAAATCCCATCACACTTCATAGGTTTTAAATAAATAGAGCTCTATAACATCATAACAGGGATACTGTAAACATGTTCTGAAGGTTTCTATGGAGTATGCTATCAATATTTTTTTTAAAGATATTTATACTCTCGAGAAGATTTTTGAAGAAGTAAATGTATGAATAAATGGTTGAAGCTGTCTCAGTCTTGCTTAGGGTTTTTAAAAACTTACGAAACAGAGGTACTTCTAATAAAATGTAATGTTTTACAAACCATTTTCCTTTCTGACCACACTGTTTGACCATAGTGTTAAGTAAAAAATACTAAATTTTAATATCTGGTTTCACTATTAGTTGCAAAGGTGGTATGGTAAATAGTGCATTTTTCCTGGTGTGTTCTAGCTGATATAAGACAAATACCCATTTTCAGAAGCTTTGACCATAAGGTTCCCAGATCCAAATTTGGTTTGCAAACTTTTTCAAGTTGGTTCCATTTAGTTCTGGGCTTCACTAAGTATTTAATTTTAGGCTATTGATTCGAAAATCGTGTTTGTGAAATTTTCCCCTGCACCCACCAAAATGTTTCAGAGAACCAGAACAAACTCCTGTATTTTTCACCCTCTTCTCACTATTTTTTTTTTTTTTTTGCATGGCTTAATCTTCTTTCCTCAGTGTTGTGTCTGTTGTATGAAGACCAAAGCCTTGGATGGCAAACATCCTTAGGAATAAAGTTACTGCTGGTAATTTCCTTTGAGTTCTGCCATGCCCATATTGTTTTTAGAGATGAAATGACTCCTTACAGGCGTCATTATCTGTGGAATGTAATGGAAGGAGTCTGATACAACTCTCTGTTGTGAAAGGTCTGTGATTCACCTTATTGTCCTGAGTGTTTTTGGTCATTTTCCTGTCCTGGCAGGTCTGCAGCACTGCTCGGCACGGAGATCATCTCCTGGCATTGTGGCGAACTTTGCTTGCAGGACATGTGCTCTGGAAACGCCAGGGTAAGGCTTTGCAGAATGAAGTTGCACAATGTTTAATTCTTTATGGGGTCAGTGCATCAGAAACACTGGCAACAAGCAGAAGGGGGGTTAAATCCTGGTGACGCTGGTGGGTGTAGCCTTTGAGATTTCTTTTCTAGAAAATCAAGCTAGTTCCTATGTTACTTTGGAACATAACCATGAAAGAATGGAGTATTATTCTGCATTCCAAAGTGATTAATTTCTGATGTTTCCAATCCAGGGGGTTTATTGCCAAACGTGTAGGAAGTGGATGCATGAGGAAATGTTTTACAATAAAGATGACATCATTAATCTTAAGTATTTCACTAAGGAAGACCTTTCTTGGCCGTGTGGAGCGGCAGAGAAAGAAATATTTTACTTTCTGTAAGGGAACCCAGGGATGTATCAGGACAGAAAATGCTTACAAAACCACGGTTCTCATGTTTGACAGGGGTCAAGCTTTGTGCCCGGTGTGGATGAGCCTTTTGGAGCCAGATTGTCAATCCAAGTGCAAGCTGCTCCGTTTCCTGTTTATGCCTGTGCAGAGTTACACATCCTGACTCGCTTGCCTTCAGCTGCAGGTTTTTCCGCACACCCTAGGAGATTTCTTCCTTAAAATGGTTTGTTATTTATCATTTAAGTAAGCCATTGGAATTCTGTTAATTCCTGTTTTACTTAGCACATGCAAAATGGTATCATTAGCTAAAGGAAGATAAATTAAGGTAGTAAGAGTTACTGATACTACTAATTAAATGACCTTTGCAAAACAAAATCTGATCAGTCTATGCCTGAATGTAGAGAACCGATGCCAAGTTTACTGCTTCGCAGAGGCCTGGCCTATTGTATATCTGACCTGAGGTTATCAGCAATTGAAACCTGGTGGAGTAATTTGAAATAAACTTTTTGTATATTACGCATTTACATTTTTCCATCTGTCATAAGATTAATTAAACATGTTTGCACCATAACGGGACATTCTTAGCCGACCGGTTTGCTTGGTATGTTTATGATGTTTCTCCGTGGACAGAGATTGTAAGAATATTTTTGTTGTTTGGCAGTATAGCTCCGAAGTAGTCATCTTTTTAGTATTTTTTATTTTACTTCTTCCACCCAATAACATGAACCGAAAACCAAACATACCTGACAGCTCACAGTGCTTTGTCCTTTCCCCTTAAATTGGAGCACAGAAATAATTCTGATGATAGCCTTGTGAGTGCTATCAGAGCTGTTTGGTGTTGGCTGTCATGCCTTTCTTTAGAGATAAATGCTTACTAAATGTAATGGGCTTTCTTAACAGGTACCAAAGAACTTTTGTTAATTTTCTACATTCCTGGCTTAAAAGCTAAAGAAGGGTAGTTACTAAGCGAGGAGATTTGCTGATTAGGCCTTACTTCCAAGCAAATGTGGAGGCTATTTGATAAAATGACTGACAATGAACTACATATTTCTCCCTCAACCTCTTCTGATGCTTTACTGTAATTAGAAATTAGATCTTTAACTTATGCTACACTAATTTTTATAAACCACCATACTGAAGTTGGAAGGGATTGTATTAATCTAACAGTAGACTTTCCTATAAAATAACAAATATATGTGTATAACAAATACAAGTGTATAACAAAAAGTCAGAGTATGTTGAACCAACATAATTGCAAGGAAAAAAAGAGCATTTGCAGTTTTTCTGGAAAACGGAGAGAATTAGGAGTCACATTTTCACTGTACTCAGTAGGAGCAGAATTGTACCTCATCTTCAGCTGGAGTCAACTGGCCTTGTTTCCAAATTAGTAGTCCTTCTGGCCTTTACACTATCAAACAATATAACCTGTGAGACACCAGTAAAGACTTTGGCAAAAATAGCAGAGCAGCTATGATGAAAACAAAGAATTTCTGCCTCTGAGCACTTACTCCTCATTTGTGAGTAACTCCTTTAAACTTGGTAGGGCTATCTTTACTTATTAATATGGTTTATATCTATGTGGTATTTAAATACTTCCTAAGGATTAGTGGGTTTAAACTTAGTGGTACTACTATAAGGCAGAAAAAATCTTATTGTTCCCATTTTACAGACTTAAACTAAGCAACTTTAATGTATTGTGGAACTTAGTGTAAGATTGTTTGAGATGTCTTAAGATCTTCGTTTTTCCACTCCCAGCTCTGAGCTGGGCTCAGCCACTCATCGTAGAAACTTCAGTACCAAAGATTCACACCTGAAATCTGTGTTCTCAGCTTTGTGCCCATTCAAAACTCCTTCCCTCCCTAACAAAAGGAAAACCCAAGGCAAGCAAAACCCCCAAACAAACCAGCCCAAGCTGCAAGCCAGCTTTGGAAAAGTCATTACAGAAAAAAAGCTTTCATATACACAACTGAATTCCTGCTTTCCCAAAGGATGATTATATTTAATGATAGAGTAGAGCTGCGGCTTAGAAATTTGGTTTTAATAGATGTTAAACTAATAATTAAATGCAATCAAGTTTGTTTCCTATGTTGTTTGAAGCCAAAAGGGTGGTCAGTCTCTTTCCAGGCATTCCCTGTTGTCTTGATAAATTTTCTTAGAAATAGTCTCATCAGTTCTTATTTATCTTGAGTAGTGTCAGTATTGTCTGACTACAATTTTCTATTTTTATCATAATTAATAGTTTCTTACATTATAGATGTACTTGATGTAAATTGCAGAAAATAGCATTTTAAATGTTTTCCCCCTCAGTTGTGTTCTCAGTACATGTAAGATCACGCAAAAACACCCTGCAGTACCCAAGTTAACTTTAGAAGGGTTAAGCAGCAATTCCCTTGGTGACCATGTTCACATTGTGAGATGCATCAACACACATGTTTTGCCTATCAAGCCAAAAGAATATCCCATTTAGGGCTTTTCCCCGCAGTAATCAAGGCTGTAGACAGCAAAACAGCATTCCCTTCAGAGGATGCAGCAACAAAATTAACTCCACATTTGTTAAAGGCTAAGCTCTGCTACTAGTTCCTCTTTGAAATATATTGCAGTGTGAGTTCAGTTTCCTACAGTGAAGGCAGCTGAGTTAAAAAATACAAGACTGCAGAATAATTTAATAAAAATGTGCTGCTCTGCATAAAGCTCCTGATGCTGGTCAAAGCTGATCTATTGACCCTCGCCCACTCTAGCTGAGTAAACCTGCAGGTCTTTGCTAAGGTATCCTTGCAGCAGGAGAGGTCTTGGGCTCTAATTAAATGCAGAAGGCATGAAAATAGCCCTTCCAGATGTTTTAGTTAATCTAAGTAATATCAGTCTGAGCCCAATGCAGGAGGTGAAAGAATCATTGTGAAATACTTGAGTCTTTGAAAATGGTATTAAAACATGGCATTTGTTTTCCTCTTTTGATTTGCACTAAGTTTTTCTTTTATTTGTGACAAAACCTATTTTGCCTAGAAGAAGCATTTTGGCTGCCTTTTCCTGAAAAAAAATTGGCTGGCATAAAAACAAATAGCCTGTGGATTTGGTGAGATGATAAACAGAAAGACTGTCATTAGTTTCAAAAGAGTTCTCTTCCATTTGCAGTGGAATATTGCATTATGCCTCTAGTTCAGAAAAGTGAATAGTAATCTCACTTTTATGCACCTTGGGATGGCTAGCTGGATACCTGTCAAAGTTTTACTTAAAAAACCAACCAAATAAAACCAGGGCAAACAAAACAAGGTGTGTTCACAGCTTTGTTTTAAAATATCAGAGGGATATTTTTACAGTTTTGATAGCCTCTTCTTTGTAAAATTCTCATGTGCTCTGATAATTTGATAAATGCTAACTTTTTCATGTTGCTTTGCCTTTGTTCAGTTTATTTTTTTTCTTTAGAATTCTTAACCTTTTCATACTTTCAGTGTATTTTTAAATTATTGCAAAAAATTCCCCTTCCTTCTCCTGTGGCTAAGCAGGAAGCCAGCAGGATATCAATACTGCTTACTCACGGAAATTAAAACCAAAACAATAGGTAAGAAAAATAAAGAAATAGAACAAACAAGAGACACTATCTTTTCTTTTAAAGCTTAATGTGTTGGGCACTGGTTATTCAATATACTGGAGCTTAAAGTATTGAAACTTCCGCAGGAGAGTTTCTGCAGGCTTTGGCTCCTGGTTATTTCACTCTCTGCAACTGAAACATGGTGTTGAACTACACCAATCCTGCCTGCGTGCCCAAAATACAGGTAAAAAAGCAGTATGTCAGAGCAGTTGCCTTGCAGCCCAGAGTCCATGTTGAGGGTGTGATAGTTTTTGGAGAGGTGGTTGTTTATTAATTCGTTTTTGTCGTACCCCTGCAGACGTCGGCATTAATGGGACTCACCAGGCAGGCACAGGTGATGTCAGGCTGTCTGGACCTGTGTGTTCATCATACCCTCAATGTGTGAAGTGTCTCACTCTCCTGTCAAGTCTTCCCTGAGGTGCTTGGACCACCCTGCATTCCTTCTCCCAGGCAGAACTGCAGTGGGTGCCAGGACAGCACTGTCCTTTGGCTACATCAGCCCAGACAAGGGCACAAACAATCCCCCTTAACCTGCTTGTGCTGGTGAAGATTACCTTAGAAAGAAAAGGGGAAAGTATACTTCAATCTTCTTTTCTTTTTCTTCTAATGATGCAATTATGTGATCAAGTTGCCTGTTTCCCCTTGAATGAAAATGTAGCTTTTTAGAGTGTCTGTTTGAGGCATCGTCTTATTGAATTACTTAATTTCATTTATGTAACTTGTAGCCCACATCTCCTTCAAAAACATTGATTCCAAGTTCACAGTCTCATATTTTTTCTCCGAAGCTGCATATCTTTTATCCTCTTAAATTTTTGTTTGTAAGTTCATATGATTGGAGACTTACATCAATTCAACATCTTCTCTCTAGACTTTGGGATAAATAGACTTCTCCATTTGCCACTGACACATGTGTGAATAACAGCTCGTAACATGATTGAACTCCATTGATTTTTCATAAAAGTTTAATAAGCTGATACAGGTCAAAAGCATTGCAAAATTTGTAATAAATTCCTGTGGTGATCTGAGCAGGACTTAGTGGGGAGAGCTGACACTAGATGAATTTAAATACATGTTGAATTACATGAAGGTAAAATTATAAAGACTTGAAATGCAGGTCTCAGATACAGAGGATGGTAAAATTATCATTTGCTGATGTTTTTGTGTTGCACCTACTATAGGGATGGCTTCATTAAAAGGTGTAGAATTTTCTTTTCAAAATCACAAAACGCAGTTTGTTGAGAACAGTAGTAAGTTTTGGCCACAGGTTTTGTGGCATGGGGCAGTATCCTCTTAAAGATAACCGAGAATGCCAACTTCCATATGGATCTGACACAGTGGAAAATGAGCTTTGTGCTCCCTTGCTATCTGGGGCAGTATAAGAGGGGAGAATTCAGTGCATGAATCCAAAACCCTCTGGAAAGCATTCTTTATATATTTATATTCTTCAAATAAGGTCCTCTAGCTAGTTCAGTGTTTGCTGTTGATACCAAAGACACCTGAATATTCCTTAATGTGCTGAAATGTCCCAGAGGATCGCTAGTAAGAATTGTGCATTTCCTTGTGTGGCATATAGTTCTTAAAGGTTCCTCTCTATTATCATCTTCATTGCTGTCCTGCAGATAAAAAAACAGGCAATTCCCTATTTGCTTTATGCTCTGCCTCAGTGCAACAGCTGTGTTCCAGCATGATGCACTCAAAGTGTCAAGCATGAACCTGAAACTGGGGGGAGGATTCTGCAGGAGCCATAAATTCCCTCTTCTCCAGAGGTTATTTCGGCACTCGCCCTTAGTGTGCAGAACTTATTTCTGTGCTTGGGTTAATGTTTAGGTTTTCTTTGTAGGTCATCTTTTATTCTAAAAACTAAATTGAAATCCTTCTGTTCATCTATTAAATTTCAGGGTTCTGTATACTGTACAATATATTTAAGGGAGGGGAATACTCTTTTTTGAACTATAGTTCTTCAAGTGAAATGGTTATTATCTCTATAACTTTCCTGTCAGTGCCTTTAGGAAGGCAGTCTCTCAGTCACTTAGGTGCTGATATTTTATGATTAGTATTTTATAATTGAAATATGTTTTCATATAATTTTAATTTATCCAGTGTGTAAGCCAGGCTCTAGATCCTTGCGTAATGTCTGCTGCTGCTAAGGCACTGAGATTTGCTGGTATCTCAGCATCTGATCCTGTTCCATATTTCCTTCTCACAGATGTGCTTTGATGATGTTGCCATTGGTATTTATTCTGATAGAGAGTATTTATGTCAAGGTTAGGACCTGGAGATGCTTAGCAGGTTTCCAACTCAGCACACTGGAGGGAGTGATCTTTTAGCTATATCAGCAGGCCAAGGTGGCTAACCAGGCAAAAAGCATCTTCCGAGCTGGGAATGGACACAGGAAAGGGGTATGGAGGACAGGGCTCTGTTGCCCACTGGTGGGTGGACAGCACAGGTCTTGACTGCAGTCTCCTGCCTTTGCTCCAACTCTGCTCTCAGACGTAGCTGGAAGGGCAGGGTCCTGTGGATGGGTTCTGAATACTGGACAAGGTAGGATACAAACCCAGTTTATTTTCCATTTGTATTCTGTAATCCCAAGACTTCTCTGAAAATTTCCTGGAAGTCACTTAGGTTGGATAGGTTTTGTTTGTTGTTTTTTTTATTCCCTCACTTTAGCTGTTAAGGGTGGGATTCACCCAGGTGAAATGTTTTTGGGACCTACTGGGAAAACTGTATATATGTGAAACTGCTTTTATTCAGGTCTGTTATATGACAATTGATTTTAGACATGAGCAAAGTTATTTTTATGAGGCCTTTCCCATCCTTTCAAAATTAAGTAGCCTTTTGTTTTTCGTGGCTACATTTTCTTATGAATCTCTCACTCTGTTACTGTGTTCTACTTTGTTCCTCCTCTGCAAAGACTTGTGACTTTTCAAGTGTGTTTGAGTAGCATTTACCCCCCCCCAGCAATGTCATGACTACTTCATGCTTCTGAACGATTCAGCACTGTGGGAAAATATATAGAATGCTGAGTAGAAAAGAAATAGAAGAATATTAATGTATTACAATGAAAGGAAAAAAAAATTGAATCCAGACTCACATTTGCCTGTAAATTATTCAAATGTGTACAAGTATAATTTAATAGAAAGTAACTTAGCTGTAGCTTAGTATGATGTGCTTTATCCTGCATGCAAACAGTAAAACGTGGTGTGTTAGGCAGGGAAAACAGTGCTTCTTACAGGTTACATTAAACCACTGGAAAACAGTAATGTAGGGAATCTTGGAGATAAAACCAGAAAAAACCAAGTTTGCCTTCATAAAATTGGCTTATTTACATATAAATGGAACCAGGGGTGCTGTTAACTCCAAATACTCAGGAAATTGACTTCTGTCACAGGCCTCTGCATTACCTCCTTGTCTCCTGTTTGTCTTCTCTGCCCTCCCTTTGTCTTCCTCCCTCCTCAGCAGTTCTTGCTCCCCTTGTGTTGTCTCAGGTCAGCTCAGCTCCCCATGGAGGTGGACCCAAATGCCAGCACGTGATTTCCACGTGGCTGTCTGAGGGTGGAGGCACTCCAGAACTCCAGGCTGAGGACTGTCAACACCAGCAACGTTGGGCTCTTACCATTTTCACAGCAGCTTTTGGCCCTCCATTGCCCTGAGCAGGGACAAAGGACGCCTAGAGAGGCTGCAAGAGATTCCAGCACCATCAGCACACACCACACACACAGTGGGAACGACCAGAGAGTTGTTGAGGAGCAGTGACCCGTGTGCCAAATGCAGCCACCTCTCAACAGCAGGAGCACAGAGGGCCTGGACTTTATGGAAAGCAATATGTGAGTAGAAATAGGCTGTGTCTTCTCTGGTGGGAGAAATGTGCTGCCTTGGACATGTCACGGTATTGAGCACGGGGGAAAGGTCCCTGAGGAGGGGCTTTGGCTCAGCCATGAGGATGTTCATGGGAACTTCAGCCAAGTGCTTTAAAATTAAATGTATGCTTGTTTCCTGTCTAGGAAGAGCTGTGCCCTTAGGAAACGGGCAGTGCTTTGATCGTCGAGGGCTGGTGTCTAAGAGAGCTTCTCTGGTGCCAGAAAAGGAGGAGCCCAATGAGCTTGGGGCTGAGGAAAGGGAGTGCAGCTGAAGGATTTGTGTATCTTACTATTGTTTTCAGCAATAATTGTGTTTGAAGTGCCTTAGTGAAATCAATGAAAAATGTATGAATAAATAATAGGAGGAAAGATTTACCTTTTGGCCATAAAAATAATTTTTGGATTAAGCTCTGAAGCTTTCACCTTGGCATGTTAGGCTCTGTAGCCACAAAGAAGTACTAAGTAGCCATCATTAATTTTTATTTCCCTTTCACCATGTAATTTTTATGGTCAGTTGTTTGTCAGGGTATGGGGCACTAGTCTGCGAAGTGATGGGCTCTTTTCCTCATTCAACCCCTGTGCAGAATTCCCTTCTGCCACCAGACATGCTCTTGAGCTTCTGCTATGCTGCCTCCTGTGACAGTCTCGATGTCTTGCAAGGTGTGTTTGGAGAGAGGGAGGAATAAAAGGGTCTGGTTGTCCTGAAAACAAATATCAAAATACCTGAAAGCTTTCCAGACTTTATCTGAAAGAGGGAGGTTCAGATACAGCGTTCACAGTTACTGATGTTTCTAAGAGCTCACTATCCGTGCTCTGGTTTCTGCTTTGTTTATGATAGAAGAGTGACAGCAACAGAGTCATGGGTCTGAACTTTGCCTTTGTGGATGTTGCTTGTGTTTAATTTTTCTGAAAGGTTTTTGAGGAAGGTACTTTCTTCTCATTTCCCTTCAGCTGATTTTTATTTATGAGGAATTTTTTTCTTTTCTCTCTTCCCCTCCTCCTCTTTTCTGTTTGTTTCCAGATTATAATTCTCTTTTCTCCTTTCTGTCTTTATTTTGCTGCAGGTACTTTATTTTAAATCTCTCTAATTTCTCTCCTGTTATATTCCAGTCGGTATGCTGTTCTTGACCTTTGAACTTTTGCAAAATATCGCTTCCCAAAACACACTGCCTTCATAACCTGATTTACTTTGTAGATATATAGACTCACTGATTTTTGGTGTACTTTTGGCAATCATGCAAGTAAACAGCTAGAGGAGACCTACATACTCTGTGTGAACAGTGGAAAGCAACTGTGTTATATCAGAAAAATTAAAGAGGGATTTATTTGTACCAAGGTTACCAATATTGCCAGGTGATTGTTACCATCTACACCAACCAAAACCTCATAATATCAAGAAAAGACATCTGATATTGATGAGTTGAAGTTTTTCTTAAAGAATTTGAAACAGGTGGAAATCCTCTCTTTTTAAGAGGTTTCCCCCTTCATCTTTCTGTAAATAATCTCTGTTAGTAATTTAACACATAGCTTACTATATGTTAGCTTACTATGTCTACATTCTATGTCATGAAATTAGTACCTAGAAAGATTAAATTTTCATCTTGTTAAGTTTCTCCACACGTTGCCAGCAGAGGAGAGAAATTGTTGAGTAGCACGTGAGTAAGACGATGAGTAATCTGGTTTTGGTGGGTTTTTTGATACGCCACCTCAACCGTGAGCAGAGTATTTAAAATTAGGGAAAATTTTGGAAATTAATTCCGTCTCTTCTCTAGCACCCCTTTTTGAGGAAGGATGTCTGTAAGAAACCCTTCATTTTACATTTTTGCTGGAGTTTTTAAGGAGGAGTTGCTTGTGGGCAGCCTTTCAGTGTGACTGCAGAGGGATGATGTCCTTGTGCTGTGTGCAGGGGCTCAGGGCAGAAAGCAGGTGCTCATCAGCACTCCCCTCCTCCCCAGCTATGTGTACCCTGGCACAATAATCCATGCAGTGGCTTAAGGTGTATTAGTTAGTGGACTGGGAAATAGCTTCTTAGGTATATTGATATTTATCAGTAAATAACTATAGTCTTTTATCCCTGGTGAGCACTTATTTCTAAGAAATTTTAAAAAACTAAATAAACCAACAAAAAACCCCACCCAAACTCATGTAATGTAAATAAGTTGGAAAAAACCCTCAAAACTTATATTGAGAGCCCTTCTGGCTGTAGCTGTGTTTTGGAGTAATGCATTGTCCGAGATAACGGCACTGCTATGATGTATTAAACTAATATATCATAAGAATGTCATGGCTTTGATGATGTATTAATGTAATACATCATTAAGGTGCCATAGCTCTTATGATGCATTACTCAAAACATTACCAACTGGTTGGGTTAGCACACAAACCATCTGTATGTATGAAGTAGTCTTTCTGTACCTAAAACTACAGAGCAACTTGAAAAAATCTTGCATGTGTAAGAACAAGTTAGGAAGATTTCCAAGTCAGGGGCTACTGAAGAGATGGTTGAGCTGGATGGGACCAAAGCGTACGTTGGAGTTGTGTGCTTGCAAAATCTCTGCCTGAACGTACAGAAAACATGTGGAGGGGAGGAGAAACTGCCTTTATTGGAGCCAGTGACAAGTTTTCATTCCCTTTCAGAGAGTATGGTGATATGTGCTTTATTACATGAACAAGTTCAGCATTTTTCAGAAATGTCTTGACATAGTTTTTTTTCCAGGGTGTTTTTTTATTTGCTATCATATTTTCTGGGGAAAATTAGGTTGGATAGATTTTATGCAGACATAAAAGCGCTTTTGCCTTAGCTTTTATTCATCAAATTTTGTTGCATGTGTTAGCTATTCCTTTCAGAAAGGAAAGTAAGGTAAGTTCTGGTAAGCAGTGATCATCTTTAAACAAGGTTTGTTTTTACCATTTCCAGACATATCCAGTTTTGGACAAGCTTTGGAAAAGCTTTCTGATGCAAACTGATAAATCCCCCTCACCATGAACTAGATATGAAACTTGAATAAAAGGTATTACAATGCACATTAAATACTCATGATAAACAGCTATCTCCTTGTTTTCCAACAAAAAGACTTAATGTGTTAAGTGTGTGTTTATCCTTGTAAACTTTCTATTTCTTGTCTTCTTTAAATGCCCTGCATTTTCGTGTTATGAATGTTATTGACTGTGTGCATGTCCTTGAACAGAAAATACTTGTTGCCTGGTTTTATTGAAAATTCAGCTCACAATTACAGTGGTCTTGCAATGGTACATATTTACTAAATTTAAATATTGCTGTTTAATCTAATGAATCTCTTGACTGTTTTTTGGTTGTTTTTTTTTTTTTTCCCATTTATAGAGCTGGGTGCAAGGTTTGCCCATTATTGATTATTTTATTTTTTTAAATTTTATTTTTCCTCTGCCATGTTTAGAAAGAGAAGGATATGGAGCCAGATGCAAAATAACATTCTTTGCTGAACGTATCTGCAAGAAAAAGTCTTGCATGTATAAGAACAAGTTAGGAAGATCTAAAGCTCCTAAAGAGATGGTTGAGCTGGAAGTGTGGAAACACTTAGAGGGAAGTTTGGAAACATTTATAGGTACTGAAAAACTTTTCCAGTATAAATTGCTCTTTTGATGTTTATGATGAGAAGGTAAAGTATCCAGTAAAGAAAGTTGCATTTCTCAGGTTTCACTCCACACAATATTTGCATAACTTCACTCGCTGTTTTACGTCAGAGTATCTTGAACATTAGATGGCATTGGTATTGTCAGTATAACTGGAAGGAGATGGAGGATGCCCAAACCTCCTCCCTCCAGTGGCCCCCATCTTCCTTCCTGCCATTCAAGGAGTCCAGCCAGACAAGAAAATCCTCAAGTTCTCAGAGTTAGGACCATGCCAAGTGCTGAATTTTCAGATAGTCTTCACTGATTGCTGCACAGTCACTGCAGAAATTACCCAACCTACACAACAGGTTCCTACTATTGGGCAGTTTTAAACTGGCTGTGCAGGGCTGAGATTGCACCTGCAGCAACCCCAGACATACCCTGTGGAAGGCACCAGTGTGCCTTGCTACTGTGTTATATATTCACAGTGTTTAGCAGACTGCATTTTTTTTGTTTGGTTGTTTTTTTTGGTTGTCTTTTTTTTTCTTTGTTTGTTTCTTTTTATTCTGATAATCTCTGTAATAGTTATTGCAATGGTTTGTTTATTCTGATCCTGTCACCACTCTTGCCTACAGCAATTACCAGAAATTGTGATGTTAGTGAGTATTCCAGGCATCTCTCATAAGAAGCAGCAGCTATAGTTGGCATTAACAAGTAGGGATGTTAAAACAGATATGATTACATAGGTTTGTCTCCTTTTCAGGCCAAAAGAACAGTGTTTCACAGCATGAAATCTGACATTAGAAAGTCATGTTGCTGTCCTTTATTAGTGCTCTTATGACCTTGGCTTTGTGCAACATTTTATTATAGGCTTATTTGTGAAAGCCTAGATGGCGAGCTTGAAGAAAATCTTGGTAACTTGGTTGTGAGAAATTATTTCTAAAAAAAATATGATAAGGAGAGTTATATTTAAGATATATTTCTAAATTTTTTATTTTAATCCATCACTCTTTTGATATTTTTGAAATTGGGATTCCAGTAGTATGTTCCAGCCTCAGGACTAGAACTGTGCTCTGGCTGGTACATGAGCTTCATACTCTCCTCCATTTGCTGATTTTCAACCTTTCTGAACACAAAAACACTCACTGCTAAGGCAAGGTCATAAAAAGCCTCATGGAAGTGGTTTGACATTACATGTTGCTCTTTACTCTTGTAAAGAGTAATTACTCTTGTAAATAGTATTATTTGTGTTGCACCAGCCAAGCTGGAACATGAGCACACTGTTCTCCGTGTTTGAAATGTGCTGTTTTGAAGAGCTGTGAGAGCTGTGCTCATTGCTTTACCCTTTGCTAAATCATATGGCACCAGTCACAGGTTGACCCAGTCTATATGGGTTTCTCTGTTATGAAGCAAGTGGGGACCCTCCCCAGGAGTTTTGTATTTTAAGCTGTCACCCACAGTTGAGTTCATCAGGAACTTTCGTAGAGTCAAAGAAGGGACACTCATTCTTACCTGTATTTGAACTAGGAGGTCCAAAGCAGAATTTTCTTAGGGATACATTTCCAGATTTGTCTCCTTTCTTCCAGAAAGATTCCACAAGCTTAACGTTTCTAAAATGTTTGCTGTGTGGTGACTTCTTTCCCTCCTGTGGGGAAGGACAGCTGGGCTCAGTCGTGCTCCTCTTGCTGTGCTGATCAGCACTGGCAAGGGACAGCCAGGCCATCTCCTGAGAGGACATTTCAAAGCAGAGGAGGTGGGGAAGAGTCTGGTGGCCTCTGTGACTACTGTTTTGGAGGTGTACATGTAGTAATGAAGTAGCTTAGTAAAAGTAGTGAAGCACAAACTTCTGATAAATTTACATCTTGCTGTTAGAAATGGTGCATTTCAATGCATTTATCTGACCCCATTGCAATGGATTTAGAGAGTGAATTCTTCGAAGTCAGTGAAACTCTCAGAACTTCCATCATAATAGTATGACATGGGGTCCCACGAGTTTTGTAACGTAATTTATTGACATCAGTGCTGATTATGCATGTGAATCATCTAAATATTGTTGCTGGTTGTGAGCTTCCTGAAAATGTCTGAAGTTACATTACTAGTAACTGCCATGTATTCCTCTTTGAAAAGAGATGCTAGTCTTGGAAATCAAAATATTTTTTTTAATTTATTAGCCTCACAAGAAGTTCCTTATAACTGTAACTACTGACCCAATGAGCCAAGTACCTCCAACAAACGTTTCACTTAATGAGGTCTTTTATTACAGTTCAGCGACCCAATTGACTTGAGTAGCCGCATGGTGAGCTAAGTGCCTCTGAAACCTCAGCACTAAAACTTTTTGCATATAAAGTGCTGTGAAAATGTTCTCCCATGACTTAAGTAGGCATTTTTTTCGGTGTAATTTAGAAGAAATTACACAGTAGCAAAAAAAAAATAAATCAAGAGAATCGGTGGCCATCAACCTATAAGTAATAATCAAAGATCAGTGTGGTTGAGAGTGGTTTTACAGTGTGTTGATACTACCAAGCACATCTCTGTGATCAGAACTTCAGCAGCAAATACAGAATGAGACACATTCCTAACCATGCAGTCCTCCCTCCTGGCTTTTGCAGAAAAACGTGCTCTTGTGTGGATTAGCTTGTTCAGTTTACATTTTGAAGTGTGTCAGTGAACAGAAACCAAATAAACTGTTATGTGAATGGGCTGTGGAAACAAACTTCTGTGTAATAACATGAATTGGTTGCTCTGAGTCATTCTCAGCTTGTTTGTTTGCTTTAATTGGAATGAATTACTTTTCTTGCACTTCTGTTGTGGCCTTGCATGGCTTCTCATAAAGTTTTGCCTTTCAACTTTTCCACTCTTACTGATCTGTGCAACAGGTGTGCTAACAACCTTTTAGCAGCCCGGCCTGTAAAGGCAGAAAGATTTCCATCAGCGCTGTCTTGTTGGTTGTACCCACCACACACTTGCCATGTAAGTGCTGCTTGTAAACAAAACTGGGCTGGGACACAGAGCTCCCTTTGTAGTTTCTGAGATAGATGGTGCCTAGGGGAACGAGGCATGGCAAAGGTCTGAAGCTCAAGGGTTTTATTTCAGGGGAAGTTCAGATCCTTAAGTTTTTGTAATGCCAGCTCAGTTTCTTGGAAAAGGCCCCACTTAGTTTTACGTTAATAAAAGATGTGTATTTGGCGTCATGTCAGAAACAGGAATTCAGAGAGTTTGAAAAACCTTTGAAGACGGTTACAGCTGTAATTGGTGTGTTTTGTCTTGGGTGGAGAATTTAAAAGGTTTATTTCGAGAATATACACTCTTAAGGGCAGGAACTGTTACTCATCTGTGTTTGGAAAGCAGCACCAACACAATCTGGATAACAATACTACTACAGAAGGTTGATAGAACAATTAAAAAGTGGAAATAATGACCTAAGGGAGGAACACTTAACTTAGCACTCCGACAACCACATATTGTGTGTTTGGAGAAATCTGAGGGGAGAGAGAGACTAATACTCTAAGAAGAAACATGTTGAAATCTCTGCTTACATTTCATAGAAATTATATCAAATAACTTGAAGAAAAATACTTTGAAACGGAAAGAGGGAATTTGTCCTCATTTGTGTTTTCTCCTAGGAGAGCTTGCCTCATTCTTTGGTTCTGTCTCTTGCCTTCCTAAGTACCTTGGGACGGGGGAGTCTGTCAATAAAACACCATCTCCAAAGCCCTACTTTATTTGTAAATGTCAGGAGATGCACACAAAAGCTGCCTGGTAAATCCAGTCTCCCAGGGCTGCACTTTCAGAGCAACCTGGGTGCTCTCGAGCCAGCCAGTCTCCCTCCAGTCCAGGGTGGATACACCAGAATATGTCACATCCTGACACTGCTCATCAGCTGTTTTCTGTGTTTATTACAGGTTTGAAATGTTGCTGTGCCAGTTGTGTTTCTGGAACAGCACAGGATGCAGGTCAGCCTTGGCTGTGTGATACAGGTGGGAAGATGAGGGCAGCACATCCTGGGTATTTTCAGAGATTACAGGGGAGTTTGTGACTGAAGAGAATTAGGGATTCCCAGGTTATCTTCTCTGGATCTCCAGGAAGCATCTTTCAAACGAACTGAATGACAGATCTGAGCCACAAATACCTCATGACTGACAGACTTACTGAAATAGAATGGAATTTTATCTATCTATCTATCTATCTATCTATCTGACTGTCTATCTATCTTTTTGTAAACAAAGCAGAAAGAGAATTTTTGCTCTTATATCTATCTGCTGGGACAAGTCAAGTATGTCTGTATATACACTTATTTCTAAAATAGTTCTTTAAACTACAAACAAATTATCATTTTCTTCCTGGCTACATTAGTCTGTATTGTATTGCAGCTTTCATGAGAAGGCATTAAAACAAAGCAGAACAACTACAAAGTAACTACCAGGAAGAAAACAAGGGTTTTCTAGTGTCTTTGGTCTTGATTTTGTCACCCTAAAGTGATCACTTCCTTTCTGGAGCTTTTTTTTTTTTCTTGTTTTGTGTATAGTATTTCTGTGTAGCTGTTCACATGAAATCAACGTCCTAACCGTGCCAAAATGTAAATTTAAAAATTAGGTGAGAGGTAAGTTGGGGTGAAGCTAATAGCATCAGTACAGTGATCCTTTAGTAAATCAATTATAGCCTAAATATCTGAAAATATCTGTTATTTAAAATCTGTTATTTTCTTTGGAACTCCCACAGTCAATCAATGGGCAATGATTCTGTGTTATTAATCACTTCCAGGTACATTAACAAGGGAGCATAATTCTAGAACAGCAGATAATCTCTCTAAATCTTCCTCCTCTCTCCATTTCCAGGCTGGCAGCTGCTGACGCTGATGTGCTGTGCCCTCACACCAGGAGCAGTCAGGCTGTGCAGTGCTCACTTGCAGTGAGTGTCCTGTTATCTCCTCAGAGTTGTTACTCTGTCCAGAACAAAAGTTACTGAGACACCACTGATACTGCTCTGCTGGACTTTCTCTATCACACCAGGTGAGGTACCAGCCAGTTTTTCTGACAGCAAGGAAAAGTGTCTCAGATGTGTCTCCATAGAAAGTACAGTGGCATTTCTTTTTAGCTTTCTTTTTATCCCTGCAGGATGCCCAAGGGATAAAGTTGGGTCCAAGTTTGATAACTTAAAAAACAAAAAAAATCTCCAAACAACAAGAACAAAAACAAACAAACAAATACAACAAAAAGAAATTTTATTCCTTGTACTCTTTTTGGACAACAGCTGTTTTCTTGGTTGTGTTGAACAGTGCTAAGTGTGTTGTTGGCGAAAAAAAATCGGTCTGAAAATAATTTACTCCCAGCTTTGATGTCACTCCTCTGTTTAGATTCTACTATTAATATTTCTGTGCTGTTGTTGATCTAAAATTCTTGTATGTTTCCTATTTTCTCTCTGAAAACAATGTTTGGTAAGAATTGTTGATTATTTGGATCCATGGAGCAGTCAGTGCACTGATGGTGACCTTGTTTTACTTTTGGCTGGAGTTTCTTCAGCCTGGTGTGTTCAGGCCCAGCAGGCACTTTCCTGTTTTGACATTTGTGGTCACTTTGCTGCTTCAGACGTGTGGGCAATACGATGTCCTTGACTTTTCCCGTTCCCCAGCATATAACGGACTCTCCTGAAAATCCTTACACATTGGCATGTTGGTAAAGTTGACTTATGAGTTTTGGTTTTGATACAAAGAAAAGGAAAATTAAAATAAACGTGACTAATGTGAATGGGGGTGGAGGGAGCCTGAGTGGTACAAAAGGAGTGGAAATACAGCAGGAGGCTCATGTGAAGAATGGGGGCTTTCACTGGGAGGGCATGGGGAACATCAGCTGGGTTTTCAGTAATGCAGGTGAGCAGAGGAGGGATACTGACTTAAAGAAACAAAAATCCTGAGATGTGTCCCAGCCCCACCTTCTCGTGGTCAGCACCTCCCTCAGCTTCAGCATCCAAGGTTCTGTATGCAAAGGCATGCAGCTCTTGGGGGGAGGTAGCAACTCCAAATCCAGGTATTGTGGCAATCATAGGGAAGTGGAAGAGTAGGACTTTGCTGTGGAATATTTCGACTGAATTTGCAAAGTGGAAAACAATTTGACATAGTTTGTGAGGCAGCTGTAGTGTTTGATTTTAAATAAAAGCATACTCCAATAATAATCTTCTGCTTTCACAGCATGAGTTGAATGAATTGATTAAACATAATCAATGATTCCATGTCATGTTTTTATCTGAAATCTATATACATTGTAAAGTAAAACTATGTTTATTCAATGAAAATTAAAACCAGTACCACTTACTGTGGCAGGTTCCTACAATACATACATGACAATTTATTCAGGCCTTGTTAATACTTCAAAGGAATGAAAATAATCCAGCATATTTTATTTAGGGATTTTTCCTTTAGATTAAAAGTGAATTAAGATTAAATATTTATGAAACATAAATATCCTTGTCTCCTCCGTGCCCATGGGCTTCGTTTTCATTTTGTTTTCTTTCGGAACTGTTCCCCATTATTTCTCTTGCTTTCTACTGTAGTTTATGGGCTGATCAGAATAGACATTTCTTACTGTGGAATTCAAACACAGGCAGTCCTACAGACCTTCTCCTAACATCGAGTTGTAGTGTGCTGCTTTGGTATAGGAAGCAGAGGGCTTTGCAGAACTTTGCTCCTTTGGTACGTGTTGGTTGAGATCAAGCTGTGCAGAGCAGGAGAGTTGTAGTGATGTAGTGCAAGGTATAAACATCGAGGTGTTGATTCAAAAGGCCTGCCTCACTTTTATGCTATTCTGCATCAAACCTCTGCTTACACCAGTGGAAGGACACCACTGTGAAACAGGGATCGAGCCACGCGGATGGCTGAAGCTTGGTGTCCCCCAGGGAGCAGTGCCTCATAAAATATTTGATACAGGAACAGAAGCACTGGATGTTTGAGCATGTTTTAGGAATTCCCACAGGTGGCACATGGTGTGTGTGCACGTGTATGTGGGCGTGTCAGCAGCTGCTGAATGGCCATCAGCAGTTTGTGTTGTACAAACAGTAGCTTGCTTGGGGTCCTTCCCACAAACAGGCTTTATTCCCTCTGCTGCAGAGTCCCTGTTTTACTGCATAATTGCAACTGACAGCCTGGATTGGTAGTATCCAGCAAATGCTCAGCAGCATCAGTCACAGGGTGATTGATGTGAATGCCGCACAGGGAGGCTCTTGCTTTGTGAAGGTTTGGGTTTGCAGCAGCATGATGAGTAATCAGTGTTACTGGAAGCAGCCTGACATGCTGATCCCAGACTGAGAGGCATTTCACCCTCTTGTAGGTGATCCTGAGGCGTAGGAAGAGCAAAATATGAATGGACAAAATTGTGACTCCAGAGCTGTTTGTTTCCACTTGTGTTTTATTAGTGACTAATGGTAAAACCTGTAGTCCTTACTGAGGCAGGGCTGCAGGGGACTGAGCTTCTGTGAACACAGAGTGCATCAGGAGCCTGTGCTCCACCATCTTGCTTTACCTTGTGTCCGGGTTATCCACTGGGGTGTGCACAGGCCATACATTGCAGAAACTGCCGTAAGCTTGACAGTTAATGTGGGATTTAAAGAAATTACAGTGAATAGGAAACAGGGGTCAGGACCTTCCTGAAGCAATAGTGAAAACTCACCTGCTATTGCAGGTCCAAGCTTGCATGCCAGACTTCAAGACTGTCAGTTGCATGGGGAGGATTTTGTTATGTGGAGGCACAAAACTAAATGTTTTGCAAAGCATATTTAATGTAGAGAATCTTCATCAGGTCCCACTGATGTGGGCCAGACCAGACTATAACTATCAAGTAATTTCTAATGCTACTGTCTTTAGCTGAAATCCACTGACATCAGGGCAGGCATGGCTGTACTCGATCTGAGGGTCAGGTCACCTTTTGCCTTTATCTTTTAGCAAAAGTTTTTCTGTTGACAAGTTGCCCTGAGAAAATGAATCTCTCTTCTTCCAGATTCAAGTGCAATTGAATTTGTTTGACTGCCACAGAAGTATCTGAGCTCATGCCAGCATCACAGAGTAATACAGCTCTGGGATGTAATGCCTCTAAAAGTTTATCTGCAACCTTCTTAGTTTGCTGTTAGTTTAATGCTCTTTCTCTGCCATTCCAAATTCTGGCAGATGCACCTATATGGAATTTCCCTGGAAAAAAACAGCAATTGTAACAGAGAAAACTGACATGTTGTTTGAATATTGCAATGTATCTAGACTATGGGCTTCAAATTAGGGGTTAATATAAAGTGTTATTCAGTATTCCAGGAAATTGTCAAGATCACCAAGTATTGTACTGACTTGACCTGTGTTACACTGAACTCACTCTTTCCACGTTTCCAATAAAAATACACAGCAGAACTTGTTCTAGAACCAGTGACAAGCTCAGTTAAAAATAAATCCCCTCATAGTTTAAACATGTAGTGTATATACTAAATATATTGCCCCAAAATATATCTCTTGTAAGGAAAATGATCTAAAATTTATCAGCCCTGAAATCTCCCCTGGGTCTTCTGCAAAATCGTGGGTTTCAGTTCTGATTCCTAAAAGTTAAAATAATCCTTCCTCACTTGTAAGCTACCTAATCCTCTGTGTTTTACTCTGTTTTTATTGCAACGCTAAGCCCAGATTTGTTTCGTACAAGAGCAGGATTTGTAAATAACTAATTATAGCCCTGTTTTTTCCCCTTGAAGCATTAACATTTGGCACCTCAGCAGACAGCCCCATCTAAACTACCAGACAGTTCAGGGGAAACAGTGCACTCGGTCTCAGAACAGTAGGGTACTGCTGACAAGCTCTCTTGGACCACTTCACCTCCTGCTCTCAGAGGAGCAATCAGCTGAGCCAGAGGGCAACTTTAGGAAAATATTTTTCTCTAGTAGCAGTAACATCTGTCTCCTTGGCAGCCTCCTCTGGCAGTTGTGTTGGAAGCTGTGGGTTTGCCCCTGGCCTGCCATGTATTTACATTGCTGAGAGGTTATCCTGAGCTCTGCTGGATCCCCTTACCTGATTTTCTTTTGTTCTGTCGTTTTCCCTCTCTGATGCTTTGGCTGCTTAACTCTTTATGGGTAGATGTAAAGTGAAAATTATGTGTGCATTATGAGATGAAAGACATTAATTTGAAAGTGTTGTGGTAATTTACTTTTTTATTGGAAATTTAGCTTTTCTGATCTGTTTAAGCTGTATTTATTTGGCTTCAGCCTAAGCAATTTCACCACTGCTGTCTTGAGATTTTGAAGATGATGTTCACTACACCTGTGTCTTCCACTTGCATCAAATTCTCTTTTGGTACTCTTATTTTTCCTGAATTTTACTCTTCTCTTCTGAGTAACTGATTTTTGACTGCTGCTTCATTTCAGTGGAATGATGTTATTATAAAGGCACTTATAAAGTAATCAGCACGGGCATATCAATATTTATTGAAATACTGAAAAAAAAATTCCATTGGTGATGAGAAACTCCTGGCAAGAACTGACATGACAATATGTATTTCACCGATACAGTAAGAGAACTTCAACTTCAACAAGTAACTCACTGCACATTCTAAGAGTTGCATGGATTTAAATCCAAGGCAGCTGCAGAACATCTGTAATACAAATAGTCAGACTTTACAGATTGTCTGTTTACAAACACAGAACTACTATAATAAACCAGCCAAAGCCAAACCCTTTGAATTTTAGTCTGCTTTTAGTAATAGATCCTTTAGTAATCAATAAGGCAGTCAGAAGAAAATGCCTGGTTACAAAGTAGTTAACAATTAACGTAAGCAGGGTTTTTTGGTGATTTGTTTCGTTTTGTTTGTGTACTTTGGACAATCTGATGGGATTCTTGGAACCAAAGAAATGGGCAAATATATGTTAGTTTATCTGAAATCGTTTCCATTAAACTGAATTCTTCTTTTCTTCTACATCCTTATTTTAATTCTTCTGTCCTGTATATAGATAACGGTGCTGTGAAAAGAGTTAGCAATATTTTTTCAAGCTTTTTTCCATGTATTCAGTGAGATTCACTGTAGCATTTCAACAGGAAAAAAAAAAAAAAAGAGAAAATACAGAATGCAAACACTTGAAATAATGCTTTGCTTTTCTTTCAGTGAGGAAAGAATGACCACACTTATCTTGTACACGTATTTCACAGCCACCATCAATAGCCTCCTGCATTTTACTGTTACTTTGTTTGAGGGAGAATGCTGTTATTTAAATAATGCTTCTGGCTGCCCTGTGGGATGACTGAGGGAGGTGGGCTTGGTTTGCTCATGGTCAGTATGGAAGTACAGACGTGCTGCGGTACAAGACAGGCACGCAGGAGTCGCAGCCACCAGGCTTTGCTGTATTGGTACCCTAGGCATGGACAGAATTTTAGAGTCGAATAATACAGGCAATTAAATTAGTGTGCTTTGTACTAATGCAGATGTACTAGCTGATGTCTTTGGTATACAATGTATGAATGTTTAGACAAAAGTGAGAGAAACACACCTTTTCAAGTTGACATGAAACAGAAAAAGATATAACTCACGTAATTTACAGCAGATTTAAATAAACTACATTTAGGATTATGAAGATTTACAGACATTTAATCAAGTGAATGATTTTAATTTGTAAAGACCCTTCTGTGTCCCTGAACTATGTTCAACTAACTTGAAGACATGCTACAGTAAACACATATATTTGGCTTCTTCATTCTGGCTATATCTTATATAAAGATGAAACCAAAGAAAAATAAATTAGCATCATAATTGTCTACAGTGAAAACTATCATATACAATATAAATAAACTATTCAAAAGCCAGCAATCTTCATGAAAAAAATTAAAGTATTAGGATTTTATACAGTTTCTACAAGTGATTGTGCAGCCAATAATCTCAAAAATTAAAGTCAAAATGAAATACCCCTATTGATTTTAGTGTCTCACGACATACAGTAATTAAGTACTGGTAAAATAATTACCAATTTAAAAGAAATAATAAGGAAATCACTGCTCTGCAATTTTATCACAGTTTTTTCCCCACAGGACCTAAAGAATGTAAACACTATGCTTTTGCTAATGTTAGAGATTAATACTTTATTTTGAAATGTATGTTGATCTACACCTGCACAGTTACCTTTAAGGGTAATGAAATAAGGCAAGACTTATAACTGTGGCACTACATGTTAATACTGATATCTTCATTTGGACAGAGAGAGGTGTTTGTTCTTTTCTAATATTTGTTCTGCAGCAGACTTTGGCCTACATAGACACAGCAGTATCACTCTTCTTTCTTTGCGTAAAATATATGTATTACCTAACTTGAAAAACAGAAGGTTTCATTAGATGTTGTATGTTTGAGCTGAAATTTGTTTTCCTAATTACTGGCAATTGTAAGGGTCATTTCTTAATAAGCCCCATGGCATACCAGGTTGTACAATTCATTTGTCACTTCTTGCATTGTGCAATGCATTTTAAAAAATTTTATCTTTAGTTGTTTACCATCAGTTTTTGGTGTCATAACTTCTATTTTCTTGTCAAAACCACTGTTGTTTGGGATGGCTAAAATATCTGCATTTCCTTTATTTGGAAACGGCCAGGAATATATAGCGGAGCCATATTTTAGCCACTGCCCTGGTTAAGTGTAGTTGAATTGGCTGATTTATTTTGGAATATTTCCTTGGCTATTTAATAGCTATCCAATAACAGCAGCAGAAGAGGGATACTGCCTGATAGAACAACATGAACACGTGACAAAACAAACTTCAGAACATAGTAAGAATGCCAAGCTAACTGGATAACAGACCCTTCAGAGCAGTGGTCTGCAGGCCTGAGAGACTGACAGGCAACACCAGCCTCTGAGGATGTGGTGGCGACACTACATAGCACATGGCCTAGGCCAGCTCTCTCTTACAGCTTGTTGAATGGATGCCACATCATTTATCACAGAAGAAGTAAGTGTTGGGTCCTTGGAAGGATGACAGAAGACGCTTTAGATGCAGTTTGCATCTCTTATAACTGTTTTTAGAAGTCCTGCTAATCAGTGAAGGAAATTTAGTGCACTCAAATTCCCCACTGTCTTAGCTCAATGATACAGCTCAGTTTTTTTTCATGTAGGTTTCTTCAGATTGGCCATCAGCAGAGTTAAATACACAAGGATCATTCTGTCCTTTTTCATCTTGACACTGGTGATAGTATCCACTTGGTAAGTTCACTTCACTCCAGCATAAAGTCCTATATAGATTCCTTTGGGGATGTGTAGCACATGATTCACAGTTTGCAATACAAATACCCTGATACATCACTTATTTACTATTAGTATTTGATTATTATACCAGTTTGCAAAGTCTTAAAACCACGTTTTAATTAGTGTTGCTCGGAGCAGTTCAGAATATGTTTTTCTTTTTTTTTTTTCCTTGAAAGCAGAAGCTCTATGGTTATAATTTATGCTCTCTTTGCATGCAGCATTTCAATGAGAAGGTTATTACATGGCACATCCCCGTTCAGGTGTTTGTAATAGAGGTATTCTTCGGCCTGCATACTGATGGCCCGGATCTCTGGCAGTCGCAGGAGAAGCTGCCCAAATTTGTCTGTTTGCTGTGGGTAATTACACATCGTGTAGTCCAGCAGAGCAGCATTCACTTGTTCCTGAACACCTTCCACAAGCTGGAAGTTCTCAAGATTTTTGACATCTGAATGATAATAGAAAAAAAGTAACAATTCAGTTGCATTTTAATTCCTGTTTATGAAGGCAGTGATTCGCTAAATGGATGGTTTGTTTTTTTTTTTTTGCCTCCTGACAAAAGCATACTTTACAAGCTGCTGAATATTCAGTGAACCCTTTTGCCAACTTTCCTGGGAAAATGATCACAAAAGAGCTTTAGCAGAGTGTCTTGTTGAAATTCTGCATATACCTCAAATCAATTAAACACCAATGGAGTCTGAGCAAGGTCAGCTCTTTTCATAGCTTACAAAGAGAAAGGTTGAGGATTCCTAAAGTAGAAGACCATAATATATTGCTAGCAAATGAGTCCCAAGAGGAAGCCCTATCTTTAACCTAGTATGTTTCACAATTCATATAATTCTGTATTAATTTTTCTGACCCAAGGTGAAATCTGTGTCCAGGGTATGATGTAGTTAATTCTAATAAAAAGTGACAGTGTTCTTGTTTCTGTTTGACATTTTCTAAATGATTCTGAAAGCCTTTGACTTGTCTAGCCTATGTTAATGAACCATCTGGTACACTCCAGTGACTGCCAAAATAATCTTCCCTACTAAAAACTCTCTAAAATACATATTTCACTGACTAATGATCTTTATAAAATGAAATCATTGTCCTTTGGGTGGAATACCAGATAAGAATGGTGCCCTTTAACCTGAATATGGTTTCTGAAATCCAACACTGATTTTTTTTTTTTTTTTTTTATTGGACAGCGGGGCTTTTACATCAGCACAGCAGGTACAGTTTGTTCACTCTGCCTCTGTTTGATTATCTTCTGTTCCTATACAGCAAGTTCAAGCTCTAGAAACACTGGTCAGAGACAAATGACAGTATATTATCTCCTCAGTGTTTGCTTCCTTGTGTAAAATCACTCCAGTGGCATTATTTTTGACATGTCTGGAGAATCCAGAAGTTATTCTAAAGCTTGCAAATTAGGGTGCTGCTGTAAACGCTGAAAGAGTCAACTGATCAAAGTGCACTTGCTGGGACAACTTGTTTTGGTCAGTACTTGATCACTTTTACCGTCAGTAGAGTACCATAACAGTTTCTTGTAATGCTGCAGCGTGGTGCTACTGGGCATAGCTGCTGCTGATTCACTTTGGGTAAAGACAAATCTGTTCTGTGGATGTTCTTGGAGCACAGGAGGTGGGGAGTTTGGCAGAATTTGGTTCATTGTAAATGCCAGCCTTTGATTGTAGGGGAAGTGAGCGTTTTCCTTTGCAAAACAGGAACAACATGTTGGTCCCCCAACCTGTGAGGAGCCTGAGAGGCTGTGTAAATTGGGTCTCACTGCACCTTTTCCTAGAACTACTTTAAACAGAGCAAATATTGGTTCCTGCACATAACTGTGTGCTGGAACATGAGGGAAAGGGTTGGAGGAGGCAACATTGCCTTTGGGACGAGAGGCTAGGAAAGATGCCAAGGATTGCAGTGGCAGCCCGTGGCAGCACGCACAGCCTCCAGAGCCCGAGTTACAGGCTTTGAGCAGGAACCCCTCTGGAATGTGCTGGCTGCCGGCTGCACTTCAGATTCCCCCTTGCACGAGCGGGGGCGAGTGTTTCCTGCTGTGGCCGTTACTGCCTGCCTCTTTCCTGTCCCAGTTTCACTGTGGAAATAGAGCAAGTGGCTCCAGGATTTGTGCTGCTTGTCTGGGAACTGTGGACATGACATCCTCCTAAATTATGCTAGCTGGCTTAAGGAACTCGCTAGTAACACTTAAATTACGTTGGCTGTCCAACAAGAATTCTCTGAACTTTGCATTATCCTGAGTGAAGAGAACTGGAAACTTCAAAGCTGCTATGCCTGGTCCCTTAGCTATTCAAACTCATTTATCCAAAGTCTTTTTGCCAGGGTCTCTGGAGATCTTTGGATAATCATGTTTTCATGTATTACACTGGACAATTTCTCACACAAAATATAGCTGCTTATTATTTTACATACCTACAGAAAACTCCCAAGGTATTTTGTAGCTAGGGTAACCTGGTTTAAAAATTGGGTGTTCTAAGCATATTTTTATTAAGTTAATAAAGAAACCATATCAACTACCACAATTAATTTAAATAGGTTGTTTCAGATGCAAACTACAATCATGAATGAATTGTTAGAACAGAAGAAATTCCCACAGAAAACAGGGACTATGCTGGAAATTAAACTGTGTTAAACAGCAAAATAAAATGTATGATGATTTCAGAATCAGTATTTTGAACTTTTTTTCCTCTGTTAAAAATAACTTTAAACATCAGGAAATTTTAGAAACTGTTAGCTGATTCAACCCTCTTTAAATTCAAGGGACATCTTTCTGTTGCCATCTGAGTCCTACTTTGTATAAATTGTGCTAGCTTCTTGGAAAAGCAGGTTCATTATTATTTTTATGCTATTGCATGGATTATATATTTATTGAAAAATCACAAAATAAATTTTTACAGAGATTAAGAAGTAACAAAATCTGAAAACTGCCAAATTTCCATATTTTTCTACAGAAGTGTTGAATTCAATACGTTTTTAGAGATGCATTCTGTTTTCAGATACCATACTCAAAGTCAAGAGGCAGCATAATATTTTATATCACATTACTCCCAAACACAGGATCGGTGGCTTTCGGCAGTAGGTGTACCTGTGAGCTGTACAGGTGTTCCTGCACACCTGTCAGCTCCTTGGCCTGGCTGAATTCCATGGAAGTTGCAGAACTACAGGGGAAGGTCTGTCTTGTTTTTCTTTTCTCATCTCAGTGGAAAGTTCTTTAAATACTCATATGTGGCAACATAAGCACTGAAGTCAGATATAAAACCAAGTTGATACTAACAGTAAACTAAAAGTAGTTCTGTGGCTCTTCTATACCACATTCAGCCTGAAGAAATACTTTTAATGCTTTCCTCTAAACAAATTTATGGTCAGGCTCAGTGCTTTTAAACAAGATGTTATTATTTAACCAGTACATATAGAGATTTTCCTGACTTTCTATACTGAATCAGATACAGTCCAAGTGACTACAGTTTAGGACTGTGAATTATTACACAAATCATCTGTGTGTAGATCTCTCCAGAACTGCAATTATA
This sequence comes from Pseudotriccus pelzelni, assembly GCA_035584735.1. Taxonomy (NCBI): domain Eukaryota; kingdom Metazoa; phylum Chordata; class Aves; order Passeriformes; family Tyrannidae; genus Pseudotriccus; species Pseudotriccus pelzelni. The sequence continues at coordinate 21,831,220 of JAWMRA010000005.1, forward strand.
ATAGTGGGGATGTAGATGCAACCCGATGACCAGTTGTGCATTTTGGAATGAGTCTTCATGAAGTGACCAAGATCTCTGGATGTGACTTTTGTTGAGTGCTCTCATCTCATGTCTGTTAACAGTAAGTGCTGCAGTAAAGCAAAAGAGGCAGTCCAAACAGAGTCGAAGTCAAAGGATATGTGCTGAGAGCACTCTGTAAGCTCCCCTGTCATCTCTCAAGCTCTCCAGTGACATTTTGTATATCGTCAAAAATAGGTTTGCTGAACATATAGTTGCATTACCAGTTATGTCATTCTTTTCAAGGGAGATTCACAAACTCTAGCTATACCAAAGATGAGTAATAACAAAGGAAAACATGTGAATGTTATTTCCAGTAACATCAAGTTATGCAGGTAGAACAATGGTACAGTTGTCACTTCTGATGCTTAGTGCTAATAGTGATACAAATGAGATTAATAACTTTGGGTTTTAAAGTTGATGGTTTTCCTGTGGTTTGGTTTTGGTTTTGTTGCCAGTGCTCATTATGTAACCTGGCTAAACAGACATGATTTAGTTTTTTGAGTATTTCCTTAGACTGCTAATGAGTTAACTTGGTGAGACATCAAGCAATGAGGGTGGAACTCGTCTGAAGGCAGTGGTGTACAGCGAGCATGAAATCTGCTACTGATGTGTACAGCACAACAGTCTTTTATGTTCTCATATAATTCTTCATTCCTGTCTGCTTTTTAAAATTGGAATGTCTCTTATCAATCTTTACATCGATTAGTAACAATTTAAAGTACATATGTTTAAGCTTAGTGCAAGAAATAATTTTCTGAGGTTTAGATGCTTGTAAATTAAATGAGTAGGAGTAGGTTCCCCCCCCTCCCACCCACACACCCTTTAAATCCTAGCAGCTAGAAAAAGTGTTTTGTGTTGCTACAGTAAGTATCAGTCTCTTAGCTCTTCTACTTTATTCACTCAGGGACTAATTACCAACTTTTTACATGAAACAGCCTTCCTGTGAGCTCACAGTGGGGCGCGCATCTTTTTCTATCCTTATTGAAAAGTAAACCCTTAGGTCTTCTGGAATATATTATATGTTTTACAAGAAATAGCAATTGCCTTTCTGTCAAACAAAGAATTTTTGTTCTCTATAGCTTACTTTTGACGATTAAGACAAAACCAGTATTATTGCATGTCATGGTCTGCTCTGCAGTCACAGTAAAGATCTGCCAGTATTCCCAGATATCCCCCCATTTTGATTATTTTCTACATCTGCCATAAAGCTGTGCATTAAGCTGAAACTGCATACAACATTCAGCCTGAGGAGAACACTTTTGCATATTTTCCCCCCAAAATGGGTCTGGTCTTTAGAGGGGGAAAATATTTAGGTTTCAGAGATATTTTTTTTTCCCTCTCATATTCCAAACATGAAATACTTAAAATTTGGTGGTGTGCTAATCTGTGGAGAGTTTCTCTTTGGTCTGGGAATTTTGAAAAGAAAAATGAAACAGAATGAGAGATTTAAATTTGAAAAATAGCAACTCCTTAGGAACAGCATAAATATTTCCCACAAAAAGACAGTTACATTTTACTGCTCATGTCTTTTATTAGATATGTTTCTACACGAAGGAATGAAGAGATGTGAACACAGACAGCTCGGCTGCCTCTCTGCAAGTCGTGGAATTGCAAGGGTGAAATAAGGTTGTAGTTTGGCCTCTCCATGGGGAGGGGGATTTCTCACTTTCACAAGGCTGGAAGCAGTCTGAGGGATACTCCAGGCAACAGGACTCGATACCAGCCCAGGCCTGGGCTTTCTCACCCTCAACGGGCTGATGAGCCCCATCATTTGAGGACTTTACTAAAACCCAACTGGCCCCGACATTTAGCAGCTCTTCGGAATGGCTGATGAGCTTGTAGGTAAAACATGATTTCTTCCAAACTCTGGAGAGGGTGGCTGTGGCCGGGATGGCCGTCAGGTTTGCCTGTTCTTTCCAGCCCTGCTGCGCAGCCTAAGCAGCAGTACTGCCTTTGCCTAGAGCGTGCTGCTCACCGGGGAAAGAGACAACGTGGTCCTCACGAAGTTGGGGTTCCCTTCAGGGGCTTTAGTGTGAGCCCTATTCCCATCTGACCTTGAAGATGGAATATGCTAATTCTGATGAAGGTTTTTACCCCAGAGTAATTCAAAAAGAGGGAATTAACCAGGAGCGAGGTAACGTTACCAAACCTTCCTCTATTCAAACACAGCTTTTTACTATATTTTTTTCCTGCTTTCTGCTAGCCCTGCAAAATCTCTGGGTTACAGGACTTAAAACACAGGTAGATTTTTGACATGTACTAAAAATATTTTTGAAGGCAAAAGTAGTAATGGTTGATAAAGTGCCAATCTCTGAAAATTACCCACAATTCTCCTTCATTGAAACTAATGGCAACAACAGCGGTTCCACACAGCACATCTGTCATGAAGGCAGATGCATGTCATTCGATAGCTAAGCCTTCTTGACAGTCAAAATGCCATAATGAAGGAAGATTTATGGTAAAGATAAGCTCCTTACTGCAAAATTCCCCTCAATTTTATTACAGCGGGATTGTGCTGAATATTATTCACTTAGAAGTCAGGGGAAACAATTCTTGATAGATGTTTCTTAATCAGTGATAAGCTGCTATATTTAGCACTTTCCAAACCTTGAAAAACCTTAACATTATAACGACAGAAACAACTTTTCTTAAGACTCCAAAGTCCAAACTGAATGTGTAGAAAACATTTCCTTCCTTTTTTTATCTCTAACAGTGCAACAGTTGATCTCTATTTATTAGGGCCATAAAGTAATTTTCATTTTCAGTTGAACATAACATCTGCTAATGGGCACATTGTTTTGAAATTCTTGATTTAAGTCTGCTATAGCAAAGTATTTCATTCATGCCCATATATTGGGCAAAATTATATCTATATTTAAAGTGAGAATAAGATGCTTACAAGAGAACAAGCTGTAATTCTTAGTCTGGATCCTATTTCATGTCTTCAGTTTTTGATCTTGATGGACTTCTTGTTTCTTTCAGAACAACTCAAACTTAACTAAAACATTTTGATACTGTTTTATAGCAGCAGGCTTCTTTCTAATGCTATTTAAAATATTGCACCCTATTTTTCTGTTGCAAAAAGATTGCAAAATGATAGATTCTTACTGAGAAGCTCCTGATGTCTATTAAGAACCATGCTATTGACTTCTGTGAGTAATTTTGTATTTGCTTTTGCTGCTGTTATCTCTGCAATGGAAAGAGAGACGTGGTGAAATAAGGTGGATTACTTTCCTTGTGGGACTGTGGAATTACGTTACTACATTTCAGTTGTTTCTTTTCTTACAGTCCTTGTAAAGACAAAGGGCACAGCTTAATTTGATTTCTTAAATCTTTATGACTGGTATAATTACTGAGTCATCACTCAGGAAAATAAAACAGCTCGACTTTCAACAGCTCAGGCTGAATTTACTGTCTTGAAAGTTAAACAAACAAACAAAATCTGCTCTCAATTCTTGTCCCGACACCACAGGAACCAACATCCTTATTACTTGCAAATGAGGCATAAGTGATATGGTGGTCATTAAAACACAATAAAACCAGGTTCTGCTAGGCCTCTTTGACGGAAGGGTTGCTCACAGGTCCTGGCCCAAAGTCCACAGCCAGCTACACCCTTAAATACAAAGTCCAGTGTTCCTCATGAGGGAAAAGCACGACCAGGTACAGCCACACAGTCAAGGATATGAAGAGCCACTTGGGATAAAACTGTGGCCCAGCCCAGGAGATGCCAGGACAGTCCACAGACCACAGTACCAAGCAGTGATTCCACTGCTGGCACTTGATTTTGGCCGTGCCTAAACTCCAGTACCTCCTCACTTTCCTTCACTTTCTCAAGCTTTTATCATGCTTGGGGTTTTTCCCCTACTGAAGCCCAAGACTGGGTCCTGCTTTGGGTCAGCAATGAAACATGTTGCTTGTCTCTTGCTCACCTGGGCTGAGGGCAGCCCATCTATTGCCCAAAAGTTTATTGTGTAGGTATTTCAATCCGTGCCTAAACATTCACTGATAGGATTACATTCCACATAAGAGAGTCGTTGCTGCTTTATTTGAAGACATGACAGAGGAACAGGAATTTGAAGAGCAGTTGCTCTGTTGTGTCTTCAAGGATATTCCCTAAATAACCATGCCTCCCATGTCTCCCACCATGCCAGTCTTAGCTATTGCTCGCTACAGGCTGCTTTCAGTGAAGGTGTGCTCCAGTCCTTGGATTGAAGCTCTGCTGGTGCACTGAAAAAATTAACCCTAGATGATTAAACCCAAATTTATAGCCTGCCTTTGAAGGCTCATGCTAAGGGAACCTGTCTGGGCTGATGTGGCTTTCTGGTTCCTCCTTCCAGATTTGTTTTTGTGTTTGACCTAGTGACCACTTAAGGTAAGTGACAGATCAATCCTAGGAAAAAATATCTCAATCTAAGTATCTCTTTTCCAGGAAAAAATTGTGTGACCACTATCCTGTGGAGCCATGGTCATATTTGTATGTCAGCACATGTTGATAAAATGGGGCAGAAGTGATTTAGCGAAGGTCTCACAGATAAACTGAGAAAGTAAGTGAATCAAAACTCATTTTTTCCCCCCTGAACTCCTCACCTAATCCCAGGATCATATGATATTTCTGGGCTAGAAATGTCTTTGAATATTCAGTTAGAACAAGCACAGATAAGAAAGTTACTATGCTAATTATCATGCCACCAGTAGGCTTACACATATATATGCCTAAATGCAATCAAATGTACTAGCCAGAGCACTAGCATCACATTTGATAAAAGCAGAAATTAGGCCTCTGATAAGGGTTAAAAAATTGCAATAAATAATAAATTCATTGAACCAAAGGGTTTCCCCAGTAAATTTCTGAAACATCATTTTAATCTTCAATAGCACGCAGGACTGTTGGTGTTTTAAGGGAACTGGCTGTCAATGCCTACAGTTTGTAGGGTGTGAATAGTTTAAGATGTCATAAATATTTATGAAGTTCTTGGGAATGGTGATAGGGACATCATACCAAGTCCTTGAAGTTATGAACTGAGGCAGAAAGAGTGTTATATGCAACTTGCAATAACAGACAGTATGGTATAATGTTAAGAGGAGCAAGAAACAATCTATTATTTAGCTGAGAAGCTGAATATTTAGAAAATAAGGAATGGAAATTTTACAGAAATTTGCTTTTACTTAGAAAAAAATTGGTCTGCTTTTGCTTAGGCACTTGTAACTTTTCTAAATGTTTGGATTTATTGCTCTGATGAGAAGCTTGCACATTATCTGCCCTTTCCTGTTCTGTTCCTCTCCTGCTACTCAAGTACTGTGTAAAATAGGAATAATTGACCAGATTAATCTCAGAGGTATTTCTACTGCTGCCACTGGAACTACACCAAGGGGTGATACAGTCTGAGAAGAAGAAATATAAATATTTTCCAGAAAAATATAGAATATAAATTTCTGCTGAGGTTAAAGTACAGAAATGCAGCTGCCACTGAAACCCTTTTGACTGGCAGGCTGTATCCTTTCGTAAAGCCCATCTGTCTCTGCTGAGTATAAAAAATGCATGATCATAAAAAGCAGTACTCCTTAGGGGAAAAATCTCTCTGTACTAATCTTGTAGTCACTTTACAAAACAGTTTTTAATCCCGAATTTGCATTTGATTTTCAGTCAGAAACTTTTGTGGTTTTTGCAAAGTTTTCTTATTCCATTAGAATAAGATATGAGGTACAGTTTGTTCAGGTGGCAAGTCCAGACTATGAATAAACCAATGTTATCATATGAAAGAGAATTAAACAGGCAGATCCAAGTGGGGATATATTAAGCCAAATTTAAGCTCCAGTAGTTGAATTTAGCCTGTACTAGATGTCTGGTTTGCCTCAGGATATATTCAGCTTTCCAGCTAATCGACTGAGGAAAACTGCCTCAGGTATGATAAAATTTACAAGAGAGCTCAGTCGAATAGCTCTTGTTATAAATACTAGCTTAAAGGCATTCTTCTGGTCTTTGGGATCAGGACTGTATTTGCATTTAATTATTATATTCCAAACTTTTTTTGAACTTGGTTAAAAATATTAGATCAGCCAGTTATGTCATTATAGTGGTTTCCAGACAAGGGTAGAACTTCATACCACTTTTTTATTACTTGGGGAATTTTGTTTGGCCTTATTGTTTTGTTTAGATCCAGAGTCGCACGCGAGCAGAAATTACCACAATGCATTCTGACTGAAAGAAGGAGAGGTAGTTAAGCAAAGGTGTTTTAGTGATATGCTATTCTAAGAGGTACAATAGTCTACTATGATTTTCTGTCACCATAATTGACAAATAATTCAGAGTTTTAAGCCTTTTGCATTATTTGGAGACAAGGCTTAGCGTGAGACAACTAATTGTCTTTAAGACATTGATTCCAAAAGCCTGTTTCTTCTCCTTTCTGAGACTTTTCAAGACACGGCTTGCCTAGGTTTATGTGCTAATATTTGAGCTACCAGGGTTTTTTTCCCACTGTTTAGAAAGAACATGAAAAAGATAATCACCTCTGTCTGTGTAAGATATGAGAAGTGGAAATCAGCAACAGAACTATTTTCTGATATAACTGTTGAAATAACATAAAGCAAAATGCACTCGTTTAATTGCTCAGTGCAGAAAGCACTACAGTAGAAACAAATATATTACTCCTATAATCCAAACATTTGAGTTCTACTATTATTAGTAAATACTTTACTTTGGGCAGTTACAGTTATTTTCTATGTAAATGTAACTGCAGACGAGACCATTGATGGTAGACTGAAGCTGATGCTGTTTCAATTCCCTATCAAATTAACATTGACGAAAGAACTTGCTGGCACAGATGAGAAGACCCAATGAGCTTGGTCCCATCATATTCATGCTGTACCAGTCATGAGATCAGTACCACACCTGACTTGAGCAGCCCATGAATTTGCTGAAATGCAATGCCCCATGCACTGGTGCTTCTCACTGAATGACAGCAGAGTTGGTGGCCCTGAGATGGGGCTCCTGCCCTATCCCCCCGGGGCTGGCCCAGGCTGCCAGGCCTCCTGCCAGGTGGTAGAAAAAAGAAACCCTTTGTTCTCTTGTAATCCCAGTCTTGCTTTCATGGACAGTAAACACAATTTAGGTACATAATTTTCTGCTGCAGTATTTCAAAATGTATTGTTTCTGACGTTGCACGTTGACCTGCGTGGAAGCTACAAATTTCACTTTTTACTGTAACTGATGTCTGAGCTTAGTTGTGGAAGTTGTTTGGCAAATGAGAGTGACAGAAGCCCAAATAGGGACAACTGACAACTGCAAGTGTCAGTGCTGCCTGCAGGAAACACTGGAGAGGCACCTAGAGGTATGTCAGCCTTTGTACTCTTTTCCCAGAGACTTGGATGTGTTCTTTGTCCTTATTGCTAACAGTTTTAAACATAAAGATATGAAAGCTAAAGAAAAGCCCACCTAAAAGTCTTTCTGGCAACACAGTTACTCATCAGTTATGCAGAGGATAGAGAAGTATGGCACAGAACAAATACTATTACACCTGCCTTTCAAATATGAGGTTCTTAGAGTTTTATTTCTCAGCTACCTCTGATTTCTTGATAGGAAGTCCCATCAGAAGGGACCAGACATTCTCATTAAGGTTGCGCTCAGCACGTTTTTAATGTTTCAATTGCTCAGTAAGGAATGGCAGAAATAAGTCAGGTAAACTCCAGATTTGTGCTCACTGCTCAGCTCAGACTGAAATAATCGGTTAGATACAGATGAAATGTTTCCACAGACAATACTGTCATAGGTTTAACACAAGGAGCATGAATTAAGGGGCTCCAGATCCCTATCAGCCAAGAAACAGTGCTTTCCTGTGGCCTTGTGGCCATGGCAAACAGTGGGATATGCTTTTGGCAGGATACAATTCTTTTAAGTACAGGTGTGCATTCTCATGGTTTAGTTTCATGAAAATCCATAGGCTTTCAAATCTAAGGTATTGGGCATCAAACACTGCATTTATAGCTGTAAATCAACATAGTCTCACAATGCCAAAGTAACCACTAACTCCTGCAGCAGAGCTGCCCACCTGCCCTAGGGGAATGGCCTGAAACTCTAAGTGACCTGGACTTTTTCAAGGCAATGCTCACATGCTTACTGTTGTTCTTGTCTTTCTTCATTTAGATTCACTAATTGGAAGTTAATTTGTTCTCAAAGGCAAATTCATATATTTAAACCAAAAATTATACTGTTTTTTCCAAACTACGTTGAAAAGCAACTCAATGCTTCTCCTAGCGCACAGTCCTAGGAGCACCTCTGAGTGTGTGGTAACACCATAGTGCCTCTCTCAACTCTATCCCATCTGTGTGTTTAGCACAGATATTATTGGTCTGTTCACTTTAAAGACAGCTTGCTTTGACTAGTAAGATAGACTAATTCAACAAAGATTAGCACAGTTCTTACCACTTCTGTCCAACCAAACCTAATAAGACTACAGCTAAGCAAAGCCCAGCAGTTTATTTTGATATTAACTTCCTGTGGCAGCCTTAGATTAAAAAATACAGAGATCACAGTACAGAAAGTATATATCAAGCCTGACACTTGGGAAAAAAAATCATACACTGGAAAAAAATTGTCATAGAATCCAGCAGTGTCAAAAAATCCTAGATATTTGTTGTATCAGATTCAGACATTCTTCATTTACACCAAAATAACAGACATCTACAGTGTACCTTATTGCTGGTGACTATTTAACAGCTAGGTGCTCTCACAGCATGGTATTCTATGTGCACAGTAATGAAAGTTCACTATTGATTTTTCTGTAGCTGCTTGTAACTATTATAGTTGATACATCAATAGAAAAGGAAAGCACAATGTTTCACAGGAGGCAGAAAATCAGAGAATACATGATGCCGTGACAGTAAATCATGGCATAATCTCAAGAATTGATAGATGGTTACTGCTGACTTGAAACCCATGGCTTTCTCTGAAAAGACTAACCTATAATCGCCCAATATGTTCTAACAGACTGACTGCCCATAATAGTGGTAAAGGACACAACACAATGTTTCATTTCCAGAATAATGGTCTCCATGAACTGGGTTGTTGTGGTGGAGTTCGTTTTGTGTGTTACTGCAAAGGAGGGCGAAAGAGTGGTTGGAATGCTGTTCAGACTGATACTTACAGGTTGTAGGAAAAGGAATTTTTTTTTTTTTTTCAGAAAAGAGCACAGAAGAGTTTTGTTTTAAAAAAAAAGAGGAAGAGAAGTTGTCATTAATTTTTAACTTGCAAAAGTCTGCAGTTAGTTGAAAAGGAAATGCAAAAGAGCTGATTATTCTTGAGATCAAAATATTGGAGCTGTTTTGTCAAGAAAGGCAAATGCAGAGAAAATACATTTACCATAGCTGTTTCCAGTTCCACAGCATCCTGAAAGTAAGCCAAAGGCACGTAAGTAATTGAAAGCTTGTCTACGTGTCTGCTTCTCTCTGCTGTGTTTTTGAGGGACACAATGATCTCTGAATTTTACAGTATGCCTAGTGAATTTTTAGCAGAAAAGTTCTTAATTGCTTTGTTCCCTCTTTACTCCCTGGCTCATCTTTTGTAGCTTTATCTATGGTTTTAATTAATTGTGAGGGTATTTTTTTCCTGTCTCAAAGCAGAAAGGGAGGAAGAGATGCAGGTAAGAGCTGGCCAGCTGGAGCACAGTCTGCAGTCTAGGTGACACTGTTGCCACAGTAGCCCGTGAACAATGTGAAAGGTACTTCCAGTTTGTGGAATTGTTTTCCAGAACTTCTTACGGGCACGGGAGCCTGATACCTGTCCTTTCTAACCTTGCTGGTGACTCCATTTTCTAAAGACAAATCTGTCTCAGAAGAGATGGTCTTAGATAAGAGAAAAGAACTTTCTCTTGTTGCCACCCAAGCCTGCCTCAGACTGGGCTTGAAGAACAGTGTATCATTTGTTCTACTTAGGCTGTGGGATTTCCCCTGGTGAAAGGCTAGATAACATTGTCTGTCTTGTCCTGAGCAGTTTACTGATTTGTTACATTTTTTTTTTGGTGTTGGGGAGGAAAAACACTCTTGTAGTGTCATTCCCCATTCTGATGTTGACGTCTTTCTCTTTCCTTTGAGCTGAGGCTTTCCTTTGCTTGGCAAACAGAGGTGTTGTGCAATATGTTTATAATGCACAGCAAATCTTCCCAGTACTGAAGATGATATTAAATGTAGCATTTTCCTTATTAATTTTTTAATAACCTTATCAAGAGGAACTCCTAAAATATCCTTAGGATGATGGCCATGTGCAAAAATTAAGTTTTTGTAAGTCACATGAACTGGAGGCTTACTCTTTCAGTTTGTCCCATACTCAATGGCTCTGCACTGGACCAGAGCAGAATTGGGAACTCCTGTTCTGAGAAGTTCATCCAATCTTGGTAGCAGCTTTGCCAGAGCCTAAGGAGTTGCGGTTTTCATCCTTCTCCCCTTTCCTGCCAGCAGAAGTCACTGGGACATGCTCCAAGCCACAAGCTTGGTAAAGAGTGTTTCTGCATTGTCCCCGTCTGTCTCCCAGTTCATGATTCCAGCTATGTTCAAGGCTGGACCATAAAATTTGTTTCTGAATTTTCCTTCATTGTTTCTTTCCTGTTTGCTTCTGTTTCCTCCCTTTCCACCTCTGGCTTGGCTTTGATCACAGTTCTATGGTTTCTCTTTGCTTCCTGGCCTTTTCCCTCTGCTTTCTTGGCTTCCATCTCAAGCCCTCCAGTCTCCCTCTGTTCCTCTGATCCACACCACTGCTGTCCCTTGCTTTCATCGACTGCTTCTGGTTCCTGCTCTGCCCCAGCAGCCTCTTCTCTGCTACTGTTCTCCCATCACTCTTGCACATGTTTCTTTTCCCCTGACCTCCTGTTTAATTCTCCCGTGCCTTCTTTTCATTGTAGCCTTACAGTATTTCACCTCTCTCTTTCAATACCCTCAGAGGCAGCCATTGCTTTTGTTTCTCTTCCAGTGTTCAGTCTTTCACAACAGCAAAGGGATAAGAGAAAGAGGGGAATTAGGTGTAGTCTACAGTGCATGTCCAGTAAATGGCCACCCCTCACCCATATGTAAACTTTCAGGTAAGAGCCTCTGCAACGTGTGTTTTTAACCAGAAATACATGAGAGGCAGTTTTTAGTCTATATATTCTGGTTTTAAAAGTGGTTAATAAGTTGTCTATTACTACTGCAAAGTGAATTTAGTCATTATATTCCTTTAGCATTTCATTCAGTGAAACATTTAAGCATATGTTCAAATTGAGACTATAGGGTGGTATTACTGGCCCCAAGGTTAAGGATATTCATTCACTTATCTGTATTTTAATACAAAGCCATTTATTCCCATGTAATGCTGGGAAACTTGATTAACAAAAGGCAGTCACTGATATCAAACCTTTCAGCCAACAGCAGCTAAAAAGATTCTATGTAATAACAGATTTCCTCTGTTACATATGTAATACATTTAAACTTGCACTTTAAATATCTAAGATGTATATTAAAAAACAGGACAGGACAGAAATTGGAAAAGTATTCTGAAAGTAGACACACCAGTAAATGTGGGTTATGTGCAGGTAATTTGTCCTCCTCTTTCAGGGGCTGTTTAAAAGCCATACTTACTAATATTCTACAAACATATTAGAGAGGGAAAAAGTGCAGAGCACACTGATTGGGTTGTTCTGAAATCCCCACTGTCTCCGCACAAAGGCAACTGTACAGAATACAAATATTGCTTGATACCCATGTTTCTAATTACTTGCGAGATTTGTATCTAACAAATATATGACCTAATTTTCTCTCAAGCATCTAATCCTATTGTTATTTCAAAACCTTGTTAAATATGCATTTTGGAAAAAAACAACATGAAAAGAAAAAGTACTTGCTGAAGATCTTATTTCCATGGATTGCAGCTGTCAGACAAGCAGACAACATAACCCAGTAATGATCAGACTGAATCAAAGTCATGCCTCAATAATGCCATTGTACTCAACAGTTATATGAGAGATGAATTTGCAACATTAATTGCATTTAATGAAATAAAATCAGGGTAAATCAACAGTGATTATTAACTTTCCCCTATTATTTAGTGCAGTTTATTCAAAAAACTCCATCAGCCACGAAACAGAAGGCTGTCTTGGAAATTCCTGCAAGAATTTTATCATTCATTACTCTTACACCCAGGACTGAGAGGAATGATTCAAGTTTTATTTATTAAAAGCTACTGGTTTAATTCTGAATTGTACCTTATAACCCCAGCACTTGTATTTTATTCCTTTTATATTATGTGGTTTTTTTTCACAAAAACAATTGATTGGAGAATTCACTGATTTAGATACCTGTAAGATAGACACTGTCCTACTTTCTTTATTACTGCCTGCACATGTGTGGAACCTGCATGGGAGGCTGGCCTAAAAGCTGTCAGCTCACTGAAAAAGCGTTCCCAGGAGCAGAACATTGTTTATCAAAGTCATCACTCCATATATCATAATTTAGCATCCATAAGAAATTTAAGGACTGATTTTTAATTGTTTGGCTTTGCTATGAGTTTTGACAGATAAAGTGAAAGGAATGTGTTTTTGCTTTTGTTTCTCTGTGAAGAAGTCAGAAAAAAGCAAGGAAATAAAAAAAAGGACAAAAGAAAATCCACTTTGTCCTGCATGTGCTAAGATGCTAAAATTGAATTCTAAAAATAGTCCCTCAAAAGATGAAATTTCAAAAATTTTTTTTCAAGTATGAAAATACAGCAGGGAACTACTTTCATGTTGAGTAATTTATGAAGGAAAAGATCAAATTTTCTTAAAATCTATTCAAGGTATTTTAAATCAGATTCCTGTTAACAGTATCCTTATTATGGTATCTGTAGATATTTCAAAGTGTTGTTTCAATCTGCCTCTGCTTTACAAAGTATTTCTAATACTCTGCATTTCACCACTGGTTTAGTTTCTCAGATTGCATAGTTGAGATATCATTCAAGAGACTTCAAAGTAATGGAGTCAGAAACAAAAGGGTTGATTTCTCTGTTGGGTAATGCTGCCTCCATGAAAGGAGAATGTTCCTCATGAGATTACTGTGAAATGAGGTTTTGTCCATATTCATTTGCTTTGCTTTCCCAGAGGATTAAAAGTGGAATAGCTCTTCTGGTGGCAGAGTGGAGGAGTCTGGCTGCTTTGCTTGAGATGCAGAGAAGAGTTAAATGTTCCAGGAGCCGCCTGAATATTTAACTGTTCTGCCTGCCCTCATAATCTCTAGTAAGAGGTCTAACCATAGTTTCCAAGGGAATGTGGAACATGCAACAGTGAGGGTCTATATAAGACTGCTGGCAACTGTTCACAGTAAAAGTCATCAAATTCGAATTTGTCAAATGGAGAAATGTTTGTCAAAACTGTAATTAGGAAATGCCCAATAAATTTCAAATTCTTGACTTTAAAATTTTCATGGGGACAAGAAAGGATCCCTATAGTCATCACTGTTACATTTCTTCAGCCTTCTGCTCAATGCAAGCCATCAGTTTCCTTCCAGCAATTGGGAATAAAGTCTGTAGCTTTTGACTGAGCTGTATCATAATAATTTAGAGAGGCATCATCTTGATGCTCAGATTGATCAGATTGATGCTCTTGATGATCAGATTTCAAGAAGCAGAGCCTTCATTATACCCAGAGATGAGATCTTCCAAAAGGTTGTGGTCTTCACCTGTAAATACTAATATTTCTAATATAATTAATTACAAACTAATATTACAGAGCCAATCCTGCAAATATGCTCAGTGACCACAGCATTTCATCCTCTGGCCTTGGCAAGAGGTGCTGCTGCCAAGGTACCCTTCTTATCTCTCACTGCTTCCCTGTCTTTTGGCTTCTTTCCTTTTCCCTGCTACATCAGACATAAATTGCAGTAACTTTCAAGGGCTTGTAGCAGTTCCTGCCTTACATATCATCAGTCATTCAGGGTCACGAGGTCATCTCCTGCCTCTGACTTCTCCAATTCCCACCCACCGCTTTTCCAGACCAAGGACTTTCCCGCTTTTTCCTCTCTGCTTCTCATGCTTAATATGCCAGATCTATTTATCCACCTTCTTCCTATTCCCTTTCAAAACTTTGTTGTGATATCTGAGACAAGCTTGGGCTGTAGGTGTGCTGGGACTGTGCCTGTCATCCATCCCTGCACTGTCTGCCCATCAACACCTGTTCATCATCACATATGTAGATTGTATACTTTAAAGGAGCATTTAAAAATGTCACCTGCCATTAAGGATTCCTTATCATAAAATTAGGAAGTGTTCCTGTTAGAAAGTTTGTCCCGGTGAAAGGATCAGCGTAGCTAGATGTCTAATTCTATGTTCTTTGGTTCATTTCCAGGCATTCTGCGGGTGAGATGGTCATTTCAAAAAGTCTATTTGAAATACTGTTGGTACAGCCAAAAAAAAAAAAATCAAGAATCCAAGGGAGCAATTTCTTTTGGTCAGAAATTAGTATGTGGAAAAAGTACTTAAATAAATCTTGATTTTACTATTAGTCAGCTGTCCACTAGTAATAAATGATATTTAGTTCCTCCCTTGTTATAAATACATATTGATTAGTTTTAAACTCTGAACTTCAGAATGAGTTATATCTGGTCATTGCTAAACTGCTCTCTTCACTAAAAAAATATCCCCAACACCTATTATACTGCATTTAATTAAGACAAGCATCAGCTTTATGTACCATTATTTGCTTCTGCCAAGTCTCTATGGTATAAATATTGAGCAGTCACATCTCCTGAATACTAATCGATCCTTCCTGAATTCCAAATGATTATATGAAGTTTAGGAAGTGTTTCTTTGCCAGTATTACCCTCCAGTGCTTACTGTTGTTGGACATTAAGGTTGAAATAAGAGCCTGGATGAGACGAGTGTGCAGTAAGAATTTTTCTAAATTCAGATGTAATGTGGGGAAGCTTCAAAGCCCTGCTGGAATACTTGTACAGAATCCCTCAACTGCTCATTTACTGGTGTTTACCAGGTGCAATTTTACAGGTATACTTGTGGGTGAACGTAAGAAAACTGCCAATGGATTTAATAAAAGTACCACATACTAACAGCCCAGTTATACATCTATATTGTAAATAACATATATATGTATAAAGAGGTGTAAAAATAATTGTTAATTTACAAACTACCAAAAAAAACCCCAGTCACAGTGACAACTTTGAAGGAGACTGCATTGAACCCTAAGAACTTTTTGCTACTGTGTGAGAAGTGGACACTTGTGATGACAAGTCCTGGTAAGTGCTTCATTACTGGCTTACGTTGGCTTGCCAGGGAGCACTGTCATGCAATCCTTTTCACTTCAAATTCACAGCACCTATTTAATCTTTATCTGCAATAAAGATCTACATGCAAAATTTGCTAGGTTATACCTTTGTATCTGTATTACACTTAGTTATCTATATTCCTGCACGAATTGGTTCTTGTATAGTTTCCCAGTCTTGTTTTTTGTTTTCCTTTTGGTCTGATAAAACCTCCTGACTTGCTAATTCCTTCATTTAATTCTTCTATTACTGTTGTTTGTGTGCTCTTAAGTACTACAAACATTTAGTGAATTTTCCCTGTCATATTACTTCCATTGGATGCTTATACTCTTATTTTCCTATCTGTATACATTCAGCAAAAACTGTGAGAGTGAAAATATTTACAACCTCATCTTTCATCATGGTTTGCTGCTGCATTGTTTGTCTTATCTTTTCTGTGTATTTGGATTGCAAGCTCACTGAGGCAGAGATTCTGCTAGTCTGTAAATCTAACAATGAATGGAACAGTGTTGTTACGTAAAGTGCATTAAAAAGCGCGATACCTAATTTAAGATATTGGTTTGGAGTTGTTTTTTTTATTCAGCTTCACACTGTTGTGTGACTGCACTGATGTGAGTTACTGGAACGGGGTGAAATTTAGCACAGGCAGGCTTTGTGCTGCTGCTGCTGTTTGGATGCATGTTTGTTCCTTCTAGTCCTGTGAGTGGTGAGGTAGAGTCTGCCTTGAAAATGCTTCATTTCAGCCTTTTTCATCTGTATCAAGATCTTAGCACATTTCCAAAATTGCAAATAGTGGAGCCCAGGACCTCAGATACCTCCCCCTGTCTCAGCTCTGACAATTTAGGGAGACTTAAGTCAAGGAAAGATTAATTTGCTAATATTCCTCTCATTTTCGCAGAAATGAGAATGAAGCGTTGCAGATTTAGATAGATTTCTGCTGAACCCTTAAGTAAGGCTATGGTTTGTTTAAAAATTGAATTCTTTTTTTGTTCGGTTTTTGTTTTGGTTGTTTATTTGTTTAAGCAAGAGCCCATTGTTTGATGTCCACCACGATTAAATGTTTACTATTTTTACTGGGCCCTCTTGACTCACATTAAGTGAGATATGAGATCAATAGTGGCTCTGCAATTATTTGTCCATTGATAAAGCCTTCATTTCTTAAACGAAGTACATTTCTCTGTGTCCTGACAGTGATAAGGGAGCAGTACCAGTCAGCTACTGCCTAGTCTAGCATTTAGCTCCACAGCTGGACAAGTGCCTGGACATGGGTCAAATGATGTCTAACTTTCTTCCTATTGGCATTTCACTTTACAAACTGCTCTGGTGGGAGGTTTGACAAATCATCCTTGCTGAGTTCAGATAATAAAAACTAGCAGGACAAATGGGAAGTTTTGGTAAAGAGAAAACCAAGGCTGATTTCAGGTTAAGTGACTAGTCTGTACAGCTCCTGGATGGTAAAATGAAGATGACAGAAAATATGCCAGTTAAGGCACTCATTTGGTTCTTCAAGCATCATTTAGATTTAGCCATTTATCACATTTAGTTACTCAAAATTTGATCTGAATTTTATTCTCTGCTAAGAAGCGAATTTTGGCTCTGATAAAAACAGTGTGAAATTCTCTTTGCCTTTAGTTAGGTCAAAATTTCAGCCTTGTGGAGCACCTGAATCTATTTCAGCCCCTGAATTAGAGAATTCTACAGCACACATGGGATGAGTTTTTTGTTTTCGTTTATTTGTTTTATTTCTAATTCTGATTTATGACAAATAAAGAGGGGACTTTCCAAACTACTGTCAAACGTGGTAATGAAAATTCAAAAAGGCTGATAAACTGACACATTTGCTTTTCCTATATGTAATGTATTTTGATTCAAACCAGCAGTTATTAATGATTAAGAAATCACTTGTATTTAGGTTTTGGACTAGTTTTTTGGCAATGTGTATTGTGGGCTATACTAGTTATATGCCATAGAAAAATTAGGAGTATTATTACCCTGGAAATAGGGTAAAGAAATCACATTCTCCTCAGTGGTCAGCTTTCAGAAAGCTGGAGATGTTTATTGTCATTTGGTGATCAGCATGTTTTTCAGAGGTTCCATGTGTTGGACATGAGTTCATCGAGTAGTGTTTAAAAGTATGTTTAACACTCAAGTCTGTCAAAGATTTCTTTAGTCTTTCCCATTTTTGCAACTTGTGCCTGGCTACTAACTTCGCATCAACTTTGTTATTACAGTTGTTGTTATCACGACTCCGTCTTGGTTATCTGCTGAGAATAGAAATCCAGGTGTGATGCACTTGCTCCTCTCCAGAGATTGGCAGTGACTGAACTAAAAGATGGCATGAGGAACCACTGAGGGTAGACAGTCACTGAAGCACAAAAATCTGTGGACATGAAAGACTTATACATATAGAGAGGTAAGAACTACCTATCTGTAAAGACATTAGCTTTTTACAACTAAGAGAGGGAATTTAAAAGTTATGTAGTTTGAGTCAGGAAGAGTTGTGACTCCTATCTGCAAAGCCTACAATAAATACGCATCTGTCTGAGCTTCAACAGCATCTTCTTTAGTGCTGCCAAAAGTCAAAAGGGTTTTCCTGTATAAACCTTTTGGAACTTCTCACAAGTAGATAATGAACAATTCTCTCTCTCATTTAAAATCTAGCAAGCAAAATTGATATGATTTCATTCTATTTCAAAAAGTTATTCTAAGTGCTTTAGGTTTTGGACATCATTTTACTGTTAGTTTACTAAGAAAATAACATGTGAAATGTTAAGAAAATAGGCAGAGACTAGGTTCTTTGCCCTAAAGGAGTCTGCTGTCTTGTGAAGAGACAGACAACACGGTACAGCCATGAATAACAAACACCTATACAAGGCAGCCTTATATCTATATGGTTATAAAAAACCAAACAGCTTCTTCTCAATAAATTAATTCTGTGGATTATTGAGATCATATTGCCTTTGAGAGGCTTTATATTAGACATTAGTTTTTCCATCAAGCACTATACTAAAGAACAAGAGTATAAGGTTTTATTGGCTTGGTTAACACTGGTGTGAACATCCTTAGAAATGTAAAAAGGCTGATGTGTCTTGAAGCACTTTTTATTCCATTAAACATTACAGGGTTTTTAAGGACAAACAGCTGAGGTGTTTGAAATATTTTTTTGATTAAGTGATATTTTTGGGCATTAAGACCAGTTTTCTGTTGAAATACTTAAGAGCTGTAAATATGTGTCAAATGCACCAGGATACTTAGGTATGATAATTGCTCCCTGTTATTTATGTAGAATTTGATGCTTAGCTACTTTTGACAGCCCTGCTGAATGCCTACCAGCCTTGTTAGACGCTTTAATGTCTTCTAAAATCTGACTCTTAGGATGTGAGGCATCTTATTGGTTTCAGCTAGATGATTCATTCATTCTTTTGGGCACAAACTGAAATACTTAGCTGGAAAGCGCATCTGTGGTTTTAATTTAATTTTTGTCATCATTCTCATCAAATATTTGCCTCTGTCCTGCGGGCTAAGTGGTACCATCTTTACATTTTACTCTTTTCAGAGTAACATGTAGCTCTGACTATTAGCAAACGGAATTCTAATCAATTCTAACTAATTCTAACTAATCAATTTCAAAGGTGTTGAACCTTTCTTAGCTACATCCCTTTAATATGCAAGTGATGTGACTACAAGATTCCTATTAGCAGCAAAATTAGTTCTTTTTATAGTAGCATAGAGAAAAACTGGCTAACCTGGCTCAGTACAAGCTTGTAGGGTTTCCCTGCCCAGCTGCCTCAGAAGCTGAGCACAGTACCTGGCAGAATTAGAAGAGCTAAAGGTACGAGAATGATTCCTAAATCAATGCAAAATACTAGAACAGCTGATAAAAATGATCAAACAAAAAGGCCCCCTAAATGTGAGAATTTTCCAAATGCACTTCACTTATTCAGCTAATTTAAAATACTGCTGAACTGAGATGATTCTTCTAAATATTTTATCAGAAGAAGGCTACAGGCTCTACAGATATTTCTGTGCCACTGTATAATGACTGAAAAAAATCTACTTATTAGGAATTAGGAAATATGAATTCTTGTTATATCAGATTAATTCATAAAATATAATTTCTGCAACAGATGGTTTGCTTTTGCTTCTCTGAGTCTAAGATATGGAAAGCAATGAAGCCCTGAATACAAAATGTTAACAGTTACCAGGGAAATCCATAATTTCTTCCTAGGATTCAAAATGGACATGCTTTATAAAAGCCAATTCTGTTAGCATCATTCTCATTTCATTCTAATTTGTTAAATGCTTCTTTTTTATTTTCTACGGGTACTGTAGGTCCTGTACCTCTGAAGTATTAATCTTTTTTGCTCCTGCCTTTACAGAGAGCTTCGTCTAAAATTTTCTCAAGCAGGTTGAAATTCTATAACACCACAGAGGGACATATTTAAGACTGTAATTGATGTTCTACAGTGTGACCTGAACTGTTCCTTTTAGTCTACTTGCACTTGTATTAAAATAATTTCTTTTTAGAATTTTATTCCTTTACAGCAGATTTTTTTTTCTAAGCTGAAAATTAAAGAAAAGTATTACTTAATGTCACCAGCTGCTGCTATCTCTCATTGTGCTTGGCTTACCTATTCACTCTCTTTGTAGATAAAAACACCTTTTCAGTAAAACAGGAGTTTTTGCTACAGAGATATGGCTAGGTCTGACCTTATTTATGTTTTTAAGGTGCTCCTTTCAACTGTCTGCCAGTAAACAAAAATTCACTTGGGCAAAGTTCATTTAGACCAGCTTTACTGAGTCAACAAAGTGCAAACCTGAAACAGAGGACAGGCAGAAAAATCTCCTCCTATGAAGTCAATAGGAATCCATCTCCCTAAACCCTTTCTTATTCCTGGCACCAGTGATTTTTCTTGGCTGATTTATTGTTGGAGGGCACTGGTTTTACTAATTTGTCTTGCATAGGTATCTTTCCCATTCTGTCCTCTCCACTAGTACAAAACAGTCTTCGCTTTAGAGGTAATTTCCCAGTCAGATCTGTCATAAAGCTACTGTCATTAATTTGCATTTTAGGAGTTCTTTTCACTTTATAAAAAACTACGAGATGCATTCCTGATTTATGGGTTCCAATGTGACAGCCATCATATGCTAAGGAGATTGTTTATACTTACCACAGCTGCCTTTGAAAAAGAGAGAAATTTCAACCATATCCCCACTCCATCGGATTTATATAACTGTATTCAATATCATAGAAGAACATGGGAACCTGTATTTTCCACTGTTCTCTAGAATGTCTAATAGAGTTTTATCCTTGTTCTGGAAAGTTCAGTAATCTCATAAAGAAATACAGAAAGTTTGTAATACTCCATTAAATTCCACGGGTTTAGGAGTCATTTCTGTAGAAACACACTTTTAGTCCTTCTATGTAATTTTCCTGCAACTGATAATTAAAAAATAATCCTCAAATTACTGTGAACCTCATTAAATCTATTTCAAAATGTGTTTCACAAAAAACTTAAGAAAAGCAAAATATTTTCAATGTTTTAAAAAACCCCAAACAACAACACCATAAAGTACAAAGATTAGAATGTACCTACCTAAACTAAACAGCACCAGGAATTTGAGACATACAAACTCTCGTAGATCAAACTGCAGGGAACGAAGCTTTGCTACGAGTTCTTGCGCATGGCTCATGAGATTGTTGAGGGTGGCTCCAGCTTGGGATGCTATTATGGAATAATCCACCTGTAAAAGAGAATTGTATTCCTGTCTGGTTGTCACGGCCACAGAACCGCTTCAAGCAAACCATTGTTTCATGCAGTCGTATACAACTGGGATACTCCTGGATAAAGGAATCATTCTCAATTTAATTATATTATCAAGTCAAGATGATTTTATATATAAACCAATTTTAGCACTATTGAAAATAATATTAAACCATATATCCTAATAGCATGTCACATCACTGTGAGTACTGGTTTGTCTGTATTAGCTTTTTGTAGAAGCTTTATACATGAAAACTGCTTATGACGCTCGTAGCTGTCCCTGTCTCGGCTTGTTGTATTCACTTGGTGTCTCTTGTTCTCATTGTAACTGTAAGATCTTGTGAAGAAAGGCTGATGAAGTGAGCTTTGTGCCTACACTGGTTGTATTAGTCCACAGGGACACAATGATATTTGTGGGAATCGGTACAGCGTCCATAACTTGGCCAGAAACATCTATTCAAGCCCCAAAGTGTCGGTGTATTCCCACAGGAAACAGAGGTATTGTGTGGGTGGTTTCTCTTCTCCTTAGCCGCACAAAATCCTGCTATTTGTTGGAATTGATTTGAACACACTTGTCCTGGCAAGTCGTGCCCTGCTCAGGGAGCAGGAGGAGCGGGCAGGAGTGTGACAGGGGCCAGCTGCACTCACATTGTCCCGAGCAGCAACGGCAGCGCACGAAGCTGCTTTCCCTGGGGGAAGAGAAACAAAAGGGACTGCTCTGTGATCTGCTGCCCTTGACATGCTGCCCATTTGTTCTCAGGGCAGGCTGACCTCTCTGTGAGCTTTGTCGTGGGTAGGGACCAGTGGAGAAGGGTTCTGCAGCCTGCAGGAATGCCACGATGTGAAGCTGAAGTGCAGGGGCTGGGCTGAGCTGGCTCCAAGGCAAGGCTTGTGATGGTGAGGCCGGGCAGTGGTGTGGGATGGAGCACAGTGGAACTTGTGTATCAGAACTGGGGGGGCCTGAACAACTGCTTCAGCTGACTGTTCACCAGAGTGTCAGATACCCCCTTCAAGTGCCACTGTGCCATGGAAATGGCCTGGTGTGCTGCTTGCTCCCACAAGGAACCACTCCTGGCCAACTGGCTGAGGCATAAATGGGTCAGTGACACCTTTTCAAAATGCCTTTTTCTTGCCTGGGTGCTCTAATATTCCCAACACCTTTCTCTTTCAGGAGCCTCCAGGACAACAGGGAAGTTGCAGACCATACTGCATATGAGCACATGCGAGTGAAGTCCGGCTGTAAACTAAGACTAAACGCAATGGTAAGTGCACACTTTGGGTTGGTGATTTGTTTAATGGTATCAATGCTCTTATCCTACCTTGAGGGTCTCCCATAATAAAGTAGTTAATAAGGAATGGACAGGTATCATGAAAGGAAACAGACCAATACGGCAAAATTTTGTTTTTCCAACCTCTGATCCCTTAAAATCTATTTAAACACCCCCTCCAGAAAACCCCCCAAACTGTTAAGGAACATGTATTTTGAAATTATTTTATTTTTATTTTAAAACTATTGATTTTGCTCAAGTATAAGCAGCAGTAAAACAGAAAGAAAAATCCCAAAATACTTTTAACCTGACAAAATTTCACCCAGGAAAGACAGAAAGACAACTGAAAGCAATTAAAAATAACCTTTCCTAGTAATGACCTTAATATAATCAATAGATTACTGACTTTTAATAAGACATTTCTTTTATATGTATTCTTACTGCTCCCAAGAAACTGACTGAAGGCAACTGCACAAGAAAAATGAAGTTACACTTTTTGTATAAGAATACCAAGGCTTTGTAGAGTTGGAGCAGTTAAAGCTGTGCTTATGTTTCAATTAAGACAATGGATTATGCTTAAGTATCCTGTGAGGTAGGTTTTATTGCTCTCTTTTACACCAGGGGAAACTTGAAGTAGTGACATTAAATTGCTTATTCAGGGACAAAGAAATCTGTGACAAAATTAGGACCTGATTTTTGGAAATCCCAGCCAAACTGTCTTTCAAGAACTACTTTCTAGTTGATCTCTTATTTATCTCTTTCTGTGTGTACATTTATATATATTTCCTTATATATATGTACTTATAGAAATAATAAGAAAAAATGAAGTAACATACCTCAAATACTTTTTACTCAAGGAGCAGTTTAATGTAGTGACTATTTCATATCGAGAAACTGGTCACATATAAAGATGAAATTTCACAACTTAATTTCCCTTTTGTAAACTGTTAAGAGGGGAAAAAAAGCTCAAAATCCCTCACTGAGGTTCCAGTTTGTGGGGAAAATATGCTACTCACTTCATAATAAGAAGTTAAAATGTCTGAATGTCAAGAATATCCGTGGCCTTAGTGCAGCGATTATGCCATAATGGAAACACCCAGTAGATGCCTGGATCTCCCACCATCCCTCTACTGGAGAGCTCTCAGGCAACCTGCTACTCTTTCAGGTGCATTTAATATTTGCAGCACCAGCAAATTTCTCTGGGAGGCAAGTCCTCATCTGCCACTCACCAGGAACAGGCTGTATTAAATTTTTATATTTATTGACATTTCATTACCATAATTGACTGCAGTTGGTTCTCTAGTAGAAGGCACGGGGCTGCCTCCTAAGCAGGAGAATTGGTCCCTTGAGTAGGATTTGCAATTAAAAACAACGCAGAATGGATTTTTTTTTTAATTGTGTAAATATGATGAGTTGAATTTTCAGCTTTAACTAGAGAATACTAGGTGTGCAGAAGGCTTTTTTCAAGAGTGAGCAAAATTATGAGTCAGTGGAAAGACGACCCCCAAAGGTGTCAATCAGTTTATACAAAAGCAACTGTGCATGAAAAAGCCTCAGTTAATGTCTATTCTGAAAAAGTAGTCACATTAAAGAGTGTGCTGTCCTGCTTGCTTGGGCCTGTATGCAGAAATTGATACTAAAAGGTATATTGTACCTTCCAATTCATGATTAAAAGCACTTTCAAAAGACAAAGATTAAACCAGCTTGGATTTCGTGCAAAATGCTTAATTGCATATTGAAGTCTTAGCATTTACTTTATATTGTACCACTGATTACTTTTGGTAAAATCAAATCCAAGACTGAAATAAATTATTCTTGCTTTCCAATTAATACTATTTCATTTCACAGTTGATTTTGATGTTGAAGATAGTACGTTGACTGGCATTTTTGAAAGCAGAAGCTTTGGCAAAGCTTCCACATAACCTAATCTGGAAGGAAAATGACGGGTGTAAAGTAATGGCTGCACAGACAAACAGGAGTGTGAATTCCTCCTGTACCCTGGGCTAAATAAATGCTGCAGCTGAAGGCCAAAGAGGGAGGGAGCTACTGTGCTTTTTTTTGTTTTGCAAATGATTTATCATGGTAATGAATGATTCTTGAAGACAAATCCCTGGTTTTGCTGGGCTCAGATGGTAACTTTTCTGGTGGAATCAGGTGGTGGGCTCTGGTATCAACTCCCTTCTATGCTCACAAAACAGAGTGTAACAGTTAATTGTGGAATTAAAATCCTAAAATTAAGCCGTGTTTGATTTCTAGAATATGATCATGGGATCATGTGGAAATATTGTGTGGAACTGTACTATCCCTTCCAATGCTTCAGCAAGCTTGAAATCTTCTCAAGAATATAAGATTAGAGTGATTTTAGTTATTGATGGCTCTTACGAGGTGCTGATTATCCCTGAATGCCATTCCGTTCAGCCAGACAGGAATTGTACACCTAAGGAATAAAGCCCCTGCTGTGGCTCTCTACAGTACCTGTATAATGAATGAATGTTCTAGCAGACTAAGGCAGTTCAAGTTAATGAAAGATTGATTTCATATTTAATTTAGTAAATTAGATTACTGTATGTCTGGGGCAAAGGAGGCAGTGGGTGCCTGGGTGCAGCAATGGGATCATCCTGCTCCTCCCTGCTCTACTCAGTGCAACTCTGTCCAGCACATCTGGCTGCTGCTGCTGGGGGGCTGCTCCCCCACTGCTCCCTCCTCAGCACTGAAAGCCTGTGGGGCTCCCCACAATGCCCTGCCCTGGGTTTTGGAGTCCTGACCCCGCTGAGAGTCTGAGCTGGCTCGAGTGTATGGTATGTGGGTGGGTGAGTCTTACTCTCAGAAGGATGCATTCAGCACAGTATGTAGCAAACAAGTTAATTTACTATCACAACCGTAATTACCTTTCCACTGTTTCCTGAAATATGTATTTCTGTGGCAACTGTGGTGGTTATTAGACTCATTTTGAGCTTCTCACAGAATTAATGCTTTCATTAAAACCAATATTTCTGTTACATTTCTAAGCAAACTTGGAAAACACTTTGAAGAGGCATCTGCACACAAAAATTGAGGAGGACTCAGCATGGACAAAACCAGCAGATATGCTTTTAATCTTCTGATTATCAGGTTTGGATATATTAATTAAAATTTTGTTGAGTTATGCAGCATAAGATGCTTGTCATTTTAACATGATACACAATGATAGAAGATAATGAATTAAGTTGTCAGTGGACCTTTCCCCTAGGATGATGTTTATTGTGCTTGATAATTAGCTATAATATGCTAATAGTAACATTCCGAAGTACTGCATTTACTTTTTCTAACTTAGTTTCAGAAAAACTCATACATCAAGACCGGAAAAATTCTATGCCCTGTAGTTGATCATATATAGATTCACTTATAGTAGATGTTATAAAACACATAATAATGAAAGTATTGTGAAGTTTCTTTCAGATAGCTATTTTAATCAGTCCCATTAAATTTTCCACTCTAGCAATGGTGACTGTTGAGTTCTTCAGATGATGAGAATGAAGATATTGCAGTGATGAAGCTTAGAGTACAACAGGATCCATTTCTTTACCAAAGTGTTGTAATGCACTTTTGTGGTTTTTGTATAGAGATGATATGATATGAAATCACTGCTGAGTTTGAATATTCAATACACTTCATCTGAAGGTTGAGTGTCACTGGAAATTTTTTGTCAGTGTCTGGGTAACAAATCAAAAGCTATGCTAACTCAGAAAGGCTTTGACCAAACTCAGCAGAGGGAATATTTGGCAACAGTGAGTAGAGTGTAGGTATGAACAAAAGCAGCAGCTTTTTCTGTCCTGATGAGTCTACAATTGTGTATTGACTGTTCCATGAAAATGCACGAACAATGATATTCTGTGCAGAGCTTTGGTATCTGCTCTGTGTGTGCTGGGCCTTGGAAGCCAGCAGTGTGTTGCTGGTGTAGAAGTTACAAAAGAAAAGTGCTCAAGTTGGAGGAATTAAAGTTCTGTAATTGGAAATGGTCTGTTAAAATTACATGCCACATGGCAAGCCTACAAAACTCAGCGTGTGGAGAGCATATTGGCAATGATTTACAATTAACCACTACATTGCAAATCACTCCTTAGCTGTTTTCTATTATGAAATTTCGAGAGTTGTAAAATGCATTTGTGCTACTTTATTTCCTTTTGAAATGGTAATTGCTACTGCTGAGGGGCAGTACTTAGTGCAGAAAATGAAGTGTGCAGCATAGGGACGAACTTGTTTCTGAGGAACTGCTGAGGAATTGTAATGATCTGAAAAAAGTGCTTTCTTGAAACATACACACAAAAGAGCTTCATTTATGAAACCCCAACCAAATAAATAACAAAATAAAATAAAATACAGTCTCTTTTTGTGCGAGGGCCAAAGCTTGCTGCTTTGCTGCTGACTATACTTTTTGCCTATCAAAGTGGGAACAGTGGATTGACACAGGGTAAAACTCATAAGCCAGTGGCTTGAGGGAAATGCAGATATATGGAAATGTGATAGGAGTGCCCTAAGGTAATGGGTTTTGAGCCAATGTGTTTGAAAATTATCAAGTATGCTTCTGACTACTAGCCCATTTTAGATACCTAGTACAGAACTGACAGTGCTATGGCCCTGGGGAGCTGGATGAAGTTTGGCTTTTGTGTCTGAGGAACAGAGGCCATGCAGCCTAAGTGGAGAGAGCAGGTATGTTCTAATTAAGTGCTGGTAAGTTCCCCTCTTACAGCTTCCACCTTGACTGTGATTGTAAAAAGGACTGTGTTTATGAGTAGCTTTTATGGAGGGGTATATTAAGGAAAGCGAGGAGTGAGGCTTCCGAGGTCTTAAATTTACTAACTTGTGACAATAATCTTGATCTCTCAGGTAATAAACTCAGCAATCTAGCTCAGTCCTCAGTTTAGAGTTATTATCTTTGAAAGCCAGATGATTGACTGTAATTTTGCTCATAGTGCTTTGTTGGTAGCAGAAATAAAAACATCTAAAGCACTTTTCATCAGAAGTGTCAAAGTGCTTTCCACACCTTAATCAATTAATTTTTATAAAATAGTTGCATGGTTTTTCCCTGTCTCTACTGCAGGAGCTGAAAAGATCAGGACAGCATCCAGAAATTATGCAGCACTTGGTGCACTAGCAAAGACTCATAGTGCCTGGGTCTGGAAGTGTGGCTTTCCAGGATTATTTTACAGCTGTTACAGAGAACATAGACAGTCATAATTGTCCTTTCACAAATATGTTGGAACTGGCATTGTGTCTTAGAATGCAACAACCTGAGCTGATGCTGTGAAGACGGTCCAACTTGACATTTACAAAAGGAAACAGTTGGATTGGATCAACTTGTCTAAAAAAGTAAGGCCCAAGTTAGCCAGGATGTGAAAGGCAGTGTACAGCTGCTGAAGCCAGGAATGGCTCAGGACAAGTAATGGGGAAGCACTGTCCATGCCCACTGGCATGTAGAGATGACATTACAAAAGCTTTCAGCTGTAGTTGAAACTTCCAAGGGATGTCAAATTGCTAGTTAGGGGATGAACAAGGATAATGTGGGACGGCTGCTGGATTCAGATGTTGATTTAGTGGCAGCAGGAACAGACCAGGCTGAGGTTCTCAGTGCTGCCTTTGCCCCAGTCTTTACTAATAAGGTCTCCCAGGCTCTGTGTTTTGCATCAGGGCTCAAGGAGGAGGAGAGTGACCAGCATTGGGTGTAAACTGAAAAAGGCGTTCAGACCAGAACTAAAGAAAAACTTTCTCCCCATGAAAAAGGTCAGGCTATGCATGGAGGTTTTGCAGTTTCCATCCTTAGAGGTTTTCAAAGCCCAGCTGAACAAAGCCCTGAGAAACTTGATTTGAACTGGGGGTTGGACTAGTGACTCCTTAAAATACCTTCCAGCCTGGGCTATTCTGTGATTTAAAGATTTGTGGCTCTGGCAATTCTAGGTATCCTAAAACTTCTGCTTAACTCACCCGGCTTTGTCCATCTTAATAAAAGAAGTTCTTCACAGAAATTATTTCTACCCATGAAAATCATTTTAATAGATGATGTTTTAAAGTAAATGCTTTGAAATGATAAATTGCATACATCTCTGGATACAGGTACTGGCACAGTACCAACATTTCTGCAATACCTCAGCTACCAGTGGCCTTTCTGTGAGCACGTGTGGCACACACAGTCCAGAGAGAGCTGTGCCCCCTCCCTTAAGTGTTCTGGCTTTTCCACCAGGATGGCAGTGACCAGAGCTGAATGAAATCAGGACAAAACAGTGGCATTACATGTAGATTTCAGAATCCTTCGAGTCTCAAAATCAGAAGCCAGAGACTGCATATTTACTTCATGTCTAGTGTCTCCCTGTTTCTCCAAGAAAATCTCTGGCACATCCGTGGGAGACAGTTCTGCAGCTGTTAGCAAGAGTGAAATGGGAAGGAGTCCATCCGTAAGGAAAAGGACTGACTGTAGTGTTCTTGTTGCTAGTCTAGTAATACGGCTCCTTGCCCTCCGAACAGCCTAAGTGCAAACAGGAAAGTACGGAAAAGGATGGGAGACTCTGGGAGTCTTGCACCAACTTCAAAATGACAAACTTTGGCATGGGAAAGTGAAACTGGGTTTAAAGAAGAATGCATTAAACCTATTTTACAAACCTGGGGAAAAGATGGATGCAATTGGTTGAGTTTAGCCAGGTTTTAATTTAGTTAGACTGCTTAGAAATACACAGCTTCCAAATCCAGCTGCTGATTTGGAACCAGTACATTTAATAAGCATCCTGCTACCTGTTGTCCAACAGGGAAGAAACACTTTGCTTTGCCTTGAGATTACGTACAGCTGTTTAGTTTTTTTCAAGAAAAGAGTGGCTTGTAAGGTAAAAATTATTACTGTGGAAAAATGGGGACAGTGGCTAGAATTTAAGGATATTCAGATGTCTCTAATGATTTCAGTGGGACTTGGACACTCAGTACCATTAAAAACTAGCTAATCACATAACAAATGAGACACTAATTTAGCAGTTCTCTTAGGAACAGAAAACTGTCAATATACTTATAGCTTTATAAACAGAGGAATAAGCAAGCACCCTGTGTGGTAAATGAAATAATTGCTGGTAAAATTGTCTGTCTTTTGCAGATGATGAACTAGAAAGGCAATCAGTCATTTTCTCAAAAATATCAATATAAATCAACAGCAATGCAATTAATTTTTGCTAATATAATTAGGGAGTACACTACTATCTGAGACAGGCCAGTGACTTTCCATGAAGGTGCAGGAGTCAGTCCCATAGCTAGAATTTGAATTTTCCCACTTCCTTTCTTGGACAAATCGATCATTTCTCCTTTCTACTGCAGACCTTTTAATCGTAAATTCAAACATTTTTTTCTCCTTCTGATTCTTATAAACAGTTGTTCTCAGTGTTAAGAAAACTGGCTTCAGTTTTAAAATTGTACGTGAAGCTGCAAGCAGATTCCACAATATGTGGGCACAAATGGTGGGACACAGAAAAAGGAGCTCTTTCCCAGGTGTGTATAAATTGAGATAGTTTGATTTGCAACTACTTAAATACCAATAAGCTGTCTTTTGTTTCCACTTTGAGTCAGAAACATATTGTCTAGGCACAGTTTGCTTCTCTTTGATACTGCGATTTATTTTTTTCTGTTAAAAGCAGAATAATAATCTTAGGAATAATATTCTTATTTTACTGTCAAGGTCTTTGTGCTTTGGAAAGTATGAGGAAGACAAAACTTTCTATTTCTTTTGGGTTTTCTCACTGTTTTCATAATATTTGCTAGACTATAGCTCTTGCATTCTGGGAGATCTATATATCTGACACCCAAAGAAAATTAACCCTTGGAAAGCTGTGCAGAAACTGCAGGGTGCATACGCTGAGACAATACCTGCATTTATAGCCTATGGACTGAATAATTTCCCTGTAATCTGATGTCTCAGCTGCCCAGTTTCTCACATGTGTGTCTCTAAAAGCAAGATATTTCTGAGGTAATGAGCTGAAGGTTCTCTAGATTTCTGACCCAGTTAGTGATTCTTTTTGATAAATCACAATTCTGAAGGTAAAATAAGCTGTACTTGCTTAAACTTAAAGTGTTAGGTTTAGGAGTGTTGTTGGTGCTGTCAGAAACCATTTTAGCCCCAAGGAAATACAACTTCTTGAGAAACACTTCTCATCTGCTATTTTTCAATCACTGAAGTACACAAGTACATCTGAAAAGCAAAGTGCTCATGATTGTATCTGCTTTTATAAGTTTAGCTGTAATCAGCGGACTAGAAACAGTGCACAGGTCATTTTATCTGCATTATTTGTGGACAATCTCTGACAACACAGGAGCGCTTCTGACCTAGTTAAACTCCTGCTGTTTTGAAAATGATTATAATAAAAGGACATCAGTATTTCTCTAAGACCACATACTCACTTGTTGCCCGGTAACCAGAAGGATGGAGCCTTCTTTCCCATGTACCACTTGCCGGTAAATGTGATCTAGAATTAAGAGTTCACTCCAACAGTTCTGAAGCAACTTCATTTGGTCATCAACCTGTAAAGCAAATATGAAGGTTGTGGCATCACTCTGGGAGTAGGTCTACATCACAATATGGAGACAGTCCTCCTTCAAGCATGTGGCTAACATCATGAGAACAGAAATGCTATCTAGAATTATTCACCCACAAAATTGCTATTCTCAGCCGAATAAAGAGGACACTGCTGAAACCTTTATCCATAAAGTGTATAGAAATTTTACTCCTGGTTAGATTAATGGAAAGCAGAACTATGGCACTGTTATGCAAAGTAATAATAATTGTGTATTTATGAAATGCTCATGGCAATGGGATGTTATTTTTACCCAAAACAAGAGGAGCAGAAATAATGCTGATATGAACTTTCCCACACTCCCCATCTTTGAACCCCAGCTTCTGGAAATGATAAGGAATCTGCAGATTCAAGAGCATTATTGCTACAACAGGCCCAAGTCAAAGATACGTCCCTTGCAAAGGAAAAAGTGAAGAGAGAGGTAAACACTGTCTCTAAAAATGGCTGTGGAGTTTTGAAAGGAGAAGAACACTTCTTCATGAACAGAAGCTAAGCAGCTTCAAGGGTCACTGGTAGGGCAGGAATGGGCAGTTCACAAGTCAGTGGTGAGCAGTGAAGACCCATCACTGATTGTACTTGGGAACAGAAGGAACATGTTGGGCACTCAGCACAAGCAACCTACATTAAGATTTGGTGAAGTTATTTGGGATGTACATACTGGAGAACAATGAAATATATCCCTAAAATGGCTGCAATTGCAACTGGATTGCATTCATTTTATTCACTTAAAGAATGAAAAATAATTAGGATTTCCATGGAAAGGGGAGGAAAAAAAATCACAAATTAGTGGAAGGCAGACCATGAAATTAAGTCATGATAAGTATCAATATCCTCTGGACCTATTCTTACTGAGCTTACTGACTTCTTTTTAAAATGAAACAAAGTCTTTGACTTCAGATGCGTGCCCTGAAAGAGTTGGGAGAGGTATACATTAGCCTTGCTACAATTAAGTGTGGTCATAGTATGTTTATGTAGAAAGGACTTTAAGAATTTTCATAGATAGTAATTGTTGAACAGATTAAAAAGGCTATAAATCAGAAGAAGTAAAAAATAAATTAGCATATTTAAAAGGGGGCAATATCTACAATTTCTGAAACATGGAACTATTAAAATTGCTTTTCAGGTTCTAGTTTCAATTCCTTTAGAAACAGATTTTGTAATACGCAGGAATTACAAGGAGTAATCTTGTATGAGCTGAACTAGATAATGCAGTAGATGTTTTCAAGTTTTTTCAATAAGACCTAGTGCATTTCTGAACTTTAGTATTTCAAGCTTGTTTTCTGCTTGTGTGACAGAGAAAGAAGTGACATTGGTTACTGATAGATTTTTGTAGCATCATCTGTGAAAGTTACTTAGTATTGTCTCTCTCTTTCCAGTTACTTGCCATATAGCTCAGACTTTAACATCCGAAACATTGAAATCTCTGTTTGTCTCCTTCATTTATCTTAACTTGCTCTTAACTTTTCAAAGGCAGAAAAATCTGTGTGCCACAGATCCCATTCTCCCACAGAGATCACAGAGCAAGGCTGATTTGCTATTAAAGATCTCTTCCTCTTCATAAACATGTGTTTGACTGCAAAAACGTTTCAACCAAGCGATTTGTTAGCTCAAGGGAAGACAGTAAATTGCCACATTGATACACTTGGGCCAGGTTTAAATTAATTATTTGAAAAATATGTTTGAAGTTTACAGATTCTATTATTCTTGCTTTTTACGTGAAACTGTTCCGTGATAATTTTCTCCTCTGACCAAAAAGTGTTGGAAAAATCACAGAAATCGAATAAATCATGCTAACACTCCAGTCATCCTAAATTAACATTTCACACAAAGCTATCAGAGCTTACATCTGAAGGAAACAAACTGTGAGACAGTTTAAACATTCAGCATCCATGTCATAACAACTTATACCTGAATAAGAGGTCAAGCATTTGACTCTACTATAAATGACATTTTTCCAGCTAACCCATCTGTCTCAGCCACAGGCTTTTGAAAACAAACTACACTTTACAGGTCTGGCTTTCTGAAGATCCCAACAGCAGCTACTCTGCAATCAAAGCTTACCTCCCAAGCTTTATCATATCATTACCGTGCCAGTGCTGGGAGAACAGTGTGAGATGGCAAAATCACAAAAAAATCGTTTTGCACATGGTCTGTTCCTGCTGTTCTACAAGACTCATAAAACTAGCAACAGTGAACATCTGCAGCGGTTCACAAAATCTGCTCCTCTGTATTCACTGCAGTGTAACCAGTGAAAGCCTATAAAATGGACAGCATAAAAAGCACAATACACATCCCAAACACAGTGTTGCCTGCTGAAGACTATTAAATCCAGCTGCTTTTGTCATTTTAAGAAAGCTGGTGGGGCAGAATAATGCTTCCCAGTTTGTGGTAGGAAGAAAGAGGCATGATTTTAAGGAAGATCACTGATTACTGATTAAAATGCAGGGCAAGTGACCAGTTCCAGCCCACTTCTGAAACACAATGCAGATGCGGAAAACCACACACTTTATCTCTGATAATGCACTTGAGATGGAAAATAGAAAACAACGTAGATCATGTTGAACAAAAATGGTAACGTGTCACTTTGCTTGTTAGAATGTGGTGGCAAAGTTTATGATGTGTGTAACTTCAGCCAGTACACAAACACATTTGTGTTCCCATGGCGTGTTGATAAATGAGTCGCAGAAAGTGAATTATCTGGTAAAATGAAAAAATCAGCCTTTCCCCAGAACAACTGCATGCCTTTGACTGAATGTGCCTTGCACTGATCCTGCTTAAGAAGCTTAAGTTAGTTCTGAAGAGGAATTTTTTCTTCAGAAAATGCCTCTTGTGGACTTCAGTCTCCTGAGTCTGAAGCCAGAGCACACTGCTCTGCCACTACCAGGGTAAGCAGGAGCAAAGATAAGATTCTGTCACCAAAATAGCTTAGCTCCAGTCTGGGACTATCCATAATCAACAAATTTTTCAGTTGTAGTATATATTGAATTAGAACAAACTCAAAAATTTGTGCTACTGACTAAATTTTGATGGTTTTCAGTTTGTAGAGATCTTTAAGAGTACTATCAATGTTTTAACACCAACAAACAAAAGTTCTTGTTATCCCAGTTACTGAGAGTGCTTGTAAATTAAGCATCACACGGCCAAGAACCACCTAAGAACCTTCAAGAACACTCCCCAGATCTGCAGCTGCTGCCTGCCAAAAGAGAACACTGACACAAGGATAATGTAAACCACGTCTTACCTAAGCAACTTGTCAAACAGGATGCCCATTTGACAGTTATCTACCCTCAAGCAAAAGTGTGAGTGAATGTTGTGCACACATGGTTAAGTTTTGGTCCTTTCTGGCCATTAGCATTCAGATGAAGACACACCAGTGAGGACAATGTAACTGGAAGTTGTTGCTGAAGAAATGTCTTTTAAAGAAAGATGTGGAAGAAAGTAAGAGAGGATGTATGACTCAAAAGAAATAGGAGATCACTTCCAGCATGCAGGGTGGCATGAAAGAGTAATAATGCTGTGAGTATGAAACAAGAAGAACATCACACTGTCAAGGGACAAGGGAAGCAAAGAGAGTGCTTAGGAGCAGGCCTTAAATGAGGGGAATGGGGAGGCAGTGTGGTGTGAGAAAACATAAGGGGAACTGGGTGTGGGTAAAACCTTGAGTGCGAGGATGATGACATGCAGACTTTAAGGGTTTGTGTGACAGTAAGTGATGTTGCTGGGGCAGAGAAGGAGCAAGTACTTTGTTAGAGAAGCAGAGGATGGTGGTTGTTATCAGCACAGGTGTGGTATTGCTCATCTGAACAGTGAACTTGATTCTGTTAAATATCTAAATGCAGGTTTGAACACAGAATTCCATGGTGCATACCCGAGTTCCTTCACTGCCAGCTGGAATTATAACGCAACTTTAAATCACTTTTTTTCTGAGGTCTCCACTAACAAGGATTAGAAAACAGGCATGCATGGTTGTATAGTTAGGTGCACCTATTAGTTTGCATAAATTATCTTGCCAGTGTAGTGCAGGCCACATTGAATTATCTCCAGGAGCGAAGGAAATGGACTCTCAATTTGATGTGTAAAGGTCTAATTCTGAGCACTGTGGTGGCAAACTATGTCTGGGCAGGACAAAAAGATGCTCTGGGGTTGGGAATGGTGGTGTCACATTTGTCTGCTCCATGCTAGACTCCCACTCATCTGGGTTCTGAGCTTTTGATACGGGACTCCATGGAAGTTTGTCAGTCTTGCTGAGGCCTCTGTTGACACTGAAATACAGAGTCACACCTTATCAATTGTAGGAAGGACTTATCTCAGAAATGCTGGTTACTCATCTGAAAAACTATTTGTGCTGATGTTATAGATGAGGAAGGCTAGTGTGACACAAGAGTAGTATTGTTGTAGAATGTATGCTTCCCACAGCACAGAACGTTAATCATTATAAACTTTTGTTTTCTCTGAAGAACAACATTGAAATTGCCAAACAGTAAAATGAAGAAAAATGTGTATGCTTTGCTGAAATGCACCTTAATCTTATCAAAACCACACTGTGTCTTTCTTTTAGGAAAATGTTTCACAATATTTAGCATTCTGTAACCAACAACTGCAGATTTATTACAATTTTTCTTCTGAAGAGATATTTTCAGCCAGACACTTGATGAATTAGCTGCTAAAAATTTCAGGGTCATGGGTTTTTTGTGTTGCTCTAAGTTAAATATTTTCCTTATAATTATTGCTGCAGATTCAGTTAAACAGCGCGCTCACATTTTACCCAGTCTACAGCTCCCTTTCTCAGAAGCTGGAGAATCCTTTTTCATCTCTGTTCATTTGCATCAACTTGCCACTGTAGCTTTGGGCTTTTCTGCTACTAAAAATTTAAAAGGGTATCTAATGATTTTTAAAAAATATGGTAATTGAAATTTATGTGATAAAACTGTGCTGGATTCAGCTGAATTGTTTTTACTTGTGCTTCCAAAAGGGAATGCAAATATAGAATAACATGAAGCACTCATCTCATAGTGCCACTTTTAAATTCTACGGCCATTGAATAGCCATTTCCTAGTGAGTATGAAGTGATTAAACATCTGTCTGAACTGTTCAGCCTGGAGCATACAGGTTCAAGCAATGGTTGAACTTTCTTTCAAGTGCAGTTAGCAGATCACTCACAAGTCATTGCAGACATGTAGTTTGAGTTGTTACTCCATTTTCTTATGCAATAGTGATGCAAATCACCCCAAATCAAAGTTTTATAAGACAAGTGCACTCCAGAGGCTATTTTTTACTCGTGAATGCATGCATGGTTTCCAAATCATTATACAGGTAGGGGAGGATTTGGACTCTCCAGATGGGTTGCTGCTAACAGTGGGAAACCTCCTGTGCAAGGTTGCTGTCAAAAAGCAGCACATTTACAGCCAATGTGGTTTTAGCAGTGAATGCACATAACTTTCGGAATCAGTGAATGCCCTAATAAAATCTGATTACTACCTATAACATCAGTAATAAAATGCTACAAAGTTCAAGAAGAAATGTTTTAATATTAACTATGATTGTTCCAGCTCTTTACTAGAACCCTGTGTGTAATATAAAATTTCCATGGGAAGGCAGGGAGTGATCTTTACAAGCCCATGTTGGACTTGTAATGATTGTCCTGTTGCCATCTAGCTCTAGTGTGAAGGTAATATAAAATCTGTCCAAGTTTGGTAGCATTTTACATTTGTCTTGATTTAAAAATGCAAGGAAATACAGAAATATTTCCGTGTGTGCCTTTTCCTGCTGCTTTACAGCATGCAAAGAGGCTGTCATAAGGGTGCAATTATACTTGGAGTGTGGCTGTGTGTGTGCGTACCTCCTCCTTCAGTAACTTCTGAATCCATCAGTCACAGTCAGATTATTTCAATAAGAAAGTCATCTATCCAAGATATTAAGTTCCTATATGCTTTGTGTGAATCAGTGTCCAGATAGAGGAAAGCAACTGCTGGATACCACGCTGAAAGAAAGGCTAATATGCTCACCTTGTATCGAACAGCAGGCAACTGAGAAAGGGGAAGAGAGAAAGACTAAAACGCTTTGTTAACTCCCTGCTCACAGAATCACTAGTATTTGGAATATCAAGCCACTTTTGATTTTTTTTTAAAGTATACAGATAGGGAATTTATAGCACAAAGTGACATTATACCTTTGAAAATCTCCAAACTTTGAAAATCCCTTCCGAACTGTGAAGGGGTGAAGGTGTGGTGCCCACGCTCTAAAAGGCGTGTGGTATTTCCTGTTCAGCAAATGCACGCGGGGAGAGCGATGGCTTTGCCACAGTTTCTCTCCTCGCATGTCCCTGGACATCTACGTGTAAAGATCACGGGGAAAGAAGGGGTCAGAGCACCACTGACCAGCCACTTCCCAGTTTTAGTGCTGATCTTCGAGTGAGTCAAAACCCTTTAATAAAAAGCAGCCTTGAAAAGCATCAGTTCACACTCATCCTGTTTTCTTGCAGGAATAGAATGCAAGGTGGATGAGTCTGGGGGCCTCAGACTGCTGAAGGAGTAAGGGCAGGCAGCAGATGGTGATCTTACTAAAGAACAGGATCTCTCTCATGGATTTTTGGACTCCATTTACAAAGAATTCTCCACTGTTAAGGAGAAGGTAAATGACAAATTTCAGTTTTACAAGCATCAGAAGAAAGGGGCTGTTACAATAAACTTTGTGTGTGTATATATATTATACAGTGCGTCAAAGTCAGCATATGGCACTCCTATTTCTTCTGCTTTTCCTCGCATTTATCTCTGTGCAAACTGCATGAAAATGACTTGGTATTTCACAGTCAGCATTATTTCTGATGAATTATAAATGTGTTTTTCTTAGGTTCTTTTTCGGGTCTTTTTTTTTCTTTATTTTAACTGAAAATAAGAAAAAGTATTTCTTTTTAGTCACAACTGAGAATTTTGCTTACAATGCAGTGTTTCTTGCGTCTCAAAGTGAATGCAAAGATAAGGAAAGAGGAAAATTAATTACTCTCAGCATCTTCTTCACAGAGTGAAGAAGGAGGTGCCTTCTTTAGGACTGGACTGGTAGAATTAACCTTCACAATCCTACTTCTGTGAGTATCTTTACTCATGTAAGTACAGCCTAAGTTTATGTGTAGTTGGGTCTAGAATTTTAAAAGAATTAGATAAGACTATGTAGTTCATGTAGCAATTTTGGTATCACAGATGTTTTTTTTCTTTTGAATTTCTCTGGAAAAACACCTGTTTTTTCTGCTGTTAACAAACTAACTGCGAAGTGGTACTGGACCATATTCTTAACTCTTAACTTGCATGAACATAAGTCTTTTTTCTTCCGCATAAAACAAAACCAGAATTAGGCCCACCTGATTCATCATTAGCCTTGCGGGTCTGATCTGCTTTTGAGGATGCACAGTTATGTCCTCCGGGGAATCAGAAGACAAGACTGAGTCTAGTCAACTTTATGGTACTGCTGGTGAATTTATTCTCAATATATTGAATCAGCAGCTTCACTCTAATGTAAAGCAGCCTGTGATTAAAATCTGTGATATTCTCCAAGTCACATATATTTTAGCATTATATGAAAGAATTTCTAATATATGATATTCCTTTCCTGTCTGGTGATTCACTGGAAAAATTATGATTTCATTTTTCTTACAGCTACTGTATTTTTCATCTGACACTTATTCTAAGAGTCTGCAGGTAAACTTCACCTCCTACATTTGCTCTCATTTGTAAAATTTCTTAGAAATCAGCAACATCAAATTTTGACAGAGATCAGTACAACATATCGGGTAGATTGTTAATATTAAAGACAAAGTTCTAGTAAGAACTAAATTTATTTTTAACAAAATAAATATTCTATTAAAACTCAAGTAAGCATCACAGAAAAAATGTTTTTAGCTTGTAACACTAGGGACATGTTAATGTCAGAAAGACTCTTTAATATGGTAACAGGCAGGCAGAGTAATGTCTCAACACACTTAGGGTCCCATTCTTTCAAGTGCTGCCTGCCCAGAACAGTTTTTTGCACGCATTACCACAAGAATTACTTAAGTCATCTCTCTTTTAAATTACAGTGTGGTTACTCTTCTGTTTAATGGGGTTAGTGTTTATTTCCAATAGACCTGTTCAAGTGGATGTGGAGTATGGGAAAAGGGCAACCCATAAGAGAAGTTGGTTTGTGAACACAGTATGGGACTGTATTAACAGTTATACAGATGGGAATATGCAAATAATCTGCTGAAGTCATGGCTAACAAGAAGTTACATGAACATTACGGCAGTGTAAATGAGAGAAGGATAATTTTCCAGGTGAGTAGTAGCAAAACCCAGGGTTGGACACTAACAAACCACACAAAGAATGTAATACATTAGATGTTCTGTACCATTTATAATTATAATCCAATCAGTAGTTTTTTTATTTAAAATGTTATTTATCTTTTGATTCCACAGCACTGCAATCTTTTTCTGGAATCAAAATATGTTAGTTTATATTTTACTTTTCATAGTCTTATTAAAACTTTTGACAACCATCCAACTATGTAAATGCAGGGATTTCCTTCTCCATACTTGAATCAGTGAAACATAAAGATCTAAAGTCTCAAGACTGGGAGCTATAATGTGCTAAACAGACCAGTCACCTTCGGCAACAGATGCTGGAGTTACTGTAGAACACTGCACTTGTCATACAAATGTATTCCACTGTGTTTTCCTCTGATTTGTAATAGAACAGCCAAAAAAAGCCACAGCAAAAGCAGCAAGAAATCATGAGAAACAGTATCTTCAGTCAAGCTGTGAAAGGACTCGGTATAGTGATGAAGAAAAAGTACAGAAATGTTGTCTTACACCCTGAGGGCTGCAGCAGTAACAGTAAGTCACTGAGGCAGAGATTAAATGAGAAAGAAGACCCAATGTTAACAGAGAAAGTGAAAGAAAAATCAGCATTATGAATGGAGGTTGTCATGTATTAAACCAGTATCCATCTGACTTGATAGAAAAAATTGCTTAAAAACACCTCCAAAGGAAGCTGAAGTCATACAAGTAGGTTGCGGAGGTGGAGTGATGCATGATCGAACAAGGTACATGGGGATGATCCAAAAGACTTAGTACTTCTCTTTGTATCTTAAAAGCATTGCGGGAGCTCTTGGCATGCAGCTACTACCATCCAGCTAAATCCTTTCAGCTATGAACATGATCCTCAAAAAAATTAGCTCCTTTCCCAACAGAGTCAAGTTTAAAAGAGCAGACAGAACCGTGCTATTAAAAATCACAGGAAGTGTTGGTTGAATGAACGTTTAAGGAACTGGCAAGTATGTATTAATTTTTTTCCCCCATTCATCCTTTCATTTGGCTTTGTTTCATTTATTCCTACTTCCTGTTTCCTGTAGTCTAATTTGGAAATCTCCAAAGTGTCATTAAAATAAGATTGTCACAACTCTGCCCAGATCCCATATTGTTATTAGCAATGCAGTTAGGATTAATTTTAATGTTTAAAGATGTCTTTGATGGTACTGGTTTTATTTGGGGTGTTTGTTGTGTTGTTGACAGGAACTTTTGCAGTACAGGACACAGAAAGAGCAGGAACCTTATAGGTGAACACGTCCATGGACTGTGACACAAATCAGCCAGCCTCTGACTTTCTCTGCTGTCACAGCTGGGCACAGGTGTCAAAATTGTGAATGTCTAAATTGTTCCTACATGCCTGTATGCAACAGAAGATTAGCTGTGTGTTTAGGAGAAAAGGAGAGAGTATGTACATCTAATTAATTAGGTTTTTCTTAGCTTGTTTCTGAATGACAGCAGGGATGATGAACAACAGAATCAGGTTGCTCTAATTACTTCCCGTTCACCCACAAGCACACCACACACCACAGCTGTAGAAGCTAAGTTTCAATCAGACTGGCAGAGGCTTGGTCAGTGCAGGCAAGAGCTTGCAATAAGATGGCAACCTTTTTCCTCAAAAAATCTTTTTTTGCATTGCTTGTATTCAAGTGTCTGTCAATCTACTATTAATCTAGGTCTAAGTACTAGTTACTTTGGTTTGTGGTTAGGTTTAATATGAATTTTATAATTGAAGATTTTACTTTACTAAAAGATTACTTTGACACTCAAATGTAAGAAGATTTACTGATTAATCCCAGATTTATCCCAGTCTTACCAAAGGAAAGTGGATCACAACTCTGCCCCTAATAAGGTTTCTGAGGTGTATTAGGACTTTTTAAAATATGACTGCATAAGTCTATATCAGGGCAATTTTCCTTGTACACAGAATAGCCTGAATGATTTCAAAGTAAAAATGAGTACAAGATTATGCAGATATTCAGCATTATGTCACTGACAGGTAATGGATCGAATTCTCTCTTTGGCTTTTTTTTTTTTTTTAACTAATCTGCCTGAGGGTCTGTTTCTTTCAGAGTATAAGGTCTTTAGGGAAAGCACTGACTATTACTGTCTTAAGCAGTATCTGTTTATGTTACCATAAATCAAATAGTAGGAAAGGGATGCCTGACTGCAGAGAGCATACATGGACACTTCTCCGTAAGTAAAATTGTCAGTTTTTCAATTTAAACTGCCAGCCTGCAAAATAAACCCAGAATGTCCAGTTAAATAATACAACAAGATATTATTAGTGAAGCTTACTGTCTTCTTACATAAATATAAGCATCAGCTTAATGACACCAGGAGAATATTTTGCTCAATATTTTTTTGCACTGTGGCATAGTCACATAACCTGGCGTCCTGTGTAACACCAACCCAGCTATGGTTTATACAGTATCCGAAGCTTGGATGGCATACAAGGAATTTTTTCGTTATGAATGTCTTTCAAACTGATTCTACAATTCATATACAAAAATGCCTGGGTTTCAGCAAAAGGCTTCAAGGAGTCGGTTCTCAGCTTTATTGCTTTGTAACTGTAAAGGCTTTGATAATGCATACATTTTTTAAGCACACCTTAACATAAGCCAACTTCTAAATTCAGCTTCTTGCGACAGCTCCTTTTATATTTCCTCTTGCATGAGCACACACTGCACCAAAATCCAATCTACTGTATCAAATATATGCATTTTGCAAATATATGACTATTTGACAAATGGAGTTGAATCTTGCAGGTTTTTTGGTTACTTTTGACAATTGAGGAATGTGCATAGTTTATTTTTTAGCTCACATGTTGCATGCAAATTGCCTCTTTCTACAGTGCCATGTGCATATGAAGTTCCCCAAGATGTCTGAACTAGATTCACTGTAAGTACTTATCCAGAATATGCAATTAAAATGTAATTCATTTCTAGATATCATCAATATTCTGTCATTGCATAAGGGGAATGGACTAGGTGACCCATGAAGTCTGTTCCTACCCTCATATCTATTATGATTACCTTATGTTAGTAAAATTTCTTTTTAAGGTCACTTATATGTCATGGTTCCCTTTACACAAATATTTGGTACCTTTGGCCATTTATGTGTATTTTTTCATGCTCTGTTTAGAGTGGATTCATTACAGTTAGAGCATCAAATAAAACAACCCTCTGATATTTTCTTGTAAATAATTCATAAAACAACGTTATGACCCTTATTCCCCATGAGGCATCCAGATAATGAGCCACCCAAATGAAGGAGTGAAAACATGCACTTCCCCTGCCATGGGTGTGCCCCTGACAGACTCCTCAGGGTCACAAACCCATCAATCTCTTTTCACACATGAGCTAATCAATTCAAAGAGGGAAGTGCCAATGAGCTATTAGATCAATATGGTGAAGTATGGAGATTGATCTTATCCCAGAGTGACTACATTAACAGACTCGTCAGTGTGACCTCTGCCCCGCGGCCCACATTATACAGGATTGCAAGTCTGATATCTGAATGAAGACCTCAGGTCATTGCTTTTAATAATCTGCTTTGCTGAAAGAATTAAAAGTAAATCTGTAAAGGGATGACTAATGAAAATATGAAGTGCTTTCTGGTCCTCTGGTCTTGGAATGCGTGCAGAAATCACACCAGATTTTCACAGCAGCAGCAACATCAGCTGTGTCGCACAGACACCTGCTCAGCCATGCCAGGCTATTGGCATTTGAGAGAAAGGTATAATACAACCAAATGATAGTTTGCTCTCCTGACACAAAAATTAATAAAGAAAACCACATCCAAAATGATAAAAAGTACTAGCTGTGTCAAAATCAATTAATGTCTTGGGTGAACTGCCAGACCGAGAGCTGTATTGGAGTCCTGGTGGTCTGAATTATTTAGCTGGTGTAAGTGGAAGCTGCCACTGCTGTGAAAGTTGCTCAGAGTGCTACCATGCTCTGAGTGTACCTTCACCAAGCAAGATGTTCCCAATACTTCTGTTAACTCAAGGTCCAACCCTGGGAGTCAGTCTGTTTTCATTTAGGACATTTCAGAGGACAGTGACTTCGGGGAGAATTGATCAGATAAGAAGGAGCCTGGCTTCACGAGCAGTATTTACGACAGTATGTGCATACATTCTAAAATACTCTCCTGTCCCTCAATCAGCCTGTGCTGGTAAGTGTCACCAACTGTACAGGAAGTGTGTATATGTGACCACATGTAATACTGTAACCAACTACTTTGGGACTCTCATTTTAAAGACTCGTCCTTTTATTTGTAGTTTCAGAGATGCTGAAAGAAAAGTACACTTTGTTGCCTCAGAGCATGATATTAATATTGTTAATATTTTTAACCCTGAATAATTTCATTGCAATGAAATATTTATGTATATAACACACTCTTAATACTGTATTTTTATTATACTAAACATTTTTATTGTTCATTGTATAATTGAATCAATGAATTAGGAAAGGGTTACTAAAAAAGGATTAATGCATTTTTAATGAAACTGAATGATATAACTTCTGTTAGTCACTAAGAATAATGGCAGATCTATCAGGTTTATACAGATAAGAGCTTTGTGAGTTTATCTGAAAGCCCACATAATGGCCCTCATTTAGCTGTAACCTAGAAAAACAGCCTTAGCAATCCTATTCAGAGCTTTAATTCATTGTTTATGTATATGATCTCTCTTCCGCCTTGTGATCAGATCACCTGTCTAATGATGCAAATATGAATCTGTTTAGCAGACACATCCATTTCCAGTTGTAAAACACTTTCTGAAAACAATGCTCTTTCAAAATCTAAATGGAAGAACCCAGCTAGCCATACAATACCACCGGGAAATGTTTCTGAAC
This sequence comes from Pseudotriccus pelzelni, assembly GCA_035584735.1. Lineage (NCBI taxonomy): Eukaryota > Metazoa > Chordata > Aves > Passeriformes > Tyrannidae > Pseudotriccus > Pseudotriccus pelzelni. Next base: position 21,875,350 of record JAWMRA010000005.1, read on the forward strand.
TCAGAGTAACAGACACGGGAACCTCTGAGAACTTTGCACGTTCATAGTGAGAATGCAGGCGTCTCAACGCTCACACAGCTCAAATCCCTAATTAGCATACCAGCCTAAATGATAAATGCTTTCCAGGTAGAAACAACTGTGTTAAAAAATATCCCGATAGAAAATCCATATGTAACACTGATTGAAATGTTAACACTGTACAAATGTTATAGAGAAAACTAAAACAGGAGTTGCAAACATGACTCCGAATCCTACCTAGATACCTTGTTCTTTGCAATGTAGTATTTAATTTCTGATTATTTTGCAATGGATATAAAATAGATAACAGAATGTTATATTAGTACAAGGTATAGACATTGTGGAGGAGGGCCTTTATAATGACTCCCTTGGAAATATATTTGCATGTTTCAATGGGAGGTATGTTACCAAACTTCTTGAAGAGAAGGGTTCTAGTATTTTTTTTACCTTACAGTAGAAATGAGAGTATATACATAGTACTTGTGGTACACAAAATGCTGTAGTATTGCTTGAGGACTTGTGTGAATTCTGTGAAACCACAGAATTCAAAGCGGTGAACCACAATTAAATAAATCACACCACCAAAATGGGCATACTTTTTTCCTACCACTATGTTGTGGTTTTTTCATCATTTTCCTTCCAAACAAACTAAAAAGCTATTCTGCAATAAAAAAAAAAATTCTAAAATGGGTTTAGAATTCTGATATTATGTTTGTATCTTTCCTCTTACAAAGCACAGAACTTAATACACTTCAAACAGTACAGGCAACAGAAGGACTTTGACAGGAAAGCACTTGTCCTGATCTCACTGATGGGAAGCTGATGCTTACATATTTTCACTAAAATGAAGGTTATTCTTCTAAAAAGTGGCCAGGGAAAGTAGACATAGCGTATACAGAACTAAAATACTTTTTCTATAAATAATAATAAGGCTATCTTTTAAAAATTCAGTGTTTCACACTCAAAAAGTGCTAGAAGTAAATGCTGCCTCCCAATGGAAACATAAAGTTTGTTTCCCAGTAAAATAAATCAAAAGATTTCTACTCCAATTGTTTTATCGGATGTTCGATCTTTAGCATACTTCTAGTAAGAGCTGAACAATCATTCCGGATTTCACAATCAAATGTTTTGGTTTAGAAACTTCATACCACTGGGCTCAAAATATACTTCTAGAGTAAGGAGGATGTCTTTTCCCTTTAAAAACAACCACTTGAAAACTGGTCAGAAATATGCAGAAGCAAAAGTGGAATAGTGGTAGAGTTCAAGTGTTGTGGTGAAGTTCATGATTAATGCAATTTATCTTATAATTCTTCAATTTACCATACAGCTGCACAACTCATAATTGCAATATCACTGTCACACTTGTGCTGTCAGCAGATACATCTGTCTGGTCACAGAGTCTGTGGCTGCATTAAATGGCATCTATTTAGATGTTATTGTTAGGTATCTGAGTAAAAATAAGTAACATACATTATTTTACAGTTAGTAAGACATGTCATTAGCTTCTGTGTAACCTAGGAATGAGGTTTCTTTTCTTTTGAGAACCCTCTTCCAATTTCGACTGTAAGCAAGTGCTTACAGGCAGAGAACATTTATGAAAACTTTCAGAACAAAAAAATAATCTTCTGGGAAAGTTACAATAGATTCAAAATACATGTCTAGAATCTAAATGCTTCCTCAGCCTCGACAGAACAAATAATAAATGCTTTCTATGTAACTATTGCAGTTCTTCTGATAACATATATATTAATAAATTAAAAATGTCTGTAGATTGACAAGTGTTTTGTGGGTTTACACTGGAAAGCCGATAGCTAATTATGAAAGCCTGACTTGACTAATCAATTATTCAGATGAACATTAGGTGCCTATTATATGCGTAAACAGGGGAATTATATTTCCCCTAAGTAACTTTCTAAAATAACAAACCCAAAACGTGCAAATTTGAAATAGACAGAAATGGCACTATTATGCACTTATTGCACATGCAGAACTCCAGCTGAATTATTCAGGGAACAGTGAGTCGGGAGCTTCGGTCTTCTGACTCAGAGCAGCGCAGCAATAGCAGCACATGCCATGCAGTATTTGTTATGCATGTAATATTGATTTAGCTGATTCTTGCTGGTCATGTTTCAAATTCATTTCATGTTTAGGAGATAGGGAAAAGGAGAACTATCCCTGGACTGATATTTGCAAGATAGTTTCATGCCTGTTGAAGACAAGATTATCTGATAAATTAATAAGACCATGTCTTTTGAGTGCCGGAAGAATAAGCTTTTGAAGAGAAGCGTAAGTGAAGTAATGAACTGTGTTTTGAAAAGGTTTATATTTGCTACATTCCCCACCTCCTGTACATAAATATTGGGAGAGCGCTAGTATTATAGAACAGATTCACTGGTGTTTCTTTAAGGAACAAAACACAGCAAGGTAATGCATAATTGTCCTTTGCATTTAGAAAAGACTGTGCTCTTAAACAGCATACAGCAACAGGGAAACCAGAAATAGATGTGACCAGACACCTGCTGACAAACAGTGACAAATCCCACTGACACTGCAGTGACCCCCAGTTAGTCAAGATTTAATTAAGGGGTATAATTAAGTCAGTGGAACAGAACACTAATGAGTGGTGTTTTTTTTATATGGGTAATTACACATAAGCATACAAAGTAAGCTAGATCCCTACATATATCATTAAAATGAACAATATAGAATGACAATCAGGGCTTCAAGTATTTTTGTTCTTTCTCTTCAATAATGCAGGCTGAAACACCTCAGCTTGTCAAGCATCTGTACACACACTAACAAATGCTGTTGGCCCAGTCCCGTCTGTGTCCAAGCATGTTGGTAACATGACCTTGGTGGCCCAGTGCACATCAGTACGGCTCCATGTGCAGGGGTTTGCTGGGCTCTGTCTGTTGTTGTGTTTGCCTGCACTGGTACTGTGCAGGGGTCGCTTGGGCTTGTTTTCTAACAAATGACATTCTCTTGCCATTCTCTTCCAAGTAATATATCCTCTAGATTTCATTTATCAAGCGTGTTGATTACAAGGAAGACAGAGGTTACAAATTGTTCCTATGATTGTCTGCACGTTGGGCACAATATACCTTTACAATTAAATGACAGAGATTTCTTACAGCAGTGGTATGTGATGGCAGATCCAGTTCTCTGGAATTTATTTTGGGAATCATTAAGTAGTTGAGTGAAATAGCTGAAATATATATGTCTACGTGATATTTGCTTATATTTGCCTATATTTCAAACAGAAAAGTATTGTAAAGTAGATTTTCTAGACCAGCATTTTAAACTGGGGTGGAAAACATCATCATGAATAATGATGACAATGGTAGGGGGGGAAAAGCAACTTTCCTACGGTCTCGAAGATTTAAAAGAATGCCTGTGTAGTTTGGGGCCAGCCCTCTGCTGGGATTACTCTGTCTGCTCCCAGCTGGTAGCCTGCGGTTCATGACAGCCTTTTATCCGTTATCAAAGCAACAAGTGGAAAAGCAGATCCTCCTGCCTGCTAACACTCTGTTCAGTTCTCTCTGTAGAATTTCTGCTCCTAAATCTTTCCTTTTAACAAGTCCTCAGATTTCCTTCCTACTGCTGCAGGAGACACTAAACATCTCTCAAGTTTTTAGCTCACTTGTCTGATTAAAACTCTGCAGAACACTAAATGAAGAAAGAATAATTACATTGCATGAGCACATTTTCTACAGAAAGAGACTGAAATGCAGAATGCACCCGATCTTGCTTACAATGGAGTGCTGACAGCTTAGCAATTGACTTCAGTGACAGCAAAAGCAGATCCTAATTACTCAAACAACACTGTACCAATATTTTACAACTTAAGTAAGTACAAATTTTACTGTAGCAAAACCAAAGCAAACAAACTGCATTGAAACTTACGACATACATGCTGCACTTACTTTGCTTTTTTTTTTTAGCAGCACAGGAAAAATAAAAAAGGTAGAACTAGGAAATATTTAAGCAAAATCAATGTTTATTCCTTCAAGCAAAATCTATCTACTGAAACTGAAAAGTTATTCGTTATGAGATCTAAATGATTATATTTTATGAAGTAAAAATATACACCCTACTTTTCCTTAAATCATGCTGTCACAGAGTAATAGGTCTTAGAGACACAATAAGAGACACAGTAACTACAATCAGGTAAAAATCAAGATAACAGCAATCTGTTATGCAGGCTACACTACACCATAATATATGTTAAGAGGGTTGTGATTTTTTGTTCAACTCTTTGTTTTTTAAACAGATTTTCCCACAATTTACAGTAGTTATGCAATGACAGAAGATGCCATTGGGAATCCAGGACTTGCTCCTTCTCTGAACCGAGGCCTTTGCCACGCCAGGCTCTTCTGTACATCCCTAAATGCCTCTTCCAGCCGGGCACAACAGATGGAACAGGGCCAAGTCCGAGGGTTTTGCCCTGCCCACAGTGCGTTCCTGTCACACTCATCAGAACCAGCTCTGGGTCCTCTGGACCTTTGCTAAGATGTGGACAGCAATGTCTCATTTTCACAATGAGGTGCCTGAGGTAAATGTTCTGGAGAGGGCCCAGTAAATGCAATTTTAAGATACTGAGTTTTTTTGCCCAAGAGCTGAAGCACATGCCAAAACCCTAACAGAACTGTAATATAATAGGGAGGTCATAAAAATTATGCAAATTATTTCCCCGTTTTTATCTTTCTGCGGGTGGGTGTGTGCCAGTATAAAATACGGGGTCAGAAGGAGTGGCTTCCTCCTGGGCTGCAGACACACGTCTGCATAATGGGTCCCTCACATCTTCTTCTGCCCCATTTTCGTCCCTGCGAAGCTGCCCCTTCCCAGCCGCGTATGAATGAACAGAAGTGCCTTTCATCCCCCACTTGCCTGGCGCTTCAAAAGGAACTACGAAAATAGCAGCAACAAAAATCCAGCCGCCTGCCAAAAGGCCCGCACACGTCCCATTCTCACAGGCATGCGAAAGGTTGGAGAGCTCAGCAAAATTTTTATGTACGGGAGCAGGCCCAAGGAAAACTCACACGCCATAACCAATTGTGGACAGAGGATCATCTATCAGCAGACAAATGCAGGAACTCCAGAATGTCTCTCCTCAAATGAAATAATATATCTTTGAAAGCCAATGCCCGTTTTAGGCCTGAGGCCCATATATCAAGCCTGAGAGGCTTGTGGATACGCTCCAGGGCCATTAACCTTCCACCTGTTTCCCCTTGTCCTTCAGGATGAGACCCTGCCCTTGATTTTACTCCCTTCCCCTGTTCATCTTCCGACAGAGTGTAAATGTAAAGCAGAGGGCCTGCGAAATAATTCAAAGGCAATGGACCAGGGACATGGTTACAAATCTCTGCCACTGGCACTGTGACTTATGCAGGCAGTTTGTCACACATGAGCCAGGTGACCTCTGTGACATAACAGAGAAAAATATCGCCTGAGATCAAAAGATGAGATTCAGAGCACTCTAACTAACTCTGGTGTACACAGCCGCACTATAAGGTGGCCGAGGGTTTCCTCTCCAAATGCTGCTCACTCCGCTGGCTGGCGGGTGCGACACACTCCTGCTGATTTCAGTAATCTCTTTTTCTCTCATTGGAAATCTTTCCTGTAACCTGAACATCAAAATTTGCCTCCTTCTGAAGCCTTTCTTTTTCAAAAAAGGGAATTAAATTGACGAGGAGAGACAGCAAAATGCCATTCAGTAGATAAAAATTAACACGTAAAAATCAACATGATTGAAAATGGCTGATTAATCGATTTTGCAAACGTGTCTGTTTTAATCCACTAATTTTTGAAATTATGAGTAGTACTAAAACTTTGTATGAGCACATGCTGTCTCTGGTATTGCAATAGCAAGTCTTCGAAGTCTAAAACATTTATTGGAATTCAACTATCATGATGGCAAAAATGGGAGTAGAGTTAGTATTTAAAATTATGTAATGCGCCCAGAAAAAACACTTCTGTACTGATTCATATTTTACAAAGAGATATACTCAGAACTAGAGTAACAGTCACTTGAAATAAGCCTAATCAGGCTGATTTTTAAAAAAAAACTTGAGCTCGTTTTTCAAGCTGTGTGCTACATAGGAAGTTTCCCAGCTGTTTTGTACATTCAAGACTCTGCTGCGTGCAGACAAAAGAATAAGGCCTAACCCAGTGTTTCTCTTTCAATCCCTGTAACCTAACGGTATGTCTGGTCTGGACATTTAATTTTGTCTATTTCATAAATTAAAGAAAACCCACAACTGTCACAGTATTCCTGGCATGATGATGAAATGAGAAATACAACTGTAGCTAGATCAGCCTAAATCCCATTCTAATCCTAAATCACTTTGGCACTTGCCAACACCTGGTTGATGAAAAACTCAGTTTGACCCAAGAACGTGTATGAAAATACACATATACAAACACACATACAAAAATTCAGCACATTGCTTACATATGTGCTGAATGTTACCTCATCAGCTGTTTTCATTCTGTCTCGTCACATGCTGACTTGTCAACACAGTAAATGCAAAATTAGTGTTACAAAAACATTAGTGTGAAGTATTACCACATGCATTTGTAAAAATAAGATAACTGTTTGATTTTACGGTGCTAAAATAGTTTGCTCTTTTTTAGGCCATATGATTAAACACACCTTTTCCTCTTTTTAATATCTCTAAGGAAAGCCTGCTAAAGATACAACAGTCAGCAGCTGCATGTGAGTTTTGTCACTGATTTCAGTGAACTCTAAATCCCTAGTGTCTTAATTTTCAAAAATACCTAGTGTTACTTTTTCATGTAAAATATAGGTGCTATATCCAAGGTTTCTAGCATTCAGATCTTTAGCTCTCCTTGACACTTCTACTGAATATATTAATTTGTATTTAGGCTGGATATCACTTAGGCTTTATACATCCTTTTTTTTTGTATATTTGATGTATCCCTGAAAAAATTAATATTTAATTTAAAAAGCACCTAACCCAATCTATTGCCTTTTACAGTAAGTATGATCCAGTGCTTCTGCTTTTGTAATATTCATGGAATTTGGAAATCAAGGCTAGGCATCACATATTACTATCATATGCTAATAGATGACTTTGCTCGTTTGAGTGTTTGATCAGTTCTGAATGCCCAAATGGCCTATTAGAATTTCCAAGACATAAATTATTTTAGGATGTTATTATATGTATAAAAATACTAATATATTAATATAATAATTTTTAATTTTCATAGATACACACTCACATATGCACGAAATTATGTGTCTCGTTTACCTCCTGTCATGTGCTTTTTGTGTAAATAGCTACTGAGAAAATATTTTATAAAATTAAAAGTTAAGGTACCCTGATTCTAAAGAAAAGCATTTTAATACGTCTTGGAAAAAAAGCCTTAAACTAATTGGTTCACATAGTATACAGATGCTAAAACCCCAGTTAATTGTATTTTGAGAGCTTGTGCCTCCCTGATTCAGATATTTAAAACAAAACGAAGAGTATTTAACATTTAACAGTAATTTAACAAATAATAATAATTTGGGGCATGAATCATTCCTTACATTCCTTTTCAGCTACAGACAATTTCTGTTGGGAAAAGTGCCATATAGTATCGACAGTGACAACAAATTGTATTGTCCGGTGAACATCTGTTTCCGACTCCCACACTGATACTGCAGGTTGGGTACTTCTGATTTAGTCTTCACAGGCTGCCCGACCACAGAGGAACTGGAAATTACTGGTACATTCAACTTTTATTATTGGAACACAGGAAAACTTTATCATCATGCTGGGAAATTCTGTGTCTTTTGAAATATTGGAAGGAGGGTTATGTGAGCACTGAAAGCCAAATGCAATAGTTCTTATGAAGAAGAAAGGGAGCTCCTGTTCATTGTGTCTGTCTGTACATATGGGTATGAAAATCTGAGATTAAAACCTCAAAATGGAACAGTATTTCTTCCCTATACAAAATATCTCTGAAATTCAAAGCAGTTTCTATAGGGCAGAACAGGCTGAGGTTCAGTATGAGCTGCAGGTTCTTTCTAGTCCTACAGAACTGAGCTGTTCTAACTCACATTTATTGCACCAAGTTACTATGATAGCAACTTATAGAGAAAGACTGTGTTAATTAGCTGAATCTTTACTGTTAAAAATGAAAGACAATACTGAGCAGTCTTTTCAAAACTGAGGGGAGTTTGTTAAAATGATCAGTGTAATTTTCCTCATCGTTAGGCCATTGTTATGCAGCCTGAACAAAAAAGGTTGAGTTCCATTTTGCCAGGGACAGCGAGGACATGAAGATACGTTCCTGATAGGTACAATGTACCAGTTTGATTTAGCTCCAACTACTGATGTGTAAACTCTTTTACAGAGAAAGAGGGAAAATGAGAAACTCCACTGAAACTCCTGTTAACACTAATTAGAGTTGTCAGCATGCAGCGGAATCAAAGGCAAAACATGTGGAGCTCCCACTGAAGTCAAGAGGAGAAGGGTATGACTTAAAGGAGAGGCATGCAAATTAAAAATAAATGCTGTTCAATGTTACCAAATGAGCTAGTCATGTAAACACTCGCTTTGAGGTCTAAACCTTCCTACTGGGAACACTCTTTCCAAAAGTTCATTCCTAGTCAGGAGACAGCCTTGTCCTTGACCACATTTGCTGAATGAGAACCTATCTTGTGAATGATGGGTCCAAAGCAATGTAAAGTGATTGCCATGTGTTTATTTCCACTTAAAGTTGTTATTACTATTGTTGCTGTTGTTACTATTCTTGTTGTTTATTTGCTGTATTATAAACAAGGACCATTGTTTTCAAAGTCTTGCAGCAGAAAGGCAGTGCTACTCCTTATAGCAATTTTGGATTGCTCAAAGACTAGAAAGTCTGGGTAGAATCTAAGCAATATGGCCAATATTCAAAATAGTGTTAGGAGATTCTAGGTCTCGGCCTCAAATGCAAAAAATTGCTCAATTTTGTTTTTCATGATTATGATGTGTACTAATCCAAACAATACTCCATCAGTATTTGTGAGCAGCTGGCTTTCTATCTACTGCTCTCTCCTCCATGTGCAGATAGAAGGTACATCAGTTACTGCGGAGTCCTTAAAAAAGAAGCTGGAATTATTTTATACTGTGGTGACCTGGCTATGAACTACACATTAGCTTTGGCTTCCACTTGCACACTAGATGATTTGCATTACCACCTAATTTAGTCTCATGCCTCCCAGCATGCAGCCTGTCTACTACAACCCTACCCTCTCCCACAATTTTAACTGCCTTAAAACTGGTGCACACACAAATGGGAGCAGAAACAGAAACTTTGCATGATTGTCACCTGTTATTCTTTCTACATGTTTCTGCTGTTATATGAAGGAAAGATAATATTTAGGATTAAATATCTTTGGGATTTTATTGAGATTTTCACTGAGCTCCAGAAGTATCAAGCTGTGACTGCTGGCCTGCCCGACCCACTCACTCTGAACCTTTTTTTCAAATATTTTCACCTTTTCTGAAAAGGGTGCACAAGGAATTTGAGGGCTTGTCACTAAAACCACTGAGTGTTAAAGATCTCTGTGGCCAGTGGAGCTCAGAGCCACAAATAATTGCAGTTATTGCTGCCTATGTAGTGGCTGTGGCACTAGCCCAGTTCCTGAGAAAGGGAAAGGAAAAGAAGAGAAAATAGATAATAAAAAGGGCATGCAGAAATAAGATGTAGCAAATGAAACTGAAATGCCTGACGCAGCCAGCTTTACGGAATAAAACAGGAAACTGGCAAATGCAGTGAGTGAAATGGAAATACACTATTCAGGATCTTCACTTGCACTTCTTATTCAGACAAAATTCTCATTGGCTTCCGTAAAGCTTTTTTCTGATACTCAGTACAAGATTGGGCCTATAAGCACGATCTACACAGAAAATTCCTATATAAAAGACTGACTTGTTCATCTCTCTATTTAGGGTAGTAAGCAGTTGTCAGCACAAATTTATTTCCTTGCACAAGGAATTCTGGCCATAGCATGGAGACAAGGAAGATTCCCAGCATTGTTAGTCTTTTCTGCCTATACCTTGAAGAGAGATGAAGCAGATTAGTGTGTGACTAGACTGCCCTGTCTCTACCTCCCCTAAAGTGCTGGATCATCCCTCAGACTAATCAGCTGCTGCCCAGGGGATGCAGCAAGCTGCTTCTTGAGTGGTGAGGGATTATGACTCAGCACCACCAGTCACTGTGTTTGCTCATTACTCAGGACAAACTGCGAGAGTGCAGTAAGTATTCCCCAATAAATACCAAAAGGTTTCCAGCTGAAACAAACAGACGGTGTTGACTGGAACACCAGAATAAAGATACAATTCTTTGTCACATTCAGTGTCACTTAGTTAGGGTGATGTTTCCTGTATTCAGCAAACACGCCAGTAAAAGAATTTCCTTGGCATGCAGACAACATGGAAATGTCCTTTTAAAAATCAGTTAATACCAACAGAACTCATGAGCTAGCTGGAACCATTTCCTATGCTATGGAAAGAACACTCGAATAAGGTTAACCAAGACATTTCACCCTCCCAACCTCCTCCCTCCCCATCTATTTCTGGATGTCTTCTTTTGTTCACCCTCTGCTAATTATAGTGGCCTTGCTTAGGTGATATTTATAGTCTTAAAAGAGTTGCCTGACTTTTAGAACACTTTATTCATGTATATTTCCTGTGTTTATTGTTGCCTTAACTAATTTTTGTAATTAATTTTACTTGATCCAAGATTTTATTTAGCAACAAATATCAAAGTAACTTTTCTTTCAACAAATGCAGGAGCTGTATTTAGATGTAAAAGGCATTTTTCTATTTCTGAATTTCCGAAAACAGATTTTAGTTTCTTTCCCTCTCCGAGTGGGAGGTATGACAGACAATTCCAGAATTAAACAAAATTAAATTTCTTTTTTCACTGAAATATGAATATTTGATATTTTATTTTACCAATTTTTGGTATCCCTTTTTTGTCTGTAATGGTTGCATAATGACTGGGGTGTTTCCAAAACACTGTGTTAAATATTTGTTTGCCCTGATGTTTTCCTAACCACCTATAACTAAACTTCCACCCGTTACCAAAGTGGAAAAGAGACACTGAGGATGTCTACATACAATTATAACCTCACTTGCACTGTTATTTTATCTTTGTCTTAATTTTCCTTAATTCCTTATCTGCCCTATTATTTCTTCTGTAGCTGTGCTACAAACATGCCTGTGGTGATGCCAATTGCAACAAATTTCAGTCCCTATTTTGAAACAGCAAACAAAGAACATTTTAAGGAAAAATTTGGTGAGTATCTTTCAACTCTACTGAAAGCAGCTGGATTTGGGGAAATTTAAAGCAAAACTAACTGGTGGTTTGCCTTTCAGCAGAAATGCTTTCTCCTCCCCTTGACGCTGCCACCCACTCGGACATGGACGGGCTGAGGTAAGGGCTGCACCTCTGCTGAGCATAGAGTCTGCTGGGCTGTGTATCGACCCCGGCACGCCCCTGCCCTGCCCTGCCCTGCCCTGCCCTGCCCTGCCCCGGCACTCGAGCGCAGACCCAGGGCGACAGAGCGGCTCCTGGCGCGGCACCTCGGGCTGGAGCCCGGACCGCTTTTACGTGGCAAGGAGTCACCCTCAGGTCAGGAGAAAGGAAGTGGGAGAGGAGCAAAGCCGTGGCCCTTGACTTCACCACTTTTTTCGGGGTTTCTCACATGTTATTTGCTGGCGCCCTGCGCTGGGCGCAGCGCCTCAGCTGCGAGCCCGAACAGCCCTCACGGCCGCACCTGGGCCACACCCACGGCACCATTCAGGCTCCAGCGAAGCTGTCCCTGAGTTCCCTCATTGCCCGTCCGTGCCCTTTTCTAATCCCTTCAAATTCTGCCTTGTCCCTGGGCTCTCAGGGAACTCTGTGAGGGTGATGGCGTGGGATGGTCCTGGCAGCATCTCCGGGACCGGTCCTGGTTCGGGTGGGCGGTGGCAGCCCCTGCCCCTCAGGTGGGCTGAGGTGATGGGGCCGTGACACCCAGGGGTTTCTGTGGCACAGGGAGAGCAAATGTTTCAAATCAATTCTGTAATGTGCTAAGATGGTGTGTTGTGCTTTAGCTGACATTAACTCTGAACAAAACTGCTTTTTATTCACAGTTGAAATGGTTGCAGACTTGATAATTAAGAGACTTCTTTTAGGAAAAAAAAAAAAATGTATGAGTGAATGGTTAAAGGCTGCCCTAAAAATAGTGGTTGTGCTCCAGCTTGTTTTTAACTGTTCTCTCCAGCCAGGTGTGGGAGAAGTGGGAAGGATTCAATAGCTATGTTATATGTCACTTTACTCACTGCACTCATTTATTTGAGTACCAAATTTTGGACATAGCCATTGGCTTTACATTGGCTGTAATGGAGTTCAAATCAAATGGTTATAACTGATTTGAGTATTTCTTGAATTGTGTTCAGGTTTAAATTAATTTTTGAGATATTATTTCCTCTTGTACTAAGTTTTTTATTAGCATTAAATGACACACATCCCTGGCAATTGATGGGTTATTCTATTTTAGAAGTCTGTAAATCTTCTTGTTAGTGCATACTGGCCAAAGTTTGGAAGTACAGAGATACCAGACAGATGTTTAAGAGCAGTCTGCCTCTTGGTTTTACTGCCTCTATTTGAAAATCCGTTTAAAATTGGAAATGGAAAATACTTCACTGCTTTAGTATGTTCCTGTGCTTCTATAGCTGTATAGTGTGTCCAGCCTGTTCTGAGTGATCTTACAACTTGCATCACGATTTGAAAGCTCTCAGCTTTAGGCCTTCTCTCCAATAATGAGTCTGATGACTGAGTGTTGTGGAAAACATACTATTGGCACTATCATAGGCAGCACAAATAACTGTGGTAAGGAACTACACAGTTCCTCACTCTCCATGCTCTGTTTAGTTCAGATATTGTGCTTCTACAAGGCTTTCATATGGATGTATTTGATGCTTCATCAAGCTATGACTATTTGAATTTTTGGATTTTTAATCTTTCTTCATAATCACACTTTCCTCTGCTTTTCTTGTTAATTGCTGGCATTTTTCAGCCCTATTCCTGAGTGGATTGTTTTGGAGCTATTGTCTCCACAGTGATATGTGTACAGAGATGGTAATTCCTTGACCTGAAGCAGCTTACCTCTTCTATATGAAAATATAAAAGTACACCCATTTACATTATAGGGCTTCAGCAGGGCTAATAGGAAGTCTATAAGTGACTTCAGCATGGCTGGGATTTCATCCTTACTGTAGGTGATCCTAAGGGGTACAGGTAAACAGAAGAAAATCCTTAAATCTGAACAGCCTTGATAAATTTATAGAGGCAAACTTTCACTGTAACTGGGAACCATCCCAGAGGACAGAAATATGATACAAGTGTCGTGCGCAAGTGCTGGATCTGAAGGATAGAGGTATCATACAAAAACTCTGGATCTGAATGAAACAAGTCCTCTTCCTGGAGGAAGATTTATTGCCTGGCTGTACGAAATGTCGTAATTTGCAGATGGAAAAATGGCCTGCCTTTTTCGTTAGTTTGTTTGGTTTTTTTGTTGTAGAAGCTTGCAAAAAATGGAGACCTTAGCAAATGAAGATCTGTCATTTTGACAATAAAAATGCGACTTTACGAAGCAAAATCAGGCAAAATCTATGATTTTTCCAAGAGACTGGAATTGTTTAATTTTTAACGTGCAAAGTGCTCCATCATTTTGCAAAAAGTTCAGATCTTCATAGCAGAAACTAACAGTTAAAAATTGTCTGAAAATACAATAGACTGGCGATGTGGCTGTTGTTCGGTTTCTTAGTTGCTACAGCCATTGTTGTTGGAGTTACCTTTACATTACTTTGGCCTACTCGGAGCATGCAAGATCTAAAGAGCACTATTTTTTCATCTTGCCCTATAGCAATGTGATATGCATTTGCCAATGCACCCAAGTAACCTCTCCATGTCACCTCTGGCAATTGTCAAACAAATTGGAAACTTACATTTTGAAGGAAAACAATTAACTGTAATGTTAAACTTCTGTTTTCTGTAACAAATACTTCAAACTCTGATTAACTCAGTGTCTGCTTCAGGACGTGTAGCAGGAGTGGCTGTAGCTGTGGAACCATGCCCATACAACAGCCTATTATATCTCTGCTTAGGGGCTGGGCAGCTTTGGGAATTGCTACTTGCTCAAACTTTCTCTAATAAGTGGTAAAACTTTGTTACTGCATCATGGCTATTCATGAAAACCTGAGTAAGCTTGCTAGTGAACTGCTGATGGCAGATCCACTCAAGTGTAGAAGTAACAGTCTTTCAAAAAACACCTATAGGGAACATGGTTCTTAATTGCAGCATGATGATTAACCGGGTATTATACAGAAAAACTACTAAACCCAGAGTGACTGAACTCAGCCTCCTGCTATCAGGGGTGATAACAACATCTTATGGCAGAGTGAAACTAAAGTATCCATATGTGAAAGATGGCATATGAGAATGCCATCTTTCTTTTTTTATGCCTAAAAAACATGCCAGAGGTTTAGCACTGAACAAACTGTTTTAAAAGGCTGCAAAATGACATGCCCACATGCTTAAATACAGCATTTAATCACATCCTTTGTTCAGAGAAGAGCCAGATCATTGTGAAGTTTACTTCTAACAGTGTGTTCCTCTACATTTTTAAATGTTTGAGAAGTATTTTTCTCAGATCCAGATACGCTGAAGACAAACTAAAAACCAACAGCAACACGTGACAACAGATTAACTAATCTGATTACTGATGTCAAGGGTAGTCCTGGACCTCAGTTTCTGGCAGGTCCCTGACTGAAAGAACATTGCAGAAATTTTATTTCACCAGCTATGCAAGTTACATTTCCTGTCCTGATAAATACATACACTACAAAGTCCAAAAGCACTTCAAGTTATCAAATTGCACTGGATTACTAAATGTTTTATCAACCTTCCATCACCCTGAAGAAGATCTTTTAAGGTATTTCACAGCTGATTTTTTTTCTCAAAAACCAGAAACTCAGCAAAACCCAAAACTATTTTTTGCTACTCTGTGCTAGTTCTGTGTAATAACTGAACTTCAGTAATTCCTTATTTTCTGTGCATTTCTTGATACTTAACTACATAGAGACTGAAATTTGAAATTAAAGCTGGTGTATCGAGTATTACATTACTACATCTACCTAAATAGATTTTACAGAAAAAAATTAAGAGACCGCAGGAGTTCTGTTAATCCTATTTACACTAAGTTTGCACTTCTTTGAGAAATCATCATTTCTTTGAAGGCCACAGCTCATGTAAGCATGGGCAACTTTAGACTTACAGCAAGAAGCCTGCCCCGGAACTGATACAGTCTGACATCAGTGAATGGCCTGAATTTGCAAACTCAGTGAATAGTTGTAGGATGAGCGTCTTTAACATGAAGTATGCTGTCTCTTCCTGCAATCATCACTAAATGGGTTTGTGCTCACACAGTACTTTGACCCATGACATCCTCACTAAAATAGCCAAATAAGTCAAGGTAGTATTTTTTGTGAGTCACCGGTCTTTCAGTGCCTTTTTTAAAACTATTAACATGTAGTTGATTCTGATCCTCAGCCAGAAGAAAGTATCCTGAGGACTGTTCTACAATGTGTTTTTCCTGGCTTGCTTTCTTTTATGGGCTCAGGAATACTTAGCTCTGGAAGTAGTTTTTGAATTTTCACTGATGCCGCCTGATGAGGAAAGACCAGTCCAGCGGAGCTGTCTGCATCCTTTCTTGGGGCCAGGCAACCTTTGGACTCCAGGAACTCTTGCAATATTTTCTTTTTAGCTTTGTACAAAGACCTTTCACCTGGCTAAGACAGCTGGCAACAAATCTAGCATCCCCAGGGCATTCCCAAGTTTTCTTAGCTGAGGATAAGATGGATATATCTTACTTTTATATTTACTGAGCTTTCAACAACTCCAGAATAGCAAAAAAAGGCCTTCTTTACTATTAGTATTAATATCATCCTCGTGAGTCTATTGGGAGGTTATCTCTGTATTCTTATTTCATCTGTATATAAGGAACCACACAGAAATATTTCTCATTATGAATAAAAAAGTAATATGTAATGTCAACCCCCAGAATTTATGATGTATTTACTACTTATAAAGTAATTCCAACTTCACCAGAAAGATAGGGATGTTTGAAATTTTAGCAGGTGTTAAAGTTACTGGATTACAATTGGCTGCTTTGGATCTTATTCTGGTATTATTATTACTCCTGACTAGGTTGCTTCTTTAATTTTTCCAGTAGTTTCTGAAGATGAGAGGATCTGCTCCTCAGCAAGTATGAACTTTAGCCTTAAATGACATACTTAAATTCATACACGTCATATTCAAATGCAGTGCATGCTGTAGGTTGTTCTATCCAGTCAGTATTTTTACCTTTTATATCCTTAAATGGATAACATATTCCAAAGAGGTGAGGACAATTTGTAGAGCAACAAGTGAGAAGACTGTGATAAGCATAAGCTGTTGAAAGTTCCGTAAATAAAATTTTAAAACATATTTGTTGTCCCTTGAGATCTCTTTAAATAAATCAAATCTTCAGCCAAAAGGAAAGAAAAAGAGAAAACTTAAAAGCTGTAGCCGAGTGCTGGCTGATTATCTCTGCAGTAAATACGGCCTAAACCACTGATGGATGGGGACAGCGTTTTTATCATATCCTCCTCCTGAATTCTCTTAACTACAAATCTCTAAATTTAGCAGAAAGGAAAATAATTGGTCTTTAAAATTAATTGAAGAGATGACTGTGTAAGACAAAATTTAGAATGAAGCGAAAAGATACAGTAAATAATGGCAAACATGCTGTCTAGTAACTCAAAGCCAGTTGTGCAAGGCATCACTCCTGATGACAAAGTCAAGGTGAATTTCATACGAACCACATTTATGCTTTTCTACTGCTTAATTTTAGTCCCAGAGATCTGCTAATGCACCTGTCTTATCTTAATATTCAGAAAGACATCTTAATATTCAGTTCTTAAGTTTAGACAGGTAGGAATAGTAATGAAATATCTTTTTGAGCAAATACATACTTCTCAGCTGTGTACACGTAGGGAACAAAGCTGTGCTGAAAATCTAGTTGCACCTTTATCACAATTGCCTCTCCTTCATTCTGCATTTAAAATCTCTCTGTCATATTCTTGGATGGTTTTTAATTTTTTTACCCTCCCCCACAGGGTGAATGTTGATGTTCTGTGGAGCAATCTGAAATAGCTGCTTTTGCTACCTTGATCAGAAGGACCTGAAAACATGGATGGATAGAAGAGAGCTGCCTTCAGGAAAGGTTTGAAAACCCTTTGTTTAATACTGATCTTGTACTCACAACTGAAAAGTCAGACCGTGTTATCCGGTACTGTTAAAAATGTAAGGTCTGATCTAAAAGTGTTTTAAGCGCCTCTCTTTTTTGAAATTGAAAAGTTCTAAGTTCTTAGCATTGTGTATAATCTGGTCCTTAAATTTTGGATGTGGATGGATTTCCAAGTCAGTTGCTCTTGTTCTGGAATGCTGTGCAATTTTGTGGATCTTGTTCAGTTAAAAGAAAATAATCTGGATACGCCAGAAGGTATGAAACTGTTGTACTTCTAATCTTCTAAGATGTTGTGGCAAGCTTTCTGACTGCAGCTTTTTAATAGGATCTCCCTTTTGTGCTCTTGATTCATGTAGATTCAGTTCTCAGTGAAGTTCTACAGTAATTGTTGTATTTGGATACTCAATTATTTTGACAACAGTCCGAAATTATGGGTGGTCACAAAACTTTTCAGATTTCAGCAGCAAATACTTGTGGCAAGAACATCTCTCTCTAGTAGACAGAGATATGGTAACTGGCAATATAATAAGGAAATTCAGATGTGAGTTGAGTTCATTATCTTGAGGGTTTTTTTGAGACAGAAGATTATTCTTTCCAGAGCTAATTTCTGTATCAAGAAAGTAATTAAAAACTGCAGCTCATATCTATGGTCTGGTCTCAGATTTCTGGCTTAAAAATTCAGACCTGACTACAACAGACCACATAACTGCTTTTACAGTTCTTAGAAATGTAAATGGAACAATTTTTGGCCACCAGAAAGCTGTGCATGAGGGTTTACTGAGTGCTCCAAAAAAGAGCTGAAAGGCCATTGTAGCAGCCTAGACTAAAGGAATCCCCCATGTACCAGTGGTCATGAGAACCC
The DNA here is from genome assembly GCA_035584735.1 of Pseudotriccus pelzelni. Lineage (NCBI taxonomy): Eukaryota > Metazoa > Chordata > Aves > Passeriformes > Tyrannidae > Pseudotriccus > Pseudotriccus pelzelni. Next base: position 21,893,562 of record JAWMRA010000005.1, read on the forward strand.
AAAGGAGTCCTTAAGGTATCTTCTTCCTCCTTGCTTTCTGCTCTGTGTATTATCTTGCTTAGGATTCAGCCTTCATGGTTAATTAGACACATGGGAGTGCATAAAATAGTATCCCATTGAGAAAGTGAATATTCCAAATACGGACTTACATATAGTGTGAACAGAGATGGACAGAAATGGTGTTCCCCCATATGTTAAATAAGGTAATGAAAGAATTACATAAATGAGTGTGGAATAGTGTAACAGGTATGCTTACAACTCTGAATACAAGCCAGACAACGAGTGATGCTGACAGGGAAGGTGTAAAATTTATGCAAGGCCCTATGGATATTAACAGTAGTTATAATAAATACTAAAATACAGAAGAGCTGAACTGAATATTGAATCTCTTTGCTACAGCTAATTATAGGCTCAGATAGAAGACACTTCAAGTTTCTCTTTATAATAGTCTGGCTACTTCAAGCCAAATACATAAAGAATGAGATGCTTGAGGGGAGAAAACGTAAGCCATGCTTTCCTGCTTGAAGTACAACATTGTAAGAAATAGTATTTTCTTGACTGAAAAGATAATATAAGACTGTTACCTACCTTAAGTTCTCTAAAAAAGATGCTACTCCTAGCCCACTCGACAATGGAGAAGAGGGTTTGATCAGCCATTTTACACATAAGCCCAAATGTGTTGAGCTTCTCGTGTTTGCTTCTGTTGGCTTGCTCTTGCTGCAGATATGCCATGATTTTAGCTTGGACTTGTGGCTCATCTGGCTCACATTTCAGGAGTTCCAATATCAGATGTGGAATACTTGCTGGCGAGCTTGTTTGATAACCATCCATGTACGAGTAGCCCATTATTGACTCCGGTGAACTAGTGTAAGGGTCAGGGTACTCAGACTTGATAGCACGGCTTGGAAAATGGCCATAGGTTTGGTAGCCTTGCAAACTGCCGTGGGGTGGCATTGTCATACTAATTGGAGAGGTTACAAAGGGACTTCTGTCATAGTCTGTGGGAGGCAAGGCAGTATGGTTCAGAGGTAGGCCTTTGGAGGCTGAATGGATGTTCTGGATTGCAGAGGATATTGTCAGGTCAGTCGGCATTGCTTGGATCACCTGAGTCATGGCTTCCAGTTTAAGTCCATTTGCTCGGATAAGAGCTTTCTTCTGCTGCTTCAGTGCCCTGTCCCTCTTGTACATTGGTCCAAACTTGTTTCGACCGCCACGCATTCGGTCAGCTCGCACAGCTGCCAGGGGAGAGGAGGAAGTAAATCATAATTAAATCTTGGAACAGACATTCTTTAGTGAAACATACACTAGGAAAGAGCAGAAATGTAAAAATATAACTCCTCTTTTTTTTTTTTTCCCCAAATTCAAAGTTGCACTTTTATTCCTAAAGAAAAAGATTTATTTTGACTTAGCAAGTGTCACTTTTTTCTAGTAACTTAAACAGCACGTGCATATATTACTAACATAGGAGGACTTCTCTGTACATTGATTAGGACACAGGGACAAACACAATGGATGGCTACAGGAATTTCACACCTGCTGTGGGATCATGTGGAAATCTCAATGTACATTTGGTTTTATGTCAAGCTACTATGTCATTAAGAAACAAGGGCTGATGTCCAGAATTTGTCTGAGACGTATCCAGCAGACCACATTGCCTCATTATAATCATTCCATTACTGCCTTCCACCGCAGCAAAACATCTGAAATGTAAATTGTGAAACATTCAGTAGTCATGAAGGGGAATACATTTCTCTTGGCAAACAGGAAATATTTGCTTCTGATGATTCTGTTCAGGTTGGTGTAAAACTTTGACATTTCTTGTTAGCTGAACAGCGCTACTGAAATGTTTAGCTGCAGTTGGAATGTGCAGAAAGAAAGCTGTCAGCTTGCTGCCTTCCACGTAGAAGGTGGAAGTGAAACAGAAACTATTGACACCGTTCTGGTCTACAATGGCTCTGGAATTAGGAATAATTAAAACAAATCCTACTCAACAGCTGCCTTGGGAGTCCTACTGGTGGTCTCTGTCACAGCAGTGTCTGTCACCACAGTATATATGCGCTGGACTAGTGAGTGAGGAGCTTTCACCCAGCCCACCTTGCCCAGCGGCAATTAGATTGAAAGAGGAACCTTTGACAGCCTGGTGACATGTTGAGACTGCTGAGATTGCTGGAGGTTAAGTTCTTGAGCTTTTTATCTTAGGGATTAGTAGGACATTAAAAATTTATTATGAACGCTACATATGCATAATACTGTACCTTATCATAAGGACTGTAACATTTAATGATTTTTTTTTTTTTTGGTCCATGGTTGTTTATGAACTAGACTTTTAAGGCTATATATATATGACTATCAGGGAAATACACACATAAATGTCACAAGTATTTACTATTAAGGAAGCATGTGTTCTTCCAGTTTTCTAAACAAGGAAAAAGAAGTTGCATGGATGTGTGGATAAAGAAGCTAAAGTACATCTTCCACAGTATCTTTAAAAGTACAGGCACTTTGCTTGAATTTGTAGTACAAATGATGCTTCTAATATTGCTGTTGATTTTGAACGAAATGCAGGAAATTAATGATATAACTGCTAAATGTAATTAATTTAAAATCTGTACACACACTATCCTCCCAGGCACCCTGCAATTGAAAACTGAGAAAGTTGGATTAGCAAGTGCTTTTGTATAACTCCTACTTAAATTTAAACTGAACTGCGTGTAACCATAAAAGACAAATTTTGGTCTTGTATCACTGTCAGCAAGTGAGAGGAGTTGAAATTAGGAGCAGATAAATGTATTTTCTCCTTATCTTTAATGTTAACAATTACAAAAGGATTTAACACGTCCTGTTATTGCACTATTTGGATTTGGAAGCACATGCAGTGATTCAGGATGTTTAGTGTAGTGTGTCAGTGCTAGCTCAGTCTTATGGGCAAATAGAACAGTATTGAATCAATTAAACTGCAGGAGGCTGATTTTTCTGTTTATCTTTATTATATCAACAGCTTTCCTTTGCCAGAGTCAGGTGACTGGGTCTTATCCTTTATGGTTCCCTTCGTGGTTTACGGTTTCTCTCCTTTGGCCTGATTTTTCCTGGTTAAGCATCTAGGGTGAATGTCATTTCAGTACAGTTGTAACAATAAGGAATGTAGGAGCTTGTCCTTAGTCAAGGAAAAATGTCATCTGCTGTGAAATCTGAATTTCAATATTTTATATATCAAAGTTAGAATGAACTATGTATGATGCACAAATTCAAGTTGATATTTTTGCATTCGGTTACCTCAAAGGGTATTGTACACTTTTCATTATTCTCTGTAGATGAGAAAGCGAAATGAAGCCAGAAAGTGTACTTCAAAATGTGTTATTCTCTTTCAATTGCAGTAGCCTCGCAGGTGTAGCATTACAAAAATATAGGACACAACTTTAGAGATTATTTGGTTCCTTAATCTCAAAGGCAAGTCGGTGTAAGAAAAACCCTTATTTTATCTGTTTCTTTGTTTTCTGCCTTATTGGCAGAAGAATGTATGTTAAAAACCCCATCAACCCTAGATAAAATACAAATAAAATCAGATCACTCTCCATAGTAACAAATAATTTTTTTTATAATCTGGACACTTCTTACATATTTTATGCTTAATTTAAAGTAAGCCTTTTAAAAAAGCTGCAAAACTATTGTATCTAGTTCCATTAATTCACAAACTTTAAACCCCTGAAATATCAAACTATATGAAACATATATGAAAAAATGGATTATGGTTCCTAGTGATGTACCATTTACTCATTAGATTTTTTTACAAAGCAACAGTTTCACTGAGCAAAGTAACATTTTATTATAATTTCAAAAACATAAATATGTAGCTTTTAAAATATAAAACAGAATGTAGCAACATCCTATAGTTTTATAGTATAGTTGAAGATATCAACAAGACTATAGCTCTTACCTTCCAGTTTCATTCCAACACTTAGACATTTTTGAAACCGACAGTAAGGGCATCGTTTTCGCTGTGTTTTGTCAATCTGGCAATTCTGATTTTCTATACATGTGTACCTTTTGTTATTCTGGACTGTTCGCTTAAAGAATCCCTGTATGACAGATACAAAAATTAGCCTGTTTTGCTTGAATATTGTGTTTCAGCATTTTATTTTATGGAAATCACTGTAACATAATTTTCAGATGCCACTCAAGCACTTACAAAGTTACATAGTTTATTTTAAATGAATGATCTGAACCCAGACTTCAGAGGAGGTTTTCTTGTCTTAGTGCTATGTTTTATTGGCTTATGTCAAAGACCGGTAAGGCTGTAGCCTTCTGTGCCTCTGACACTGGTAGCAGAACTAGTGACACTGCCCAGTTCCTTTTGTATTCTTTAATCACAGCAGAATTATTAAAGCCTTTCTTTTAAAATAGTCTTACATGAAGAAAGTAGGGACACTGTTGCAAAGATAACAGAAGTACAGAATACCTCTGGCTGCTGTACATCCCAGTGGAACATGCTAGAGGCATAATAAATGCTTGTCGTTCACTTCTCATTGATTATTTTTTAGTGAAAATATAATGGGCTAAGTTAATTTTTCCATGCAACTAATGTTAAATTGCATTGTTCTGGCAAAGGAGTTTCCTTTACAGTGCACTACTTAAGTAACTGTAAAATATGTAAAAAATTTTACACTAAAACTATGACATCATAAATTCATAATTATTTAAACCTTATAGTATAATAAAACAGTGCAGATATATTCATTTTTCCATATGATAGGTTGCATTTACTAATATTTTATTTTCAAAATTAATGAATGATCTAACCAAATAATTGGTTACTTGACTTTGTGTGTCAAGTGAGCCTAGACAGTTCTAGTTTGAATGAAAAAAGTGCATAGTCATTATAGTTACAGAAATGTACGTTGCAATATAGAAGGATGAAGGAAAAATCTTAAGAAAGCTGCATTAGATTTTGCAAAGCTGATCTGTATTGAGGATAATTTTCTTACTTTATCCTTCAAGAAAAGAAATATTCTGAATGGATGTAAATCAACTACAACCACTATTTAGGGCAGTTAGGAATGAAAGTTCTTCTACAACTACCTGACAACAGCAAAATACTTAAAAGCAACGACAAAACTACAATGCAAACGAGTCCAAGTTGTTTCCATTTGTGCAGATATCTGTCTCAAAAAGACTTCTAAATCCTAAAGCTTTTTGGTGGTTAATTTTTTTATGTGGATGTAGTAAGAAACATATCAGGAACAACCCATATTATTACACATCTGCTTATATTTGAAACATTATTTGCTGTATTTGTGTTTATATGGAGTAATTAGTACAGAACCTTGCAGCTTTCACAGGTGAGAAGTCCATAATGGTACCCAGACACTTTGTCTCCACAGACTGGACACAGTTCCTCAAGGTCTTCATCGTAAGAGTAATTCACCATTTTAAACTGAGACACTGGGGAAAGGAGAAATAGCACATTCAATTAGAATCTGCGTTACCAACTTAAATTTTCTTCAACTGTTCTCACCTTGAGAGAAAGCTCGTTTAAACAAGCACACCATTGAAAATAGAGGGGAAAAACGTTTTATTTTTAAAAACAACTTGCATGGAGACATGCAACTTTTCATCATCATCAAATCTACGTGGTACTTGGCAAGCATGGCAAGAACCATCAAATTCTAAGTTTTATGTTCTAAATATTTATATTTATAGAGTGCCCTTAACCTAGTGCTTACTTTATGGAATTACAAACTGAAAGAATTAATTTAAATCCAAAAATTATCCGGGGTAAGGTTTAAAAAAGCAGAAAGAAAAGACTGTCACTTGCATATTTAGAGCAATTCGTTTCCTTTAAAGTTTTCTTTCAACATCACCCTGCAAATATTTACCTAGACAAAGCCTGTATCTCACAGACCCAGCACTTTTGCACCGCGTGAAATCCAAGTTAGTTGCTTGCAAAACCAGCTTAAAAACAGCTCCGCGCTCCCCGAAACCGTCGTCTCGGGGTGATCGCCACCCCTCCGAGCCAGCTCGCCCTCGCACCCTGCCCGCGCCGGTGGGTGAGCGCTGCGTGCCCGCAGCCCCCGGCTGTCACAGCCCGCGGGTCCGCAGATTGACGGGAGAGTCGCTTTTTAGCTTTTCGCGGGTCGGCAGAGAGACAGGGCACGGGCACCGCCGTCCTCGGGGGATGCCGTCAGGTCTGCCCGGCCCGCAGACCCGGCATCCCCCGCTACCTGGGGTTGGGCGTGAAACCTGCGCGCCGGGGCCGCCTAAAGTTTCTGCCGCTCGGGGAAAAGGCGGGGAGGAGCCGTCAGGAGAGGATGGGGGGCTAAAACATGCTGAATGAAGGCACGGAGCGCCGTCACTCGAGTAGGGCCCCCCCCCACCAAGGACCCCCGGTCAGCCTCTGTGGTTATTCCCCAAATGAAACCCATCCACTCGATATGGGGCCAGTTTCCTTTCCCCTCCCTGCTGCTAAACCCCTGACCTGGTCGGCAAGCACCGTGGCAGCAGAAGGCTCCTGAGCAAGGCGAGAGGCGCTGGGTATCGCCGCCGCAATGCTTAGGATGTCGTATTTTCGCCTTTAACCCTGCGGCTGCCACAGTTCGGGGGCATTGGAGCGCTCAGACTCCGCCCGAAGCCCCCGGACCGGGCACCCGGCTGGGGGCACGGGCTCTGCGCGCCCCCTCGCCAAAGCAAGCAGGGCGCCCCGGCGCTCAGGGGAGCTACCGGAGAGAGCGGGGACATTATCCCTCTAGCACGCTGCCGGAAAAACCTTTCCTGAGCGACCTCGACACGGCCGGGGATCGCCGCCTGCCAGCGGCGTGGGGCGGACACGGGGCGGCCGCAGGCGGAGGAGAAGGAGGGCTCGGCCCTCCCCTCTGCTCCTGCGGTCGCGGCTCCAGGGTCCGGTGGTGGGGCGAAGTTCCCCTCCTCGTAGGAAAAACCAAATGGGAAAGCAGGGGTTTTCCAAGCGCCGTGCCCTTGCATGAAGCCTCCTCCCGGGGTGAGAAAAGGGCTGGGCAGGTCGCCCCCAGCACCTCCGGGTCCCCGGCCCACCCCGCCCTTACTTCCCAGCAGGCTCCCGGGAGGAGAGGAGATAATTTCGAAAGAGCAGGCAGGACTGGAGTTGGTGCCCGGGGAGAGGCGCGCGGGGCGGGGTGGCCACTGGCCGCATCCCGGGGTGCCGGCTCCAACGCGCGGAGCCGACCCCCGGCGGGATCTGCGCCGCCTCCCTCCGCTCAGCGCTCTGGCCCGGAGCAGGGCACCGGGAACAGCCTCGTCCTGCTCCCCCGTTAGCCATTTCCAGCGCCATCCCAGCTCGGGCATCCCTCTGCCTTTCTGGGTACCCCGCAAGGGCGCAAATCCTCCGCGACGTCGGGGCTTTCTGCTGCAAAGTTTCGCGACACCGTCGCTGCCACCTGCGCGGTACTTGCGGGAGCCGCACCCGCGGGACAGAGCCCTCGGGTCCCGTTCGGGACGGTGTGTGGCACACAGGGTGCTCGGCAGGACTTCCCTGCGTAACTCCCCCTGCCATAAACTCCGAGGCAGTTTGGTGCGGGCCGGGAATTAGACCGAGATCCTCTGCATCTGCAGCAGGGAGAGGCAGTGTCCGATGGGTCGTCTGCACCCCAGGGAAGGCTGCGGCCGGCCAGGTTCCCCGGCCGCGGTTGCACCTTCTGACCAGGGCCCTTCTGTCGCCTTGGCCCCGCTGCCCCGACACCCAGTGCCCGATCGAGCAACCCTGCAAGCTGGCCCGCGAAGGCAGAGGCTCTGCGAGGCGCGGAGCGGGCGGCGGCGGGGGAGCTCGCAAGCAACAGCCGCAAACTTTTTTGGCAGGACGAAGGAGCACTTTGCCGAGGGAAACCCGAGAGTGCGCGGAGGGGGAGCGCCATGCCTCTCCCCCCTTACCTTGCATGTTTTCCGGCATCTGCCCCTGTTCCCCATTCGACCGGGCGAGTCCCAGGGCCTCCGTTTCCACTTTGGGCAGCATGACAAGGCGGCTGCGGGCCGGTCTGGGAGCTCCGTGTCCGTCCGCGACAACAGCACCTGGACACGGCAGCACAGATTTAGCTGGAGCAAGGAGAGCTCGGCGGCCGCTGCCGCTTCCCCCTCTTCCGCCTCTTCCCTCCCTCTGCTCCACGCCAGCCCTTGCCCAGCCGGAGCGGGAGCACCGAGCGGCCCCGGCCGCCGGGAAGCGCCGCCGGGTGCCCGCGGCTAGCGGAGCCACGGAGCTGTAGTTGGGCTGCAGGCGGCGGGGGGCGGAGAAGAGAGGAGGAGGAGGGAGACCGGGGTGCCGTGGAGGAAGGAGGAACCCCGGGAGCCGGCAGCAGCTCCGCCCGGGGCTCAGCACGGCGGCAGCCCGGCGCCCCGATCCATGCGGAGCGGCACAATGCACAGGAGCGCTCTGCCGCTGCTGGTGCTGCTGGACAGGGTTCCCACCCCCGTCCCCCTCCTCCCTTCCTCCCTCCTCCTCCTCCTCCTCCCCCGCTTCCCCCCGGTACAAGTGCGGAGGTGCAGAGTCGGGACCTCCAGCCCCGGGCCCGCGGGGAGGCGCTCCCGGAGCCTGGGGGCTGCGGGGCGCGGGGTCTCCGGCGAAGGGGGGCCCCAACGCCGCCTTTGCAGCCAATAAGGCAGAGGCGGGATGAGCAACACCCCCCGCGCACACACACGCACCGCACACGCACTGGCCCAGCGCAGTCACCCCCCGCTGGTTAAACGGTGCTGCGGCGTGAGGAACTGGGCTGCTGCTGCCCCTCCTCGCCCTAGCGGAGCCCAACGGGCCACCAGTCCCGCCGACCCGGGCTACGCCTGCTTGCCGGCGGGTAGCCACACTCAAGCTCCCTTGGGGCCGGGGGGGCAATGCCCCACCCCTCGCCTTCCCTCGGGGCGGGCGGGGGTACACAGCAGAAATCCCATCCCTTGTGGCCACGTTGCCCCCGGCGCAGCCCTAGGGTCTGACACAAGCGGCTGGGAGCCGCGTTGGAGCTCGCTGTACCTATTTAGGCTTTTTAGGTCTCCCTCCCCTAAGCTTCTTGCAAAATCTGTCGGTGCCGGTAGCACCGTTTGCACCAAAGCTAGTGCCCTGACAGAGCCGTCGCTCCTTTCCCCGGCTCACAGTGCAGCAAGTGGCACTCGTTTCCAAGTTGTCCCGAAGAACTCGTTTCTCGCACGCCGGTGCCTGAGCGGCGAGAGCCGGGAGGCCCCGCGGAGCGGCGGGGTGGGGGAAACCGGGGGGCGACAGGGTGCCGACCGTCCACCGAGTCGAGCCGGGACTCTGCCCGCCCCCGTTGCCCTTCCCGTCCCTCCCTCACCGGGAGGGTCCGGGAGGCTCCGCGCAGTTCCCACTGGTGGTGTGGGATGAACGATATTTGCAACTTGGTAAGCATCCGAGCTCCCCATCCGAGAGCTCGGCTGCCCGTACTCCTCTGACACTTTAATCTCCGTTGTGTATATTAAGAGATGAAAATATTTGGCGGTGAAAATTGTTTCCGATGGGAAGTGGGTCGCGGAACTATCTCCAGCGCAGAGTATGGCATTTCCCATCGACTGGGAGAGAGATTGTTAAAATTGCTCGTTGTTGTAACTTATTAAATAGTGGTGGTGATGGCAGGGTGAACCTACAGTGGGACAAGCGTACCACATGCAGAGAGCGGACTCGGCTGTGCTCTTAACTTTTTGCATCCAGTAGCTGGGAGACCTTTGCTAATTCAGCGCAGGTTCCGAGCCAACCCAACACCAGCAACAGCGAAGTACAGCCCAGGGCACTGAGAGGTTCGGACCTCTCGGACTCCTTCCATTCTCACCTTTCCCCATTCCCCTTTGTGCGGGAGTGCGAGCGGGTGAACTGTATCAACACCTTATACCTGAAGTTATAATTTCACAGTTTAACAGGTCGTCTGCGAATAAGTTTTAGGACGGCAGTATGGCGAGCTGCGGGAGCGAACAGCTGGATGGCTGAAAACCGTCTCGAGAGAATGCCCGTGTTTCTAGGCAGAAGTAACTCGGGCTGAGACTTTGTTTCAGCATCCAGATACATTAGTTGCAAACAACCCTGTCTCGCAGGCGTCGCAGTGTAGCATCTCCCAGCGCTGAGCCCGAGCGGCTCAGCACTGACGGCATCCAGAGCGCCGCCGCTGGGGCACCCGCCCCGGGGCCGCGGCCCTGCAGCTTTCCGAGCCTGCAGCCGGGCCGCCTGGGCCCGACGGGCGGCCGGAGCGCTCCGGAGGCGGCTGGCAGAGGAGCGGCGCCTCCTCGCAGCCCTTCCCCGCAGGAAAGGTGTTGTCAGAGCACAGCTCCGGACACATTTACAGCTCCACTGGGGAAGCCGGTCCCCTCTTTCCCGCTCGCTGACGGGTGGGTCACGCCGCGTGGCGACACCCCGACGGAGCTCTCCGTGATGCCACTCTCGTTACCGCTGCTCCGGGGAAGGCATCCCCGTTCTGGGGAAAAGCCCGGGAAGGAAACCCCTGGTCCGGACAGGGCAGGCGAAACCAGCCTGAACGCAGCCGGGGCCAAGCGGGCTGCGGCCCCCGAGGGCAGCGCGGCCAAGTGACTCCGCCGGCGGGTGGCCCGGGCCGGGTCGGCTCTCCCCGGACAACACTCGCCCTAGGATATGGCCCCAGGACTGGTGCCCGGGCTTTTCGCTCCTACTCGTGGGCTTAATGTCATTCTGCCAGGGAAGGGTTTGGAGAGATTTCAAATTGTGCATCGCAAAGTCACTCTGCGAGCTGTCGCTATGGATGAAAATACTTTGGAGTGGTTATTACACATCCACATTTCTCCGAAGTAACAGTTTAGGGCAGTACATATTAAAAATGATACCTGGTCCCTTGTGGCTACATTTAATTTAACATGGAGTTCTAGCTCTCACGATTGCCTTGAGCAACCTTAATTACCCTTTCTTCTAATATCTTCTCCATTCCTTACTAAGTTCTCCAAACTTTTTTTTTTTTTAATGCGATTTCTCTCCTGAGTTTGCCTGCCTTGTTCTGACTTTGCCTGAAGGTCTTGATTGACGCGTGTAATTATAATTATAAAAGATGATGGCTCGGGGAGCCTCCAGCAGCCTTGATTAGTACAAGGAGCAAGACCTGGAATATTTTATACTTCCCCATCTAAATGTATGTACATTTACATTAAAAAACCCGCTGTCTAATTTTAAATAATCTGAAGCTTCTTCCACCTCTCTGTTTTCAAGGCAGAGGGTTCTTCTGTGGGATGATATTTCTAGGCAAGCTCTTACAGCTTCCAAGACTCCACAGAACCTGAGCAAATTTCAAAGTCTTTCCCTCTAAACAGAAACGTTTCCAACTTGGAAGGTGTGCTTGATGAGAAACAAACAGCATGCTCCCTTCGAGTTTTGTGTCGGGAAGTGTCCCGGAGAAGGTTTGATTTATCTTCGCAGCAAATTAGCGAAAGTGAACGTCTGAGTGTGGGGGTGGTAAATGTTCAAGACAAACTTCGCAGAAGCAAATGAAACAAGTAAACAAACTTCTGCTGGGAAGTCTAAATCCGATCAAAAAGACTTAAATGGAAGTATTTAAGGAGAGAAACCCGCATCATGTCCCCCTTTCTCTCCCGCTGAACATTCCCATTTGCCCGCTAGCCCAGAGCTAGTCTGAGCCATCCTTCATTGAAAACTGTGACTTCAGCCAGGCTTGGGGACGGAGTCAGCTTCACGCAGCCTGTTCCCGGAGCAGTCACGCAGCCTCGGGCACAGGCTGGCACAGCCACGGGCACGCAGCGGTGCGGCCGCAGCACAGACGGGCGAGGCCCTGGGAAGTGCCCCGGAGGAGGCAGCGTGCGGCAGACGCGAGATCCCTCTGCAGCCGGCACAGTTCATAACGCCAGTTTGCTGCTCCACCTCACACACCTCTCACGCTCATCGTTACGAGGCTGTTTACACCAGGAAAAGCGTGTCCAGTACAGGTCCTGCTCTATTCTCTTCCTCTCCTCTCCTCCCTCGTCCCTCTTCTCCCTTTCATCTCATGTCTTTCCCCCTTCCGCTCCTTGTCACAGTCAGAGCCCCTAGAGTGCGAAGGGGAGAGTACCTCGAAACTGGTTTCCTCTCATCATTTTGCCGAGGCAATACTGCATTGAATTCCTAGGAATTCATTGAATGGGGGTTGCTAGTGTCTCCAGCTCAGGCTTTAGAAAACAGACTGTCCTGTCTAGAGAACTGAAAAAAACCAAACCAACCAAAAAAAACCCGACAAAAATCCCTAACCCACAAAACCAGTCCACCTCAAACACAAAAATAAACTTTCCTCGGCTATTATTTTTCTTTTTGATCCACTGTCAGCGAAACAGAGTGGGTGCTTCAGGCTGAAATACTTTTGTAGTAAAACGCACGCCACAGAGTATCATTTCCAAAGCCTGTTGCCTTTTTTTCCTGCAGCTAATCATTCACTGTTGCCTTATGGAGGTGTCGTTCCTCTCTGGTCCGACATAAAGAGTCATTTCCAAACAGTCAATTATTGACCGAGAAGCTATTTTTCAAGCCCGGCCAAGCTCGTGCTGCCCGCCGGAATGCGCTGCTGCCTGATGAACACCTGGCAGCAGCGTGATGACACTGGACTCGGGAGTGAGGAGCGAGCAGGGCCAATCGGGTGGTAAAGCATCGCTGCGATTGCCTTTCTTTTATTGCTCAGTGACTCATCAGTGAGGTGTCGCAACACTTCACCGAGTCCCGCCGCCGTCTGCTCCGTCCCGCCGGCTCGGGCCCGCCGTGTCCCCGCCGCGTCCCCTCCGTGTCCCCGCCGTGTCCCCGCCGCATCGCCCGGCGCGGGGCGCGCTCCCCCCGCGGGGCCGCCCGCCCGAGGGTGGCACGAGTGGGCAGGGACGGCCGGGCACTGCCTGCTGCGAGCCGGCTTCCCCAGCGGAGATCCTGCTGATCTAACCGGAGGGAGTGGAAGGGCTAAGGCATCCCCGTGCGCCCGGGGTGAGCCGTGCCCAGAGCCGGCGGGAGGGCTTCCCTGCATCGATCACATCAGCAGCGAACTGCGGTCTATTCCCCGCGACAGTTAAACATCCAGTTTTGCAAGCAGGAATTCTGCTAGAATTTGTTCCCCCCCTGCCATAAATTACATGAGTTCCATGGGGAAAACTCCTTCTAGTCTCTCATTGCCCGGACCTGTTGCCGCTAACGGTGCGACGGGAAAACGCGCTCGCTCCGATTGCTCCTGTCTGGTGCGGGGGTGGCAGCTTCCCCCCTAACCGGAGGCAAGGAGGTGAATCCATCAGCAGGGGCCCCTCTCCCAGAAGCGGAGCCGCTGCCCGGCGCGCTGCCCCGCGGTGCTGCCGGCGGGGGCGGCCGCGGGGCCAGGCCGACGGACTCCCCGGACCATCCCGACGCTCCCCTCCGCCGCCGCGATCCCCCTGCCCCTTCCCAGCACTGATAATTACTTTTCTGACGATGCTCTTTTGTTTCTGCCTGTGCTGCCCCTTTGGAGCCGAGTGTGGAACCTCTAGTTAAAAAAGCTAGAGCTTGGTCTGGAAATAGATCTCCAAATATATTTGTATATACAGCAAGGCTCCTGTCAGGGCTGAGTGCCCGTCTCTGTATCATAAGAGATAATTGATTTCTATCCTGCACAGACAGGCTTAAAAATGAAATTTCTTTTGCTAAGACAACTGACCTTGATCTGCTGGTGGAAAAAAAGATGTTTTAGGTCTGCTTGTTCCTTCCACCTCCCCCCGCCCCATGTTTCAAAGCTTGGAAAACTTCATTTAAAAATAATTTAATAGCTGATCTTTATAATGAAAAAAAGTTTGAGCTCATAAATATCTATACATCTTTACATATAAGTGTAAAATCATAAAACAAACCATGAGAAGATAAACCAGACATAGTTTACACTGAGGAATCTTGATAAGGATATTGTACATATGCATGTTTGTTCAGTGTACATAAGAATGTATGAATATATATTATTACATATAAGATTGCATATCTAAGTAATGCATATAATGTACTCCTGTAATATGTGAGTAAACTCTAGAAATTAATAATAACTGGCATGAGAAGTTTTAAGGGGCTTCCCTACAATACAGCCCAATACAACTCCCGCTGCAGACAATTCTTCCCTTTCACTCTATATAAGATAAGTTTGAGAGCTGACCTTTAAATTACCCCCATGGAAAAGTGGCTGGAGGCATTCTGTCAGTATTGGAGGTTTCCCTCTGGAGAATATGGGCATAATCGTTGTTACTTTGCCTCATTTTGGTATTTAAAATCAGACTACTTGGAGAAAATCGGATGTAAATGCAAGCACTGTCCCTTTTGTAGATAACTTATTTGCAGTACAACCACAGGAAGGTGGGAAGAAAATTCATGAAAGTAAAGAATAATAGCAAAAGTTCACATGTATAAAAAAATAACCTACAGCATATCTTTGAGTCCTTACACAGCCCAAACTGTTCACTTCTGTGGAAGCTTTGCCAGCATAAATGCTGGCCAAAATCCTAATCCAGTCTTTTAAAGATAGTATTTGGTGTCTTTATTAATCATATGAAAATACTGCTACTACTACTGCTCCTAAATATAAAAACAAATTTGCCAAACTCATGAGTGTCTAATTATAATACTGTTAACTGCCTGAGGACATACATTAAAATTAAGATGGCAGTAAGCATTCTACAAGCTGAAAAATTTCACAGCTGGAAACTACAGGTAGATTATTTTTCCTCTTATATAACCCTTTTTTTTCCTAGTTAAACAGTTATTTCTGTTAAGTAATCATAACTAATGCTTATAAAAATTGCATAGTGTCCCTGATGACACTAAGACAAGAGACTAATTAGAATAAAAATAAAACTAGTCAAATATCTTTGTATTGCCTCAGAATTTGGTAGGAGAAAAAAAAAAATCATGGCACTTCCATAAAAATGTTTACAACCACATGGTTTGCATGATCTGGAGGACAGGATGTACTATTAAGGTTTTGTGAATTCTAGCTGCCCTTTTGACCATATGACTGTAAACCTAAAAGCAGGTGTCAACAACTGGTAGTGCCCACTCATACTACAGCTCCAGGGTGATTCTGTTTGCTCTCCAAGGGAAAGATCCACTGCTGTTTCTATCAATGGAGTTTGATTTGCGTTCATGGGAGCTGGGTGAGGCGCTTCCTGCTGGGAAGAAGCTAAGTCACTCTTGCTGTGACATGTTACTGGTTTATAACAAAAACTAACTTATCCCAAGATGGGTGAAGGCACTGGGTGCATTCTGCAAAGCAAGCGCTCCCTGACAAGAGCAACTCTCAGTCTCTGGGGTGGGAAGCAGCAAGTGTCCCTGGCTGGAGGGGCTGGTGGGGTGAGGGCTGCAGAGGTTGTGGCAGTCCTCACAATCCCACCTGCCCTGCCTTGCTTTGAAGGAAAAAACTGAAGGAGATGTTGAGAAGGACTGGACAAAAGTGAAAGGCCAGCGACAGGATTTACTCGTAAGAGCACTTGACCCTGCTGCTGATTGTACTTACACCCTGGGAGTGCAGCTTTTTCTCCTAAAGAATTACTCTCCAGTGCAAATAAGAACAGAATCCAGCTCCTTCCTATTTGGTTCCCCTACCTCCAAGCAGAGGCCCGCAGGGTGGTGCTGGTTAAATTTAACCCTTACAGGTACATGGTGATCAGTTTAGAAGACTGAGTTAGATGCACTTTTCAGGGATGCCACCACAGGCTCTGGCTGAGCAGTGCCATGCAAGGGCAGAATCCTCCCCTTGACTCAGAGCACACAGGACTCTGGAGGGTTTCACAAGATTTAGAAGTGCTTTTTCTGGGCCGTGCTTTGTCAATCTCTCCTGGTATATTTGTGACACAGCTCACGTATAAGTGCATACTGGAGGTATGGTGACAAGAGTCTCTGCTACTCCACCAGTCTGCTTCTCATATCAACATGATTTAGGGAACCCAGACCTGCCAGTCTTTTGGAAATCATGAAAATGACAGTTTATTGGTCCAAATATCACAGATAAGTGTCTTATTCTCCCTTCGCCTTGGGCTGTGTTCTTTCAGCCTTGTCTGAGTGACCACTCTTCAGTTCCATGAGTTGTATAATTATTTTACTATACCATACTGAAGGCTGAGGAGGGAGAAGTAGAAGTTCCCTCCCTGGCAGCCAGAAAGAGCAACAGTTAGAGCAAGGCCCAGGAAAGCAAGGGCCGGCAGGGAAGCTGGGCTTGCCACTTTTCTCATGTGTTTCTGGGGGCAGAGCTGCTCAAAGGAGCACCCCACACCTGTAGAGAAGCACCAGAGGGCCTTTGGTCTAGAATTCTCTGTGACTTTGCTGGGATCATCCCTCCTGGCCCAGGTATGACCTGACTCTGGTCACAGTCATGCCTAACAGCCCAGGAGCGTCCTGTACCCTCTGTTTGTTGCAGATGGGATACCCTGACAATACTGCCAGAGGGTCAGAGAGACCACAAGACTCCTTCTGAAGAGAGCCACCAGGAACCCATCCCATAGTGGGGCTGCCACCAGGCACAGCTGTCCACGAAGCAGGTGGTCATGAGCCTGGTGATGTGATCCATGGGGCATTAGTTCTCCAGTGAATCTTGCTACAGTGTTGGACACAATTCTTGTACAGGAGGTTTAGAGCGGTTGAAGAGGGTGCCCTGGGAGGTCAAGCTGCCTGCAACACAGTTGGGTCCAAGGTGAGGTGGGAGCCCTTTCCAGGGAGAAGCAGCAGCTCCACCCAGAAGATAAAGATCAGCTCTGTTTGAGGCTATTTCCTGCAGCTGTTGCTGCACTCTCCTTCCCCACAGTCCCTAAGCCTGCTCTGATGGCAAGGTGCCCATATCACACCCAGCATCAGGGCGAGCTCCTTGCCCGCCGTGTGATGACGCACTTTGGGGCAAGAGGAGGAGAGTGTGCCCTGGTTCTGCATGAGGGCCAAAGATCCTTTCTTTCATCCTTGCCAAGAACTGCTGTGCTGAGGCACAACCTTGCAAAACCCTGGGCTGTGGAACCTGCAGTGCTGCTGGGCTGGCTTGCGAAGCGCCTTCTGCTCCATGAAGGAGGGTTTCCCTTGGTAAGCTTTCTTCAGCCCTGCCTGGCCCCAGTCCTGACCTGGGCACAGGCTGATGGGGCAGGGGATGCTCTTGCTCTGTCAAAGGAAAGACACCTCACTCCATGTGTGTATTGAGAGCCAGAATGGCCTGAGACAGGAAACACGAAGAGAAGGTAAGGGAGGTGGTGGGCAGACGCGCAAGGCTGGGGCTTGGGCACATCTCCCATAGCCTGGGACAGCTCACTGCCCCTTGTGCCTGCAAGCCAGAGAAACCCATGCCTGATGGCTTCCTGAGCGGGTGCTGTTTCCATATGCTACTGAAAGTATTCACTTCTTTGGTGCTCTGAAGTCTTAACTGACTTTTATTATTCAGCCCACCCCCCGAGTCATGATATTTCTTTATTTTTAGCTATTAAAAAAGAATCTGCATTTGACAGAAACTACAGTACTACAGAAAAGACACAAAAACATTCCTGAGGTTTTCTTCAACAGGAATAATCAGGCCAGAAACAATTTAAATCTAATTTTTGCAGGTGTTTATACATGCACACACACAATTTCACAGTTATTATCAATTGTAATAGATAAAGATACTGTTAATTATCCGATTACATATTTGATAATGGCACTGTCTCTAGTGAAAATTGTTATTCAATGAATCATCATCTGTTTTCTTACATTTTTACACTGAATCATAAAAATTCTTATCTTGCCTAAATACATGTGCAAATTAATCAATTTTGGCTTGTCCAACTGTAGTGATTTTTCCAGTTTGGACAGCCACAAATCCAACATATTTATGCAGAGTCTTCAAAACAGTTGGAAAACTGTTACTTACCGACTGATGTAAGTCCATGCTTTATAGATTCCTGTATGATGGCTGTGTGGGAACCAGAAGACATTACTGGGTGTAAATATACTGTACCCTTGGGTACAAGGTGTACAGCATTGAGTGCAGAAGAGGTGCAGCCTGTAAACTTTTCTGGCCTTGAGACCCAGGCTATAACAGCCTTCAGTGAAAGTCGGCGTGATGAACAACAACAAAAAAAATTATCCAAGAATTCAGAAAGTAACAAGCATGTCTTTGAGTGGACTCTGTACTTTTTTCAGCATTAGTGACCTGCTGTAAACCATGTATCCCATTTCATGATAGTCTCTAATCAGAAGAATTGGAACTTGTGATAGGTTTGGCATCATCACGTGATTTTGTACAGCTTGATAAGAGACCCTGTTATAAAGTGACAGCAAAAGAGATAAGAACTGTTGGCAGATAATGGCAGAGAAATGATTAACCTAGAGTGGAGAGGTGCTATGAAGCCCAGAGAGTGGAAGGTTGTAAAGTTGTGGGGTCATAAGATCATACTGAGTGGATGAAAAGCCATACCAACACAAGTGTAATGACTATAAACTCAGACTTGTGACCTGTCTTCTTGATGTCATCACCTCTTTGCACAGTGGACAGCAAGCATGGTTGTTTTGGCTTCTGTAAACATTCTTTGGATGGCAAAACAATCAAGCATTAATTCCTTAAGGGAGGCTTCTGAATGCTCTGGGGATTCTACGCTCTGACTAACAGCACTAGCAAATCTCTGCTAATGGTTTGTCAGACAAAACCATTTTATTGCCCCAGTCCTCAGGCTGGAGTCTAGCTCCAGGTTGTAGCCATTTAGTTAAAAGCACGCACTGCTTTCTCACTAAAGAGCCTTACAGCGTGGTTAAACATTGATATCCCGGGATTATGATACGTGGGCAGTATTGCGCTCACCCCTAAGGCTGGGAGGTACAACACCTATTCACAGCATGTCAAATGGCTGTCAAGTGTTTTGATTTAAATAATTTTTACAAAGGTAGTATGCAGCTGTGCAGATAACTGGGTGATCTTTCAGCTCAGCTGTGAGTGGATCGTGTTCTGCTTTCACCCCCAGCAGAGGAAAGGCAGGGACACGCCGGCTCCCAGGCTGACGCTGTGCTACATTCAGAGCAGCCCGAGTGCACTGCAGTGCCACCGACAGCCTTTGCAGCTCCAGCCCAATAGACTAAGCCTGCATACACTTTGTGAGATCAGACTCAAGCCTGAATAATCAGATGGTATTTGATATTTCAAGTCTCTTGAAAAATAGAGTGAAGCTATTCCACTGTGGGCTAGATCTGAAGCCTCTTGAAGTCAGTGGGAGTTTTTTTCTCTTTAAATTTGCAGAGGGCTGTAAAGCAGCGCATGCTTTTTTATATACTTTGTCATGATGGTTAGAGTTCGCTGATACAGTGGCAGACAGGTTAGTTCATGCTTAAACTGAACTGCTTTTCTCAGCTAGGATGAGAGCTTCAGAGCTGGTCTGAAAATGGGGTTGATGTGGCAAGCCATGCAGTGACAGCCAGGAAGCCTGAATTATCACTTGGTCTGTGCAGTACTGCCCTCCTCTAGAGCCCTCCTCTAGGCTGTAGAGGGAAGGCCTGATTTTCCAAATTCTTATTTATTACAGGAAAAAACTAATTTACAACTCTGGTTAAACAGGTACTATGACTGTTTTTTCAGGGTCACTGGTATTTTTTTATCTGTTTTAGACTGAGTGAAATCTGGAAGCCAGCTTTTACAACAGATTTCATACAAACCTAAATAATTGGATTCAGTGTCTATTTTAAGTAATTTGATCACTAAATAGATTTTCTATACTATTCATAAAAAATGAAGAGAAACATTTATTCCATCAGAAAAGGCATGTCTTTGGGAACTGGGGATTAAAAAAAAAAGAGAAATGCTGCAAATGATACTGTGGTTAGAAACTTTGCACTGTGTCATCAGAGACATTGCTGGAGCACTGTTGGCCCATCTTCAAGAGTCTCTATAAAGGAATCTGCCGTATGTGGGGGAGAGAGATATTAAATCATAGGAAATATAAAGAAACTTCATGCTTTTGGCTTCTAAGCCTGTAATTCCTTTCCTTTTTTTGCATCAGTATCAAATGTCAGGGTCACTGAAAAATGTTCTATTTTCCCCTTTCTGATACTTTGTCTCTGCGTATAGAGGAGTGTATGCCAGGTGCACAGCCAGACAGGCTTTCTTTGCCTTTCTTTTATACCTAGTCCAGCAGGGGAAAAGAAACTCACAGGGAAACTCTAGGAAAACCAATATCAACTTATGATCCAGCAGCTTGATGTGCTTAGCAGTGATACGTTTGGACCCCAACTGAAACAAATACATGAGGGTATGAGGTGTAATGAGGTGTCCGAGTTGTACCACTGAAGAGAAGTACCTGAGTTTGTGGTAGAAAGCTTTGCTTGACCAGGAATTTTGAGCTGCAGCTTTTCATGTGTAAGTCCCTGGTCGGGCAGCCACTGACCTTACTCGGAACAGCTTTTCCTAATTGTGGTTGAAGCATCATAGACTCACCTGGTATTTCTGTGGTTTTCAGTGCTCCTCCTCCCCTCCCTTTTTTTTTTTTTTTTTTCTTTCCTCCTTTCCCCTGTTATTTCAAGACTCTCTCAGGAAGATAATTAATTGATAAACCTTTAGTGTCTTTTTTTGTTTAGCCAGTTCTTGTATGATGAAATTGTCCCTTGTTTGTCCCTTGAACAAATGTCCCTCAAAGAAATTGTACCTGATTTCAAAAGCTTGGCAACAACCCCTCCCTTGACTCTTGCACATAAAATTATTTTGCAACCATTTACCACAATAATGGAGTTAGAAGGAGTTTCTTCTCCCATGGACATTTCCACAGGTGCCATTTAATTTGGGCATGTAAGGATATTAAGAAACAAACTCTGAAAATAGACTGATTAATAGTAACCTTTTCAAAGAATTTTAATCCCTGACTTGTATGTCTTGGTGTAAATTTAGTGATGTCAGTCACCATTTTGTAATTGTCCTGTGATTTTTTGGGTATCTGTATTCAGCCTGCTCCTTGTCACTTTTCTATGCCATCTCATGGTATTGTCATTTTTATTATCCACAGATCTCCGAAAAAGTATGTCTTCAGCACAGCACGTATCAGATGAGGGGCATGATCCTCATTCTCTGAAAGTTCAGGCCAAACGTGGCATTGATCCTGGCATGGTTCCTCCCAGGCATGAGCTGTCTGGTCCTGAGAGCAGTCCAGTTGGTTTCAGCTGGAGGTTTGCTTAGGTGGAAAGAGATTTGCAAACTCTGTTCTTTGATCTAGAAATAACTCCTTTAAAACTTCTCTCCATTTCAGTCGTTCCCGTATTCCTCCTGATCTATCACAGACATTTAAAATTCTTTTGGATGCTTCAGTGTATTTTTTCCACCTTCATGAATTTTATATTATTTCACATGTGCAAAACCAAGGCATTAAAATACAGTTTTATGTCTTTTCCCCAGTAGTTCTGTAAAGGAAATTAGGAGAATCTGATCTATCTGGTGATCTTTACCTTTTGGGTTATTCAGTGAAGTTATTATTACAGCACTGAGATTGAAGGTCTCGTTTATTAAGTGATTTCCTTCAGTTGATTCTCAATTCCTGTTTGGTCTTGTGGTATGACTTCCCTATTAATTGTCTTATTAGTTTTGTTTTCTTATTTGTATATATTTTACAGGTTATATTTATCACCTCAATAGAATGCAATGGCATTAAAATACATTTCAGCATATGCTACTCCTTTACTTGGGATTTGCAGCATATTGAAATGGAACTGTGGTGAGCAGAGGCAGGGTGCCTTCTTCCTGGGTGTCCAAATATGAACTGTTTTCCTTGACTACATTAATCAGAATATATTAGTCTCTCACGTTTCTGTTCTCTGTTTGGATTAATACAATTTAATATAAACCATATTTGGAGATGACTAATGAATTGTAGGAATTATAAAATCGCTTCCTATGACTTTTCCTTAATAATTACTTACAAAAATTATTTCAGTGAATATTTCTCTTAATAAATTAATGTCTAGGTGAGGAGGTAAATGCAGACATTTGTAAGCACTTTTTTTAGTTAAAGGAACAGTCAGGTAACCTCCAGGACTACTTAGAAGGAAAACTCAGTTCTGTGCAGATGTGAACATACAGTTGTGGATCACATAAGTCCTCTTTTAGCCTTAACTGAAGGAACAGCATAAGCTTAAGTGGGGCCCAGATTTAGTGCTAGCACTCTGCACTGAAGAAATAAGACTCTCATGGGGTGAGGAGAGCTATCTAGCAAAGTTTTATCTGCCTGTCTGTCTACTATGTAAGTAGCTTCAATTTTAATTTCTTGTACACCTCCTTTTCTTCACTAATCTACCTTATTGGCATACAAAGAGAAATGTTATTAAATAGTTATGGACCTTTCCAAAGCTTATCTTGGAGATGTTTGCTAGAAATAGGAGCAGAGTGTTTGACTTTGTGAGAAAAGAACAGATTTCTGTGAAACAGGCAGAGGGAAATTAATTCCTCATAGGTATCAGTAACAGGTGTTGTGAACTCATTCATCATCTCACATAGCGCTCAGGAGCATACAACAGTTTCTTCATAGAACGAGATTAATAAAACATCAGGAATTTATTACTTTGTAAAGAAGAGAGGAGAAAGTGGTGAGAAGGAGCCTTAAAGTGGATGTTAAGTGGAACTTAAAACCTTCTGAACTTGGTATCTAGATTATCTGTTCTTTTTCTAAGATACATACGTATGTGCAGGGATAACTGTTCCCATCCCCATCCTCCAAACCCAAAATCCTCCCAAAACCTTAGCTTGAGGCAGGATGGAAATACTGAGTCAAGAACTGATATTCTGAATGGCCCTGGTGAGTTCTGATGAGTTTCTGATTAATTTCTACTCCTGAAGGAAGCTGCATGTGTGCTATGCCGCACATGGACTGGCTTTGCTTGAGACCATGGAGCAAATGCAAACTCAATGCTAATGGAAGGTGAAAGACTGGCAAAAGAAAGCAGTTTTCAGAGTGGCATTTCATGTCTAAGCAGAGGGGGCCTCCTTACTGAAACTCATTTATTGAACCAGGAATAGAAGGATGTCTGGAGGCTGCTGATCTACAGAACTGTGTATAACGCTTGATGGGCCACATTCCAGCTGGAGGGAGGAGAGATCGAGGCTTAGTGATCAAGTGGTAGGTCAGATCTGGTGCAGAGGAGCACTCCCACTTCTTTCTGTCTTCCCAGTGAGCAAGTGCAGAATTTGTTCCAAATTCCAAGCTGACTTTTGGGAAGGACACTGACAGGAGACAAAAGTGGGGTAAAGGCCATTCGGAAATAAGGATTTCTGATCATTTTATTAATAAACTGTGAGAAATGTAGCACCTGGCAGGAGAGATAAGTGGATTTTCCTAAGCTCTGTTAGAGGCAGGTAAATATTGTTCTGGTTTATGGCACTAATAATTAAACAGAACACTAGTCTTTCTCTTGGCAATTTAAAATTTAAGGTGGTTGCTTTCTGGAGGCACATGCCAAAATCTGAACAACAAAAACTACTATACCTGTAAGCTTCATAATAAAAGGCTGTACATATTTTGTCCAATGGATATATTCCCAAAGTATATATCACTGAAGCAATGCAGTTTTTTCATTGTCTTCCAAGTCATCTAGGCACCACTCTTGTTAAATATTGCAGGTCTTAAAAACCAGACCAAGTAGACTTAAGATCTGAGAAATATTTAATTCCTTCAAGAACATGGTCTCCCTAGTGCAGTTATATGAATAATAGATTAGTATAACATTAATTAATATTTTTATATCCTTTTATACAATGTGGCACAGTTTGTTAGAGGGTATATGTATTTCATGTGGTTAGATCACAGTTAAAAATGCAGGTGACCCTGGAATTAGTGTCCTTGTATTTCTGGGGAAAGCAGTAGCACCTGGGACTTCTGAGGAGTTCTGACTTTCAGAGACCAGCTGTAAATTAGACTGTTAATGCACCTGCAGTGGTATGCAAATCTTTAGTGCCTGTTCAGACATTCTGTTTATACAGTGCCTAGACCAAGTTCTTTGTCTCAGACCAGGGCTTCTGGGTACTTCTACCGCACCAAGAAATATGAACACATGTTCAGGTGCCCTTATTATCTGTAATTGCACATTATTCTCATTCTAAAATTGTTGCTCTGTCTTTCCTCTGGTCACCACTCTGGCCTACTCTTCCTAGACTGCAATGCTTTTCAGCAGTTCAGACAACAGAGTGTCAAGATGGAGACTTGATCATGACCTCTGGAAAACGCAGTATTCCAAACATATCTATACACAGTTAGAGGTCTTTAATAAATCAATGGTAGGGTGATACAAAAGAGAAGCCTTGTCGGGGCCCTGGGTCGTTAGAGGCCTTGATGGCCCTAAGCAGTTTCACCTGGACCCCATCCATGTTCTCCACTGGACCACCTGCTCGTTTAAACTCCAGCTGGTAACAGACCCATTCCTTGGGCTGTGCTGGATGGGGACCTGTTCTCAACTTATTCTTTGGATTTTCTGGCTTGACTTCAGACCTTGGAAGATGTTACAGCTTTCACCCAATGACCGCTGGCGCATTGGTAGGATTGGACACTACTCTGCTTGGCTGGCTCCTCTGCTCCAGGGCTGTGCTCCGTCGGTGAGTTCCCTACTCAGTCTGTGTTCTTGCTCCCTTAGCTCCCACTTTGCCTCCTTGGGTACAACTGGCCCTTGCTTTCCCCTTACAGCTTTTGTAGGTGTTCTTCTTGTCCCTTTCTGTGAACTGGCAATAACTACTTCTGTAATGATGCCCAGGGACTTGCTGGGGACTTGAATGTGCTTTTCAGTTAGAATGTGGAGGTTTTTCAGAGAGCATTCTGATTGTGTTAGGGTTCTTCCTATGGACAAATGTTTTTTAGTTTGCCTTTTTTTTTTGGTTTTTTTTTTTTTTGTTTATGAGAGGGGGAAGGGTTTTGCTCATATAGTTCACAATGAGGGCTGGTTAAGAAGACCATGCTCTTTCCCTTTGGTCATGCCTGGACAGGACACTGCTGACCTACACAAGATCCTGTTTACGAAAAACGTGCCCCAGTTTCCAGCCAGGTGGTTGCTGTGTGGGTGCATAGCCCTTACTAGTTCCTCACTAGTGTCTCAAGAGCTGACAGAGCACTTGATGAAGTGCAAGTTAGAGCCGTCATATGTATAAACTGCAGTTCAGGCATGCAGTTTATAAGCAGTTTAACAACTGCTGTGCCTTGTTTTACCATTAACTAGCTGCCATGTTTGCCACTCGTGCATCAGTTGATGGGGGGTAATTGCTGAACAATAGCAATTGATTTTTCATTTCATATTAACGGCATGGCAAGTTCTGAATCTGATAGTGAGGGTAGGATGCTGGTGTAGACATTCCTGTTTGGCTGTGAAAGAAGTCTACTTGCCTATGCCAGACCCTGGCCTTGTATCTCAAGAAGCTGTCCAGAATTGTCTCATTAAAGCTTTAGAATTTCACAGACCATAAATATATATACATGATTGTGATGGTTTTCTGTCTTGGAGCAAATATCTGTAAAGCTTAAAATAAATAAGTGTTTATTAATTATTTACCTAAAACACACTGAAAGAAATGGCAAACACTGAATGACAGAAGAGGGATGGAATGGAGTGGAAGTTCTTTCTGACTCAAGATCAGTGTTCAGGCAAATAGAGACATTGACTTGATTCAGAGGAGATTTCAGCCAGCTCTATAGTTTTTATTATAAAAAGAAATAGTGACCTAGAATCCTTTTTTAACTTATCTTGGTCAAAAGTGTTTTTGTTGAGTCACTGTAGTATAAAACATTGAGAAGGGACAAGATATGAGACTTTATTGTTTGGAAATTTTAGAAGTTTGGAAAATGTTTGTAATTTTGCGACAGACTCTAGGATTTTGGCTGGAAGTCAAGCAAAATGCTTGTATCATTTCTCCTGTAGTATCAGTAGACTTAAGAAACCAGCAGAATTCAAGTGAAATTGATGTAGCTTACAATGTTTCCACAATGTGAATAAAAGCACATGTTGTTACTTCAAGCACAAGCATTTTAATCTTTTGTTTCTTATTCTGTTGCTGTCTGATTTTATTCCCCTTCCCCTTTGGCTTTAGATCTCTTTTTTTTTTTTTTTCCTTCCCCCTCTTTGCCTGGTCTTTCACTGCCTCTGTTTGTGGACAGATTTCCTCTGTCTGCTGCTTCTCATATATATCTGAAATCTTATATTGGCACCTGCACTTAAAACCTTCTGAAATACAAATATTGCAGATGTTCCTAGATTGGACTTCTTTTGCTGCTTGCAGTAATAACACTGGTCCTATTACTAGAAATTAGTATATATAAAAAAGAATTCAGTATTCTATGTATGTAACACTGAAATAGCAGGAAAAACTAGTAGTCTAAGGCTGTGCCCTTGCACTGTAATCTTTGGAAGAAATAAGAATTCCTTTTAACTTTTGAATTTATACTATATTTTTTCACCTCCTTTGATAGGGTTTGCCTCAATTGCAGTATGGCATTTGACTCCCTGTGGTTTTTTTCCTCCTGGAAAACTGGAATCCACAATAGTGTTTCAATCACAAGTCCCTTTGATTATTCTGGATGCTGGAGGCTGTTGGGACCCCATTCCTGATCCAGTCTATGTGAAAGCAGGGAGCTTTCTTTGGGCAGAACAATTTGTGAAGCTACAGCCTCAGCTGTTTTTGAAAAAAGTCCTGTCCTGCTTAAAAAACTAGCAACAACCAAACAACAAAAAACCCCAAACAACACAGCAAATGCTAGAAAATTTGGCTCTGAGGATTTATAATAGATTCTTATGGGATTTGAAACTAATCCTGATCCTATTGCGAAAAGGTTGAGAAAGGCTTCATCTCAGACAACCATGTCAGTCTGTGTAACTGCCTCATACATGGGAGGTAACTCTGTTGATAACTTCAAAAGTGAATACACACTTATCATATCTGGAAGTGGTTTATTGGGCTGAGTTCTATAAAAACATCTATGAGCCTCAGTATCTTGCAGTTTGACCCACCTCTGTGAAATCTAACCATCCCAGAATTAGCACAGCTATTTTTTTTTTGATTCTGCCAAACCATCTTTGAGATGAGCTGACTAGAAAATACAAATTAAGCATGTTAAAATGAAGCCTCCAAGAAAACAGTCTCCCATGAAAGACCTTAGCCTGCACAGGGGAACCCTGAGAATTTCAGAGGTTGGACCTGAAATTCTGCGGCTTTCTGCTTATGGAAGGTAAAAAGAACCATCTTGAAATCAGACAGACAGAAGTGGCTGGCTAGTGAAGGAGGTGATCCTCACTTTATCTTGTTTGATTTCATTGCTCGCAGTGTTGAAAGCTGTCTGCAGTGTATGGTACTTTGTACTTCTCCTTAAGCCTCAATTGCTTTTATACCATTGTTCTGAGGAGCCATTTAGAGAATTTTGAATCACTGGGATGATATGATTCAGTCCTAGAGTACTCCAAAGCACAAAGGCCCTATTGTCCTACCGTGTTACCAAAGTGTTGTAAGGGAGACCTTGCCATTTGTAGCTTTGGAATAGTTTGTCATGTTTCAAGCATGCCCCCCCACCAAGGAAAATCCTTAATAAAGTATGTAACTTAGAGATGAAACCTACTCAGTACCCTTCCCACACAGTGTGTACATGCCTTTGGATAAGGCACCACTAGTACAGTCTGCATTTCCTCTCAACAGGTGTCATATTTCCAGGACCTGCTTCATGAGTGGGTACATGTATTCACTAATAAGGAACTACGTTTTATTAAATGATGTGATTATAGCTTAATTCTTTAAGAATTTTGCACCAGTTTTAGAAATGTGTGGTTTTAAGTTAAGGCTGCAGTGAATTGTCATCCCAGCTAACATAGTGGAAGTACCTCTGAATGTGGAATTGAACTGTTTATCAACATTTACCAAGCTGTTGTTGCTATAACATCACTAGCTTTATTTGTATCCATCCTCAAACAGTATTTAAACAGGGCAGTTGTTATAACTGAAGAGGAAATTCACTGAAATATAATAAAGATTTTTTTGTAATCAGAACATTTTAGAGAGGCTAAGGGCATTGGTTTAACTAACTTAGTTTCTGCTGGGTTTCTTATTTCCCCATTTTAAATGGAATGAAATTTTACTGGCTGAAATTCTGCAGGTATCTACTTAGGGTGAAGTGGTGGTGGGTGGGAAAAGGCAAAGCCCTTTCCTTCTTCCCTTAGATCTGAACATCAGCAGGGCAAAACTCCCTTGTGCTTCCTGGATGACTGGGCAGAGAGATCCCTTGAGTACCTAAGGAAGCTGTCTCGCTCCTGTCATGTGGGTTTTTACAGCCAATTACATCACATTCTCTGGGCTCTTACATTTCTTATCCCCAGAAAGTTAAGAATAGGAATACTTTTTTTTGGCCTTGTATTACTTTATTTCTCCCTTTTTGTACTTACTGAATAAATTCAATGAAGTTTTTATCAATGTTCAGGAAAAATAATAGAGTAAGGCAATGGTGTTTTCATTAATATAAGCAATTTCTATACAAAAAGGATTTGGGCCTGTTAATAGGGAGGAACTATTCTGTAGCAGTGTTTCCTGTACATCTGTGCTAAAGTGGAGCACATCTCATCCCAGCAAGGGAAGTGCAACATATTAGAGACAACCTATAATATGAAATAGAAAAGGTGTCCAGATGAATGCATAAAAATCCCTTTATCACACTGGTATTTCTGTCACCATCTTCTGACCTGGGCTGCCCTACCAGCATGAGTATAATGAGAAGTTATTGATCTGTCTTTATTATGTAGTATACATAACATGCACCACAGCTAATCTGAAAAGTGCCAAAAGTGCATTTTTAACTGTGTGACGTGACTTGTTTTACTGGAAAACACCCTAGATGAGAGATGTACAACAGTGTATAGTATGAACAAGGTTTTTAGAATACTTTTGGTGAACTTTAGGCAGTGTTTAAAAACTGTGATTCCACAGGATGTTTTTATCTGATAAAATATTAGTAGCGTTACATCTGAGATCTACTGTTTTAATGTCATGCTATTGTTACGTGTCCCTTCTCTGTCTACAGGACTGTACAAAATCAGTCATTCACTTTTCGGGTAGCATTATTCAAGAGTTTTGTTAAAGTCAGTATTGAGCTATGGTGATTCACACTTGCTGAAGATCTAGTCCAAGGTTCATAAAGCACACTGAAATAAGAGATAACAGGTACCACAGAAATGTAGAGAGATAAATGGAAGAAAACAATCTTCAATTTTTACCAGTGGAAACTACAAAAGTCTGAAAGAAAATATTAGGCACATCATAACTTCAATATGCAATGACTTGTGTCTGTCTGATATCAGTTCTGTATTTTTTATACGTAGTAAATTATCCTGCTTAAATTTAATTTTGTTCCTTCACCCCAGATAAGCAATAGTCAAACTGGTCCTCTTGGAATTACAGCTGCTAGATTTTGGGCATGAATGGGGTTTTTTAAAATCCTTTTGGCTCAGTCTGTTAGTTAGAAATATTCAGTTTAAAAGTGAGAAACTGTTTAAAATGCTATACGTACTTTCAGAATGGTTGGTTGGAAAATTCAGCTTTATCATGCTTAGTTTTGCTGGGGGGATTGAACTTCATGTTGCAAACTGGATTATCATGATACAAATGATTGAGAAGAGGAAGGCATCTCAGTGACACATGTGGTAATCTCTGTCAGTTTTGAGAGCCAGCTATTCTTTCTGCTTTTGCCCCAGCAGAGCATTGGGGAATTTAGTTTGGGAACCCTGACCAGGGATCTTGGGAGCCAAATCAGGAATGATGTCTGTTTGAACTGGCAGACAGTGAATGACTGACACTGAGGATAAGTAATCCATGTTGTGAAACTTTAAGGTTCCATTAGTTTTGAAAAAGTACTTACTGTCACTACTCCTGAAATACTAACCTTTTGAGGCATAGAGGTCTGTCCTTTTGAATATTCTTGAATAAAGCATAAGGTAGCATAATGCCTCTTGTAGGCATTATGCATGTGCATCCCATGGTGAAAAATGTGTGTCCTTGGGCCTGATGGGGCAAATTCTTCCCTTGGTTACACCAGAGAAAACGCAGAGTAAAGTTGTAGCTGTTGCTGACTTCTTCAGTACTTGGTGATGCAAATGAGGGCTGAATTCATCCCTCTGCCTATATCTGGTATTTTGCGTAGAAATGCTCACTGTGCTGAAACATACTCACATTTGCAAGAATGTGTCTGTGTAGTTTACATTTTCAGTTTTAATTTTTGAACCATGTGTAAGAGACTCCAGGGAACAGTGTGTACTGTCAGCAGAAGTTATCTTTTTGATGAATCAGGCACATTGTTTGTAACCCCGCGTTTGATAGACATGTTGTAATAAGGTCCTGAACTGCTTACTGTGTCTTTATGTACCTTCCCGCTCAGCAGTTGTAACTATTGTGCTGCTTGACCTATATTAATGGTACTACAAACAACAAGTTTAACCATTAACTTGTGAGCCCTGTTTAAATGGATTTTGCCAAGAGATGAGAACTGAAGATTTAAGGAGGTAAAAAATTAAAAAGAGGGCTACCCCATGTGAAGTTTTTTAGTGCTTACTGATCTGATGTGAAGGGTGGGAAGGAGTTCAAATGCTAACATCATATTATGGTCTAAACAACCATTCAAGGTATGGAAAAGCCTTTCTTAGATGTTTTGTTCATTAAATAACTCGTAAATTTTATCTGTTTGGTTATTCCAATGAGGCTTGCTTGCTGTATTATCTGTGTCCATACACACTGTAGCAAGAACAGGCTGAGAGGTTTACACTGAAGAGGGGTAAATATTGCCTACTAGTGCTGCCTGGGAAAAGGGAAACTGGCTCCCTAATAACTTGTGAGGAGATGGTGAAAGCTAGAAAGAGTTCAAGCAAAAGGAGCTAGACTAATGCTTTAGGTATAGAAAGAGCTGTGTGATTTTTAGCTTGATTTAGTTGGGCTGCATCCCAGGAACTTAAGTTCTCTGTGCAGAACCTGAATTTTAGAGCATTTAATAAAAGCCCAGACTCTGATTTCTGATATATATATATATATATATATGGCTACATCACCTCAGAAATAAGCAACTGAATAGTCAACTGTAGCAGCTGATCCATGGTGGGTGCCTCCTGTGTGCACAAAGCCAACAGCAAACATGTGATGGTTCAATATCCGGTGTGATTTGATCCTTCATGGAAAAGTGATTCTGTGTTTCTAAGTTTATTGACATCAGTGATCTTTGACTGAGGTCCTTAAAAGGTAGGCATGCAAAAGTTAAGTTGGGGGAATGCGGGGGTGGGAAGCGATATGCTCTGGGATGTCCTGCCAAAACCTCAGTCTTCCCTGATAAAGCTGCCTCATCGTATGCAGGCAGGCATTTAAATCTGCTACTGTTTCCATTTGGTGGTTATCTCTCTCTGCTGGGATTTCACCATTCTGGCTCCACAGGGCATATGCAGGTGTCTTGTGCAATCTAAGCGTGTGTCCTGCTGGGTCCTGCTGACTGACAGTGCCAGAAATATGTGCTTTAGCTAAAAGCAGTAGCTGATATTCAGAGGTTCGAATGTCTGTCTCACTGTCTGCACCTGAGCTGTTGTTGGGTATAGTTACAACTATGAAATAAGCATTAGGTATCCCTGCATACAGTCAAAACAGAACACGGGGGAAAATCCCTCACATTGATTGCAGAGTCTGTTGCAAGGGCTGTTACAGAAATGCAGAATCGCTTGTTTTATTTAAGGTACACCAAAACATCCTGTTAGAAACATGCTTTAGAAGTGTGTGGTATTTGTGTATTGTGGTCCTTATTTCACTGTAGTGCAAGCAAGGTGAGTAGAACTGTATCTGTCTTGTCACTAATACAGAATTTTGACTGAAGCAGGCAAACTGAGACAAATCCTTGTCAACCCTTACCTCAAGAAGTGTTGACTGAGATCTTTAGTCCTTGATTTGAAGATGCAATCAGCTTGGTAAACATTTAATTAAATGACTAAAATCTTTATAATAGGAAGGGAAGCAGTGAACAGTACTCTCAACAATTTAGTGTTGAAGGTAAGTTAGGGAGGGAAGCTCAGACTTCTCTAACCAGGGATTTCCTTGTTCTTCTTGGATTCCTAAAGATAAAGAGGCACAAAGTCATTCTTACAAGGAAGTGATCTCAGTTAGAGTCAGAGGGGAAAAAACAGAAATATCGGGGAAAGCTTATTGTGAGCAAACAAAAATGCAGTTGTGTCAACAGAATTTTTCTTGCCTGTAAGTTTCTGTAGTTGCACTTTTCATGATGCCAGTATTTCCCAAAGTTTCCATTTAAGTAGTTAAACTGGTAAAAGCCCCTGTGTACAGGCGAACCCCAAGAGTTATTTTTGCTTACAGTAGTTATTCCTGAAATTCTATGGAAATAAGTTCAGCTGAGGAAAATGTGTTTTCAAGTTTGTCCATAAGTTTAGCTGCATTAATTTCTTTAATCTGAATTAGCAGGCACAGTTTTGCTTCACCCAGGGCAAAGGTAGGAGCAGGGCAGGCCTCGCTGGCTACTCTTCTCTTTTTGCCTATCCCTTCAACTCGGAAGCAGCTCTGCTCAGAATGAGGTCGGAGCACGGTGATTTTGTTCTGAACATTAACTTTTGTTCTAGCAGCTGTGCTGGCTGGCACCCATGCAAGGAAATGTAGCATTTCCCACTGTATTGGTACAACAGTATGATTTTTATTTTGCTCTGAGTCTAATGGGCACGTTCCGGCTCGTAATCATGAGAGGGCCTGGCAGATGAGCTTTTGAGATGCTTGTGAACAACTCTGGTGAGCAGCTCCCCTTGGTTTTGTGTGTTCAAACTGCCTTCTGGTGACTCTAGGTGGGAAGGCTTGTTTACTTTCTAATTTAAAGCATCTTGTATAGGATTTCACATGTTACCTTGACGGGAAGTAAGGCAAAAATCTAAAATTTAATGAACTGACCATTTTTCGGCAGTTTTCAGGTATGTGAGAAAAGAAAGAAATTGTCACAGAATGTGACCCGTACAAATATGTGCAAGGCAGGTTAAATCAGAGCAACAGTTTTAATTTCATGGCTTGTTATAGCTTGAAAAATAGTTGTCTGCCAAGAGGAGTATTCTGTGACCCAGTGACAATGAACTGACACAACTGAGCACAGTTCAGTTACTTTTTGTTCATTTAGTTGGTCTCTCTACCCTGCATAAAGTCAGTCTCTATTCTGCAGCAGCTGTCATGCTGGGACAGCATCTCTTAAATATGTTGATACTTTCTGTGCTGAAAGGTTAGTGTGAGCTGTCTGAGAGAATTTTGTCCTGTATCACAGCTATAAACCTTATCTCAGTAAATAGAATAAAGCTTGGCTAATGATCACCAACTCTTTCAGGGAATAGGCTTGAAAAGGTAGTAATTTCCTTTGACAATGCAGAAAGCATCATTGGGAAAATAGTCTTCATTACGTATCAGTGAAGATAAGCAGCCTTTTTCAGGCTGTGTTTTCCCATAAGGAATACAAGCCTGGTGTGTGTGGCTAGCGTGATGGGTATATCTGTTTCTGAGAATTTGTACCTGAAGCCCATGTTCTTCTTACACAGAACTCATATTGAAAGTTAGTGGAAGATTTTCATGTCTTTGGATTACATGACTTTATATACGTGTGTGTGTGTGTGTATATGCCAGCTCAGAGATAAGAAACTCATTAGAACCATCAGGGACAAATTGAAATAACTTGTGTTGATTATGTGGCTCTTCTGAAATGGAGGGTTGCCAGCTGGAGGCAGCCATACGCATGTACAAGTTTGCAGCTGGGAGGGCAATCGGAATTCCTTAACAACTATGTGGTGCTTGTATTATTGCAAACTACGTGTAAGGTAAAGCTCAGGAGCAGAGAAATATGTTGTGGAAAGGCAAGAAAAGGACCATGTTTGCAAACATCGACATTTAAAGTTCTTAATAAGACAAAGTGAGCATTATACTGAAATCTCATGAGACACTTTGGGATCCCCATGTACATGTCTAAGAAAGGTAGATAGAAAAAACTATACAGGATCAGAGAGTCTTAATTTGTACCCAAAACACTGAGGCATAATCTTACTTATTCACTACAAATAGGGGCTTTCTCTAGCTTAATCTGTTTGGACTTTTAATGACTTTTCAACTGACACACAGAAGCAGCTCTTTTAGCCCAAGAAGCTTTTCTTTCTCAGCCTCACTTAGTTGCTTTAGCTCTGGACTTCTCAGTGCTTGCTTTCCTCCTTTTATTACTTGTTCCATCAGAGCACCTTTTTATACAAGTTTCAGCAATGCTACTCACTCCAGTGACCTTATTTGGCAGTTATTCAAACGGATGCACTGGTTTCTAAATGAAATAGTTCTGCTTCATTCATTTCCTTGTGCTTGTATCTGCCACCTTATGAACTCTACAGTACTACACACAGGTTATCAAAAGTTGTTCTATTAAATTATGCATTAACCAGCAGTATATGTTTACACTGTGTATGTTTAATGGCATAATATTACAAGCATTGCATAGTGTAAGGACAATAGCTCAGTAAAAAGTATATTATGAGGTAAAAACCTGAACTAATCAAGATTTGAAACTCTGTGTAAAATGAGAAGTTTGGCTAGAGCAGCCTTGGGAGTTTACAGACTATAAAATGTAGCCTGTGCAGATTGTCATCCCCTGTCTTTATGTGGGAAAACACCTTGAGCTCAGTAGGAGTTTTACCAGTGTAAGAGTTATAGGGCTGAAGCTCAGATGCAGCACTATAGAATTTCAGCTGTGCCAAATTATGTATTTTTAAATGACTTAAACATTTTTATAACTGCTGATATTTGAAGAATGTCTTAATGCTTTTTTTTTTTTCACAATGCAAGCACCTCTATCAGCCTTACATTAAAGGGATGCTGAAAGCAGATGATGAATCTTATGAGCAAATGTTGCACACCTCTGAGAAATATAATTAAACTGTTCTTGCTGGCAGATTCATGAAGAGATTCATAAGAGAATAAGGCAGTTATTTGTAAGCTGCATCAGGAAACAGAGATATATGCCTGCCTCTGCTGTCCTATTTGTTGGTTTTGGTTGTGCAGAACTAGCATCCAGGCATCCAAGCCAATCTGTGTCCCTGTTCTGATAGCTACTAGTATGTATGGCGAATACTAGTATGTGCTCTGAGGTTTTTGTGATCTTAGGACATGAAAGTAAAGGCAAGGGTTATACTCCTTTAGATTTTGGATAGAGCTAGGAATGAAGTGATTAAGTACTTTACAGAGACAAATGAGATGGGAAGGTGACAGTTCTTTCGATTATGGTCTGTCTTCATCTGGAAGGCTGGTATGAGTGTGAGACATGAAGAGAACTTTTGCTTCAGAAAATTATTTTCACAACAAATGGCACACTGCTTTGTAACTGAGCTCTTTCTTTGCCTTTCAAATAAGATTCTTGCATGACCGCATCATTTTTGTCACAAGTGTTGTCTTTTGTCACAGCTGGTCTACCTGGTATATTTGATCCAAAATTCCTGGTCTTGGCCACCTGTTGCCAATGCTTCTTGGCCATTACTGTATTCCTAGAAAATACATACTCCCCATAACAGTAAACATTGCAAGACTTAATGCTTTGAGGGTGAAGACAAATTGCATACTCTTAGTGTGTTGGTTACACTGTACACATAGGACACTGGTCCATTCTGCATTGGGATGGTGTAGGTCCTGAATGTCTCTTCCTTACATATTGGCAAATAAATATGTTGGCAGGCTCTGATCAGGCTTCTCTGGTCCGGGGCTGCTCATGTCTCTGTCCTTGAGTTGCCAGCTGTGGTAACTCTTCCAGCCATGCTCATGGAAGGTCAGTGTAGTGTCCCTTAGTGCGGAATGTGGGAAGCATGCACCAAACAATTCTTTCATGACCCTCACTTAAAGTGACATCTCATATTATGCAAGACTTAATGGTGTTTTTTATAATGTTTTTAGTATTTATTCTTTGGGGAGTAGCCTGGGCGTGTGTACAATGGAATGAGCCAAATGGCTCTTCACAACAGCTGTGGTAAATGTACAAGTGATTTTGATGCTTTGAAAACAGGAAAAAATCCTCTTGTGTTGCATCATTCTGCCTGGGAAGTGCTCAAAGTTATTGTGACAGGACTGTATTTTGAGCAATTGTTGGTGATTTGTTTTTTAGCACACAAAGAAAGTAATAAATCTGTCACCCTGAAAAATCAGGTTGTGACCTAAAGGAAGGAGCAAATTGTGGCTTTAGGTAAAAAAGAGTGACCTGTCTAGGAGGGTCATTTATCATTATAACAAAATTGCTGGTGCTCTCCTAAGCTGACCAGGAAGAAAGGCTGTGGTAAGCAGAATTGAGGGATGCAAGCATCCGAATATTTTTAACTGATCAATATTTTCAGGATTTACAAGCAGCCAAAAACCTGTCAGCATGCAGAGTAAGTTCACTGTGCGTTTCTTCTAAGAAAGAAAACAATGAAGAAAGAACTTATTTTGGCAATTAAAAATGAAACACATTTTATATTTTGTATCGGTACCTTAATTCAAAACTGTATCCTAGTGCAGATGCCCTGAGCAGCCTGTATGTCTTGTACAGTGATACAGGTGAGAAACCAAACTCCCAAGAAGAAGGTTGAAAAAAATAAATAAGGAACAACATAAATCTCTTCAGGGTGGGGTTAACATTACTTTCTAGTGCTGTGTGTGGCACATGCGGAGTGTCTCAGAACTCACTTGTAATATGTGGTTTCCTTGTTTGAAAGTAACAGACCCAAAGCGGTTCTGGTTAAAAAAAGAAGCAACTCCCCAAACTTCCTCTTAGCCATCATCTATTCTCTCTTATCCTATATGTAAATAGTTTTATGTGTATCTTATTAATAAATAAAAAAAAAGGCAGAGCAAGTTGAGTGCCATAACTGAGATTGGCAGAGATTGCATCCATTGCAAAGGATATGTTCAATGAGTTCAAGTGTGACCTGCATGGAATATCAGCTGAACATGTTCTGAAATACAAGTTTGACAAGAAGAGTTCTCTTTATGTCATTATTCTTAAGTATCAAACCCCTCTCAGAATTTAAAATACTTCGGGTTAATTCTAAAAAATATTTGTCTGCTGTTCAGTCTCTCCTAGTTGTGATTTTTCCCTTTAATCTGCTTTTACAGAATTCACAAAGGCGTAATGAGAGTGGGGGGAGAAAAACCCAATGCAATTTCTTGTACAGTAATTTTCATGCCAATTGCTAATTTCCACTGATTGCCCTAGTGCAGGAGTGTCTTATCAGACCAGAACATCCAATGCTAAAAACCAATTCTAACATGTTTAGAAAAGCGTTTATGATTCAGGCTATTGCTTGTCATGAGGCATTACCAGCATTATACTGTATTAGGAATGCCTAACAAAGCTATTTTAATAAAATCTGTGAGGGCATTTTAATATATCAAGGCTGGTAAAGTACTGTACACTTTGAATGCATTATAAAGGCATTAAGATAAAAGTCATGTAGAAGGTAAAATAGGAATTTTGAAAGATGAACTGCTTTTCTAATGCACATTGATAATACTAATTTTATTGTGGATTTACTGAGGAAATTAGTATAATTTTAAGCATAAGTTGACTACATGGCAGCGCCAAACTCTGGTGTATTTCTGCACCAATCTGCCCTGTCAGATCTTACCACTGTGGAGGACCAGGCTGGACTGAAAGCACTTAAGTGAAGTTTCACAACTTCATGACTGAAGCTTTCGTGCTTTAAAAAGATTACTCTATTTTTCAGCAATTCCTCCAGTTTCAGGACTCAACAGAGTTACCCTGAAAAAAAAGGTGTCCTAAACTTGTCATTAGATAGCAACGTTTTCATCTTACTCTTTCCTGAAAATGTTGATAGTGATTTTTATCCTGATAGTATGATTTTTTCCCTTCCCGGCTTATAATTTAAAAAGGAAATAAAAAATTTCTGTTACCAGTATGTCTCCAATGTATTTTGCTCAATTGTGGCTTAATAATGTAGTACAAAATATTGTGAGTCTGTGCTCAGAAATATTTTATTGTATTTGATACATACCCGTAAAATAAACTAGATTACTCTGCATGTCAGATTTGCTTTCAGTGAAAAACTGAATTAACTCTTTTCCATCTGAGACTCAGCTTCAGGAATTAAAAAGATATGCCTAGTAATAAGTTTTTGACTAAGTGCAGATTTCCAAAAAAGCTTTTGCCTATTATTTTCAATTACTATATTACATCACAGAATCACAGAATATTCTGGTTTGATTTTTTTGCTGCCATTAAGCACATATTTACAGGGTCATGTAGTGATAGGACAAGGGGAAATGAGAATATACAAAACTTGGATGTATAATCCAAAGTCAAAAGTACTTAGACTTTAAATTATTGTCAAATATGTGGATAATCCTTCCTTCCCAATATATATGGGTTAATCCTATTAACTATTTATGAAACTCTCATGAAACTCTTAACCAGATAAAATGTTAAGTGTTCTGATTTCTTAATGTCCTGTTAGTAGAGAAACCGTTTAATGTCTACAACATCCACTGTTCTTGTTTTGCTCCTATTTATTAATTAAGTTCTAAAGTGCAGTGCATTTTCCCTGCATCCTTTTTCCTGCCTGATAGGAGCCATAGATGTTTCTAATGAGTTCCTTTATATCTGTTACTTTTAAAGAACTTCCTGATTTAGATGTGATATGTTATTAGGACAAAGGTGGCAGGTTTTGTTTGGCCAACTTATTTTCTTGCTATTTTTGGAAAAAAAATGTGCTTGTATTGGGTACCATAGATTGGCACTTAGATGAGGTTGGGGCAAGCAGCTAATCAATCACATCTGGATAATAGACATCAGTGATATTGCTTTGCAAGGTTTACCCTCTTTGATTTATACTAGGGGATTGTTTTTTATGGGACTTTTAGAATATTTGTCACTGAATAATGTTTTTATGACCAAGCCACAAACACAAAGCCAATATTTCTTTTAACGCTGTCAATCAACACTGTGATTAAATCTGTATGTATTTTGAGAGCATTAAGACTGGATGCTGTCAAGTGCGATGAACAGAAGATGCTTCTAAGACAATAGTGGTATTTGGCCTAAATTGCTATTGACCATCACCTTGTGCAGTCACTTACAAGAGGACGATATGAAAATACAACTAAGTCAAAATGACAGCATTTAACAGGCAGCCTGTACTCTCCTTACAAGGATGTAAAACTCTGCATAAGCTAAAACATAATGGAGTCTGGAGCCATTGTCTATTAAGTATCAAGGAAAATCCAGCTAGGACACATTAACTTTTAACCTGTTTCATTGACTGTGAAGTGTTTAAAATCTTTACTATAGTTCAGTTGCAATGAAATTTAAAATTTTTAAAAACTGTTGTGAAGATGAAATGCATACTTGCTGGTGGTATAATGAGCCATGGTTATCTGTAGTGATGTCCTGGCTTGTAAGCAATAGTAGGAGAACAAAAGACTGCTCATAAATTGAATCTGGAGGTTTGCTGTGGGGGAAAAAGTCACTATGAGTATCGTGAAGCAGTGGAGTAACTGTAATCAGTCTTGGAGGTTTCCTGAAACTGGAAAAGTCCTGAGAAACCTGGTCTGGATTCAGTGCTGAAGCTGCTTTGAATGGGAGGCTGGACAGAGATGCTCTGAGATTCTGTCCAGAAGGGATGATTATATTCTTATTTTTCCCTGAAAGATTAGGTGTTGAGATTTTTGGAATGGGCCAGTAGGGCTGGATCCTCCAGTGGAGTTTTCAGATGCATGCAAAAGGGGTTTGGAGCCTAACTGGGTACAGAGGGCTGTGCCTTTGGGAATCTGTTCTTACCCCAGCCTCAAATATCTGAAAGGTTTTAGTGATTCTGGTGAACTCATTGGCACATACCCAGAGCAAGTAGTCTGCCATTTGATGGCAGTGTAGAACATGGAGTCACCAGGCAGCTGCAATGAAAGCTGTCAAAATCTGTAGAAAATCACAATTTTGGGTAGGTGATCAGGGCAAAATGCATGTGGGCACAAGGAAGATATGTGATCAAGTTCCCTTTAAATACACTGAGACTTGACTGCACTGATAAGATAAAACTAAGACATTACAAGTGAAGCAATGGAGACTTGGCCTGTAGCTTACAGTCAAAATTAAATGCCATTTTAACTGTGTATCCTTGAGGAAAACTACAATGTAAATTGAAGAGAACTGCATGTTCCTCAATGCTATGCAGAGGAGGTATCACAATGAACAAATCATATCTCACTGTTTGTAAACTAGTGTTTTGTCTTTAATCTACCAGTGGACAAACTATTCTGATGCCCTTCTGTTGTTTGCTTTGGTCACTCTGATCCTCATGTACTAGTGCTTGATTCAATTCCAAAGCATCCCTGCTAACCAGACATTGTTATTAAAAGCCAACATATTTCTGATAGTTTATTAGGAAAGACTGATAATATTCAGCAAGATAGACTGCAGCCTTACAGTGCCTGGTTTTGCATGGCTCTGATCAAACACATTTGCAGCAGAGCAGGGTCCGTCAGGGTAGTGGAGAGGAACAACATCCTCATTCCTCAAAGACAAGTCTATCACAAATACCACATGCTTCCTTTTCAAAACCTTTGCATTAACACATGAACTAGTATTTCCTCCTGCTGTCTCAGACTGCATATCCCCATGCTTAGGAGTCCA
This sequence comes from Pseudotriccus pelzelni, assembly GCA_035584735.1. Taxonomy (NCBI): domain Eukaryota; kingdom Metazoa; phylum Chordata; class Aves; order Passeriformes; family Tyrannidae; genus Pseudotriccus; species Pseudotriccus pelzelni. The sequence goes on from JAWMRA010000005.1 coordinate 21,934,143, forward strand.
AAGCATCAGAGCTATATTGGGACAGTGTTTTCCAAATAATGTAGTCTTGTGTTGTAAAATTGCTTGCTCTAATTTTGTATTTTTCTCCTAATTTGTTTGTTATGCTATGTGGATGGGAGGTTATGCAGAAGGAAACTAGAGGAGTTGTATTTTGGGGCCATGCGAATAAATGCAATAGTTACTGCAAAATAAAGGGCTGCAAGGAACAATACTGGCAACTATTACCCGAATTTCAGCAGTTCTGCACTTGGATGTGATGCAGATACACCGACCATCAGAAGGGTGTGGGGAGGTTTGCCGTATGGATTATTGGTATGATGAAATGTGCCTATTCAGGATGGCAGCAGAGTTTCAACTGAACAATATGGGGAACTAGAGAGGAAATCCAATAATTGGAACTACTATTATGATTTAATTTCCCAGCAGCCTGTAAGGAGGAAAGAAATCCAACCTCACCCCCCCAAAAAAACCCTGCAAACCAGAACAAATGTAGATATGAGGACAAAAATGCAGATACTACAACATCTGTATTAATGTGATACATATCACTACAGATGACTCGTAAGTGAAATACAAAGCAGAAAAGGGCATATATCCACCTCTAATCTGTTGTCTCATGGTAGTGACTAATAATTGATGCTTTGTAATGTATCTAGGACCCCTAAATGGTATCTGATTTTCATTAGATTAGTGTATGGTGATCACAGATGCCCAGTATTTTTCAAAATACTGGGATATTTTAGAAATATGAGGATCTACATTACAGAGTTTTGAGAAGGGAGAGAAAAGGCACTCTAGAGGTACTACTAGGAAGAAGAATAGCTCAGAGTATCCTAGACACACTGTCAAGGAGTAGTATCCTATTTGGCTTTTCCATGCATGCTACTTCCACCTTGAGTAATACCAGCTTGAAAAAGCCAGCTCTGAGCATAGGCACAGGTATGAGGTTAGATGCCAGCTGCATACCAGACACTTAAGACATGAAAGAAAACTCTTGACTCAGACAATGCTTTTAAAGCAACCAAGATAACGAACTAAAATTCCTAAAATACAGGATGTCCTGCTGCAGGAGGGGCCATTAAGAAGGAAATGGAAGGAAGCTGGACAATCCCAAAGAGAACCATTCACACAAACTTATTTTCAAGATCAAATCCAAAACCCAACTATGGGAAGTAAAGTTATACAAGAGAAATCATTGCACCTAATGAACTTTCTACCACCTGTTGTCTTAAAGGGGATATGGTCAGTGTTGGCAGTTTCAATGAAGGATCTGACCTTACTCTTAGGCATTTGATAAGCTTTCATAAAATGAAGGTATTTGATTTGTATATTATGAAATGATGCAAAAAATAATAGATCTGATATATTTTGATAAGGCTTAAAATAATTGATAAATATGCAATAACTTTAGCTATACAAAACAGTCTCTAAAGAAGCTTAGTGCCTGCTCCTAATCCCTCTTTAACTCATTCGGCAAATCTTTGAAATCTGTTTTAGGTAAAGTCTTAACATTCAGGAATTTGTTTTTACTCATTATTAAGCTGTTTATTTGTTTTATTTTTTCTAGTTATCTTATAGCCATGGAGCTTTGTAAAGAAAATGTTATTAACAGTATTTTTGTGCTAAATACAAACATCAAATCAAAATACCCATCAGCATTTGCCTTGTGCATGTGCTTAAGCATATATATTAAAATGCATTTAATATATATAAACTTCATTATTGATGTGTGTAAACATATATGGATATATACAAGCATACATATGTGTTTATATGAAAATATATGGATATTAAATGTACAAATGCTGTAGCTACTCACTCTTGTTTGAGAGAAAACAGTTTTGGAAACAATTAAAGGATCCATTCAATAAAATTGAATTGCTTCATTTAGTTGGGTGGAGATTTTTGTAAGAAATGACAGGAGAATGCAAACATCTGACAACAAAAGACCATATCAGAAAACTGCAGTTTGATGTGGAACACAGAACTAATTTGTTTTAATTCAGTAAGATGCATAGGAAAATGTGACAGAATATTTTTGGGGTTTGTTTTTTGCATTCTAATTAATATTAATACATTTTAAGTGTTCTCTCCCATTACATTTTTAATTGTGTTGGAGAAATGTGCAATGTAGACTTCTCCTTCTCAGACAAAGTGTAATACTGTGGAAAAATATTAAGCTAAAGAAAAAAATAATCCTGGAACATTCCCACTGGCATCCACACCAGGTAGTTCTTAAATATCAAATGGATGTACATGACAATTAGCTCAGGCTTTGCCTTAGAGAAGCACAGAACGGGATGCCAAAATTCTTATCCTATGGTGCAATAAATTCTTTTTTATTAGCAGAGCTTCAGTTTTCAGTTAAAAGCAACCAAAACTTGTGCTATGTACTTTATTCTCTTTATGATGTTACTCAGTGCTCCTTCATGGAGCAACTGATGCAACTCTTCACAGATAAGAGAACTGATAGCAAAAAAACTACTGTAAATTCAAATACTTTGAGTGTGGTTAAGATTGATTTCTACTGCAAAGAAAATATTTCAAACTATCCTATTGCTGGTTGCTTTTTTTTTCCTATTTATTTTACACACATGGAAAAGTAATATAAGCTGTGCAACATCAATCATTCAATAGGGCCTGTTTCTCCTGTCAATGCTACTTTTCTTTTTAGGTTTTCCATGCAACCGCACTTTACGTAGATAACAGTGTTTAATGCATTTGCTCATTAAGCCAAAAGTAGCAATAATTTTGCAGCTGTATTTTCCCAATGTATGGAATATTCTACTGTGTTTTGAAAAGCGTAATGCACATCTCTGGCATACAGAGTCGTATTCTTTTAGAAGGTAAATGCTTTGGAGTATTAGGAGGCGTGCCCTAATCAGGCTAAATGTCAAATCATTGCCCATTAAGGGCAAAATGAAGTATGGACACTCTTAAAAAATTGATTGTCTGTATCAGTCTAAGAAATTATTCGGGATTAGCTAGACCTGACACAAGAGAGACAAGAGCTGATGGCATGACTTGGGTTGCGCTGAGGTTCTATTTTGGTACTCTGAAAGAGTTTGCTCATGATCACAAAATTTCTAAGTGATTCCCATTTCAAAAACATGCAAAGTTAGTGTGTTTATACTACAAAAACCCAATTACACATTTGTTTCCCTGATTTGTTTTGAGATCACTGAAGATGAGAATTCAGCCTTATCTAAATTCTGACAGCTGTTCAGAATGTTTACATACTGTCTACATGAGCATGCTTTGTCTCTACACAGCAGCTAGAAGACTTCACGTCCCTTCAGGAGGATTTTTTTTTCCTATTCAACTTGACTAAACCCCATGGCTTTTCATCAAATAAACACCATCTCTTCTGTTTAGAAAAGTGCTCTACTTGGACTGTTCTGGCACTGATTTGGGATAATACTTGCCTGAGAGGGAAGTCTAGCTTTAGGTTATCCTGAACCTTAAAAGTCAGAAGTCCCTTATATTTAAGAAGCCTACAGTTTAAATTCAAAACAATTAAAATCAATCAAAACATTGTGCCAGTGTAACGGCTTGGCACTATTGTTTTGGCATATCTTCAGTATGACTTGCTTACCCTATGATCTTTATTCAGGTAAAAAGTTAATTTTTGCTGACTGTTGATACAGTAGGGTTGTCCACAATCCTCCATGTAAGAGCTGAATGCCTCCACCAATGAGCACCAGTGCATAGGTATTGGTAGCATGGGAGCTGCCTGACAGTGGTACACAGTGGAAAAGCTTGTCTGCACATTCTATGTATCTCAGGTGACATCTGAAGGAGAAAACCATTTTTGTTGCAAGACTAGATATTTTTCCTGCAGGACCAGTAAGTTGTCACAGGACTGATGAGTTTCTTTACTTTTATTTCAGATGAGTTTCCTTACCTTCTCTCATCAGGCCAGTGTCAGGGGAGACTGCACACGGATAGACTGACATATCATTTCTTGGCCGTGTCTGTGTTCTACCTCCCACATTTTTGAAACACCAAACACATCCAAAGGCTTTGCTTCACTGTTTCTGGTTGGTTGTGATTTTCCCTCAGAGGCTGAGTAGCTGATGTAAGAGTTGTTGGTGATCACTGGATTAGTCTTCAGTCTGGACCAGTGCTTCTCTCTCAGACTGTGGTCAATACGTGCTGTTCCCCAGGGGACTGGCAGGAAACTCTACCTTGCTTAGTTACTGGTTTCTGCTCCTTAAGGTAAAGGTTCTTCTTGAGGGCCATTGGGGATTTGCATATGCTGCTGGCCAAGAGGGTGACTCCTACCATCGGTCATATTAGAATAATCAGCACTCTGGTATGCTATAGAGAAGAAAAATATATACTGATATTAAGAAATTAATATAGAGCAGGACAAGTTAGGAAGTATTTTACTGCCCAAGGGCAGCTGTGCATTACAGAGCTGTACCAAAGACTTTCTCAACTGAATATGAACCCTGGGGCATCATTAGGTTTATATTGATTTTTCTAATGTCATAGAATGCTTTTGGGGGGGGGGGGCACATGTTAAAACAGTGTGCAGGCTTGCTGAATGTAGGTGTTTCTTGCTTGTAGACCTGCATGCTGCTTTCTGTGAGTGCTATTGTGTAATGCTGCTGGACAAAACCACTTAGAGGTGGACAAGTCCCAGATATCTTAAACTATTGCCAGCTCTTTTCCTGCATGTCTTTAGACAAGTTAATAAATCTATTACTCTTGTTTATTCAGTGCAAGAATATTGCTTTAACTTTCTTCTTTGCTAGCTCAGCTTCACATCTGGGTGGTTGTATTCAGCTGTATTGGTGAAACCCTTTGTGAAGTAAAACAATTTAAGTTACAGACTTGAGGGGAATCTAATCAACTAATGAGAGCCTGTATATCCTTCCTGTCAAGCAGCCCTGGGACACTGAGGATTTTCTTTCCTAAAATAAACCAATAATCCCATTTTACGACACTTTGTGCTTTCTGATATATGTATCGGAGAGAAAGTTTGAAAAGCAAAATCAGTGTGAGATTTGGTGTCACCTTGAATGAGTACTTGTTTTCATTCCAATTTCTTGCAATTGCTGTTACTTAATAATTTTGTTTGATGTTTATATGTGCTGATGTGTTCAAAAGTAGATGCTTATGCTGCCACCTGCATACAATAATCAGCTTGTGCAACCTCGGGGATGAACTCTGCTGGTGGCTTAAGCAGCAGTACTTCAACCAGGACGTGTGCTGAAGTATAATCTCGTATGCCTTGATATAACTAATCTGAGACATTGAAGGTATCAAGAGACATACAAGGCATGGGCCAAACCTTGGTGGGAAATCATCCCTGCTTGGGAGAGCTCATGGATTAGAAAGTCAAGCCAAGTGTGATGTAGGAAATAGAGGCAATGTTCCAAATTTGTAAAGCAGCAGAAGAGCAGCACAGGCTTCCTGGCACCAGTCTAGTGTCACTTTAGGTCTTCTGCTGCCTCCTCACTGCTGGGCTGGGTGCTGTGCACTTTACAGTCACCTGGCAGCAAGGAGCGGATGTTTTTCTTTAGGAAAGAGAAATTGGCCCCAGTTGGAGAATAAAAAGCTTCCAGCAGGTCAGGGAGTATATTGAAGATTCAGGGTGGTGTGTATGAGAAGCAGAAAAGAATCCATGTTTCATGGAAGACCACTGTTAGTCCTGTATGAGTGGTTGCTAAATAAGGAAAAACACAGTCCAGGGAGCACTATAATGTTACCAGACGCTATTCAGTGCACCACAGTACATGGCCATAAATTTCATATGGAAGTTATAACAGTTTTCTCCTCAACAATTACACACTGAATGACTCTGAAAATGAAAGCAAGCTCATCCGACATGTCTTTATTATAAAATATTAAAAAAAAGAAAAAAAAAAGGAAAATTGGAGTGTGAAAAAGGTGAACTATTTATTTTGCCTTCTCAGAGTATCAGAGGACCATATGCAAGGGTGTACCATGAAATCATATGGGAGAGAATGAGGGGGAGATGTGAGACTCGTATTCCTCACGGCTGCAGCCACACACACACAGAGACAGAGGCGGGCACTTCTCCCCGAGTTCTGTACGGAGAGAAGCAGAATACAGCACCAAAATCTGGAGACTGAGGCATTCTGGGTACATGGAGACTCTTCCTTCTTAAACAGTGTGTAGGGGCATTTTAATAACTGGCACGTTGCTGCAATCGAGTCTCACTTTTCTGTTTTGTTCCTTGTCCCTATCCTTCAGGTATCCTTCAGCATTGAAAAGTTGTGGTTACCAGCTTCTCCAGGATCAGAACTGTCTGCCTGAGGTAAATCCAGTAGCTTCAGCAGCACCTAGCAGGGCTCAGATTCCTGTTCTTTTCCTAGATCTTTCCTAACCTCACTTATTAATGGAAAACTCTTCTTTAGAATGCATTTCTCTTTTTTCTTTCCTTTTCTTAGTAAATTATTTTATTTATATTTTTCATCAATTCAATGCATCGATGAATCAGTTTTGACTCAGGAAACTGGTGAAATCAGCCTGGAATGTTTTTAATTGAATATATAAGTACTTTATTTATATATCACATTTAATAACATGAGCAAAATTATATTTGTGGTGTGCCAAGAGTTGTTATACTCAATATTCCCTTGCAATCTGATGACTGAGTGGTGCTTTGAGGATAGGTGCTATACTAAAACACTGTGGAAAATACTGATGTTAAAACTTGATGCAGTTTTACAGTAAATATTGTGGAGGAAATAAAAGAAGCTGCAATCTGCCTTTAGTGGAAATGAATTAACTGGCAGCATCTTTGCTGGCAATTTGCCTGTTTTACACCAAAGCCTAATCTGGTTCTATAAGAACAAACTCAACACAAAGATACTGTAGTAGGAAGCTGCACACAATGACTTCTACTTAAGTTCTTCTATGCCTTAAACTTTTACCGGGGGTGATTTGGCCAGGTTTCATATAGTGCTGTTAAACTTCCTTCTTTGGTACTGCACTTTTTTTTCCCTTTTCCCTTTTAAACACGTGTTTTTTTCTCTCCCTCTCATACAAGCAGATGGTCTCCAGTTATATGCAGGAGCTTCTATTCCCTGGGTTGCTATGCAACAAAATGCATCCTATCTGCATCCTTTCTGCACTGTATCCCGTTTCCGTTCAACAACTCAAAATAACCAGCTTAGTGCTTCAACATGCTGCTTCCTCTTTTCTACAGAGTTGAATATCTATCAAGTATCTTCCTGGGCTTCCTATCTCTTCCTGTTACAGCCTTGAAAAAAATGTGTTTGCCCTGAATTGATTTTCCTCATCACTTCCTATTTACATCAGCCCACTTAGTGCTAAGGCAGGCAAAACATACATAAATGAGTCACGCAGCTGCTAGCCCATAAAAAAAATAGTGTCAGCCAATTGTGTGATGTTTGAAAGCAAGATTCTTCATTGTTGTCAGGTGTGGGGTTCCTGTTTGTCCTTTTTATCGTAGCTTTGTTTCCCTACTGATACCAGAAAGTTGAAAACAAACTTTTTCTTTTTTTTTTTTTTTTTTTGCTACCAGACTCATGAAAAGGAAAATATTAATCTCCACCGCAGCAAGGGAGAAGGTGTGATAGAAATAGCAGTATGATTTTTCCCTGCCTGATAATGAGGCAAATTTTTTGGTGGGGTTCATTTGGTGTTGTTAGGTATTGACTGCTGTAGTTGAACCTGCAAATGTAATGAGGAACTTGTTAAGATGTATTTGTTGTTGACGTTGTATTTAATGCTGAGGTTTTGGGTGTTCTAAACCATCTGCACTACCATTTAATATTCATCAGGCTAAGTATAATCACTTTGCACCCTTGGTTGATTTTTTTTTTTTTTAAATGAGCTTGATTCTCATTTTGATCATATATTGGCTTTCTCTGGAGCAGGAGATGTAAGCTCTGGAGAACATTTTTTTACTTACCCTACAGATAATTTGGTAGGTTAAAGGACACACAGATTTATTTTGCGCAACTTAAACAGTCTAAAATCAGGCATGCGGTCTGTCTTCAGCAGCTATGCTCCCTTTCTAGTCAATGGAGAAAGAGAGGCACCTTCAGTAAATGGTGTTAATTCAGTTGTTCACTAATATAGGTGGGATGAATTACTGAGACACACAGGGTTTCTGTCTTTTTAGTAATTGTCAAAAGAGTTTGGGTGATATCTTGGATGAAGTGCTTGATTCTCAGGTTGCTGAAGTGAATCTGGATGTTAGCAGTCTGGTTTCGTGTAATTCCAGCTTATTTCTCTATTTCTCAAAAATAGTTTCCATTTGTTGGTATCCCGTGCCATCATGTCCTGGTAAAAATAACCCAATCCATGTTTTGGAAAGAAAATGAAAAATTACTAACAAAACTACAGATATGAGTGTCCACTCAGCCAGAGTGGCTTTTTATAATTGATCTTTAGAGGTCATGCATATATAACTAAATATATCTCTGAATTCAGCCTATGTAACACAAAATTCAGTCTTACATTTGTGGAGCAGAAGTGTGCTTAAACCCCACCTTGTTGTCCAATAGCATTACCCATGTTCAGATAAGGAATAGGTTAAGACTAGCTGAGTTTCAGTGCCTGAATCTTTCCAGTTTACAGCTGAAATAAAGCTTTTGATGAGAGATTACTCAAGGCAGAGTTAGATGATGCTTCTCCAGAGCACTGTTTGAAACTATGTAGAACAATTTTCTACATTGCCTGAAAGCAGCATTTCAACCACCATTACCTTTCTGAAGGAATCTGACAAGTTCTTTTCTTCCATATCATTAGTTTTCCCAGATTAGGTGGGACTTCAGAAGTCTATGCCTCCTTCATGGATGCTTCATGGTTACTGACTTTATATTTTTCCTGGAGCCATCAGCCATTCTGGTTTTGTCTCACTGGCATGACTGTCCTCTCCCTTTTGCAGCAGTGCTGAATCTAGAGGTGCAGGGCAAGGCCTCTGCTTATGGGGCTGCTGGGCTCCTGCTGCTGTCACTGTGAGTGCCCCTCCCACCCCTCTGGCTTTCACCTTGCCTCCCATAGGCCAGGGCAGCCTTTGGCAAGGTCAGGCTGGTGCAGGAAGGCAGCTCTGCACTGCCTTTCTCCTTTGCTTGGCACCTCCTTGGCTGGGACCAGGAGCACAAAGAAGAGCAACCAAATTAAAAGCATTTCAGCTGAAGATGCAGCACTTTGTAGTATACTGTTTATGGGGCTGGGGTTCCTTTGCTCACTCTCTTGCTCCACAGACCGTAATAAAACCTGGGCACTGCCAGAGGATATCTTTAGGAGAACTTTTTCCTTCAGGAAGCTCAAACTCCTGCAGCCACTTCTTTTCTCTGTTGTGGTGGCAGCCTGTGCACAGACTTAGCTCTGTCAGAGCACAGTCTCGGGGTTTCTTCATTTCATCTACTTCCCCAGTCTGCTGCAGGGGTGTGGAGTTACACATTCGTTGCTTCCTCCATCCTCTGCACCAAGGTCTTGGTAGTAGAGGCTCCTACCCTGCCTTCAGGAGCAGCACAACAGATTCTGGGCACCATGTTATAGTTCTGCTCATGCTGAGAGAAACTAAATTGATTTCAACTTCAGAAATAGCAGTAAATAATAAATACATTTATTTATAAAGTGCCACTCTCAAATTGGAATTAATAATACAATATAATTAATGTACAGAAGACTCTTTTCCCCATTGGATCTTCAGAAAACCTTTACATTACCACAAAAGAATAATGGGTGTCATAGTTCAACAAGGCTTGGGAGTTGTTGGATGTTATCTGAAGGGCCGTGTGTGTGGAAAGGTAGCCTTGGATGTTCATCATGCTCTAATGTCTTAGAAACTGTGCATTCAAAGTATAAGCAATGAAGGAGGGTGGTTTTAGAGAGGCTGTCAGGGATCATCCTTTTAAGTAATGTGAGCCATTTGCTAATATCACGAGAAAGGAGAGGAGTTAAATTCAGGAGGGGTGAGTGAGTTCTAACCAGTAGGAGCTTTCGCAGCAAAGGGTAAGATTGGTTTTGCCCTGAGAGATGATGAAAGAATCCCTTTAGATAGATGGTGTCTCTTGACAAGACAGGATGCAAACTGGAAGTTGGATTATAGCCCACAAAATTTAAGAAGAAATAAATAAACAAAGGAAAAAAAGACAGTTCTAGCCTATACTGTATTCCTTCCTTCTGATTAGCACCCTCAGAGCCAAACATCTCTAGTGTCCCAGGACTTGAGCACATGTGCATATGAGGTCATTTGGAAGCTTAGGCCCCACGTTCAGTGTATGTCAAACATAGAGCCCTGGCAGGTGTGTTATGATTGGTGTTACTTATTTTATCCGTGTGCATTCTAATGGGTACTGCTGTTTAAAGTTCAGGTTAAGATTTCTGGACTCAAAGCTTACTTTTGGTAGCATGGGATATGTACAAATTACAGCACAGTTGAGTCTTATTGTAGATCTTTCTGTGCTGCCTGATGGACTTCCTTTTAATAAAGCAAATGTCACCATTACCACAGAATGATAGGAAGTGCTATCTGTGGCCAAGTTATTTCACAATAAAGTTTTTATAGTGAAAATGATACTTCCTCTTAAATGAGCTCAATTCTTATTGCTTCCAAATATAGAATTTAGAATAATGCATATGAAAAATACATTCTCAAGATGTTAATTAGAAGGTACAGAGAATGCATATATTGGATTATGACTAGGTAAACTTAGTTTTAAAAGGAAGCTCTGTGCCATGTCTGTCTTAGAAAGATGCAACCTACAGAGAAAAACCAGCACAGACCAGCACAACTTCAGTTCTTTTGAAGCAATGGAATTTCAGTTCATGGAGTTAAAATGTTTGCTTCTCTAGGAAGCAATCTTCCCAATCTTCTCGAGGAACCTGATGCAATTAGTTTCTTTAAAAATCAGCAGATACTTTTCCTGAGTGATGGCATTTTTTATTTTTTAATTGTAATAAGAGATATCTTTAGTCCCTCTACAAATAAATTCTCTCCCTCAGGGAATGGGTAAGGTCTTTTATAACACTGCCTGATAGCAGTATGGAATTTTTAATAGTGAAGTTGCATAATTTTGTTTTACAACTAATATTAAAATACCACAACATTTATCAGAATAAATGTGAAGTGGACATTTCCAGGCAAATGAACTAACTTCTTTTGACATGTTTGGAGAGCAGACAGCAGAAGACAGAGATCTCTTCTGTGATGAGGATCTGCAGGTCTGGTGTATAATGATGGAGTGGGAGGAATAGATTCATTTGTATTTCTTATCACAAAAAACTAAACTGAAATATTAGGAAAAATCATCACCGGGCCAAACCTTTGTATGGTCTTTGTTTCAATGTTCAAGAACAAACAGGTACTCACGGAAGAAATTGTCTTCACTGTGGATTTTGTTTGTTTGTGGGGTTTTTTTGAAAAAAGTCAAGAGGACTAATCCCTGGGAATTAGAGGGGCCAGTCAGTGGGAGGTCAAAGTGGAAAACAGAAGTGCAAAACTGCAACTTGCCTAACAAGAGATGAAATTTATGTCCGTGTGTTTCTCTAATAAGCAATTTGCATTAATCACTTTCTGGTAGCCTCACTAGTGTGTGTCCATGGAGGGATGTTCTTTCCCAAGTATTGATTGCCATCGTACATGTGAGTTGCTTTTGACATATTTTCTGATCACAGTCAGTACTTACATAGAAAGGTTTGCAAGAGGAATATTGTATAACCAGACTAAAATAAGAATGCCAATTATGTTGAAATGCTTCAACACCAACACAGTGATAGAAAGGAGATGAGCACAGTAATTAGCAAAGCAATCGATTCCAGTGTTATGCAGATTTTCTGCAAAAAAAGGGAGCTGTTCTGTTCACACACCATCAATTCTTTGCTTAAGAAATAAGCTTTTTTCTTTTCTTGTTTCTCTGTGTAGTCTAGTCATTAGGACCCTTTTAAGAAAGTCTGGGAATTCATACTGAATTTACAATATGACTCTATGAAATCAGTAATATATCAATAAGCAATGTTTATTATATGTAAGCAAGCAATGAACAATGTTGATACGGATAGGCCAAGTTCTAACTTTCTGTACTGGAATCTGTATCTGAAATTCATGGTGACAGTGTGCCCCATTAAAAAAGTAAAATTTAAAAATTGCATTCTTATGCCTACACAGAGAGGAGAGGGAGCATTATGCTGCAGGTTTAGCACTTTCAGATTTCAAACAATGTGTTATGGCAAGTGCCCTTATGGGCTGCAGCTCCTAACATGCTCCTGGCAGTAGTGGAGCTGTCTCCATCCCATGCAGGTTACTTTCACTTCACTCCTGGGAACCAAACTGGCAGTGGGATAGCTGTGTAGGCATGTGGAGTCAAGCTAAGCAGCACAGTGGAAGGGTCCAGGCAAGGCCACTGTGGCCTCTGAAATCTGTAAAGGAGCTTCAGACTCTGGCAGGGGGTAACATGCACAGAGTATATCCTGTAGTGTGGTGTCTTTACAGCATCACGCATGGCCTTAAAGAAAATTGTTGTGATAGTCTATCATAATGGTTTGAATATGTTAAAAGTAATTTGTCCCATTGCTGGAGTTATTTCTGTTTTACAGCAGACTCAGTAACTAAACTAAGAAGTGGAGAATGAGCTTGGTTATATAAGTATATTACCTCTGAGCCCAGAGTGGTCCTTCTCAGTATGTTATGTTTAAAAATATTTTTAATCCTAGCTCTGTATAAGGTGCTCACAAGGGACAAATAACTTAATATTGACATAGCCTTAAATATATTGAAAATACATGAATCAGAATAATGAGATTCATAAATATGTTAATATTAATGGAGAAACCTTTTGGGAAATGTAGTGTAAAATCAAAGAAAAAGATGAACTTGAAATGTAAGCAGTGATTCTAGTTAAATGAATAAAAAATTGGATATTTTGTTCCTCAAGTCAGAAAAGGACATTACATCCTTTTAAAATTGTACTTATGTCTTTAATACTGTCATAAACTGAAAGAGCACAAACACTAGAGGGAAAAAACCCTAAAGGTATCTCTAGAAGCCTGCTAATAAATTAAACTCCTGGAATGATTTGTTTTTCGCATCATGGAAGGAGGAAAGCACCATGAAGCCTTTCTTTCAAAAAATCTCTCTAGAATCAATTGACTAATTCTACACTGAGTTTCAAGGCTATAAAACTTTATTAGCAAGAAGAATATGTATATTGTTATTCATTTGTTCACACTGCGATGGTTAAGGTCCTGTCAGCATTTCCGTTAAAAACCCCTATTATTTGACAGGAAATTCCAACACACATAAAAACATATTCAGGGTGCATTTGACAAAAGGGCTTCCTTAACCAGATTCTCAAAATTAATTCTCTTTAGATGTTTTATAGCTTTAAAAGAAGTGAACTGTCATGTCCTTAGAGGTACATACCACCTCATACCTGCTGCACAGTATTACCAATGTGAGCAACTACAAGTGCTCTTTGTCTCTCTCTTTCCTGGCTGATCCTCACTGCCTATCCACTGTTGCACAGAGTCCATAATGTCTGTCCTGCTTCTGGTTACTGTGCTATCTTTGATTTCTCTGCGTTATTTACCTTTGTTGGGTTGCTGTGATTTTTGTCTTGAAAATTCTTCCCTGGAGCTTCAGGAGTGCCCAGGGTATAGGGGCAGATTGCGTGTGCAAAGATCCCATGTTGTCTGGAAGCACTGAACTTCTGATCAAGGCTTCTAAGGCAGCTACACTGTCCCTGGTGTTGGATGAGGGCCTAGTTCTGCCCCAGGTCAGGGAGCTGAGGGTGATGCACAGATCCACTGAGCTTAAAGCCCAAAGGGGTGCTGGGCTGGCCCAGCCTGATGTCCCAGTTGAAGAGGCCCTGGGGCTGAACCCCATCCTAAACCTTACACTGAACTCAGCAACTGCACTGATGTAGAGGGACACCTTCATGGTCCCTCCCTCAAGTAGTTTGCTCCCGTAACTAATCACATCTTCTGCAAAAAACTGAATTTTGTGTCTTAAAAAGATCAATACATACTTTTTGATATGGCAAGAAATGTTTTACTGCTAGTGATTTGAAACAGATGCCCGTTGTATGTGTGTCTAAGGCAGAGTATAATTCATGAGTGTTAAGAGAGACTGTCAGCAAAGACTTTGGCTGTTGGAACTAGCACACATTCATGCTTTAAGCACAGTTTTTCTATGAGGCATTATCTCTCTAGGCTGTCAGACAAACCAAAGTTCTGCACTGATCACCAGTAACTCTGCTTGTCAGGGTGAGAAACAAGGCAGTTCAGAAGCTTTAAATCTTCACTAGATGTCTCAAAAATCTGTTTGATTAAGATTTGCAGAAAATCATGGGGTTTTCTTTGCAACGGTCAAGTCAAAAGTGTAAAAATGTTCAGATTCTTCACTGCTTAGCTGAGCTGCTGCTGCGTAACAGTGGAAGTCAAATGCTGTTTACTCCATTTTTTTAAGGTTCCCTCAAAGATGCCTCTCATTCATGTGTAGCTGACTACAGTACATCAGCAGTGTTTTCAAATCTCAGATCAATATCCTGGATGTTTCCAGAGAAATTAATTAGTCTCACTGAGGAGTTAGTTTCCTAGGCTGGAAAAAACCCCCTTCGCTCCTGTTGGTATTGACTACACAGTCAACTGGGTAGACACAATGTTTACCCTCCAAAGAGGTCAATTTAACTGCTCCAGGCAATACAGCAAATGTAAGAACACACTTTTCTGCTGTTTTTGTTTGTAAGCATTGGCCACGCACAGACTTTTAGTTGAGTACAATTGTTTGAGGCTATTGTTCCACTACCCATTTTTATGAAGTCCTAACTTTCATTCTTATATGATTCTTAAGTTAGTCATTTTCTGTTTAGGGATAGTCACTTCCCTAACAACAGTATATATAAAAAATGTCCATTGGAAGCAGATGGATTTCATAAAAAGCAAGCTCCATGATCAAATAAGAGATAATAAATAGTGAGATTATGAAATCTTACACTATGTATTAGGAAATAATTTTTGACTACAAGCCACAAACTCATTAAAGCAATTTGCTTACATACCCACAATACTACTTTTACATATTTATTGTATTTTGAGCATAAGAGTGATGTAATATTTGTCAGGGAGTCAGAAGCTGCCCCACACATTTTTATGTGAGGTATTTCTGCAGGAATGTGCTGCATTTGCTGTGTAACTTAGAGATGTCCATTTTTAAAACTACGGGAGAAGTACATTTGAAAGCTGTTGATGCTTACACGGTGTGAAATTTTGTAAGAAATCGATGACTTCGATAGTACACTTTGGACTAGTGTTGCAGTGCCTCCAGAGCTACAGACCTCCCATCCCAAGAAAAAAGTTTGGCAACTGGGAAATTTCATTTTGGTGCTTCCCAATGAAATAGGTTTTTTCACTGAACATTTTCTTAAATAACCCCAGCAAACCCCATGA
This sequence comes from Pseudotriccus pelzelni, assembly GCA_035584735.1. NCBI lineage: Eukaryota > Metazoa > Chordata > Aves > Passeriformes > Tyrannidae > Pseudotriccus > Pseudotriccus pelzelni. Next base: position 21,949,542 of record JAWMRA010000005.1, read on the forward strand.
ACAAAAAACGCGAGCAAGCTGAGGTGGCCTGAAAATGAAAGGACATATGTTGGGCTGCCTTGCAGTGGCTTTTAACCATTGGTCTTAAGGTCTACAGTTTGCAATGTTAACACATCATCAGGAAATTAAAACCAGTAGTCAAATTCTCCCCTTATCTGAAATGTCTTAGCTCAGTTGCAGTTTACTTCCCAAGAGATAACATGACCTGTAGGACCACTGAACCATATTTGTTTCAGTGAATATTTTAATGTTTTGTGTGTCTCCAGAGATAATGAGACTTTCCTTTATCTTGCTGTCTCGCATACATTCTGAGCAGATGGGAGCTGTGGACTGAGGACCCCTTGAGCAGAAGAGGTGTTCAATCACACTCTGTTTTCTGTGGAGAAGTGCTCTCACCTCTGGGGCCCTACTGGCCAGGGAGGGACTGCTGTCTTTTCACTTTTTTTTTTTTACTTTAGCCCTCAGTTATTTTGAGATGAGACTGTAACTTTGGAAATAATAGGTTTTTGCTGAAAAACACACTTGATGAATGCTTTATCTGCTGAAAAACTTCCTCAGCTCTGTATGAATACTTATGGGTTTTAGTAAATCCTTTCTAGAGAGTATATCAGAACATTTTATTACACATAGAATAAAGTTAGAAACACAGAAAGTGTTCTGCAGTCTCAGCTTCCTGCATGTCTTTTAAAAGTGGGAAACCCTGTTGGGTTTTCCTTCCTATGTCAGCTTGCCCGTAACTCTTTAATCAGTTTTCCATAGCTGAAAAGTGTTGTTGGCTTTGTTTATTACTGAGAACTGTGAGTCTATGTTTTCTTCTTGGTGTGCCCAACATGAATCATGGTTTATAAACATCCTGTTGGTATTGACGGACTAACTGGGGACTTTGATCTTTTCAAGTAACTCACGTATAAGGCACAATGTTGGTAGAGCCTTCAAAGTGCTAACATAAAAAACCCACCAAAAACCCTCATACAGGAAAAAAACCCTTCCATAAGAGTAGGATGTAAAAATGAAACATTATTTCATGTGCAGTGCTTCTGAGAATGTATCTTTAAAAACCCCTGACGTATTTTGAAGCTCCAGAATAAAATTCTAAAATAAATTAGATAAAAATTCGCTGGTCCAAGGAATACAACAACTGATTTGATTTCTTTTTCCTATTTTACAAGAATATATTCTGGAATTTGCTGCAAGAGCTATGAGAAGGATGAGCTATTCTGAAATCTGGAGTGTTTTTTTTTATTTTTGTTGATTTAATTCTGCTATTTTTTAAAAAATTTCCTACAGACACAAGGCCTGATATGAGTTATAGTGATGATTTTATATATGTATATATGTTTATATACATGGCAATATAGTTATCGCTTACCTAAGCTCAGTTTCTTCTTGTGTCCAAGGATGGCAAATGGTTCTTCATGTAAAAATAGTTCTAAAATTTATGATGCAAGTATTCTGAAAATAGACCATTTGTGAACCAGTCAACAGTTATAAATCAGTTTTTAGAAACATCTTTTACAAGATTTTTTTTTTTCTTTTCAAACTTGACAGTCCTTTAAAGATGACCCTGTGGAGTACAATAGATGGGACAAACAGTGAGAGACAAGTTTCACATTGCTTTTGAATGACATCTAAAGCTTCGTGGTGGCCCCTTTGATGTGAGCCCAAGAGAACTGACCACCTGCGTTGCTTTGTGCAGTGATGATTTGTTAATCGGGAAAACAAGAAATACAATATGGCCTCAAGTAAACTTTTAAGTTTAGGTTAAATTTGGTTTTTTTGCCATGATCTTTAGTTATTCTTTATACAAAATAAATGATTTCCTCAACGTTATTGACTGCTCAGTTCTGCAGTTTTCACCCAGACTTCTGAGATCACAATTTTTTCATTTTTTTCAGTTGTTTTCCATATACCCCCTAGATTAAACTGAATAAACCAGGTTAGGTTTTTTTAAAAGGACAATTAGCGTATATGACCAATTCTTTCTTACAGGGTTACAGGTGTGAAGTTCGCTCAGTGGTTTTTCACTTTGCAAGTCATTACTGATTATTGAATGTATTTCCTAAAAAGCCACCACTATAGCACAATCTCCTGGCCCTGAATAAACAAAAGAACTAACCATTATTATTTTTCAGTCATTTGGAAAGATGGAATAACCTGTAATTATAGGATAATAAATGCTGATGTCCACAGTCTTTCTCGTTTTCATGGATTTCAATACTGATCAATGAGGCAATGACAGATTTTTTCAATTTTTATATTGGCTGTAAATCAACCATGCTGCAGTCATCTGCGGTGGCAGTAAATACCCCCTCTTTATAATTTCCTGAACATAAAAATTATATGTATTTCTTCAACTAGGAAGTTAATGTCAAGAGGATATATTGAAGCTTGAATTTCAGTAATGAAGTGCTGGACTGGTGAACATTCTAATATTTAAGACACTTGCCAGTCTTTTTTTTTTCCTTTTCAGAGAGGAATTGCAAAAGGAATAGTGAGGGATTATTATAGAAGAGCCTACAGAATAGTGTAATGCTCTTTCTCTACAGAGAGCTTCAAACTATCACTAATATCAGATTTCTTCAACAATGACATTTTAGCTTAATAGTCTTATTTTGCTAGAACATATCTGAAGGAAAACTCATGATACATGTTTAGGTAAAAGTATAATCAGAGAGAAAGTTGCTATGGAGTTCTTAAAATACAATCAAACTATTCTCAGGTGAAGAGCTGAGTGTCTGAGGAATGCTAGTTTAGTTCATGCAAGGACACAGAGCTTGGTTCAAGTCTGTAACACTGGTATAAAGGACTTTTTAGTCCATGAAGTACCGGTGTGAGTGTTGTTTCTACCTAAATGCTGCTGCAAACTCACAAATTCCACTTAGGATTTATTTAGTTCTGTTTAGTATTATTAATACGTGTTCTCTTTTCAAGCCTTTGGCTAAAATACTAGACAGAACACACAAAAAAAGTGTGACCTTTTCTCCTTGCTTGTTTTAAATCCAACGTTGGGATTGATTTGGTTATTTACTCTCATTAATGGAAATAAGTCAAAGGGGAAATGCTTTTCACACTGAGCAAGCACCCCGCTCTTCTGGAATGAGCATTCTTTTCCTCTGTTTTTGAAGCAATCTTTTGATTTCTTCAGTTTTCCTTTCATGACGTTTAGGAGAAAAGGAGACTGCTGTTGGATATGGGATGCCTGGGATTTCTGTTTTACATTATACTTTTTTAAATATTTGAACTCTGCTTCGTGACGGAACAAATTAGAGCTGAAACTGCAGGGTGGGTAAGGAGTTTCAAGGTTTCCTTATTTGGTTTTCAGAGTTCTATATTTACCTTACTCTATTTTATATTGTGAAGTACCCTTTCTGCTCTTTCTGAACAGTCTTTTATTGGTAGCAGGCTTCTAACTGATAGTTACCTGCACAGCAGCTGCCAGTCTTCTCTGGTGCTATGTCCTAAAGAAAACCAACCAACCAACCATACCCCAACAAAAAAAGGGCAGATTTCTTCTGCTGCGTACTTTGACAGACATGTGAAAACTTCTCTCATGTGCTGTTTCATTTTTGTTTATTCTATGTCAAAGCACTTTTTTTTTTCTTTTTTTTTTGGTAGCTTGATTTCAGCTTAAAGTCCCTAAAACTTTAAAACAATGTTCTTTCCCTTTGTTAGTAAAAATCTGGTGAATTGCAGACCTGCATATCGCAGTTTTGTTCTGTGGGACAAATGCAGTGCTGGCACTACAATCTGGTGCCTTGCCTGAGTCTCAGTTAGGCTCCATCTGGGAACTAGTACTCAGTTCAGGTGCTTGTAACAAGGGGATGTATAATCTCCTTGCTTTTGCATTGGGTGTATTTGCTGCATGACAGAAACTTGAGAGAGATTCACTTATTCAGTAGAAGGGCAAGTGAGATGAAACTAATTCTCTAACACATCATTCCTATGCCAGCGGTTTAGCAGTTCTTATATACAGTAAGCAATAAAACTAGTTAAAAGATCATTAAATAACTCCTATGAAGTTATAACAATGCAATAAAAAAATCTAACCAATACAGAGCACCTTGCATCATGGAGCCCTTTAATCTGTCTCTGCCTGAGCTGCACTCAGACTGGTGACCATAAATCTACCAGCTATCCAGTCTCCAGCACCGTATTTCCCCTTTTGCTCTGAGTTCCTGGGCCACCATGGAAGGAGTGCTGAAATCCTGCTATAGTTACTCTGGTGTGCCAAGCAACTGTTCAAAGCCAGAGAAATTGCTTTGAACAAGGCAGAGAGAAGTTCTGATTTTAAACTTCCATATTAAAGTGGTAATGAAATGTATTTTTGTACATAGCTTTGAAAATCCCCACTGTGGAATCATGCGCTATCAAGGGTCATTTTAATAACATTGATTGTTAAAAGACACAGCTCCCAGTGTAAAAACAGAACTCATTAGAATTCAGGGTAGAGCTGATTACAGAGGAATGCGTAAAACTGAATATTAAGAAGATTAAGAAGAGCTGGGTATCAGTGTTATATTCCAAAGGGAAATCCATCATACTTACTGTCCCAATCAGCGGTACCCAAAGGCAATGTGTACCTCTGTGAGTGTACCCTACTGGAGAGGGAACTCTCAGAGTTTGGCCAAGGGTAACTATAAATATTAAAACCTTTATTATCAATGTTTGATAGAAACATAAAAAATTTATAGTTGTGTACAAATTCTTTCTTTAGTAGAGGAGACACATGAGATTTTATACTGCCACTGTTAAGTCACTGTTGTTTTTTTCTTTCAAACAAAATCTAATTATTTCTGTCCAAATTTCTTTCTTGAATAGAGGTGGCATCATCCAAAAGAAGTGAAATAGAATGAATAGCTGAAGCCCTGTACATAGTTAAATAGTAGATTCTGCATCAAGGTCGTTCAGATAGACTGTTGTGCTATGTTTTGTTTCTTTTCTTTTTTTCTTTTTTTATTTTTAATTTCCAATCCCCTAGCCTCTCTGTCTCCTTTGCTATTCAGTATGTTTGTCATAGAGTCTCTCTTGTTTAGAAACAAATGCATTCAGACATCTTTGGTACTTATAAAAGCAGTCTTAGATTACACCAATCATTAACATAACAGAAACACATAGGAGTTATCCAGCATATTGAAAAAACCTGTGAAGCTTTCAATGCACTCTGTAACTGTATGAGATAGAAATGTGAATGTCTACCCAAATGTGAATGTCTACATCCCTATAACATGCAAATGGAATTACTTTCCACATTGTTGAAAAGATTCATTAAATAGACGGAGAACCTTAAGAGTGAGAACCTCCTTGTTTTGTATAGGGAAGCTATATGAGATGCAGCAACATTTATATTTAAAATGTGATTATCATATTTGAAATGTAGAATTAACGAATAGTTAATAATAGGATTAACTCTATTTATGATAACAGAACAATAAATGTAAGCCTAGTGAAAAATACAATGTTCCAAGAAACTAACTCATAATGAATAACTGCACTAGTATCATTATAGAAATATGTTTTGTAGTTCTGCTGTGAAGTACAAAAAGATCAGATAGGACACATTGGGTTTCTACATTTTGCTGCTGTTTTCTGCCTTCTCAGCTGGTGTCTTTCAAGGGACCAGAGAAACAGTACTCACTGGGACCCTTTCCCCCTCCCAGCATCACCTCCAGTAAGGCCCCAGGTTGGCTGTATCTCTATGTGGTACTCTGCAAAAAATAATCAATAATCATCTGTTCAGTTTGCCTTGCGCCCTGTGCAAATCTATTAACATTATTGTTGCAGCAGCACTTGAGAGATATGTAGAGGGGATAAAAACCCCAAACCTAGCCGTTTAAAAAATGCTCCTAGGCTTCCCATCCTCCCATGTAATGTGCGCTACCATGCTGCCATGGCCCCACTACACCGACTGGGCCTGTGGAAAACAACATGAATCCTTCTGGCTTTCACTCAAACTAAGTTGTGTGGCCAACACAATTTGTAGAACTGTGTGGGTTTTCATGTATTTTGAGCAAAAATGCACTGCACTCCCCCTCTAGATTTAGATGTAGCAATATGTTTATGATGACACTCCTCTTGCACTACTAAGCTACAAGATTGACTTCTCTCACATTGCTGTTAATTTTATTTAGATTAACAGAAAGATATCACAGTATTAAGATAATCAAACTATATGTATATCTGAAGATTCTTTTGAATAAATCAATCTATTTTTAAATAGACAAAGACTATAATACACTTTACTGCAATCTAGGACGAAGTACTGTGTATTGTTAAGAGTTTTAGTAACTGTCCGTGGACTCTCTCTGCTGTAAATGAATGTTTTTGAATAACACTAGTAATCTGAAGGTAATGAAAGTAGTTTATGCAAGGTGCAATAAACAGACATTGTTGTGTCTACAGAACATTACTTTATGCTACTGTGAAGATGATGCCTTTTTAGTCTCCAAGCTGTTTTGAAAAAAAATTTCAGAGGCCACTAGTCTGAAAGAAACAAGGACAAGATAATAACTAGAGACGCAATTAATCCCTGTGCTTTGGAATAGTACAAATTGTTACAACAATCACAGAGAAAGCTGTACAGAGGTTACAGGAAGGCAAGTTAATGCAATGCTTAGAAAAAGGGAACAAAGAGTGTTAGAAAGACCTAAATTACAAGAGTAAAGAAATGAAAATACAGCTTAATAAGAAACAAATGTTGCATGCTGTGTATTAACAGTGGAATGCTTGCAGAAAATATGGAAAAGTCTTTGTTTACTCAACCCTGACTCATGGGCAAAGGTTTACATAAACTGGGCTTCTCTCCTGATCACAAGTATGTAGGAAGTCCTATGGGGCTGGGTAGTCAGTAGGGCTTCTCAGTCACTTGAAATCAGACACGTTGGATTCAGTCACTCAGGGCAGAACTTGGTCGCATAATTGCCAGCAACAAGCTCCCATTTTATCTCTGGGACCAAAATCCCAGTAATGCATCAGGCTCCAGCTCTGTTGTCTATAGGAGCAACAGAGTGCCAGCAGCCAGGATCTGCTGCTGGATCTCAGCCCTTGCTCCTGTGTGTCAGCACACGTTGCTGTGTGTCTTCCCAAGCTGCTTCTGGTGCTCTCTTTCACTTACAGGCAGGAATGAGCTTTTGTCCTATGTGCAAAGGAGGAAACAGTAGCAATAAAAATCCTCATTATTGAATATACAGAGGAGGTCCTGCTTTCAGTCGTGCTCTTGTTAACCTGGCTGAACTCGAGGCCACCTTGATTCTTGTCAGGGATCTTTCAAGTCTGCACCACCTCTAGAAATCCAGGGAGCCTTTGGAAAACCAAGTGGCCGGACCAAGAAAGTGGAGGTTTATATGGTGGGACATGAGAGTGGGGAAGAGCAAATACACCTAGAAAGGACTACAGTGGGTGATGTAAGCCCTTATTACAGTCTATAGCAATTTAATGAAAGTAAGCCTGAATAAATAAATATCTGACATGGAACCAAGAGGCGACTGACCTAGTCTGAATGGGAATTAAATTGCAGTTGACCTATTGCATCACTAAATTACACTCCTCAAGGGGAAGGGATGAGAGTTACATGCTTTTTTTTTTTTTTTCTGCTTTAAAGAAAGTTTTAATAATTCAAAGAAATGTCTAATGTTGGTAAATGTGCATGGTAAGTACTTGATGGATTGAATTCATTCCCTTCTTTGTGTGCTGACATCCTATTCGCTGCATAGGGAGATTCTACAGATGTATAGAAAGGCTGCACAGGATGGGATGTTTCTTTATGGCATTTCCGTGTGTTTCAAATCTCTGAAGAGTTTTCTCTGTGTGTGTTTTATATTGAGTCATTAAGTACAAAAACAAACTTATTCACAAACCAGCTTTGATCTTGGTTTCCTGTGATTTATCTCTGCTGCCTATAGCATGCACTGGATTCCTACCTGATTGTTAGTAGCTCCCTAAATATTTATATCACTCCAGATAATCAATGCTTATCATAGTCAATACAGATGTTACAGGTTCCTCAAAGAAAGCCACTGTCAGCATAATAACATTTTAATTATTGCAGCATATGTTTTTGAGTATTTTCTTCACAGTATCAATTAAGCAGAGTAACTATATATATCTAATTTATAGATGATGTTTAAAATACTGTACATGCAAATTACAGCTTTTCCCGCTAAATGTAAGAAGCAATAATGCAATGTCTTGGAGGTATTAATGTTCACTTAATTTAAATCATGTTGCTTGTGCTGTTTTCTGTTTTCATTCCCTTGCGTTTGCACTCTCTACAGGATGTTTTTCATTCAACTGCTGTGTAAAACAAATTTGCTTGTGGGGGTTTGGTGATATAAAGTGTCTGACTGGCACCAGTGCATTAGTTATTCTACATGCATCTGAAAACATAAATTCAATATTTGGAGAAGAAGTAGAGATAGCAGCATCTGCTGGTTCAGAAGACGCAGACGACATGTTTTTGTTATCAAGTGTGCTGGAAGTTCATGGGGAAGTTCAGTGGGGAACACACTGAGCCCTCCTGTCCCTGAGCTTCCCAGCTTCATGTAGCCTCTTACTCTCTGCACTGTTTTGAAGTTCTCCAAAAAGAAATACAATGTTTCTGTCTTTTTAAAAGAAATTTCAGAGAAAACTATAATACTAACTTTGTAAGGAGGACTAAATATTCATCTGTCTTCTAACAGAAGCTAGTCTAGGAACACCACAAAAATATTTCTGTTGGCAGCACAGTTGTGCTTTGAAAAGGGGAATTATTCTTTGTCTCTTTATAAAAGTACTTGATGCTCGTGCAAGATATTAGGGAGTCAGTTCTGAATCAGAATTCTGTTTCTATCTCCTCGATAAAAATCAGAAGGTAGGTACAACACAAATTGGCATGAGGATTTTTCATGCCTTAACTGCCTAAAATGTCAGCTATCTCCTGCCTAAAAATCCTAAAATACCTTTGCAATAAACTAAATTATTTGCCAAGTAAATAATAGGCATACCTTGCTCTTTCAGGAATGAATTTTTTCTGTTATCTTTTTGCTATAATTTTCATCAGGTAGATGATAGCCTGGGGATTTGAAACACAAAAGCACAGAGAAGACAAACATCAGTGGATAATAGGTGGATAATAAGTATTTCCCAGGTACAAAGACTATTGACCCTAAAAATAGTTTAAAACCATGAGAAAGACAGTTATATCACTGAAAAGACTAATGTAACACTAGTGAGCTATCTGTATATTCAGAAGGAGAGATGTATATTTAGAAGGAGAGAATAGTTTGGATAAGCACTTATTTGAAAGTTTATAATCCACCTGAATGAGTCTTCTGCTGCTATTTTTTGCAGGCATACAGACTGGCCATTTTACAAATAGTGCAGTGTAATCATTGTAGGTTTCCAAAGACTATGTTTCAAGCTATGTTATCTATGAAAGGCATGTTTCTTGTGCTAGAAAATGATATCTTATTTAATTTTTATTGTTGCTTGCTAGAGTCATAAAATTATTTAGATTGAAAAGACCTTTAAGATCATCGAGTTCAACCATAAATGAAGAATTTGAGTGTGGTTTTTTGTTTGTTGTTGTTTTTGGTTTTTTTTTTTTTATTTGTCTTTTTTGGTGAGACTTTTATATCAATGGGAACACTTCACTTTTCTGATTTTATTATTTTTCCCTTTCCAGATTCAGAGTGATGGTTCATGCTTACTTAGATGGTGCCATAAGGCCATTGATGACCATCACAAGACTATTAAAAGATGCAAAGTAAAAAATTAACTAAACTAAAAAATCAACTAAAATGAAGTTGACTTAATTAGAAATGAATGTAAACTCTTGTTCCTAGAGAACAATTGCACGTAGGTAGATAATTTTCAATGCAGTGGATAAACTTTGTATCCTTTTGTAATTCATTCGATTGTTTTCGCACGAAAACTCTGCTGAGGGATTCTGACAAGTGTGACACTCGTGGTGTGGGAATGTCTCATCCATGTACAAACTGTACCAATTCAGGGGAACAGCTGGTGGGATTAAAGCACTACCTGGTGACCTGGAAATATAAATACAAAAGAAAATTGGAAAAGAAGGACCATGTTAGTAATGCAAATTCGATTTTAGGATTAAGGAAATTGTCACAGGACGTAGTTGTGGCTGAGCATACTCTTCCTCTGTTGACTTCTATTAGAAACTTCTTAATTGTCTCCTTTACTGCATTAAAATCCAGAGAAAGGGTTTTAATGCAGATAGTTAAATTCATGGTAACAGCCCTAATTCTGATGTGCAGAGGTGTGCTTGTAAGCTGGCCTGTTGTATTGATCTCTGAGGACAACACCATCAGGAGACTGGTGCCACTGAACTTGCACGCAATAGAAGGCAGTAGATGAAAAGTTGATCCACACTTTTCCTTCAGCATAGATTTGTTCTCTTCGAGTAAAGTTTCAGGTCACTTCTGGGGCATCATTGCAGGTAAATGAGCACTGTTTTTATTGGCCTCGCTGGTAGATAAGAAGGTTTCAGTTTTAATGATTGCAAGATCAAATATTTGACGAAAAGTGAAAAGCAAAGACCGGAGGTATATCTTCTGAAGTGAAAGAGGGGGGAGAATAATGAGTTTGAAAAGAATAAAACACAGATTGTTTAGTGGAAAAGAATGCTATAAAGGTCTCTGTGTGAATCTTCGGTTCCCTGAGTTTCTGCCAATTCCCTTTATTACTATTTCAAGTAACCAGGTACATATGGCATGTTTGTAAGTAAAGCAGTCAATGAAGTTAGTTACACCTCTGCATTTATTACCTTACCCCTGAGTATTATTAACTTTTACATTCCCCATAAAATATAATTTATCACTTAAATAATTTGCTTTGTGTCAGGGTTCAGTGTGCTCCAGTGCTTTCCTGCTCATTAAATGAGATATTTTTACTTAATGAGCCCAGAATGTCCTTTGCATTTAACATTAGAATTGATTTCAAACACTCCATTTTTCTAACATATTTGTGTGTAATTTCAGAATGTGGACTTCATCCCACAATCTTACACTGAAGAAAAAGAGCTACAAAGAGTAATGATCCATGAATTCTGGAGAGGGACACAGTAAGTATGGGTGAATAATTAAAAAAAACCCCTATTATCTACCTGCACTTTGCATTCTTTCATCTGCTTTGGAAGTCTGATTTACTATTTGAGCCTGATACTGCAATTATTAAATACATAATATTCCATTAGAAAAGTGTTTTTAGAAAGGACTGCAAGATACAGATTTTCATGAAATTGACAGCATTTAAAAATAAACCCACCCTTAGATGTATGTGTGTGATACACTGATTCAAGTAACAGGTAGGCAAAGGTATGCAATTCATATATAAAATACATATCCACAGGATAAATAAATGTCACAGAACTCTAGCAATGTGCACCTAATGGAGGTCTAGTTCATCCCGTTGCAATTGCAAACAATCACTTTGTATTTATTTAATAAAAACTGAGTAGAGAAACCCTTTGTTTTACAGTAAATCATTTGCTCACAATAATCACTGGCACAAAAAAGCAGCCCAAATCTCTGAGCTACCTCAGGAGTTCCAGGATAGACACTGTACTGCTACACTTTAAATGGAATTTTGCCACCAGCCAGATCTCAATGAGTCAGTGAGTAGTATATGATGGTTTCACAAGTGGGTGTTCATTTGAGTCCATTATAACAAATGTGACCATCTGCAGATCAGCTGTACACCAAGAACATGCAGGGTGCAAGTCTGATCAGTCAGGTGCTCAGGACCCATGTGGCATGAAACACTCAATAAAGGACAGCAAAGCTGAAGTTTAATCCCATAAAAATGCTAATATTGTAATATAGATTTTTTTTTCTTCTGAACGAAGAGTGAAACAATAATAATTAGGAAATAAGGAAAAATAAAAACATTGGCACATTTAACTGAACTTAAAGGTTTAATTTTTCAGAGTGTGCTTAGCCATCATTAAACATCATATGCGTGTTTTCCCATGGTTGCCTTGTCTCACCTGATTAACAGCTCGAGCCTCTCTTTCTGTTTGTTCCTCTGGACTGGGTTCCTTGGCTGGACTTCTTTTCCTACAAGGCATGTGCACTCATCTATCTGTGATGGGTCAGCTGGATGTGAGGGGAGTGTGTACTGTGAGACTTTGTAGGTCAAGGAGAAAAAGCACATTTTCCTAGTTGTGGCAATAGTAGTTAACAGTAGTCTGATTATCCATGCAAGTGTCCTAAATGTGAAATTTTTGTCTTTGCCATACAGGGAGAGAAAAGCAAATGTAAAATTCGATTCAACTGTTGATTATAATTTAGTGAGGGGCGAGCACATCCAATTTACTTATTAATGCTATCTCATAATTGAACAGGCTACTAAGTACCATAATAGATCCAGATTGGGGAAACAATGTCATCAAATGCCTGAAGTGTAAGGAATCTGTTCTTCTCTTGCTGTTGCCCATCAGAGAGTGTATCACATACCCACAGGAAATCAGTTTATTGTGCTTTTCCTTACAATCCTTCATCATTTTGTCCATTTAAGCTGCAGATAGGTAGGACATTTAAGCAATTTGAATGCACAATTTTTTTCGTATTTTTCACTGTAAAATGAAGAGGAGGAGTGTTTTGGTTTGATTTTGTTTCCCCCCTGCAAAAACTAATGCTACAGTTTGCTCTGGGGAAATGCTGAAATATCACTTCAGGTAGTGAAGTCTGTAATATTGCAACATATTTATATGGCTTGATGAGATCTCAAATGATAAGAGATTTCTTTTTCCCTTCTGATTCTATACTAGAAAGAGGCCTGTCCTTCATTTCATTACAATTTTAAGGACAGATGTGAGATATTTTAAATTTTGCTTGAATTACTTTTCTAGGTGATAATTATAGTTGTTATGCTTCAAATTCTAGTATAAAAGGTTTTTTTTTTAAATGAAAAATAAGTGATTTCAGTAAAAAATATAACTGAAATAATTAAGCTTTTAAGGAATTTTTATCTCCTGCACTCTGGATGGATAGCAGTTTGGTTGCTCTGGATGAATAATAGTTTGGTTGTTATATTGTAAAAGTCCTGGGAATGTTTCAGTGTGTGCAGAAAGGAAAATGTGATGACTGTGCCTACTTGAGCAATTGCTATGATGGCTCAACAAGTCTTTTGTGAGAGGGGTTTTCTGTGTTGCTGAGTTAGAGTTAAGAACGGACTTGTGGTTGTTGCAAAACAAGACTTTTCTCCCCTTTAGCCTGTACCAGTCTTAGAAACAGTATAATTTTAAAGAAGCTGATCATGGTACAGGTATCAGGACATAATTTTTTCCAACAGGGAACTGCCAAGGCTGGTTTTTGGTTGCTGTGTTTCAGCTGATGGTGTGATCCTAAGTCTGGGGGAGAGCACAGTTTGTTGGAGAAAGTCTCTGGCAGACATGGCAAACCCCCCCACATGTGAGGTATTGCAGAGCTGGTCATTGTCACGGATCAAAAGGGACTACCAGGTGCCTTGGAGCCTTATTGAAGGGTGTTCGTGTGGGGCACCTCAAGAAAATGAGGAGCACAGCAACCTTAGATGATACCTTGATTTTTCTCTGCTATTTAAGATCCCTTGTCTGGGACCAGAAATGTTTAGAGAGGAAATAAATGTCAGATGGATATGAGTGTCATTTTAGGGGTAGTACATTGCTCCAATGGGCTTGTATCAAAGGATCCAATATATGCATCTGCAGGCAACAAATGCTGCTTAGATTTATATTTCTTTCTTAAATGAACCATTTTTAGTTGAGAAATAATCTATGCTGTTTCAAGAGAGGGTGAGATAAAGGTGCTTATCAGATTCCTTGTGGGAATGGCAGTAAGTAGTTTATAGCTAGTTTCAGTTAACATAAACTTTCCATAAATATGATACATAACTCTTTACACATGTAGACTAAGGCCAAAGGCTCCCTTCACTCTTTGCGAGCACTGACATTAAATTTTTTATTAGTGCCCATGATGAATAATGCACTTGACTTTAGTTTTGACTGTACTGTTGAGAGAAACTACTACTTGGAGAAGTCCATAAATAGCCAACTTGAACACTGAAGAAAGTTTATTTTTCTTTTAAATGAATTAATTCTTTGCTGAGTTTAAGTTCTTTACCTCCTGATGTCTGCAGCCTTTCTTGCAGCACTGGTCTCTGCGTTGCTGCCATCATACTGTTTGTGTGTTCATGGCTGGCTTTCAAGATATCATTTCTTTGTGTCCTGGGGCTGTGTGGTATACTTTTACAAAGGGGTCCTGGGTCTAATATTGCTACTGTCATCCACTTTGCCAATATTCTGTATACTTCCAGGTGTTCCAAAACTCTTGTCAAAGTAATGTAAATTGTTTTTCTTAAATCTTCTGAACACTACATATTTTCTTGGCTCATACTATCAGCCACTGTGCCTGAGTTCATCTGGAGTTATTTGGGCACTCTCCTGCTTTTATATCTCAGATTCTTCACACTATTCTATTTGACTCTTGTAATGCTTTGACTTCTCTGCTATGTTTGGGATGCTCCCATATTGGTTTCAATTTGGCTGAGTAGCTTCCCTTGCTTGCAAAATCCTGGACTTTATTTTAGATCTTTCATACACCCTTTCCAAGTGTTTTATACCAAATCCCAGACACCGTCTGGCTTTCTACCAGGAGGCCAACCCTTCCCTCCATATTGTGAGATTGATTGTAGTTCACATCAATTAAAGACATCTCTGTGCTTTCTCTCTCTTTTCGTACTGCTTGCTTGAAATTGAATTTCTTGGATCTTTTGGCACTGGGAGTGTATTACATGTAGCCTGATTCAAATCTCTTTCTAACCACTGCAGATCTTAAATGAACTTTAAATAGTTGCTGAGGGATACAGGGCAGATTCTTCTCAGCATTCTGTGTTCTTAGGAGGTTTAACTGCAGCGAGAAATGCTAAGCAGTCAATAACTTTGACTAGAACTTCTGAATTTTCTGAACTGTGCTCTGAAAATTTTAATTTATAGGAAGAACACCCCTCTGGAAACGAAACTTGTTCTCATCTTCATGATGCTTACCACTTTCCCAATTTGCAAGAGTTTCCTTATGTTACATGTTAAGTGCACAATGACTCCAGGAGGAAAATGGGCTTAACTCTCATTAGACATTATACTGTATTAAACAAACTGGTTCACTCATATTTTATTCATTAAATAATATTTGTCAATTTTTTTTTCTATTTTAAACTCTTACTGTAAAAGAGAGCATTATCACCTCAAAGTATTTGTTTCCTAGTGCAAATGTCAATACTATCCAGTCACACCATATTCTCCTAATTATGCTGAGGGTTTCTTTCCTAACAGCATTTATTTTAGGGTGTCAACAATACTTCAGTTAAATGTAGTGTAAAGTGCACTTATTTAGCAAAGTTGTCCTTCAGAAAAGGGTTTTTTAATCTTTAAAACACCACTAGATTGTTTCTTTCTGTCAGTGTGTGATACAATAGAAATCTTAAATCAATAACACTTTTTATTCCTATGCAATTGATGCATAACATCCTTCTTCACACAGGGGTTTAATGTGTTGTAAATTAATTATCTGGAATGAGTACAGGGTCAATGGACCTTGGTATGACCAGGATGTAATGTTAAAGTGTTCCATTTCCTTCCAGCCCTGCTCAGCTCTCTTGCCGACTCTTTTATATGTGTCAGTTTTGCCATCTTCTGCAGTTTGTTCCCTTAAGTGTTGATAATGCCCCTCGAGGGCTTGATCAATAGGAAAAATTTGCTTTACCATAAATTTGTCCAACAATTTTCTTTTTTCTGAAGATGAAGTATCTTTATTAACTGTACTTGTACGATGCTTCTTAGTAAACTATTCTTACCCTTAGAGAAGTTTAAAATAATAGCCTTATTTTCAATCATAAGGAAATGTCAAAGGTTTTGCATAAACAGATGCAGGTGTAATTTTTGGCTCTTAGGTGCCTGAAAATTAAACAACTATGCTTCAAGTTTCTGTCAGAGGGAGTTTTGCTTTACTGTATCTACATGTGAAACAACATAGATGAATCAAACTGTTATTAGCTGTGAAAAAATGCTGAGGGAGAGATTCTCAACCATGAAGTGTGCAATTAAAACACACATTCACTGGGTTTAAAGTAGCCAATTTCCTTTAAAAATCAGAGAGGCCACCTCTATTACATTTTTTGAAGCCAGCTTGGCTATTAGTTGCTAGGGTAACAGGATTCAAGATAGCGAATAAGTCCTGTCCAGGCAGAACAGTATTATGGGTGTCTAAGATAAGAAAAAAAATGCTAGCAGGAACATTCAATTACAGATTATTTTAATTTTTCTTTACTTTTTTATCAGAATTTTTATTACAAGGATGGTGAGAATATGTACATGTTCATAATTAAAAAGGTGCTGCTGCATTTTAATTGCCTGAGTAATAGATGACACTAAACTATTAAGGCAGAAAACACTTCAAATCTCAATAATAAAAAGAAAGGATGCTACTTACAACTCATGGCATGTTGGTAGGATCAATTTAATGTTCTGTGCTGTGTCAATGTCACTTTCATAAACTTTTGCTGAAGTGCTTTTCCTACTGTATGTTGAATGATGTTGTCAGGACTGTGAGTCGGGGGTACGGTGGATTTGAGTCTACTTTACTTCCCTTGATGAAAAGGTCACTGCCACTTGTAAATCTGTTTTACTCCCTGCACAGTTGTTAGTGTCAAAGTCTGTCAGCTCTGTGGGATGTTAAAATTATACAACTGTGGTAGGAACAAGGATCACAAATTCCCAAGTGGTACATCCCAAGAAAAAGTCTCTGATCTTTGTGTAAAAGTTCTGTACAAAGTTTTTTATTCAGGATTTTCAACTCACTTTGGCTTGATTGCAGAAATAAACAAAATTTCTGTTTCATTCCTCCCAGCTGGTGGGCCTTCCCCACTGATAGCTCATCACAAGGCCACTTATGTCTGTAGCCCCTGGTTGGAAGTGAAACAATCCCCTCTTCTTTATTTTTTTAAGGCTGCCAGGGCTCCACTTAAAGCACAATTAAAACTTGGCCTGCGTTGTGTTATGTGATTATGTTTTGACAAATCATCACAGTAGATCAGCTTCGCAATTATTCATAAATTATTTGGAAAATAGTAGTAATAAACGAGAAGTAAAACAACTGCCCAATTTAGGGGAGGACACTCGACCTCCAAACCAACCTTCCAACAAATGTAAGTAAGCAAATGATAAAAACCTCCAAACCCCTCTTTTTTTCCCGCCTTACTCATAGTATCATCTGAACTGTTCTGTGCATATGCAAAGGCAGGCTTTTATTCTGCAGTTTTCCCAGGTAGGTTTTCATACTTTACAGGGAACTGCAGCAAATGCAACGGGGAGTGAAACCAGCTGGAGTGCCAACAGCGGACGTGTCCTGCTGAGCTTGATTGATTATGACATGGAGTTTTGGAAGTTTTATGCTCTGACTGTACAGGAGATGGACACAAAGTTCTTTGCATGTGAAGTATGGCCAAAGCTTTTAGGTGGTCAATTGCCTGCTTAATCCAAAGGCCTCTATTAAGACAGAGTCAAGCTTTTCATACTGTGAGATATTTCCATATGACCTTGCAACTAAATTGATTTTTGAACTGAATGGAGTAGTTTGCTGCTGAGGAGACAGAATGGGACCCGAAGGGGGCAAACACTGAATCTTTTTGGCTTGACTTTCAGTCAAGGTAACTCACTGGGGTCCTGAAGGTGATGCAAGTAAACATCTGCCAAGTGAATCTTCGTGTCAAGGCAGCCACTGTGGGCAAACTGGGGTAGGCAGCCTCGGGTAAACATATATCAGTGTGCCAAGTAACCATCAGCATGACAGGGAGGAGGACACGCTATGATCCTGGTTTCCTTTTACCTTATTTTTGACTGGAAAATGCTCTTTATGTGCCGCTGAATCTGATCTAGGAGCTGTCTTGGACACTCATTTCAGTGATATGAAAGCAGAATCTTTCATATGAAGTTTTTCTTACTGTCTGTTAACAGTTTGAATGATAGGTAAAAAAACAAAAAAAAAAAAGAAAAAAAGCCTGAAGTTTTAATTATTCTGAGGAAAAATTCACTGCTATCTCTATTAATCACTGCCTTGGTTTTATACATATCTTTCAAATGCCTTTAAGATCACAAACACTTCTGCTTAATTCTCCTTCCCTGCCTCCTGAGACAATTGCAGTATAAAAATTCCTCTCTTCCCTTTCTTATCAGATTCATTTCTGCTGTTTGAAATTGCTAAAATCCAAATTGTAGATATTTGTACCTACATAATTAGAAAGCTGAATAGATGCCTGTCGTATCAGTGCTTGTGTTTGCTGAAGACTCACAATGTTAGAGGGCATGTCTGAGGAATGTAAACAAACGTCCACCTTATCAGGACTTTTATCACTGAGAAATAGAAAATAAGATTTTTTCCCTACCCTCTGCCCTCCATTACCCCTCCAGCCCTCTAGATTTTGCTCTGTCTTTTTAATTTTCAGCTTTTCTAGGCACGAGCAGATGAAGAACAATTAAGAACTGTTGGAATGATTCTCCTAAGTGGTAAGAATGGTTCCACACTCTCAGGTCTGCACATACTCATATGATGGGTATCTGGTGTATAGCTATTTTCTCACTCTGTAATAAAGTTAAGGAATGTGCATATGCTAATGCATCTGCATACGCCTTGAGGATATTTTTATCCTTTATAAAAACAGATTTTCATAAAAAAGTTGCTATGTGTATTTCAAGACAAAAATCAGATATTTATTTTTGATAATAAATAGACCCAGAATAATCAGATTTATTCTGGACAAGTCTACTACATATATTTCCAGGCAAAAAGGAAATAGTGCTTAGAGCTAAGACTCTGCCAGTATTTTGAGAGCTTTGGTAAAGTTACCTGTTGATGAAGCCTAGTGACTGAATATTTGAAAAGATTTACAGACAACAAAATGTTTAAGGCCTTGTGTGGCACTTGTAGCCTTCCCAGGGAAAAGGCTTGCCTAGTTGTACAAATATCCAGTATGAACAATTTAACCTTTTCCTTAGTAAATTAGTTTGAAATTATTTTTTTGATGCACTGAAACACCTTTTCATGTTCATCACAGTTTTCCAGATCTCCCATCTACTTACACAGTCTGTGCCGTCCAAATTGCAGCCTCTTCTCTTTTCTTGCTATTCCAAGAAGCCACTTTTTTGTTTTAATTTGTGTTCTTAAATCTTACCTGGAAACTTTCCTTTCCTTCTTGGCTTGCAGGGCAATATTTTGGGATATTCTGTCAAATGGACCACCAAACAGTACCACTTTATACTGCAGATACAGTAACGTGCTGGCAGACCCCAGGGCAGTGCTAGAGGTAGTTCTGTAGGTCCCAAGTGTCTGCAGAGGAAGATGTCTCATTTCAGACTCTCTTAAGTGGCTCTTTTCTGATCCTTAGGAAAGACTTACCTTTTGCTTGCTTACTGTGGTCTAGTCTCCAGAAGGAATGTTGGCTTAGCAGAGTTGAACCATTCCAAATTTCTCTTCAGCTAATTGTTTGTTGTTGTGTGATTTTTTGTTTGTTTTTTTTTTTTGTTTGTTTGTTTGTTTTTGTTTGGTTTTGGTTTTGTTTTTGAGAATGAAGCCATTTGATATATGTGAGCTGAAGCAGACATGAAAATCTGCACTAATTTTTGCAATATATGATATGAAGCATTAATATGTTGGTGTCAGGCTAGATGGCTGCATTTATTTTTTTTTTTTGAGAGAAATGGATGTATGACATGTGCATCCTGTTACCAGTGGATTGGACCAGGGAGTGGACAGCATTTTTTGAAAGAACTCCAGTTCAAAAATGTGGCTCAAGCAGAGGTTGAAATTGAAGCCTGTGCTCAGCTGAGATGGGAAGTTGTATTTGGGAAGAAGGGAATAAATACCCATGACAAATCCTCAGCTGCTCTAATTCATAAAGGAAGATCATTCCCACAATGGAAAATCATTCATTAATGATCATTCCCAAACAGAGGCTCTCAGTGGCAATAATAATTTAGGCTGGGAGCAAGAAGAATGATGTTGATGAAACTGTACTAAAAAGGAGAATGTTTATAAAGATTCTCAATTTGTGACAAACTTTCTACCTGAAAAATGGAGTTTATACTAATACTTAAATTTGCAGAAGCATAAAGACTTAAAAAGCACAGAGAATCACTAAAACCTCTGTAACGCTTTAACCAGACTCATTGAATTGTTTTTTCTGCAGATATTTTGTAGGAAAAACAATTAAGAAGAGCTAAGGTATGCATAAGTGCTAAATATTTGAAACATTCCCAGGCACTGCCACATGACAATCATCCTGTCCCTGGGGTCAGGCCATTCACTGGTAATCTCAGTGTGAGGAATCTCTGGAATAGTGAACCTGCTGGGAAAAAAAATGGTGTCCCACCATTGCTAAACCGGGATATACTGTGCTTTTCTACTTGTTCATTCAAAAAATCTGTACAACAAATCCAGCTAAATTGTCTTTGCTACTAAGATACAGAGTAGAATACTTTTCTGATCTGCTTCTTTTGGAATCGTATTTCCAGTCACTTCAACCTTTTCATTGTTTCAACTGCAAGCATTGTGTGTGCCCCCACAGGGGCAGTGGCAGTCTGCATTATTTATACCTAATATTTGATGTATCATTTTTAATGCAAAAAATCAGTGTCACATAAGTCCCTTTATACAGACCAAAAAAGAAGAAAACAAAAACCCTACATCATTTCCATACAGTCGTCCTCCCTGTACAGTTATGATCTGGGTTGCCCCTGTGTTTGGTTAATGTATGAATAACAGCATGGATTTGCCACCTGCAATCAAATTTTACTGCAGGAATAAAGCAAGGTCAAAATAATAGCTAATGTTTAGGCAGCATGCTGGTAGTCTCCCTGTCAGCAGACTGTTCTTAAATAATAGTAACAAATTAGCATTAAAGGCTTTCCACAAAAAGATGGGCTAAAATCATACTGGATGCTCAGTGACCTGTGCAAAGGAAAGAATATGTAATATGCTGCTTTCTAGATCTCTCAGCCCCAGCTGCTGTAGTGTCAATTATGCCACTATAGCTTTTCAGAGGTGGAATCAGCATGACACAAGAAAATAAGAAAACAAGAGAAAAGAAGAAAAAAAAAATAAAAAAATAAACCCTGTATGCAAGAAGAGAGTGTATTGCAAGAGAGAATGTTTTGCTCCAGCACTGAGTTTGAAGGGACTGCCCTCTTTAGCACAATGGGAGTCAGCTTCCCTGCCGTGTTCTCTGAAGTAGCTCATTGGAGAGCAGTAATATTATATCTTAATAAGCATAACATTGTGAACTGAGGCATATTTTTAAGTCAGACACATGGGAGGGAAACATATCAGAGCAGCGCTGTGTTATTTTTAATGGAGCATGTGTTTGTCTTGTAAGTGTGTCACAGGAAAAGGAGCAGGTCTCGGGTTTCTTCTCACCATGTCTAACGTAGGATGGGCACTCCAACTACCTCTCTAAGTGACATCAGTGGTCTTTGATATTAGAAATGACACTGGATGGTCTGAACTACACCTGCACCTCACGTTCAATGGCACCGAATATACATATCGTGTATATCGGTGTTCACTGAAGCTGTCCTTCAGATGAAACTCTTTGAAAACCACAAAAACTAAGGCAGTGTTCATTAGATAAATGATATTATAATAAGAGGCTCTGTCCTTTTCCCAGAGATACATGAGTGTATGGTACAGATGGTGGACGACATGCTCGGCAGGAAAACATATTTGCCTTTACATTCAACTGGAAAATAGATCTTGCAGCATGGAATTGAGAGCTGCCATGTGTACCATACCTATGCCATTCGCCTCTCATTCTTACCATCAAAACCAATATCAGACTAAAATGTTTGCAATGAAATTCCAAAGGAAGTTTTAAATTTCAATTAATATTGATAATGGTTTTTTTAATAAGTCTTGGGTCAAGATGTATCATAAATCTATTTTCCACAGCGCATAGAAAATATACTTACTCTGTCTTTGTGATACGACAGGATCTAGTCTTACATCCAGCAGCCAGCTGAGGCTGCTTGTCTATTATAGTCTCTTCTACCATTCCTGACAAATGAACAAATAACTAGATGCCCTGTGAAACATTTTAAATAGAACTGTCTCCTGGAAAAGCTGTTACTGACAGAGACAGGTTCGATCCAGACCAAGGAAACCTGCTTTGGAATAGAGAAGATCAATACTGGTCACTGGCTTTTTTATTTCTGATTTTTTTTTTTTTTTAAACTAAGCAGAGGTAAAGATTATGATGAATAAAGTAAAGCAGAAAACAAGCAATCTATGAACTGAAGTGCATCCTTCTTATTAAACCTTATTGTGCTCTTAAAGCAGTAGCAGAAGCTGTTGCTATGAACTCTATCATGCAAGAGGCTTTCAGAAAAGCATTTAAAACTATATATTAGCTAGAAACCACTCTGCCCGCAAATTCTGAAAGAGCTGAAAGTAGCTTTTGAAAAGGAACCAATGTATTTCATGGCAGAGTAAATTAACTGCTATTTTTTACTTTTGAAGTGTTTGATCAAAATCCAGTGCTGAGCACAGTGTCTTAAATTAATTCTATTTAGAGTGCTTCGCTGTTGGTTACAACCTGGATCGCATAGCACTAACTGCCCCCCGCTCCTGTTGTGTTCCTTGGCATATGCACGAGAATTCCGTGTTTCCAACGCCAGCTGGAGGCGCTAAGGTCATGTTCTTATGTTTGGAAACAATGCATGGGTTTGTGTGAGCTGGGCAGATCCAAACTAGGATTGCTTTCATTCATTCTATTTAAATGGCATAATCTACTCTGATTTTGCTTAACAATGAAAAAGCCAATCAAGAGAAAAGTCACCAAGACCAAATTATCCCAGTGATGGAAAATAGTAAACCAGAGTTTGACAAGTCTTAGGAAGCAACGTGGGCATTATAGCAACAATACTCTCTGTAGCCTTTGGCTAAGTCCAGGAATTCAGCTTACAATATAACCAATCCTGTTCAATCCACAAGTATTAAATTCATCATTAAAATGTTGTTCTGTCCTACCCAAACCTTCCATGTAACAAGCAGCTCAGTAAGATGAAAGGCATTTGTTGCTGAGAGCAGCCTTAAGGAAAGCAAAAAAAGCAAATCTGGAAAACATATTAATATTTTTCTGGAAATGGGTGGTATTCATAAAACATTTAGCAAATTCAAGGTCAACTGGTTCTCCTTCTGTATGCTATTCATAACAGGCATTTGACAACTCAGTGGCAGTCAATCTAGCAGCTGAACCGAATATATTTTATAAATAAAAGGTAAATCTTCATTGTGGAATGAGCACAACAAACCCAAGGAAAAACAATAACAACAAAAGGCTTTTCTATTTCTAAAATTTCAACTAAAATCAGCAAATATGGTTATAAAAGAGAGGAAATAGATCTCATTTTGGTAAATAAGTAGGTGTATACATAAATTGTAAGAGAATTTACCACAGGGGTGGCGTCTTCTCATTTAAGTGAAACTTTGTAATCCTGAGCATTTCACAGATTTTTTTTTTTTTCTCCCAGGATACCATGTCTGCAAAATATGACCTAACATCAACAAGGTATTCACATTTTGCAGTTACAATTACTCTGACTTCAAAACTGGTGAAAACAGCAGCTCAGGGAGCCACAGTATGTTTTGGAAATCCCAGGAATACTGAATTTTGTATCCATGAAAATTCTGAGGTGGGTCCATTTCTAACTCTAATTTTTCTCATTTTAGTTACCGTCATTGTGGATGTAAAGAAGTTACTCTTTATCCATGTACGTTCCAAACAATACGGATATACATAACATATACCTATATTTTAATTTAGTTATGATAATTTTTTTATAAAATTAATCTTATATAGTGTATGTTGAAGATAGATGGTCCTAAACAACCAGTTAATAACTTCCCTTCACTACTTCCAAATTGCAGAGCTATCTCAAACAGTGCAAGTGCATCATATCACCAATTGCCTTTTCTCTTTCAGCAATATATACAATGAAAATCAACTAGCAATTGTTTTGTGGGTGGGTTCACAGATTAAAGATCAACTATAAATTGAGAGGAGTGTCAAGTTCCTTTTTGGAAACCACTACTTGGTTTTGTTTTTAAAGCTGCCTCAGGTTTTCAACAGGATTCTTACTCTTAGAGCTGCGTATCTTTCATCAGCTCTCACCCACTGAATGGCTATCAGAGATGTTAGTGTCAAATTCTTCTGCAGACATCCAGCTGGAGTCTCTACAGGGGTTTAGCTGAAAGGGCTTGCTGGATGATGTTACGAACAGTTCCACCTCCCCGATTCTGTATCTTTCAAATATCAGCTATAAATATTTTGAATATGCTCATTATTTAAAATTTTAGATCTCCTCCCCAATTTTGAAAGGTATTTTAGAAGGCGTTCTGCCTACAATTCTAATGTATGTCTGCAGTCCAGGAAGACAGCTGAAAGCACAATGACTCTTGCTCTATATTTGGAAACATCTGCTGTTTCATTTCCACGATGCACAGTGACGTGCAGTTCTGAGAGGAAGAACAAGTATGGCACAGCAGAATTAGTTTGTGGTTATATATTATGATCCTGAAATTGGGATTCCTTCTAATCTAACCCTTCCTAATTACTCTCTGGTAGTACTTCTCCATCGAGTAAAGGATGCTGAAAGAGTTACTTACTTGTGTCAATAATCTTAGTGGTGCTTTGTGGGTGGGTAAGGCCAATTGCAACATTTGGTCTAGGGATAGTTCTGACTCTTATCTTCAGCTCCCCCACAAAACATTTCCACGATGATCATCACTGTTGGATCCAGGACACTGAGCTGTGGTCTGACCCAGCACCGTGATGCCTATGGACATTTGCTCCAGATAAAAGGCAGGATTTAAACCTTGCACGGTTTCAGAATCGGACTATGAGTTTTGTTCTACTCAGTAACGATTACCAATGGAAAATTTAAATTAGATCCAGGAGAGATCATGGAGGCCTGGGAGATCTGAGGCAGCACGTTTGTGAAGTGCTGCTAGTATGGTACTGTTTGAGGTTGGGTATCTTGTGAGTGTGTCTGCTTCAATAAGACTGCTAAGTGTACTGACAGAAATTTTGGAAAACCTTGAAAAATTTTATTTTTGAGAAGCATTCACTTGAAATTGTATTTAAAATTCCCTCATGAATTCATTATGTAGGAACTTTATATTATATATTTTCTTTTAGAGCAATATAATTCTATTGGCCAGGAATTCTCAGCTTTAAAAGACTGGGGGATGAAGAGCTGCCTTATTTCTACAGAGAGAACAGACTTTCTTTCTTTCCTCTTAAACTGAGACATTGGTGGAGTCTTTCTTCAGCAAAACTAAGAAGGTGCACATTTTGATCTGACAGATTCAATTTGATTTGTCGAATTTCTGAATCTCTGTGATCAAAACTACAAAGATCAAACTATTCCATCACTTGACCTGAAAGCTATATAATCTAGTTTAATATAGCAACAATATTTTGCCCTAAATGTTATGTTAAGGCTCTCTATCAATAATTCAGCTCTTATATAAAATATTCTTGCAAATAAGATATTGTACTTCAAGAACAAATGATCCGTGCAGATATATTTTCAAAGAATATCAGTCTCACTGTTTATGCCAGTGAAGAGTGAAAGAAACCTGAGGGTGAGAAATAGAACAAGACAAGGTTTAATGAAATATGTGGGCTTAGAAGGAAAAATTATGAACGTTTGGAACAGCTGGACTTCTAGCATGGAATGTGTCTTAATCATTCTATTGGTTTTTTTCCTTAATGTTTTAAACCAACTTTCAATAGATTAGAAAATGATAAAAGAAACTTTCTTGGCAAAACATTCTTCATGCAGAAATGTAAATGTAATGATAAAATGGGCTGTTCCAAAGCAGGGCTCCTAACGTGAGAGCTAGAAGTGAAAAAAATTAAAAGAATTATTACTTAAATCTCATTTAGGGTACACAAAAGGATCAATATCTTGAAAAAAAAAAAAATCTATGAATTTGCCCTGAGGTGAAATGCTAAGGTGATGGGAAAAGCTTCTATTGTAAGATGATTGTATAAAACATTTCGTAAAAGAATATTCCATGATATTTTTTCTTTACAGGTTACTTCATGTTTGCTTACATTATTCAGAAACATCTTATACCTTCACCCTCTAAATAGGCTGAAGAGGCATTGTTCACCTACCCATAAAGGCAGGAATGACTGTTTACACCAGCAATTTTTAAGAGGTATTTTGGTTTTGGAGTGATAAAAGATATCTTCCAACACTTACAGCATTGCCATCCCACACTTCAATAAAATGTGGTTTAAGTATCTCAAAATCATGAGATTGACTTCAAAGCCATGAGTTTGCACTTAAGCCAGTATATTTAGTATGTCTAGCCTTCCAGGCCTTGTGAGTTTAGAAGTCACGTCCTAAATTTTTCCCCCAATCGTGAATAGAGATTTTTTAAAAAAGCGCCCTGAATAATTTTACACAGCCATGTGACTCTAGGAGTCGATGCTTAAGTAGGCCACAAAAAATTCAGATACTGCAATAACTAGTGCTAAGTGTTTTGCTAACACAGATTTCAAATGCTACTCTGAACGAGAAGGTTAAAAATACCTAAATTCTTCCTGCTAAGGTTGTTTTTGTTTCTTACAGAGATCAGCTGTGTCAGAATGAAATCTTCCCTCAGGCCACTTTTGTTGTGTGGTTTTTTTTGTGTTTTTTTTTTTTTATAGTTGCATCATTTTAACCACCAAATCTGGCAGTAAAATTGTTCATGTCTGTACATGTGAAGTTGAAACCTCCTGGAGAAGCTACAGAAAGTGTGCTCTTGTCCTGCAGGGTTGTTTGGGTGGGGCTCTGCTGCAGGCGTTTCCACAGGTGGGGAAATGGAAATTTATCCTGGTTCCTGAACACCAGTACTGGTAATATGTCTTTTTATCCAGGCTCACTTGTCTCTCTGGAGATCACCAGCACTATTACTGATAACACAACTTTATATTGCTCTAGGCAGCTTGTCAACTTTACTGATCTTAGCAATTATGAATACAGATTTTCATGTGGGTAAGAGTCAAAAGGGACTATCACCTGAAAGTTTCTGAAAAGGAGAATTATGCGACTGTCCCACAAGTGAGAGATAATATGTGGTCACCAGGAGCTCCATGAACCTTTCCTGGGGAACAGCCACAGAGCAAATAATCCCAGCAAAGGATTGTTTCTCCAAAGCAAAATAATCAGCATATGAATGAAAATGTACCACTGATGAGTACAGATGAGCCCCTTCTCCTACTTCTTATTCCTACTAAGAATAGTATGTTTTCATATTTATGGTGTTGCTCCTTTCCTTCTCCTGCTCCATCGCTTTACTCTTTCCGTCTCTTGCCCTCTCAGGGTGGCAGATAATATATAACCTGTAAGATATATTGGTGTGGGGGCGATGCTGAGATGGGATTTTTGTTTCTTCATTCTTTTAGTAAGGGAAGCTGAACAGACTCAATATAGATGGATGGGTGAAGTGAAGTAGAATATTACTGAATAATCTTCAACCTTGAATGAGGAAAATGAGATACAGGATGCCTAATGTTTCATTGACATCCAGGAAAGGAGACATGAAAACATCCAAACCTCCTTAGAGGAAGAAAGTTAAGGCGACCACGTGCCAAACCACAGCTCCGGTGGGAAGGGTGGCCCTGGTAGCCAGCAGGACAACAGGGATCCCATGCACCTCTCCTTGTGTGGCCGTGTGTGAGGCTCTGCCTGGTGAATGAAGGAGAAGAAAATCATGTTTGGTGAGTTCTCAGTGCAAGGCTTTCCTCTTATTTCTGTGCAGGAGGTAATATAGAACTCCATGTCTCTTAATTTCTGTAGTGATTTCATGATTATGTTTCTAAAAGAAAGGACGCCTTCTTATTTTCATAATTAACAGGAAATACATGTTATACATTAAATGTGGCACAAGAGAGATGAATTATGCAGTAAACTCTGTGTGTGCTGATCAGCACAAAGCCCAAGGCACATTCAGCAGAGTTGCTATGAAGATCTGTAATGAGTTTCAAGTACATCATTTCCTGATGGAGGGTAAGAAAACATCCATCAATGCTAATTTTTCCATAGTTTTTAGCTTTTTATGAATACTTTACGGCTTAGAAAAAAAGATGAATTTCTAAAGTGCAACTTGAGGAAACTCTCTTACTAATTAGAGAGTATTCCTAGCCAAAACTAATAAGGTCTGAACCTTAAACATGGGGATGGTTCAAAGTTGACAGCCCCAGCCCCTAATTTCTTCAAAAAGGTTCCTCAAATATGAACATGGATGTTTTGTTTTCTAATTGAACTCTAAACCACGATTGGCATTGTGCCTTCAAAAAGGCAGAATTTGGATGTTCAGCTCATTCCTAATTGAGTAGTAATGTTGTACAGGGTTAGGAATTAAGTGGTCTGAAAAAGCAAACTCAGATGAGATTGGGGCATCCTTACACCAATCCTGAGGGCCCTGTAAAGTAATGCTGACTTTGTAGTGAAGCACATGATCATATCCATCGGTCTATTCCCTTAAGCTTCTCTCAGGCTGTTGCAACAAAGACATCCTGACATTTTAGGAATGAGAAAGTGGATTTTAGATATTGGCAAGGAGGGAGAAGCAACTTTTCTGATTAAGTAGTCATCCATTTTATATTGAGAAGTATTTGCTTGATTCCAGACTTCAAAGAACCCAAACCTAATGCCTGGGAATACTTTTCCAGCCAGTCTATGTTGTTTATTTAGTGAGAAAACATTAAATATATTCTGTGGTTATTTAATAATATATATTAAACATGTAGTAGAAATATAAACATAGATATATTAAATATGAAAATTGTACCTGTTGTAAAAGGGTACTTAAAATTCTGGTGATTCTGGAGAATTTAGAGGTTGTCATGTCAAGAGCTGTGAAGGGCTTTTAAAGGGAAATGCTAAACCAGTATGTATGGAGAGTAAAACCTTTAAGTAAAACTCAGTCTTACTGGGAGCATCAGGTTGTTATTTGACTGTATCTGTCTGCTGCTTATATCCTTAAGTTATATTAAATGAAAGCTCTCCCAGAGGAGATCACTACACTTATTCAGTCATAATTTAAGAGGGTTTTTTTAAAGATAGAATTGAAAATTAATGTTCAGATTTCTTAGTGCAGACTACTTCCCATCACCTTTCACTTGAATGAGAAGGCTTTTCTGTATCTAGAGTAGAGTTTATGTGATGAATCCCAGAATCAAATGTCATAACCTACTGAACAACTTCAGATACATGTGAATAAATTGAAGATTTGCTTATATATATATATATATATATATATATATATATGCAATTCTGCAAGACAATCCTCACTCTTCAGTTGTATGTCAGTTCCAAGGCAGGGCTTGTTTCAGTCATGCTTTTGTTAGTATTTACAGACACTCATGGGAACAGGATTTGTTCACAAATATTTTTCAAGGAAGAGCTGTACCTTCCCTAAGGTACAGTTTTTCATGACCAAAGATACTGTGGGGACACACTCATTCTCTTTGAAACGTTTCAGCTATTTGGACAAGACAGAAACAATTCCATTGGACTGGAATATGAAAAGTAAACAATCACTCTGGATTATTCTGGATTGCTACAAAGAAATTAAGTTCTGATTTTTTTTCACCTTATCTGACCAGTGATCACTGTGGATATTCACAGAAAGCAAGATAGGTTCTCTTATGAGTTGGTATTAGCAAGAAAGGCTAATTTATTCTTGCATAAGGTTGAAAAAAAAAAGTTGTTGAGCTCCAGTGCTAATACAAAACTATTTTGTTATCCAATAAAGGTCTGGAATAGAACACTGAATAATATTCACTTATCTTTGAACCAAACAAAACTCTTGTAGTCTAACACGATGTTCATTTCCCTGCTCAGTATTTAGCATGTCAAGTGTTCATACTGGATCTGAAGTGTGTTAGCTAGCTCAGGAGTATATCAACATTTGCAGCATAAAACTCCATTCTCTTTGATCATTCAAGCTTTCCATCACTCTAGGTGGTCCTAACTAATAAGGAACTGTAATCCTCTTCACTACTTGATTCCAGTACCCACACAACAGACCACATGCAATTAGTGCTTGCCATTAGTGTTTCAGTCAAATACCAAGACTTATCTACAGATTTATGATCCTTTTAATTGCATATTAATAAGTCAGGTCACTGTATGTATGCATCTTTTTCTTTGAGATATTGTTTCCCTCAAGGCAAAAACTTGTGCAGGTGTTTTTAATATATGTAATATTTGTTACTGAGCAGGAGCGCTGCTCTGAATTTCCACACAAACATGTATTATGAAAAATGGATCTCTGGTCTTCTCCAGATTTCTATATGAAGTTCCTTGTGTAAGAATCTGGTTTACAAATCTGACATGCCTGTGCAATGCCCAAACTGTCAAGCATTCAACCCCACATCTCTCCTCCAGCAGCTCTAGTCTGCTTTATTATAGATGCTGAGCACTAACAGCCCTAGTTATTTGTTGTGCTGAGAACTCTGAAAAACACACCTGCAGAGAAGGAATTGGCAGCCTCAGAATTAAATACCTGCTTCTGGTAACACTCTTTTCCCAGGCAGCTGTTCTGTAGTGAGTTTAACACGATCTTTGAATCTTTGAACAAAGATGCTTGCACACAGAACACCAGTTAAGGTGTCGTGTCCTAGTAAAGGGGAAGTTGTGGCCATAGGATAACAGTCACATTGAGCAGATACCCAGGGCTGGAACAGAAATATATTTGTCTTGCTAAGGTATTAGGGTTTAATGGCAAATGAAGAAAAGCTGATGATAGAATTCATTAGTATGACAACTTCTTCTGAAAGGAGTTTAAAGCAAATTTGGCCAGGCAAATCCTTCTCAAATGTCTTTCCTGTATATAAAAATATCTGCTAAATCTGAGATTACTGAGAATGAAGAAGTTGCTGGAGGGATACTTTGGTACTTAATTGATCTCTATATAAATCTTAGGCTCCCTATTACTTTGATTATAGGTTGATTTGCTGACCTCCTAATCTTAAAAAATATGTGTTTGTGATTGGATCATAGTGAAGTATACAAGTTACAGCAAGCCCTTTTGATGCATAAATAATTCTTATGTTAGAGGTTTATTATAGTAACCCCCTCACTCCAAATCTTGTGTAGGCACAATTTGTGTAAGGTTGAGCCTTACTCCCAGCCCTGTTATTCATTTGGGATACTTGGTTAGGTTGGATTATCTGACTATACATTTTTCTGGTGCTCTGAATGTCTCATGCAGAGTGCCAGCAATCTGAAGCACTGAGCACTAATTTTAAGCCCAGCCTTTATGGCTTCATTGCCATACAGTCCCTTAATTCCACATACTCCTTGGAGCTTGGGTTTAAATCCCCTGGTAGTTCTATGCTAGTGGAGCACACCAATTTGGGACTTTGATTTTCTTCCATTTTAATATATATGTAGATTTTAAATAATTGTGAAATATATGAACTTAAAACAGGGAAGATGTCTGCTCTAAGAGGGGAATGACACAATAGATTTGCTCTGAACTGCCTGGGATCATTTAAAACCAACGAATTAAAAATCAGATCGTTCGTGAGGGCTATAATTTACACTACAGAGGTGATAAAGCCTTTTGTGTTCCTATTTGCAAAGAAAGCATTAAACTACAGTGATTTTTGATTTTTTCTCTTCCCACTAGGGAGAAATGTGAAACTCAATTTTACCCCCAATTGGTAAGGTGCTAATTTGTCTGACAAGTTGTTGGAATCTCAGCATGTTTGAGGTATCCTTGATGTATCAACACCTTCATGCTGAATGAAGGATGCCTTTAATGTGTAAATGTTTAGTACATATCCTATATCTCATTAGCCAAGAACAATACAAACCACACACAGGCAAGAAGGGTCAGAAGCCAGCTCCAGTCAAAGAGAAAAATCTTTTATGTTCTAATTAAATGAGCAAACATTTAGAATACATCTATTTTGCAAGTGGTTTATCAAAAAATACACTTGAAATTCACAGCCTCACTTGAGACTGATGAGTCTAATATCAGATGAAGCATCCTGAATCTGAGTGCCATATGACACTGATGTCTCAAAGTTCTTACTGCATGCAATACCACAAACGATTAAGAATAGTAGAAGCAAAGCAGTTTTTAACAAACACATGAAGGTATACATCTCAAACTATTTCTGTTGTTAGTCTAAACCTTGGTAACTTTGTAACTTTAGAAATTTAGCTTCATGGGCTCTTCTGTGAAAATGAAAACTTTTCTAGGGAAAACGAAACAATTTTCTAGGGAAGTACCGACTCCATTTGAAAGGTAGAATCTCCAGTTTCATTTCATTCTGTAAGTATAGCAACATCAAAAAGAAGCCAAGGCAGTGAAAAACAGATATTTTAAAGAAAAGCTGGTAGAAATGTACGTAACTGCACCGCAACTGCATTGAGCTGTGGCTCGTGTGGAGAGCTGGGGGATGCCGGTGAGGTGGAGTGAGTTCTTTGCTAGGTATCTTCTAACTAGATAGATTTGCCTGCTTGTGAGATGAGGAAAATGATGGCTCTGAATGAGGAGCTGGAGGATGTGTTCGTACACTGAACTGGTTACCACTGCCATTTTCCTAGTTTTGGCAGGGGTTTTGCTGCTTCCCCTTGTAAAAGTTTTCCAACCTGAGACGAGCATCAGGTTCAAGCACAACAGGGCTCAAAAGTAGAATTTCTGCTCATTTGTATTTCTGGATGTTAATCTCCTCCAGGTTCCAGACCTTGGATGCCATGGTTTTGACCAATACGCTACAGTAAGAGGAACAAAGGCAAACAAACCCTGCAATTTAAACAATAGCAAGAGAAATAGCTAGATTTTTGCTACCATACTTTATTACAAAGACCAGGAAGCACAGCTGAGTACCACAGGCTGCTGACAAGGCCAGAGCCTCAGTGTACCCCAGATCCCTACTGGGGAGAGGGAGAGACAGAGACTGGTCTCCTGCAATTCATGGTCTCAAGAGTGTACAAAGTTTGCCACATTCCTGAGTTACAGCACAGTGATATCTAGAACATGCCTGTGGATGTGTTTATATAGCAAAGCCTTCTTACCACAAAGCTACAGCTTGTCTGACTAAAATACTCTGCTTCTCAAATAGACCCCGATAGTCTATATACACCCATTTACTAATACAATTATCCTGAGCAATACAGAGTGTAAGTTCATTGCAGTAGATGAGCATGTCTGGGAAACAAGTGATCTTACTTGTCTTGTATGGATTGCATTAAATATATTTATGAAAGGAGATTGAGAAAATCAAAATGTAGAGAATCGTCTTCTCAAAATGGTCTTAAAAATTCCCAGCTTGAAGAATTAAAAAAAAAATATTCCCCTTTGACAATCTTGATTACCAGTATCTCAAGGGAAGAAACATATTTTCAGTACTCTGAGTGTCAGAAAAATGGGTCTTGTTTGTAGTGCTGGTAAGATGCATAAAAAGTATCTGCATCTATTTGCTCATTATGCAACTTTTGAAACCTAATATTTAAATAAAACCCCATAGCGAGTTTATGAAAATTTGCAAAATCCTTCTTCCAGCCAAACGTTATTTTTTCTTCTTTGTTTTTAAATGTTTAGAACAGCTCCCTCTGTCCTGCACTAGAACCAGAGTGAAGTCGAGCACACTTAGGAGCATTTAGGTCTGGGAGATTCAGTCTGTCAGAGCTGGCCTCACCCTGCCTTCAGGGCACCATTGCTCTGGATATTCCCATTGCCCTTCCCATCCCTACTTCCCTCCAGCAATCAAAGAGAGCTGGGAAGCTGCTCAGAAACCCTCTCTCACCTGGGCACTGCTGCCTGCTGTCACTGTCTTCCCTTTCTGGAGCAGTCTGAACAGGGCTGGTGGGCTCATTACCAGCCCTGATACCCGACCCCTTCCACCCTTGGCTCTGGTTCAGGTGGTACCTGTTGCTGTCTCTAGACCAAAGCGTGAGGTGGACGTGGGCCCACAGGGGGAAACACAGAGCTTCTGATCCATCTGGAGTCCTTGGAGGGACATGGGCCCACAGTGGGGAGACACAGAGCTTCTGCTCTGTCTGGAGCCCTTGGAGGGGGGCACCTTTCTGGCCCAGTCTTTGCTGTGGTCCTTGCCAGCACTCCCTTCTCTGCAGGCTGGTGTGCTGCAAACTTCTGCCTGGCTGCATTCTCATTCTGCATGCAAGAGATTAGAGAACCTCTTTTCATTACTATTTATCCACATTACATAAAATCAGTCTCACGTTTGTCAGTTCAGTTGCAATTGTGCCCTGGTCCTGTGAATGTGTTCATTCCTTCTTTCTGCTTTTCTTTTCCACAGGGTTGATCCCTTTGAACTGCTGAAACCTGGTGACTTGCAATCAATAATCTGTAAAACAGTAAGATCAGCAGTGTGAAGATTCAGATTTTCTGCCTCTAAATACAGACTGCTGCGCTGGGCCACTGAGGTGAGTCTGACCTGAGCTGATTGCCTGATAGAAGCCTGGAGTGGGAGGAAAGGGATTAAAAACCTGGAGACATGTTGAGCTGTTAATACAGCGTCTCTTCACATACATATCTGGGGAAAATACAGCTGTGTAAACTTACAATAGATGTGACTGACAAACGTCATTTTCCTGTTAAATGTTAAATTGCTGATGGACCCTGTGACTGGAATTCTAAGCCCCATATGCTACACTGCAACCTTGCAAAAAATCAGGAACATTTACAAGCCCAGTCATAAGATCAGTTTTTCCAATGAAGATGAAACAGGAATCTAGGAATTTTTTTTTTTTGGGGGGGAGAGGGTTTGTGTAGTTCTTTAAATACCAAAAAGACTATATTTATTTTTATCTGGGCAAATAGAAATTTGTAAGAATTGCATGAATGACAGAAGTGTTATACAGTGACATGCTTTGATACAAAGTGTGAGTTTGGATTCAGTTCCTAAAGGGCACTAAATGCAGGTTTCTCAGCCAGATCTCAAAATACATCTGGCACAGCAGATCTAAACAATTTGGGTGACTTTGTGCAGATGGACACATTATATGGGCTGTAGAGAGACTGGCATCACACTTACCCTACAGTCTAACATCCCCTCAGTGGATCGATGCTGGTTAATATATCCATTTAATTTGGTTCCCAGGGATACAGCAGGACATCACAGTGGCTCAATTGCACCCAAGTTTATGTTGCACTTACAAAAGTAATAAAATGCTAGGATCAGGCAGTCAATCAGTGAAATGATTCAAAGGGAGAGATTTCCCCCCAGATTTTGACAAACTGGCATAAGTATGATCCCAAAGAATGCTGAGGTATTGAAGTATCATACAGACAGTATGACAAAATAACAGAGATTATATCTGTGACATGTGGGAAAAAAATAAAATAGAGGAATTTTCCCAATATGTGAGTAGGGCTGGGAACACCACCCCACTGATGGAGTGGCAGTGGGTGCCTGGGTCAGTGGGTGAGTGGCAGGGCTGTGTGGGGATGGCTGGCTCTCAGCAACCTAGCCCAAGTTAGAAAACAGGGTGAGGTATTCATAGTCAGGAACTTGCACAGAGCGCTTAGCATGTGGAGAAAAGAAAAGAAACAAAGTGCTTTTTGGCTAAAAGATTGAAGCTTCTTTTGGGATTTGAGGCTATCATCTCATGAACAGTTTGCCCAAGAAGTAATTGCTAGAGTGATTACAGGAGTGTTGTGGCAAGTATTCCACGTTCACAAGACAAACTTGGAGTGATTCAGCCACAGCAGCTGAGTCACCTGTTTCTGTGCCTTGCTGGCTGGTGAAAACTCTCTGGGTTAGTTAGCTTGTGTAAGTAGTTATGATCCTGAAGCTTCTGTAGCTTTACATAACTTCACTGTGTTGGTCTCAAATTAATGAACCCACTACTAAAACAATTTACTAAGTGCTGTTAAATATTTCCCCTGTGTTACTGTGTGGAGCTCAAGTCAGAAAAGCTGCAAGAATTAGCCAGTCCTGACAAGGTTCAATTTCTGCCTGAAATTAAATTAGCTTACATCAGTTTTGGAAAAACCTGCTATAGTGAGGTTTTTCTGTTGAGAGTGACCACAACAGATCACAGGAAGAAGCACAAGAAATAAGTAAAGAAAGAAAAAAAAGGCTAGGAAAATAGAGAAGGTATGTCAATATATTTTTCATGGACATTTTGACTTTCTTGCTATATTCATTTACTTTATGTCATAGTTTCATGTCACAGTAGCAATAACCTTAACAGGAGCAAATTCCTGTCACTGACATGGAACAACAGGGACAAGATTTACATATTTAACTTCAGCTTAGGTGCCTGTACTGAAAACAGTGGAAGTGTTAGAGGAACTTTAATATACTTACAGATCTTGTTATTGTTCTCTTCAAACAAAATTTTTCAGCTCTACGGATAAAGGTCTGGTTTTGTTAAGGTAATGATCATAGAGCACTTGTCTACTCCTAATTGATAGAAACAAATATTCATTTGAGATCTCAGTCCAACCCTCAGATGTCTACACATTTATTGCTGCAGATATTGAAGAGATTTGCAGGAGTGCATGTGCAGAATTGTGAAATCAGACTTGGATCCTTGGAATTGCTCATGGGCCATAAGCATATGCAAAGCAGAGCACTGCTTGTTTCCTCTGGCTCATTTTTAGTTTTGGGATTCCAGTAGGCGATGCTAAATGCAAACCCCTCAACGCTGACCCCTCCTCCATTCCCATTTGCAGCTGCACATTCTAAATGCTGTGAAAGCAGATCTCAGAACGCAGTGTGAGCTGCAAACATATATAGCATAGACGAGCCACAAGAACAGTTCAGGTTTGTAATGGGTATCATAGGCAGCTCATGAGAAAGACATATTTTGAAAAAAAAAAAGTAAAGATGTAGGAAAAGATAGATGACCCCCTTTGCTTCTGTGAAGTATTTTGCCCTGAATACCCAAATGCCAATGCCTAAACAAAGCCACACAGTTTATTGTCCCTACCTCTCATTAAGGGTGTTTGCCTGCATAATGTTGGGATCAGCTGTAGCTAAGAAAAAAATCACACTTCTCCCAGATCTGTATTTTACCCCAGTGCTGCTGGAAAGGTCTGGCAAAGTCTTCTTGTTTTCTGAGCATGTTAGATTGAGGCATCAGTGGTGGAAGTTCAGGTAGCAAGTGTTTGCAGTGCTGAAAATGCTGCCAATAAGAGCTGGATGGGCTGTCTGGCTGCTCCAGCAGTTTTCCCTGTCAGGTTCCTGGCAACCTCATGGGGTGCATTGGGATGTTTGCATGGCACTGGGCCCATCATATTGCTGGGACTCTGAGCAACGCTGCAGAAGCCATGGGTCTGCTCCTGGATATGTCTCCTCAGCTCCTTGCTTTTCCCAGAGAGCAGACACTGGAATACAAAATTGCTCTTCCGTCTCCAGGCTCCTTTTCCTTTCCTGTCATACAGGCATATATTTAACATAAACATTCACAAACCATCAGCTTTGGTACGATTATGTTTTCCTACATTAAGGAAACTTATTCATGGTTAACTGAAGCTTCAGCTGATTTAGAGCACTGCAATTCATTGACTCAGCAACATAGTCAAGAATATACCCCCTGGGTGGTTATTTTTTTTTCCCCTACAAAATTCCCAGGGCACAGAGGGTCATTTTCAAGGCTTGTGTCTATCTAAGGCATTTGAAGGTCAAGCCCAAGTGGTCTGTGGAACTCTGAAATCAAATCAAATTCTTCCAAAACTGGTATCTCCTAGTAAGGAAACAATACGCTAGTTGTGGATATAACAGATTTCTGAGTGAGTGGACTGTTTCTCTAGGGTTTTTCCTTGGGAGCAAGCAGGGTGACTTTTGTCCTCCTGGATAGTGAGTCTTAGATATAGTCTTTTTACCACAGAAACCAATAAAAGACCCCCAAAACTTTCCCTTGACATAAAATAAGGCTTCCTGGCAACTCAGGCAGAGCCAAACCACTGTTGAACAGATCCTACTGATTTTAATTCAGTTCAGACTGAAACTTCATGTGTGCTAACAGTACTCAAAGTACAGGATTTTCTTTCAGTTTTTTGAAGGGGAAAGCTGAACAGAACTTAGGAGGTAAACCAGAACTTGACACCTTGGTACTGATGCCAGATTTATACTAGGCATTAGCTTTTCCTTAGGCATGTAAATAAAATAAGGGACAGCTAAAAGCTTCCACCACCTGGAGCTCCTCATGATGCCTGTGGAAAAGCTTCTTTCAAATCTCCAAAATTTCAGAACATTTTAAAAAAATTTTGCCAATGGTCTTTGAAGCCCAAAAGGGAGCTGGGCAACAGTGAGCCTGTGAGCAGTGTACCGCCACCCCGGCCCATTCTGTTCTGGTCCCCACTAGCACAGAGGAACTGCTCTGGTTTCTCAGGGACAGCATTTGGTTGTTAAATTAATTTCTCACAGGGTCCTTTCCCTCTTCTCCAGTCTACTTCAAAATGACAGGCGGAATCAAAATCCCATTCGATTAAAAGAAAGTAGAAAAGGGAGATGAACTTCAAGCAAACAAACAAAAACAGTTTGAAATTTGGACTTAAAAAGCACGGCAGTATTTTACCAGCAAGGACTGAATTCATTAACGCTGCCATATTCTTGTTCCTACCATTAAGAGGTTTTCACTGTTACTGTTCAAAAACATTTTAAAGAGCCAACTGTTCTACAGCTTTGAAATAGCTCTACCCAGGAGTGAATCTTTGCACTCATTTTCAAAACAATCAATTCTTCCATGTGAAAGACTTCATGCAAGTCCATCAGCCTTCAAAGACAAAAAATAATAGGCTTCCTCATTCTAGACCACTTTCCTCTTCTATTCATCGTCTCCTTCCACGTTTCTTTTTCATTTTGTCCTCCAGCAGCAGCTCCTGTGGTCATGTGCTGTGGTAACAAGCACATGCATGCCCCTGTGCACACACATGAAGGCTTAAAAAATGAAGGCCACTACCTTCTAACTCCCCTATATATTGTTCTAGACTATTTCTGTTTTTCTGTATCTTTTCTTTTTTTCCTATTTCCTTTGCTTTATAACTTTCCACCTTCTCTGCTAATATTTTATAATGTTGGTAATTGCCCTGATATTCTGAATTTGTGGTTAACTGTGGTTCCAAACTGCTTTCATTTCCAGTGCATCTTGACACTGAGCACTGGCACTGCTTTTGGCGGTGCCAGAGCCAAAGCACGAGAAGCCAGTGACCTCCATGGTGTTACCCTTAAGCCGTTCTGACCCAAATAGATCAAAACTGTTATAGTATGGCAACCGAGATCTAATCTAAAAGACCATTAAAAACATATTGGATGTTGGAGATGGAATTAAAATTGGGAGTCCCACCAGAGCAGACTGTTGTGGAAACACAAATTCAGATGGGCTCAGCCACATCAGCATCTCTGACAGGCATTTAACTCTGTTTTTGTGACTTTGGCACACAGGTATTACACACCTGCATAGGTTAGTAATGTGAACAGGCATGAAGCAAGAAACATTAATGCTGTGTCAAGAGCGTAGTTCCCATCACTTCCTTGGCAAAAGCCTGTGTATGCTGACAGTCTGACACACGCATCCAGCTCAGGGGAAGGTTCCTGTCCTAAATGGTTCTGTAGCTTTTAAATATGCTGGTTTGCCATTGTGGTCTCTATGGTGAAGCAAGCTGCAAAAACATAGAAGGAATAGTTTCTCAGGATTGAAATAAATAATAGAGGTAAAATAAATGTGGAAAAACAAAAATGTGGCTGGAGATGTCATCACAGCCCGAGGCAGTGGGTGTCACAGGCTCCCACTTCTGAGTGTGGTGATATCAGAGACTTTGGTAAGCAGCCACGCACGTGGGTGGCAAAGGTTCGAGTCAAAAGAGCTGGGGGTTTTTCGGGGTGGTTGTGCGACAGCAGGTAGCGTTTTCAAGTGGAGACAAGAAACGAATAGTAAATTCTGAGGGAACGATTTTGCTTTGCCCGCAGAGCAAAGGATGCAAGGCAGAGCGTGGCTGTTTACAGCCTCTGTAACGCGAGCAGAAGGGCTTCGCGGCAGTGGGAGGAGAGGGGGTGTTGGTTGCTGGTACCAGACCGACCTGGGGCAGCGGCGGCCTCGGGTTTGTCGCGGCGGCGATGGCACCGCCTCGGCCGCCACCTCGCGGCCAGCGGGGGAACGGCGATGATTAACCGGGTAATTAGAGAACCAGAAATAGGTCCTAAGTTATAGCACACCCCCCAAACTATTCCTCGTTTTAACTCTCTGTCCAGTAATGCCGCTGCTTACTTTATTAAAAGGACAGGATACCTTGACACCATGTAAGCAAGACGAAATTAAAGAACTCGTTTTAATCTCATCACTAATTTGTCTTTTACCAACCTAAAAAAGACACTTAAAGCGCAAGGCAGAGAGTGTGCGTTTCTAAAGACAGGCTTTAGCGCTTCAAAATAATAGTCTCCTAAAATACATGGGGAAAAAATAAAATAACAAACTACACTGCATCTCAGTTGTTAAACTTCTGCTGTCAGTCAATGTAATTCCCACCAGCTAACAATGAAAATGTTTTGACATTCAATCTCGTACACACTTCAATAATAGTTACCTAACAGGAATTTTCTCCCCTCTCTTAGAATCATGAAAATTTTGACACGATACAAGTCCCCTTGTAAAGGGCACCCTGTCAGTGACTGCAGTCACCAGAGCAGCTCCGTAAATTGCCTTGAACAGAGCAGTCACGTACAATACAACTGTTGTATTTCATAATAAAACCCAGCTTATCACCAGAGACAGGCAGCGTTAGTTTCTTACAAAAATACTGTCAGACCAGACAGTGCTCGTAATAGGAAATTTAGGGTTTCCCAGTTGTCTTTGGCCAGTTTAGCTTCATTCAGGCTCTACCCTGAGCAGACGAGGTGAAGGTTTTCTTTGGGTAATTGCAGAGCTAATGGGTGCCCATTACTAAGACCACAGCAGCCTTCAGAGCCACTCCAGCTGCATTTGCAGCAGCCGGGCTGTGTAGAGGAACTCAGCTGATCCAGGCTCTCGCTGCTGCTTGCAAAAGTCATCCAGGGATGTGGTTTCATCTCCTATTGGGAGAGATCTGTAAATGATTTGAAGGTTCAGAGTTCAGGGGTGGTTTGGAAAAACACACGTCGGGCTGCATTGCCCGCAGGGGAGCTGTCTGGTTAGGTAGGGTGCCTCTGGGTATTTCTGGCATTTCACCTCTTGACTGGAGTCAGGAAAACTCAAAGAAAGAAATTAAAGGCAGAAGTCAGTTCTGGTTTTACCCACCAAAGAATGCTTCCTTGGATAAGAAAAGTCAGTGCAGTTTCCTTTAAAATATCAGATAAACAGCACAAATAGCTGCCCAAGAATCAGCAATATGACTAATTCCTATTTATTGGATGTGTGCAATATAAATAACTACTCGTTTCACTAGTCATTAATTACAGGGAGATGCCTCCAGCTCTGTCACATGCATCCACATCTGCTTCCACACTGTCTCCTTCGAGTAAATCCGTGTCGTCATTCTGCAGGCTTGTGCCAATGAAAGGAAACGGGAACGGCTGTGTGCCACAGGCATCCCCCTCTGCCTCTGCAGCTCTGGCTCCTGGGGATTTAAGAAGAGAAGATGAGCTCCAGGGGGTAAGATACAGCCACCAGTTTTGTTACTGGCATAATATCTTTTGTCTGAGGTACAATTCCCAGATGGCTTTCCTAAACCATCACACTGCAAATATTTCTAGGGAGTTTTGTAATTCACCTCAGCAGTATACGTAAACACTTCTTAACGCATGTCTTTAATGCTATCTGCCTGCTTCCAGGATTTTCACTGGGTCACTGCATCGGTGCTGAAGCTTTCCCTGGGGCTGCACACACATTTCCATGCAGCCAAGAGCAGGGAAAACCGTGCCATTCCAGTTTGAGTTGATTACAGGTTTTTGACTGAAGCATGCTTTTTCTTTTTTAAAAAAGAAAACACTGAGTCACAAAAACTTAAACGTACCTTGTAAATGGATTGATTTTGAGGGGAAGGTTCCCCAACAGGGTGGTCTTTCTGTACATAGGAAAAAAAAGGATTCTTCCATGATTAGTGCAGTTGCCTGTGGGAGCCCTGTAGCCAGCAAAGTGCAGTGAGTTGTGAAGTAACAGTCATGGAGCCTGAGAGGGAGTAAAGTGGGTAAGGATTCAAACCTAATTTGCAGACTAGTTTCCCAGTTATTGGGTGATGGTCTAAGTATATTCTGCTAGCACAAATCCATTTTGTAGAGCTAATTAGAAGTTCAGTTGGTCAGCGAGAAAACACCCCTAAGCTGGAAGGTATAGCAGCTGGGGGAGGTAGGACCAGGGACTTGTGCACAGGTATCTCCCATGCAATGAGCCAAGAGGTGATGTTACTCTCCCTTCACACAACATGGCCAACTCTTTTGCCTCCACTCTTTTTTGTGATGCAGCCCTCCTTGTTTCTATCTACCCCAGTGTAATGGAGATGAATAG
The DNA here is from genome assembly GCA_035584735.1 of Pseudotriccus pelzelni. Taxonomy (NCBI): domain Eukaryota; kingdom Metazoa; phylum Chordata; class Aves; order Passeriformes; family Tyrannidae; genus Pseudotriccus; species Pseudotriccus pelzelni. The sequence continues at coordinate 21,992,035 of JAWMRA010000005.1, forward strand.
AATTAAAAATATGGATATATATTTATTGTCTCATTTTTTCCACCTTCATCTCCTGCTTTTAAATGCTCCACTGTGAATTCCATGATTGACTGGGAAGGACTAATTTTGTTTAACTTCAAAACTAAAGTTGGTGGGAACTGAGGATGCCCTGAAAGTAATTGTATTAACAGAAAGTGGTGATGCAATGTCAGGGGGAAGTGCAGGACCTGAGTGCTCAAAATACCATCAGATAAGTCATGAAAACAGATGTGCTCTGTAACTCCTTGCTGTGTATGGGGAATAGGCTCAAGATCAGGGTCTGTTCTAAACAGCTCCACAAAGGTTTTTGTCCTGTTCTTCCACTTCCTATCTTTCCTTTTAGAAGGGACCAGCCCTATGCCAGAGGCAATGAACACAGAGGATGTATACACACTTGATTTTCTAAGAAATCTAAAGATAATGCACATATACAGCTGATAATGAAAAATGCGACTGATTCATCTGTTGACAGAGAAGCTCTACGCAAGAATACAGCTTCAGAAGGACCCTATGGATCTGCCTGTCCTGCTTCCAGCAACCCAGCTCAAGGGCCTTGCCTAACTCACTGCAGCCTCAGAGACACTGTGCACACACCCAGCAGCCACGCTGCTGTGTTGACTTGAAGCAGGGGGACCATGTGCTGTTGTGCTGGGCTTTGTTCCACAGAGGTAAGCTCTCTATTTAAACCATATGTTGAATTATAACCATTTAAGTAGGAGGAAAGCAAAACTGTATTTCACTGGGTTCTAGAAAAGCTGTGAATGGATGTAATTTTTATCAAGGTTGTACGTGCCCTATCCAAACACCGAAAAACCTGTGCTGCGCATCAGATTTAAAGTGAGCTGTTGTATTGAGTGTCCTGAGGTGACCACATCAATGGCAGTGTGTACACTGTAAGTCCTGCCTCAGGATTCAAGGTTGAGGCTCTGAGATGAGTTTTTGTGTGGTGGAGAAGGATTGGTGAGGTTTCAGTATTCAGTATGATGGACTACTTCTAGGGAGTATTAATAGTTCATTGGGATGAACCATTAAATGGTTATTGGGATGAACTCCTGAGATTTATGTAGCAGCAACACAAAGTGCTCCTATGTTTTTCAGATGCATCCAAAGTTTAATGAGAGTTTTGCACCCTGGTCTTCCTGGTGGTATTAGGGCTGTCATTGTCCCCACAATGGCTGTTTGCAGTTATACCTGTCTTTTCTTGCTTAGGTTGGGTTCATGGCTAGGAACATGAGCTAAGCAGTGTGAGAAGTGTGGTGTGTTAGTGCCAGGGCAGAGTGCAAAGGATGTCTGTGCTTGGCTCATGGATGCTTTGCTGTACCTGGCCTTGATCACATTACTGAAGCTCTGTGGGACATGGTTCTCTCTTGGAAAATGGGAATAAGTAAGTGGTATTTCCTTACCACAGAGCAGTACTACAATGGGCTAGTAGCTCAAAGGGGTTGTACGTGTGGAAAGGTACAAAGCTACTCAGCAAGCTTCACTAGCTCATTGGTTTCTAGACCTGAGTTTACCTAGTGCCACTAAAACTGAATTCTACTGTAAAAATTGCAATGCAATTTTCTGGTTCTTTTTAACATTGCAAATCTGTGAAAAGAAACTTTCTTCTAATATATGCAGCAAGCCTGGCAGTGCTTTCATCAGGAAAGCAACTGAATGGTCAGGATTTCTGCCAGTTTGGGCTGAAATATATGTGGGACTTTTGCTGCCTCCAGATCAGAAATGCAGTTTAACCTAAGTTTGTACCTGAACCTGATCTTAATTCAAATCTTCTCCTCACATGCTGCAATTTTGACTGTTCTTAATTAAAAAATGCAGATAAAGCAACACAGAAACAAGAAGAAAAGGCCTAGTTTGCAGAAAAAATTTCTCCAATGCCAGAGAAGTGAGCCAGATTAAGTTGTGTTCATTCTTGCTCAGCTACAGTGAAGACAGATTAAGGATAAATTACTCAGTGAACAAATGTCTTGTTTTCTCTGTGACTCCACCTCTTTCGGGCATGCTGCCCTGTCCCCACCCCTTGCACTTGTCTGCATGTCTTAATGGCAGTGTTCATGCAGCTGGTAATTTATGTGTTCTCTCTGAGAGAGAAGATATACACAGAGCCTTAGGTTCAGTTATTCAGAATATTTGAGATACAGTATGTGTGCGATTCGTTAGGTCCAAACTTCAACTTAAAAACTGTAAACGTCTGAAGGGCTGGTCTCAAATGAGAGAAATTTTAAAAGGAATAACTTCATCTAGAATTTAGTTCTTAGGTCCTCACTTTACACCTAGTTACAAAAGTTAGGCTTCAAAAATAAATACAGTGCCTGTTGTAACATAAGCACACAGTTGTTTGGCAGCGACTGGGGCAGTTTGATGTTCTGTTCTGGAAGATGGACGGAGCCAATCCCGTTTCTGAAACCTACTTGATTCAGTTGGTGTCTCGTGTCATAGGCACAAATTGTTAATTTCATATTGCTCATAACAGGCACACTGTGAATGTTTGCAGAGTTTATAGGGTATCAGTTACAAATGTGATTATACCAGCCATTCCTCAGGACTGACACCAGTTTCAAATTAGAAGCTGACAGGCCTCACCTGCTCCTGAGTTCACTGACAGGTCACCTTCCTGTCATTTTGGCTGTCCCCCCATCAAAATGACATCTGTGTTCATAAAGGGACAGCGAGGGACTTGAAGTGGTTAGAATTGTTGAAGAATAAGAATAAGGTGTCATCTACTCCAATAATGTAGTGCTCAACTTTGGCCTTTCAGATGGCTTGATGCTTGCAGCCCCTGACAATGTTTCCAGCTACAAGAATAGCTGGATTGGAGGGTCAGCAGTTGTTCCTCTTCTACCCACGGATGCTCGGCATTCAGCTCAGCCCTAGCCACAGGGTAGAGAAAATCCCAGAGACTTGAGCATGTAAAGTGCCTTTACTTTTCTACACATAGGAGATTGTAGTTAAGCAAACGTTCCTTTCAGAGGCTGTTGTTACACACCCACATTTTTAAACAAAAAATGTGTGAAAGACAAAACGTAAACGTTGTTCAGCAAACAACTGGATAAAAAAACCAAACCTTTTTTTTAATTGATGAAACCTATTTTTTTATAATGGAAGTTTTTTTCACATTCACTCAATTTAATAGAATTGAGCTAGGTCAGTCCAATTTTTGTATCCTTAAATTTCTCCAAACTAGGAAAATAGGCTGGATCTTTAAATACAGACTATGGGATTAGTTCTTCTTTCTCTCATTAAACAAATGGAAATATCAGATAAAAAAGATGTCAGACTTTGCAGGTTAAAGATTGTGGCTTTCTTAGATTTCAAGTGTACTAAACTATTATCTAATACACATATGCCACCTATGAAACAGTTGTAGAGCTGCCTTCTTAAGGCTTGGGTATTACAGGAAATGAAGTAAGTCTAGGTATATAAACCCGCTGACGTTGCCTGGCACATTATTGCTGTGTGCAGGGAAGAAGGTCTCTGATTTGCGGGATGTTACAAGCTCAGGTACATGAAACTGGTGGGAAAGGAGCACAAACATGTTGGTGCTGGGATAGGCAAGGATAAACAAGATGTTGAATTACTTGTTGCCAAATGAAGGGCTCAGAGCAGCCAAGGCAAATCTTTTTGTTTTCCTCTCCCTAAATTAGATCTTTAGTTTTGTCTTGGGCACTGTGGCTAGCAGAGCTGTAAGGACATTCACTTATCATAGTTGCCATTAGTCTCTGAAATCTGTCCTTGATGTTATTTTCTGGTCCTGGAAATATTATAGATACTATAGTATTTTTACTTTATCCATCTTAAATAAACCTAAGGCCAGATTCCTCATGTGTAAACAAGCATGACTTCAGGAAAGCAGTGCTGATTCATGCCATCTGAGTGCCTGATTCTTAATATAAAAGGGACCATGTTATAAAAAAAATAAATAGAAGCAAACATTTGTTAAAAAAACTCATGTCATCAACATAGTCTTCCTCCACCCTGCCAGGATTGAGCAGGGGAAAAAAAAGGTAAGGTAGATTTACAGAAGCAACCACTTTTCTTTTAATGATTTGGATATTGATCATTTTTAATCTTCTTCTCAGAACAACCAGGAGATCTATTACAGCTTGAGCCAGCCATGAAAAGCGGGTCCGTTCTTTAACCTGCCCCAATTCACTTGGACGTATTTTATACCTCCAGGGATTCAGCCACGAAGTCCATTAGAGCATCAGATGCAGTGAGGTCAAATCAATTGTCCATACTGCAGACAAGGTAACCATCATTTACTGTAATTCTCCCCCGTCATGGTAGAGGAGAGGAAAGGTTAAAAGCTGTATTACCATGAGGCTGTCTCATCTATCTTTCAGTATATTGGTAATACCTAAACATTGCTTAAAGAACTGAATGTACAATCTTAAATCTGTGTTAAACTGGGTTTGATGGTTTGACTGCCAAATCAACAAATTCGCTAATGATTTTTTGCTTCATGGAGGAACAGAAAAAAAGAGCACTTTTAAAACAAAAAGTAAAAAAACTTTAAATATATTGTCTCATCTGACACAACACATCCGATGCTATACCGAGTGTTCATCTCAGGATGCTCTGAAGGACTGATATTTATCCTTCCCTATACGTAGATATATTTACCTACGAAGTAATTTGCTGTCATCTCTTTAAGCTGAAGATGCTACGGCAGCCCAAAAACAAAAGAGGAAGTAAATTCAGGATGTATATTTTGCACTGTAAATCAAGTCCTTATGTGTTTGCACTCTAGGATGGGCAATAATAATTGACTGAAGCAATCACCGCTGTGGGAAAACAAACGTCCTGGCGGTGTCGCCTCTGAAGGTCAAGCCTGATGACATAGTAAGCACCTGAACTCTCACTGACTCCTGGGGAGGTGGCGGGCGCTGCGCCCCTCCCGGCGCTCGCCTGCTGGGGACAGATTTACGCAGCCACCGGGGCTGGGGATGAAGAGGCTTTTTCGCTCCCGCCTCCCGCTCTTGGGTCTGCGGAGTCATTTATTTCGATTACAGTGCCACGGCATCTCTGACTCCCGCGCTCCCTGCGTTAACTGCATGAAAGTAGGGAGAAAATGCAGTTCTGTGCCAGGGACTGTGTATTCCTCCTGTGCTCCTGACTAATGTCACGGGCTGATGTGCATATAGGGTACCTGTGCTCACCCCTGCCGTGCCTGGGAGAGCTACAGCATCCTGGCCTGACCCTTGTAGGACTCCTCTGTTGAAGAGGGAAGCAACAATGAAGCTCAGATTTATTCACTTGACTTGCCTGTTTGCCTTTTCTAGGTTAATCTTTTCTCTTTCCCTGGATTCCTTTAATCCTGGGCTGTTTTTGTTAAGAAAGTGATTGAATGAAAATTTTCCATATTCCAGAAATCTTTTCACAGCTGTAGAAATTAGTAAATTGATTTTTCTGTTTCAGAAGCTGAGCTGCTTGAGCAAACTTACTGATGTATATCAAATAGATCCGTAGCAGCATGAAACAGAAAATAGTGAAACGCTGTTCTTCTACTGTAAGTACATCAAGTATATTTCTGTGGCTGACACACATATTCTTCTTGGGGAAAAAATGGGATGAATGTAGTAGGAGTGTAAGAGTTGGTGTAGGTTACAAATTATTAAATAATTTTATTATGAAGCTTATATTTTATGGTCTTAGTAAGGTTTTAAAGCCCAGAACAGTAAATTCTAACTTCATATAATGTGGGTATTCAGTAACCCTAAAAAGAAACTAGTAAAAGTTTTGTGTGTGCTGAAGGAGAGATAAATGTGCTTTAGATTAGGTGTTACATACCATTCACTTTTAACTGCTTTTCCTCTTCTGCTCCTTCTTTTTATGATTTACCTTAACACAGAGTCTGTGTGGGTCCTTTTCCTCAGTTTATGTTACACCGTCATCTCTGGATTCATCCCTATGAATGCCTATTCACAGGTCCTGTGTTAATTCTCACAACACTGCAGATTGGATCTGTGTTGTTGAATAGAAGTAATGTCACTTTTTACAAAATGAAGAACTAAAACAGGTAGGTTTGGGTATTTTTTAATTTTAATAAATAAATTCATAAATAAATTAGGGGAATGTAAATCTAAGAAAGAAATAAATTGATCCAAGTCTGAAAAGAAATGAAACATTGGAAAGATGCGTTCCTTCGTAATAGCTCAAAATTAGGGCTGCATGCAGTTTGCAAGGTCTGTTGGGTTCCTTGTTCTGGAGCAGCTCTCAGATAGCTCTCAGATAGCTCTCAGCTTAGCAGTCCCCTCTGCTGGCACATATTCTGCAATGCTAATTCAGAGAATGGTCCGCTGGGTTATTTAACTGAAACTGGAGTCTCAAAAAGATCAGGCAAGCTTTGCTGTTCTTTGGCTTCAATGGATATCACAGCCCTGGCTGAAAGAGCGCTGAACTTAATAGACAGGCTTTGGATCTGGAAAAATGCTTACCGAAATCAATGAGAGAAAGAGCTTTAACTCCACCAGTTAACACTTCATCCTGGCTCTTTCCTCAGTAGATACAAACACTGGCTCTGTAATGCCTAGTCATTTTTAAGATCAATACGACAAACCTAACGGATGTCTGTTTACTATCTGCTGTCTTAGCATTACAAGTCAGATCAGACTTTTGAAAAATAACTATTTGATTTTACAATAATCCCACCCTGTGCAGCAAACAAGTGTATTTTTAAGTGAATCTGTTTAACCAGGAAAATCACTAAGGAATTCCTCAAGAGTTATATATAGCTCTTAGTTGACAGACTTCCTTAAAGGACTCTTTTTTCTATGTCTACAGTAATTAAAATAAAAGTTGTCCTTTGAGTATTTGACATTGGCAAGTTGCATTTAGTTTAATTTTCTCCAAATGCTAAAGAGATTGCTAGAGTTATGGGGAAGTAATTAGGTTTTGTGAACATGCGAGAGGGTCAGAGTCTCTGAATTTGCCACAGGGTAATATATTCAAGCAGACATTTCTGATTCTCCTGGTCACTCTGGAGGAGTGGAGTAATTGCCTGCTTGTTGCATCAGCAGTCGGTGTCCTGGAAGTGGAGTTAGTGGCATGACAGCTGCCGCAGTACAGAGAACACCAGTGTGGGGCTTTGGGGACGAAATTCTCCTCTAAGTGCTGTTAAAAGGTAGTTCTGATTACAACAAATGGTGACATTAGGCAGAACTTCACTGAAAGAAAGCAGGAAGCGACAGAGGAGGAGTGTTTGTGTGCAAATCTTAACCTGGGTGGAGCTTGGGTTGTGTCACAGCGTGACTGTTTCATGTTAAAGATGAAACATAAAAGCTCCAGCAGGAGGTTACCAATACAATATTTTCCTTTCGAAAGTAACTTCTTCTGTTAAAATTGAAATATTCATGAATAACATGTTACATCTGTATAAAAATGTTTCCTACAGTGCTATAGGCCACTAGAGAAGACTGCATGGCCGCTTTTTCTTTCCTTCTGTTTTTTTTAACAGCATTAAATAGAGTGAAAATTAGTAACTGTAGATTGCCTGGAGTTTCTTGGCATTTACAGGTAATTTCAAACTAACATGGAAAGCTTTGGAGGTTCTCTTTACGTAAGTGTGCAGCTTCACAGGATGCATTTTTAGTGATTCAGTTTTACCACGTGCTGAAGCCCCTCCTACTTTTTTCCAGTCAACAAGGTATTATCCTCCCATATGCCACTGTGAAGTCTCCTTTATAACAGCTTTATCCAGTTGTATTTTCTATTTGAATTTCTTGAGTTAGTTGGTTGCTCTCTGATGTCCAAACTGAGTGAATCACAGAAGAAAGTTGGGGCCCTCATGCTTTCATAAGGCTATTTAAACCTTTTGAAACCGAAATAATGCATGAAAAAAGGTGAAAAATTCAAATTGGATGTACAGTTTTAATTTCTGCAGATTTCCTGACATTCAAAGCATGAGAAAGGCACTGTGTTTGTGACCAGATGAAGAACAACCAGCTTAAAGAAGAACACACATACAAACCAAACCAAAGTAATTAAACCTTTCAGTGTTTGCTTTGGGATCAGATTTTGGGTTGAAATTTGTTGTTAAAGTTCTTCAAAGGCTGAGGGAAAGGCACAGCAACCAGTGAGGGAAAGTTCTTGCCTTACAGAGATCCATCTGCCTTGCCTACAGGTATGTTATTAACTGCCTTAGATGATGATTGAAAGATCAATGCATGTTTGTCCAAAGCAGTAAAACAGTGAGAAAATTTATCAAAGTGAAACATTACCCTGAAAGAGCTTCCATTTTTCTACAAGTTCAGTTTGAACCAATTTGCCAGATCAATTCTAGGACAAAATGCACCAAGATTTTGAAAAACAAAAAAAGCAGTAGAAATATTTCCATCAATTAGAAATAAAAACTCCTATATGATATTGTCCTCAATGTTCTCATTTCCAGCTCTGAGTTCAGTGTTAATATAATCTGCTGGCTGAGTGGAAATCTGAATGAGAAATTGGCTTTAACGAAAGGGAATTTAACTAATTTATTTTCATTACTGAAGCTGTGGAAAATGCAAGCTATGTGACAGGGAAAAGTTATATTATTGGAACAGGAAACATTATGTAAAAAAAAAAAAAGTAAAACATAGGAAAACCCAGGGAAATTAGATGGTTTTTAAATATATTTTTTACTCGTGCAAGATATTTCTTTCAGCACAGCATGGGATACAGCATTAATCTTATTTGTCTGTGATCTAAAAAAAAATATTTCCTCACAGTCAGGACTTTGCTACATTACCTCATTTTTACCCACAGAAGCCAAACCACTGGATTTTTGGAGACCGTTAGCAATAAATTTTTTTTCTATGACAATTAGTTCATTACTAATCTTGTCTCCAATGAACCAATGAAGAGTTTTAATAATGAAAAGTACCTCATAAATCCTTTACAATAAACCAGAAGAAATATTAAGCATTTGTAAATACGAATTCTTGTCTTTCTTTTAGCTTTTCTTCCTGAGCCTTTGCTACAATTATCTTTAAATCTCCATGAAAAAAGCCAAAGAAATGGGAACTCTGGATTGTAGTAATATTAGTCATCTTACTAATGGATATTCTATAGCTTGTCCTTTTTTTCCACTTCCTCTTACCTGGTCCTTTCATAACTCAGTCAGACAGACTCTTAAATACTCTTTGATTGGAGCCAATGGGTTTTACAAATGTAATTTATGCCATAGATTGATGATTTAAATGGAAAAAACCCAAAGTCTTGTGCTTTTAAAAAATGTAAATCTGTCTGGATCTCATTAACGAAGTTTCTTGACTACAGGAGAAAGTTGTCCCTTTTTCTTTTTCCTTCTTTTTTTTTTTTCCTTTTTCTTGCTTTCTTTTCCCTTTTTTCTTTTTTTTTTCTTTTTTCCTTTTTTTCCTTTTTGTCTTTTTTCCTTTTTTCTTTCTTTCCTTTTTTCTTTTTTCTTTTTCTTTTCTTCTTCTTTTTTTCCTTTTTTTCCTTGTTTTTCTTTTTTGTTTTTCCTTTTTTCTTCTTTTTTTTCCCTTTTTTATTTTTCCTTTTTTCTTTTTCCTTTTTTTTTGTTTTTCTTTTTCTTTTTTTCTTTTTTCTTTTCTCTTTTTCCTTTTCTTCTTTTTTTCCTTTTTTCCTTTCCTTTTTTCTTCTTTTTTCCTATTTTTTCCTTTTTTTCTTTTTTCTTTTTTTTTCTTTTTTCCTTTTTTTTGCTTTCTCTTCCCTTTTTTCTTTTTTCCTTTTTTCTTTTTCTTTTTTCCTTTTTTATTTTTCTTTTTTCTTTTCTTTTTTCTATTTTCCTTTTTTCCTATTTTCTTTTTTCCCTTTTTCCTTTTTTCTTTTCCCTTTTTTCCTTTTTTCTTCTTTTTTTTTCTTTTTCCTTTTTTCCTTTTTTCTTCTTTTTTTTTCTTTTTCCTTTTTTCCTTTTTCTTCTCCTTTTTCTTCTTTTTTTCCTTTTTTCTTGTTTTTCTTTTTCCTTTTTTCTTTTTTCTTGTTTTTCTTTTTCCTTTTTTCTTTTTTCTTTTTTTTTTCCTTTTTTCTTATTTTTTCCCCTTTTTTCCTTTTTTATTTTTCTTTTTCCTTTTTTTCTTCTGTTTTTCCTTTTTTTCTTTTTCTTTTTTTTCCTTTTTAATTTTTTTTCTTCTTTTTTTTTTTTTTTCCAAGCTATAAATTTGGGAGATTCAGCTCTTTTCAAAAAAATACTTTGGAATCATGGTTTTATCTGGTTGGGTTTTTTTGTCCTCAGCCAAAACCTTGCCAGTGGTGACATGTAGGATGCTGTCAGTGGGGAGATGCCATGATGACCTCTCTGTCAAGACAGTGCAACACTGCAAACCGTGCGTAACACAGGAATTCCAGGGATAGTGGATTTATCTTAACCTGGAGACTGAGAAACTTTCGAGCATCTTTAAAATAACCCATCAGTGGATACAAAGGGCAGCTACATGTTAGGGAAATATATTTGCCTGTGAATAAGTCTTTGCTACTCTTCTTTTCCTTTATTATTCCATTCTGACTGTATGGAAATCAAAACATGACAACTTTGCCTTAGCCATAATGTCAAAGAAAAGAAATCCTATGAGAATGAAGGGTGAAACCAGCTTGCCTCCACTTGTGAACAGCTGAGGTTGGCTGATGGCAGACAGCTTGTGTGTTAATTTGTGGATAAAGCTATCCTGATGCAGGCTGACAAGTTGTTTATTAGTGGGGTCATAACTTGAGAAGATATAAGGTTTCACTGATCTACTCCCAGCATAAATTTCAGCAGTTATTACTCAGTGAGGGCCCTAAATGAGAACTTGACTTGTATTGGTGGTTAAGTTTTTGTTTTTCCAAGAGAGGGTGACAGTGCCTGTGTGAAAGATTCCACATGAGGGACAGATTTATTTTATTTATTATAATCTTGTGAAGTCCACCAGTGTCTACTTCTGTTCTTTCAAATTTGAGATAAGGGTATCTGATAATCTGGGAGACAGCAACATTGTTTTCTTTTTGCCTCATCTTGCTCTCTTTTGCAAAGATTATGCCGGACTGCTTGAGGAGCTCCTATTGATATTTCAGATCACACAAGACATCACTGACTGTACCAGATAGTGTTGACATATCTGGTATCTCTTCTGGAAGGAGACCGATTTACTTTGAGGGAATTTTAATATTTTAATGGAGAAAAGTACTAGGAAACTGCTTCTTCAACCTGAAGGGTCTAACAAGATTCAAGCCAGATTCCACTTGCTTGCCCTGCAAACTGTTTCTATGTTCAATGCATTATAACTACATGCAAAGTGTTCAGAAGGAAGGCATAGTTCACTATAATAACTTAAAACTCGGCTCAGTTCTGATTCACATACCTGCTAGTTTGGAAAGAAAAAATGAGCAATGTCTTATTTTTAAGCTAGGTATTTGACTTAGACATGATTTCTGCCTTGTTTCTTCTTCTAGTCTTCTTGGGCTCGTGGAGAAGAGGGTAAGAATAAGACAAACACATCTACTAAAAGAAGTGTCACATTTCCTTGTGACCAAAACAGAAATTATTTCCTCTTTCTAGGTGTGCATTTTTCAGTGGTTTAGTTGATGCCATCACCAATTATTTTCCAAATTTTTCAGCTATCAAAGACCAGGGAGACATTATTAGAGATACCCTATTCTCCACTGGTAGAGAGAAAAGCTTCAGTAAAAGTGGAGTTGCAAGGTTTGCCCTTGTATTTGTCCTTTCTGAGCCACGTTTGAGGTAAGCTGTGCCATTTTTGGGTTGCTATGTTGTCACAACCAGGCCCCGATACTGTCCAAGGAAACAAATTGGTCATTACAACAAGGACCATCAGAAGTCCAGGTACAGGATCTTTTAAACATTTCTTAAAGAACTCTGGTTGGCGTAACAGACAAAAGCCCAGACTTACTTAAATGTTATTGAGGCTTTTTTTTGTACATGAAGAAAAAGGACATCATCTTGCAAGTGAAGAATAATGTTCGGATTCCTGCTGACGTACAGAGTCTGATGCCCTGCGGTACTGTAATAGTAACCAAGCAATTTCCCATCTCCAGGGAATGGCAACAAAGAAGCTGTTAACTTGTCCTGGAAGGCTGAATGTCCTGTCAGATGAATCATCACTCCAGAATTATAATATTTTAAGAGCCATATTATACAGAATTATTTTTCACTGAAAAGATATTTTTAATACCCAGTGTACCACTTGTTCCCAGTGTGGTATTTGCTTAAAAAGAAACCTGTTAGAACATGTTCTTTTTTTTCCATGACATTGTGCTTGGAGAATTGCAAAGACTTTACTGTGGGCCATTTCCTCATCCTTTTCAGGCATGGCATAGACTTTTTGGGTGACTGCTCTATTTCTTGGATACAGACCTGTACACACTCATGTGGTCAGACATCTTATGAACAAAGCAGGATTTTATTGCCCCCGCCCAGAGGTTCCCTGCTGATATCCCTACTGTGCGTGCATACTGCTAGCATGCGTCTGCAGGTTTCACTGAGACATGATGCGGTAGTGGGGTACTTGGATGAGCCCTGAAATTAAGCTGTAGAGTGCTGTGCTTGCTCCCTTTCGCTTTTTTACTCACCTGATCACATCAGCTTCTGGTTTTAAAATGATGACACATTTTAGGGCAGTATTGAAAAAAAAAAACGAGGTAAAATTTCTCTATATTTCTATTAGTACTATGTCCAAAGAGAGATACAAATTCATGAAAATTGTACTGACAGAAGACTTCCTCTCTCTCTCCGTCTCTTATTTGCTCTTATTTTCATCTTAAGCTCCTGCATTATTGGAGGAAAATATATTAATCAGACACCCCATAAGCCAGAATTCTATGTAGCTTGATCACTTTGGGGTAAAATTTAGCTAGACTGCCTAAAAATGCTTATTGGTCTCTATGGATTTGTGCTGAATTTATTTAATACAAAGTGTAATATAAAAAGACCTCTCTGCAGTTAATTAGCCTCCAGGTTATTGCAGGCCCCAAGGCATTGTATTTGAGTTGTCATTGCTACTTGCAAAGATCAGCAGTATTTAATTCTTGTGTTACACAAAGTAGATTCCCTGGGCTTATATGGCTAGTGTTAATTCATTGTTTCTAGGCTCTTATTTTAATTTTTAATTTTCTTAGCTATTAAAGATGGTGCTAAATATGAGGAACTTTGCTAAAACCAGATGTGCTACTCTGAGATAGTACCAGTTTAAATTACAGCAGAACTAAACCTGAAGGTTCTTTCAGAATTATGCTATTGTAGCTGGGGGCAAGATTTGTTCCTGTTACATGATAAACCTAAAACAAATAGGGTTCATTCAGACTCCTTTGGGATAGGACAGACCTAATCTTATTAATTATTACTGTTTTCTAAGGAGAAAACGTCAGGTTTCCTTCATTTGATAATTCTGTTTTCTCAGAAAACATTTACACGTGTTCCAATATCCAGTTTAGCAGAGGCGGGAATTCTTCAGTGGTTAGAGAAGTGGCTGAAGGTTAAATCATCTGACTTTGATGTGATGTTGATTGTTTACCCTTAGTGTACAGTAATATCTTAAAAAAAAATAAAGCAAAGTGGGTGTATTCATTACTGGACAAACATGGCTCACAAGTTAAAGAACATGTGACTCCCTTCAGCTGAGGCCGAAGTGCTTCATTTATAATGGAGATTACGGTAAGAATCAAATGAAGTTGTCTAAGGGAAAATGAAGTCTCCTGAGCCTTCATTCTGCTTTGGCCACAAGTTAATAACATGACCAGCACTTAACAACAAAATGCAGGACTGTATTATCTTTTAGCAAATGCCAGTCATGGGCAATCCAAACAGGTCAATTACTAGCAAATCTCCAAAGATCTCCTGAAACCTCAGAAGAGTTAGAGATGCCAAGAAAATATCTAGATGCACAGAGACACAGGAACAGAAATAGGGCACAAACCAATTTGCAGAAATGGAACTTAACCCTTAGAGGGAAGAATCCAGCCTGCTACATATTCATTTCCACTTCATTAAATATTTATGGAGAGACATGCATGTAATGTGATTCTAAATTATGGAAAAGCACAAACGGAATCTGCACTCTTTCAGTCATGTTTAACCTATTTTTTTCAACCTTTCTGTATCTTGCAGGTATAATGGACAAGTGTGGCTTTTTCTGCCACTGACACATTAGACATTTGGAAATGAACATGTTCTCTTGAATAATCCTGAATCAGAACACACAAAACAGAGTGTAGAGACCAGTGACAGCCTGTTCTTCAGCTCAATAGCATGTCTATGACTTATTAATATTAATGAAACCTGCGCACAAGCGTGTGGGGATAATTGACCCCATTAAATTCCATTTACTCATGAGCTACTTTGTAAGGTTCGCCCCTTAGTTATTGTAGTTTTTATCAAGGATAAAAGTTGGAACAGTGTGTATGCCGACAGAAGACTATTTCAAAAGTAGCTTTGTGAAAAAAAAGAAAAAAAGGAGAGGAAAAAAAAGCAAGAAAGAGGAAGAAGCCCATTGAAATATGTTTTCATCCAAACTTTCAACAGCTAATGAAAATAACCTTATCTTGCTTTAAACCTTTATTGGCACTGCACATCAGCACCCTTTCAGAGATGAAGGCATATGGATATATTTTTATATATATCCTGGATATATTTTTATGGGGATCTCCATTGATTTTTTGTTAGTTTGTTTGTTTGTATTTGCAATTTGCTGGGCAGACGTGAGAAGGGTGAGCAGTATTTCAAACACATACCTGGAGATCTGGATCCATTCAAGGCCAGGCTGGATGGGGCTCTGAGCAATCTGATGTAATTGAAGATGTCCCTTTAAAGGTACCTTCCAAGCCAAACCATTCTATGATTTCAGGATTTCTTTTTTTTTTTTTTTCCCTCTTAAATCTGGGAAATTTGTGTTAACTGAGTTTTGTTTCATGCCTTTTCTATTTTCTTTCTGAGAAAGGGAGTAAAACAAGTGTTAGTCTATTGCCTTTTTAATGGCTCATCTCTAAATATGTGAAGATTGGTGACCTAGTTCACTGGAGAGGATGCACCTAGAATCATAGAACCACAGAATCAGCCAGGTTGGAAAGGACCTCTGAGATTATCAAGTCCAGCCCTTGATCCACTACCACTGAGGTTACTAGACTACAGCACTAAGTGCCACATCCAGTCTTACCTTAAAAACCTCCAGGGATGCTGAACCCATCACCTCCCTGGGCAACCCATTCCAATGCCTCTCTTGATTAGTGCTTAAGTGGAATCCAAAGCTGTAGACAACAATGTATGAATCATTTTTACATCTTTTACCAAATACATGATATATTCTCCCCAACCAAGAGTAGCTGATCACTTTCAGCTGATCTTTTCTTTAAAAGAATAAGCCCGTGACATACAATTGGTTTTGAAAAGTTATGTACAACTGTAATCTAGCCCCCTCAGACACATAAAGAAGAGAATGCTAGTGTTAGAACTAGCATTAGCATTGCTGGAGCTAGTGCTTTGTAATAGATACTACTCAAAATAATTTCCTAGACAGTAATTTTATAGTTTCTTGGTAATGATCTCAAAAAAATCTCCTGGAAAAAATCTCATCATGAGATCAAATCTTGCCCAAAAGGAGCACTCAAACAAATGTTGTACTCCTTGCACTTTGTACATAATAAAGAACTTAGTATTTTTACAGTTTTAGAATACCTTCAAAACCCCCTTGTTCTGAGCTGCAGGGCACTTGAAAAAAGGTTCCGAATCACATTTGGTGTCTCCAGCCCTGAACTGGGTCTACACAAGGCTCAATGTCTCCATCAGCTTCAGGCTGACACATTGCACCAGACCAGAATGAATAATCTCCAGACATGAGTTACTGGCACAATTAAAGCAAGAGCACAGCTGACTGACATACTGAACAAAAGACCTTTGGCAAAGCTTACAGTGGAAAAGCACACAGAGGAAATTCACTCTTGGCGCTGAACACACACGAGTAAAAGCAGGACGAACTGCTGATTAACAAGCTCAGACTCTGCAGACCAAATTCCAAAGGATGAACAACGGCAATAACATTCTGTTATGTCTCTCTACAACACGCATGCAATTTATCATTAAGTTATATTCTATAGGCAGCTCCAGCAGAATATTTTCACAGTCTAATTGATGCATATGAGATTTGGCTTGCAGCTTTCAAAAGAAGTCAGAAGTATGGAGAATTCTGTTCCATCCAACAAGAAAAGCAAAGCCCTGTAATATTAGTTATAATTGCAATAGATTTTGATGACTCTAACACAGTTACGGCAGTAAGGTAGCAGTATACAGTTGTGTCTCAGAGGGTGCACATTGAACTGGACTGTTTGGGGTTTCCTCAGAAAAGAGAACATGCTGGTCCCTCCACAGAGCTCTCTGCGGGACATATTTTTCCCCACATTGACTAATTTGATTCTTACTGCAACTTCTACCAGTTTGTTTGCTGCAGCAGTCAGGTTTAGCAGACCCTAGGTCTCAGGGTCACCTCTGAGCCTTTCTCACATATTTTCATATTTTTCCTTGCCTGTGGTACTGAGGTCAGTGCAAAGGTTTCCTTCAATGGCTTTCTCTTCCAGAACTGCTCCATTTGCACCTCTCTCATGTGTCGGCACCACCAGTTCACTGGTAGCCATCTAGTCTGAGCTAACTGAATGCAGTTATTAGCTTTCTATGTTTAGTAAGTCACTCTTGAAAATGTTGTTGGCCTATTTATGGTGGTTTTAATTAACTTCTCCAAGTCAATTCTTATCTACTTTTCCCCACTGGTTATGATTTACTTTCCAAAGGACGCTTTTTTCCCCTCTCAAAAACCATGTTCTCTGCCCCTTTGACAGGATAACTACTTTTAATATTCAAGGAGAGTGTTCAGTGGTATATATTTATCCTGGACCTTTATTGTACCTTAAGCAGACTCTCAGTGAACTGTGCTAGCTGCTCTTTTTTTTTAACTCAACTGTGCCATTTTAAGGTAAATTGCTGCAAAGCTTGCTATTTTTACTCCATCCTTCTGAGAGGAGTTGAATTTGCGAATGACAATGTCAGGACATAATTCTTTTCCTTATACTTAGAAAACTGGCAGCTTCACTCTGCTGAACGGATCTGACCACAGAACAGTACTGGCATCCAGGTATGTCGGTGAATGTCTTACCTCAGCTCTCACTCGTCAGATGAGCCCTTAGAGCATCTCTGCAGAGCTGAATGGTACGTGCTGCAGTAAGGGGCACACGACACTGTCTTCTGGGGTAGCTGTGAAAGAACCTTCTGAGGGCGAGCCCATGTGCAAAGCTGAAGAAACTGCAGACAAAAAAACAATAGTTTGAGTTTCCAACTTTTCAGATCTTGGGAGAAAGAAAATAATTAATCCTTTGGTGAAACACACCATGCCAGGAGAGGGTTTCTGAACACTGTGCTTTCATATCACACTTGACCTGCTAGTTGAGTAACACAGTATGGCATTATCTGATTTCTTCCATGCTTACAGCAAAATGACTTCATAATAAAAGCATTCACATTCACCTATTCAACTTCAGATTTTGCAAGACTGTTATGTTCCTAATTATGAAAAACATGGCTTATTTCAGATGATAAAGTAGCCATAAATAAAGAGCTCACAGGAACAGGCTGACAAATAAACTTTTTATATGTTGGGTATGAATGGGGATGTAGTTTGTGGTGACAGCACATTGCTCAGAAGAACAGGTCATATGCTGCTTCCTATTATACCAGTGTCAACCCAGAGAATTTCCATTGTCTATATTTCAACCGGTTCAACTAAGATAAAGATCTCTGCACAGGACTTCATAGCCTTTTTGCCATTCTATAGTATTATTAAAAAAAGAAAGCACTCTAGGGGGCAAATTACTTTCAATATTGTTTGTGATAATGAATGCACTAGAAATGGTTTAGTCTTATCCATTAATCATAATAAAGTCATAAAAAAAGGCTGAAATGGGTTTCAGTAAGGTATTTTCTCCTGCACTGTTATGAAATTTAGGCATGTGATACAAGGCAATGCACTGTCACTGGAAACCAGACATTGCCATTTTAGGTCTCACAGTGATAAGACTTTGTGTGGATCAAGTCCTCTGCCCCTAGACTATCTGTAGTAAAAAGAAACAAAGATGAAATTATAGAAAGCACAGTAGAGAGGTCGATTCTGGGGGAAAAGTTAAGAGGTATTCAAAAAGCATCATGTCACATATGTGTATCCAAAAACAACAAGAAGGAAGTGGGAAGCTGCATGCAGAGGTGAGATGGAAGAGCAGAGTCTGGGAATGCGCACAGACAGGTCTAAGCCCAGACTTTGATTCACAGCCTCTTCCCCTGCTAATCTCTGGACCTGAATAGCAGGGGCAGATGTGCTGGGGGCCCTCCCAGCGCTGTTGATGTGGCACTGCTTGCCTGGGTGGCTGCACTCAGCAGTCCTTGCCACCTGGGGCTGTGCTGCTGTGAACTGTCCTCACCTGGAGGAGAAAACTAACTGTTAAATGTGTCACAGGTTGGAGAGACACAGCAGGTGATGCTTGAGCCTGTGAGTGATGCTCCAGCCAGCCAGAGCCAGTGAGGGTTCCCTCCCTGGCAGTCTAGGGAAGGAGAGCTGAAGGTTCCCGGAGACAGAGCAACAAAAGTAGGGCAGCATCCACTCACAAAGCCTGAGCAGCTTAACTTACACTAATGGAAAAGGGGATTTGAGTCACTAAAACCTGGTACATCGAACTGAGATGAAAATATAACTCTAAGTATGTATTTCTAGGCTGTAAGAGAGCTGGTAGAGAGGAGAAATTATATCTATCATACTCCTGTCCTGGGGGGTTTGGTGTCCCCCCTCATTTTTTAATAACACAGAGGGATGTTATTTTCAGTCAAAATAATTCCCTTTTTATATGTAAACTCAAGAAAAAAATTGAAATCTGGTTGCAGGTTTAACTGTGAGATGCACACACACAGACATATATATATATACACACACACATTCATGCACAAGCTTTTCTCATACACACCCACACATACCCTCGCCTGCCCTATTACTCCAAATATCTGTTTCAATTTGTGCCCTCACAGAAAATGGTGGCAAACAACTACACAGAAAAAACTTTTTTTGTTCTTTCCAAGAAATCAAACATAGCATAAGCTCTAAGAGATCAAAATAAAACAGATATTATGTTTCTAATTTTCAGTTAATCAGATTCTGTACATCCAAAGGCAAAGGGCAGATTCTATTCTCATTTGTGCCAATGTAAAAAAAAAAAACAAACCCCAGAAAAATTTGCTGTTCCTCTGTTCTTAAGTACCACAGAAAAATCTGCCATTCTTCTGTAATGGAACAGCACGGAATAATATGAATAATTTGAATTTTGGTAGCCTTTTTCTATGTGAGCATTCTCATTTCACAGCCAAGTCAGATTAGCTCTCCCATCCTCACTGGAATTGGAGTCATGTAGGTTCACTCTCATTTTGTGGATGAAATTATGAAGAAGAAACACTGTGACTTTCCTGATGCAATGGAGAACATACCATCTAAAGAAGAAATGGCACCTGGGTCTGTGGCCATCTAGTTGTGTGCATTAACCTCTAGGCTTTCCGGCAGTGTGATGCAGACCAGAAAATGATTTTCCTGACTATTCTTTTTCTTTTTTTTCAGTCCCAGGGTAACAGCAATACTTCTAAAGATATTAGCATTATTTATATTAGATGGGAGGGGCTATTTTAAGCAGATGTATGGTTAATTTATTTCCTCTGGGGCAAATTTTGCCTGTGCTGTCCAATAAGTAGTTTAGGCTGCCATCAGTAGCACTTCTGTGGGTAGACCTGTCTGAAGTGGCAGAGTGATGAGGGGCAGGGAAAGGGAAAAACCACAGTGAACCTGTTCACTTCATGAAATGAAGGTATACCCAATTCCTTGCCCCTACTTCTGGCCTCCTTTGAAAGCCCATCTGAGTATAAACATTATATTAAATGACATTTATTCCTTCTACTTCATTTGAGCTGTGGCAAAGCTGGTGGAAACTGTCATATTATCCTTGGAAAAATTAAGGTTTTCCTGGGAAATGCAGAATTTTACTATTCTAGTCTACCTTTGTCAACTACTGCTTAAAAAAAATTAGTGGTTTCTTTTTTTCCTACACATTGACTAAAAAGTTGTGCTGAAATGCAGATAAGCCTTTTCTCTCAGCAGTCAGTGACACCGAGCTGCACGTCGTCCGTGGCAAAGAGGTACCTAAGAACACGTTTCGTACTGTTTTCCTTCTCATTTTGGCACAGCATGGAATTTAGTGATGCGTGTGCTAGGGCCAAACTACAATGGTTTTGACAGCTGTGGGGGAAGGGTGGTCAGCACTGCGGCTGAACTCCTCACCCGTTCCCATGGGGAGAGGGTGCCTTGCAACGAGACAGATGGCTCCTACAGAAGGTCAGCAGAAATGTTCAGGCATGGTATTCATTGGTTCAAACTGCTTCTGAGCCCCTCTGCTTAATAGAATTTTTATCATGTTTTTAAATCTTTGCCAATTTTAATGGGGCTGATTTAATTTCACACAAAAAAGTGTGGGAGCAGCAGTCTCAGTTCCCCTGGATAAACACTGGACTACGTGCTACTTGTGTTTGACTATGTCAGCTGTGAGCTCTCTAAGTATGAAGTCCTGCCAGGCAAGACATAAATATTTTGTCAATGAAAGGGGTACATTATCTGCTTCTCAGCTGATTTTTTTTCCTAAATAGCTACCTGAGGTTTAAGATAAATATTCAACATGGTTATTTAAAAGAAAAAAAAAAAAAAAGAAAAGCCGGAACACTTTTTCTAATGCCTTGAAGATTAATGGCAAATCACAGAGAGTGGGGATCAGTCCACATGGCATGTCCCACATCAGTCTAGAAATGCAGTAGTGAGGAGAAAGGATTTTTAAAGGGGTAAAGAATTTAATAATACTTTGGCTGTAAGATACTTTTACCTTCTGAGCCAGTCCCTTGCAGTGAAGCTGCCAGATGCCACTGGGTGCATCTTTGCTGGGGTAACAAAGCTGTGCCCTCCTTCCCCAGGAACATGGTCAGTCCAAGCGTGGGATTGTGAAGAGGGTTATGTTGAAGTGGGAATCCTTATTCTGACTCAAAATCTTCTTGTTCCCAGGAATCTTCATACTGAAAAGTGAGAAGAAATTAAACTAGTGACTAGCCATAAGGCAACAGCTAAAAGATCCATGGGTTTATTATCATTCCATACATCCAGTTAATCTCTGCTCCATTTTCAACTTCTGTAGATGTTGAATTTGAATTTTGAATTCTGAATATTTCTGATGCCATTTCAAGGTGATCTCAGGCTTGTGTGGGTAAGCTGATATGGTTACTTGGTACTGTTGGCCTTGTACTATCCCACCCCCCAAAACAACCCCAGATCTCACCCCTATCTTTCTCTGAAATTCTGCTGTTTCTCACATGCTCCTCCTTAACCACCTGTGAATTCCTCATGGCACTGTCTGTAAATTTGTCAGCTTCTTACCCTGTGATCTGTCACGTCCAGCAATTTCTTGTGCCACATTCAGTAGTTTGTCAGGCTCTTTAGGTGAGCCCCAGGCTGGGCACAGCCGGTGGTCCCGCAGCCCCAGCAGTTGGTGTCCCAGCCACAGCCTGCTGCCGTGGGAGAGAAACGCATCCATCCTGCTAGGACTAAACCATGGTCACTACAGTAGACAAGAAGTGAAAATTATGATGCTTTTGGATTGATGTGATGCCCTTTTCCCATGCTGCTTAGTTCCTGATCGCTTATGGTTCTGAGTTATTGAGAGAAGAGGATGTACCATCAAGTCCCACACAAAGGTAATGCCTTGAGTTAAACAAGAGCTTGAAAAGGACAAAAAGATGTTTGTGACAACCTAAAGAACCAGACACCACTGCAGGAAGCTGCTTCAGTGGATGATGGGTTCAGATTTGACAAAACAAAATCTGGAGTTGAGAAATTCATAGTTTAGGAGAAATGTCTATGAATGAGGAGGAATAGAAAACTAAATAAACCCACAATGATTATAGGAACTGTAGATAAGATTACTTATATTAGATTTAGATAGGTCCTCAGAGGAAAGTAAAAACGCCTCAGTGTAAAAAAAATCAGCTACAATAGCAAAGTGGATAGGCCTGGAAGTGCATAGGCCTTTTTATATCCAATTTTGGAAAACCAAGCTATGCGCACATGATTTGTTGCATTTTTGTTATAAAAGGTTTTATCCCATTTTTATGATTTTAAGATTAATAAACATTACCCAAGTCAAGCACAAAATGAGCAGCACCTCATTCAGCACATTCACTGGAATTTCCAGTGTATTTAGCATTTTCTGCTGGGAGCATGCATATAGCAATGATTAGAAAACAATATGGCAGGAAGCTCTCGATGTTAAACGTTTGAGTTATGTATCACAGATTGTCTCAAACTCTCTGACTTTTTAGATTTAAATCTTTTCAAAGTTTTTTTGAAGGTTTTGGCATGTTTTCTGCATATATGTACAAGAAAGAAGATTCTTGGAGGACTCTAGCCTTCTGTTATTGTTTAAACACTGATGCTTAAGGTTTAAATTTACAGGGAACAAATCATTCTACATCAAAACTAAGGTGTTGCATGTTTATTTACAGACCAAGCTCCAGTAGTAATGTGTATTTGTCATGGAAACTGATTTGAATTTAAATCTATGCTCCATTTTGCACCAGGAAAATGTGAGTTTCATTTTACTCGTCTCTGTTTTCAATTATAATTTGACAAAAGAAATAACCGCGTTACCTATTTGATTTGCCAGAACTTTATCCCAGCACCACCTGTTGAGCCCTCGGCACTCGAATCCTGACATACAGCAGAGAACAAAATTATGCAGTTGGCACACTAACCAGCAAGGATGCCAACAAAAGCATAATATAGCCTTTGTACTCAAAGCACAACAAAATATATATTAAGCTACCAACTGCAAAGGTTTAAGCAAGCCACATTTAATTACACATGAACATATCTTTCCAACAAATAGCTCAGTAGAAAAATGCTATGGAAGTTAGAAAGAACCCTTTTTGTTTGCTTTGGTAAATATTGCAAGCTTAAAATAAATAAAGTTTCACAATACTATGTAGATTTACTTTAGAGATGGCAAAAGGATATCCAGCTGATTTATTCAAATTGATGGGTTCAACACTATCAGCTTCCCAGTTTAAACAAATGCCCCATGTTCATTTCTGGCAGGGGATCTTGACCTAGTGCAGCACTGGTCTCCCAGGAAGGTGGAAGAAGAGGCTCCCAGCATTAGTCTGGATTCAAATCTCTGTACTACAAGTATCTGGGACCAAAGAACTAGGGATCAATTTTGTCTTTGATGTGTATTTTTCAAAGCTGCACTTTGCCACAAAAGTACTCACAAGCTTTCCTGGTTGTCCTGACCTGAGATCTGCACGAAAGAGGGGACAGAAGTTGAAGGAGACAGGACAGGTCAGCAGGGCTGAGGCAGAACCTCTACTCCCCAGTTCTGCAGAGGTCAGGTGAGGTCTGCACAGGGGGGATTTACAGACTGGAAAGGGCTACCAGTGGTTCTAGCAGTGATGCTGGAGCTCCCAGAATTTGTCCAAAAATGTGAGTTAAATCACTGCACACTTTTTAAGGGACCGTTTCTAAATAATAGTGACAATAACAATCCTCAGATTGTTATCACCTCCCCAGTAAGCCTAAAACAGATTTAAATCTGGAAAGTTGATTATAGCATAGTTAATTCAAAGAGACTGTTGGCCAGAAAAATTACATTAGCTATAAAATGAGTGTTTTGTTCCAAGGTAAGAAGAAAATTAATCAGATTTTACTCCTGCTCACCCTGATATTGCCAAAACTGCCCTCAGACAGACCCAAGGAGGAGAACAGGGTAAGGCAGAAAGACCCACAGATTGACCCACAAAGAAAAGCCTCTTGGGAAGTATAAGTTAAGGGGATAAGGCTTTTGTCAATATTTTCCTGTGAAGCATAAATAAAAAACCAGTACAATTTTGGATAAGGAACCAAAATGCAATAGGTTAAATGAAATATCTAGAAGACCTTTTAGAGACAATGAAGTACAGCTTTAAAATAACTGGGGGAAAAAAACCAACAAGTTTTGCAAACAAGGGAACAAACCACAGACTAACCAAAGGATTTTGCTTACTGTGCTAAATTTGAATTCTGAGCTACTTAAGTAATTATTTCCACAGTAGGCTTGTGCAAGCCTAAGTGGAGGAGGCATCTCTTGGCACCTGTTAGATACCTCCAGATATAAGTTCTGATATATGATTCCTGAAAGGTACACATATGCAATCCAGAAAATGACGTAAGCGAGAACATCCTCTGATAGGAAGTGCAACATTTCATATTGTATCCAGAAAAACGGAGAATAATTTTGCCTTTGTATGGCTTTCCTGCCAATGCATTGCAGCAGTCAGCATTCAGCAGAGGCTGCAGAATCTCTGTCTTTGGAGGGCTAAACCAGAGTGGACACAGCCATGAGCAACCTAATGTAATGAAACTGGCTTTGAGAAGGGGGTTGGATGACCTCCAGAGGTTTCTTTCAGCCTAAATTTTCTATGATTTGAAAACTGACCTGAAGAAATCAGGAATGTTTTCTTTACAGTTGACAATGAAGTAAATTTTACTGAATTGCACTCTTTTGTCATATTTATTTAAGGGTTGGAATTATGTATTTACTATTTATAATAGCTTATAAAATAGTTTTGCAATCTGATATGTAAATATGCTTTGATTATTTATTTAATTTTTACTTCATCGATTGATGAAATAGAAGCAAATCTATAAGTGGTCCAGTTAGTATACTGGGTGCCTGTGGTGTAATTCAAATGAGTCAATGAGAGTGCTTGGCTAAAACTCTAAAATGGTGGCTTGAAATTTATCTCAATATCCTTAATTTTTCTGTGCTGAAAATGTAACCTGACAATTGTTAATGAGAAAAACTTTCCTTCAGATTTGTAATAGAAACTGTAAAACACTTGCTAAGAGATAGACCACATCTAGGAAAGCCAAATCTAGTTGACCTATCCTTCTCAATTGCAAATATCCTTTGTGGTAACCACATTTCATTCAGGAAATAAGACTAGAGGAAGTACACATATGACAGATAGTTTGGCATCATCCACTTCTGGATTTCTCAGATGTCTAACAGCCAAGAAAATGTTCCATCATTTTAATTTCTTTCAGACAGCTGATCCCTCATAGTATTTACCCTAGATGAGAGCTTCAGATGGAGTATCTGGACAGCGTTAGAATAGGGCATTAAATAACTGTCCTACAATAGAATCCATCGTCTTCTTCTAATTTCTCCCTTGTTCAGAATTACTAGAAATGCTTAAACTGCAATGTGGGTGGAGCTTTGGGTTTTAAAATCATAAACTACTTAGAAAACTCACTCCAGAAATGCACTGCATGGTTTACTGCCTTCCACAATATCTCTGAACACACCTAACATTCTGCTGCCTTTCAATAGCCTTGCAAAAACACTGAAAACACTGGCACACTTCCTTGCCCAGGATTGATGAGCAGTCTTGAGAGCTCTACAAGTGGCTTTTTCACCCTTGACTGCTGTGGAGAATTTAATGAACCCACCCTGAATATTTAAGGCCAGCATTTCAGCTTGAAATTGAACTTCTTGCATGTAAAACAGTCATGAAAATTATGAAGCTTTACAGGTAGATTACAGTGAGCTGTACAAAAGGCAGCACCTTTTCAGGCAAAATTTAAAGTCTGAGTAACCCAAATGCCTCAGATATTGCTTAGCTCCCTTGTCACTCAGCAGGTAATTTCTATTAGTCTCTTGTATCATCATATAAAGTGGGATTCACTATTGAATTTAATTCCATTTAAATCTGGACCATTTGGGAAGCATTAACAATTCTGGGATTAAATGTCAATGGTTCTTACGTTAGTTTAGTGTTCTGTTTCTGCAGCACTGCTGCAAGTGACCCCACTTTGCATCACATTTCTCTTATTTGAGTATTCTAATAGCACACACACACACACATCCTTCAACAGAAAACAGTGACCTTGGAGGTCCTTTCACTTTAAGCTTGAGTTTACCTGTCACTGAAGGTGACTGAGGTCAGCTGCCTTAAAATGACTGATCTATAACCCACACTTCCTGAAGAGATAATTTAAATCCAAAGAGAGAGTCTCATAAATTCCCAGGGAAATCTAAGTGTCATAAAACCAGACTTGACACCACTCCAAAGTTTTGCCTCTGCCTTGACAAAGCAGAAGCAAAATCAGCTTTGGTGCAGATCCTTCACAGGAGATACTTCTCAAAGTGCTCTTGAGAAGTCTGTGCCTTCCTTATCTTTTGGTAACTTGCCACTGATCCCTCTGCCAGCTTTCACTGATAGTGAGATACTGTAGCTGACAGGAAGTAGGAGAGAAAAAGAACGCTTACTTCTCTGTGTCTCCTCCTTTACATCATTATTCGTGAAGATGCCTCTGTAAATCTGTGCTCAGGGAGATTGATGCAGGGCACAGACAAGTATTTGTATAGAAAAATCCTACCAGATCGAATAGAATTCTATAGAAATAGCTCTAGGAGTGTAACATATTTGTAGAATTAACCCTGGCATAATTTTTGGAATGACCTATTAATGATCTATACCAAGAACAATATTTGCTATTGCATTCTGTGGAGTTTTTGCTGGAACTTGTCCTGTTCTGCCTCCTGACCACCATAATCATGCCATTCCTGCTGCAACCCGAGCTGTTCTGGAGACTGGTTGAGATTTACCCAGTACTGCTTCCCAACACAAAGTGATTTCCTGTCTCAAATGACCAAACTGTTGCATTGAGCAGAGAAGGAATCTGATTTCACTGTCACCCTCTGAGCTAGCAAGATGATTCACCCATTTGTTTATGTGCCAAAGGCTGCCAGTGAGGAGCACACTTTGGTAAGGGGCACTAAAATGGGTGATGATTTCATTTGGCAGCCTGTTTACATTGGCACCTACCCACGTAGGCAGCCATGTAGACTAGGCAGCTTAACAAACAGGCATGAAATTATTACCATAAATTGTCTTCAAAAAATTGTCTTGATTCATGATTGTCTTGAAACGTATAAACACATTTTACCGCAATGATTTTGCCTATTTCAAGGGATATCCAATGCACAAGGGACTTTTCCCATTTATATGGCAGTAAAAACAAACCCACTGTGTCTCTTGCCAAACTTGTTCAAAGTTTACGTGGATTTGGTTCGATGAATGTGGTGGAAAATTACATCCAGTGTCTTGGGTATTGGCCCATACCACCTCCTTATATCTCAACAATGCTCCTTCCAGCTTTTAATACAGATTTCTAAATTCTGTTTGTTTTTATTTGGATTACAATATTTTAAAAATAGACCATATGAAACAGAACACAATTTTAACTCTGTAAAATGGAGCTCTTCCTTATGCTTTATTTCCTAATTGGAAACAGTAGTTAGTGATTTTTGCTCTGCTTTTCTTGGATACTGCTGTTCTAGGGTTATCTTTTGCCTGTAAGAGCAGTTGCTCCTCACATGTTATTGACATAGGTCATCTTGTGATGGAGCTAGAGATGACATCATGCTATACTGAAGGTATCTGGTACTGTGGCAAAAAACATGGGGTTGGTTTGTCCTCTCTCACCACCAACTTCACTGAATTTCTGTGGGGTGGGTATTTGAGTGAAATCAATAGGGTATTCTGATGGAATTCTTAATGGACTATGAATGTTACTGACAAAAAATTATTTAGTAAAGGAGAGGTTCCCCTCTTCCCTCAAGTTTCAGCATTAAATAGGAGGGAACATAACCAGTTTAAAAAACCTAAAATATTATTTTGAAATATTTTATTATTTTGAATGGCTGTAAACCAATAACATTTCATATTTTTTACATGTCATTGGAAACAATCAAACCAGGAATATTCTGCCAGAAGGGAAGTTTGCAGACAGCAAGCTGAGATATTTGCTTGGCTGTCTTTGGCACTCCTAGTATTTAAATGTCGGGTTCCAGGACTGTCAATACGTACAGGACTCTCAACAGGAGTTATAAGCAGAGATCAATAGTTATTCCTACAGCAGGTCATCAGGCACATAACTTACTGAAGTGGAAGGCTCAGTGCTTTTGACCTCTCTCCTGCCTCAACAAATCAATCTGAGGCTGGGGCAAGCATATCACTGGCACTATGCTGAGGTCCTTCTGAAAATGCCTCCATTAAGCAGAGACCCTTAAGGAAAGAATTAATTCATTTAACCTGGTTTGGCACTGTGTTTGCATATGAAACATGAAGGTGCCTCCTGGCTGCGTTCGCAGAGGATTTGGGCTCCGCTGTTCCCTGGGTTAGATATTTGGGATGCTTGCTGGCAAACTGACCAGGAAAGCTAAGTAGGCGCCTTTAGAGATGGCCTAAAATTCAAGAGCATGAACCTCGGATGGGGAAATTTTCCCTCCTGAAAGCCCCCTGCCCGCAGAGCAGTTACAGGTTCTTCAAGGCTAGAGAACGGGAATTCACAGCTCTCCTGCCCCCGCTGGGCTGCGGCCATCCCTGCGCGGCGCGGACCTGAGTGACGCTCTCATTTTGCTTCATTTTGGAAACCAATGGCATGACCCGGACCGGTCCCCACCCGTGTCCGCGCCCGTGTCCGTGCCCGTGCGCGTCCCCGCGGCACCGGGAGCGCGGGCGAGGAGCGCCGCGCCCGGCAGGGGGCGCTGCCGGCCCGTGTGCCCGCAGGAAGGGCCGGGGTGACCACCTGGGAATAACTCCTGAGCCGGGAATAACTCCCGAGCCGGGAATTACTCCCGAGCCGGGAACAACTCCCGAGCCGGGAACAACTCCCGAGCCGGGAACAACTCCCGAGCCGGGAATAACTCCTGACTCGGGAATGGCTCCCGACCTGGGAATAACTCCTGACCCGGGAATAGCTCCTGGCCTGGGAATAACTCCTGACAGGGAATAACTCCTGACGAGGGAATAACTCCTGACCAGGGAATGGCTCCCGGCCTGGGAACGGCCAGGAAAAAGCCACCAGAGAGCGCCTGGATCAGCCTTTCACACTCAGCGTGTATGTATGGACAGATACGAGCACCTGGAAATTAATTCCCGATGAAGGAGGAAAAGGATCAAAGTGACAAAGTTGAGAAGGAACTTTACAGTTTCTATAAGATGTTATTCAGAAGGACCTTTCTTGGGAGAATTTTTGTTACTGGTTTTTACGCAAAGTGAATTGCCATTCTTGTATTTTCTACGCTTTGTGACTGGCGATGGACTGTCTGGAAAAGGCACTACATTTCAATAATTTGTTTGTTATTCTTTTTTTCCTTCAGATTTCCTTTCCCCCTTCAGCTGAGAACTTTTATTCTTGCTCAACTTCAGGGATATGCTGAAATTCCCCTTCTCCTTTTTCTTTTTATATTTCCCCAAATCACTTATTTCTTTGTTTTCTACTGTGCTTTTGGCATTCTTTGGGGGAAGGAGGGTTTGAAGAAGGAGGGATCTTTTATTTGGAGCTGGACACCCAGGGTTTTTTTGTTAGCTGGATTATGAGGAGCTGTGAAAAATACCTTCAGCCCACAGCATGACCCAGTCTCCTGATTTACCAGACCTCCAAGTCCTGGGCACTTCTGCCACCAGCCCTCCAGGGCCAGCATTGCCATGTGCCCTGTGGGGGAATCCCAATCCATCCCTGACATCCCCACTCGTGTCTCACTGAGCTCTCTATGACAAGGGGCATTCTCTGTGTGTCACTAGGGACATGACTGGCCCATCTCCTTTTCACTTTTTGGGTCATGTACAAAGCTTGGAGCCTAGCACAGGTATTTCTTAAACCCTCTTCCTTAAATATCTCAAGTAGAGGAAGGAAGGGAAGGGAAGAAGAAGAGAAAATAAATCCCATTTATGACCTGGTGCTTCTTCATCTATGAGTGTGTTTTGCACTGTGCTTCTTCAGTGTTGCTCTGAACTTTGTTTCAAAAATACCTACATAAAAAACACTCCCACAGAAACTTCTGGGCACATTTATATTATTTCTCTATTCTTTGGTTCCTTAATATGAAATAAATGGAATCAACCATTTAAGTTTACTTTCTATGCTTAAAAAAATAATGAAATATGACAGCTTATGGTTTTTCTCCTCTGGATGGCAGTAACTCCTGCTTAAACATTCGTGACCCGTGACTGCAATATCCTGCAGCAAGGGATTTCCTTTTCTTTGTCAGTGTGCTATCCAAAAGAAACATTTAATTTTATTCAGTGTTTTTTCAAATCTAAATTTGAAAGGTAATTAAGCTTTCAAGGAAGGAATCTGTTTAATGTAAAAATCTAATTGCACAAGTCCTATGTACAAAACAGGAATCAGAAGAAAGGAATTGTTCCTGGGTATTAGTACCTACTTGCATCCAATAATGTATTTCATAAAAATCACCCAACGTTGTTGAGAAAATCAAACTCCTTGACAATAAACAATGAAGCAATACAAAAGACACAGAAAGGTCCTGACCTGAGAGTGCACCAGAATATCTGCCCCTTTAAAATGCTCTCATTGTAACAGAGCACATCTGGATCTCTTGACTGTTCATTACAACATGGGAAATTTTAAAACAGAAAATACTTCTAGTAAAGGTGACTTCCAAACACCCACTGTGCACCCTTGTAAGTTAGTTTCAACAAGAGGAATGAGAAGGAATTAAGCCCTCTTCCCTTCACATCTGAACAAATAACCCTTTTTCAGTAACAAAGCTAGAATTATGCGCAGGCCTCTCTTGTCTTCTCACCAACCACAACCATCTCTACTGCCTTGTTTTACTGCTGGTGGAAATGATCCAGTTTAGAGCAGCAATTTCCAAAGATTAGTCCCTCTATTTATACAAGTGAATCTGCACTTTGGGCGTGTCCCAAGTCCTTCGACACCTTCCTGCTGATTCTGGCCAGCTGAGGTCTGTCCTTCAGACCCAAAGCAACCAGCCTGGTTTCTGGGGTGCTAGGAGGGCAGTGCTCCCCAGCTCCTGGCTCAGCAGCAACAAATGGAACCTCTGTTTCTTCATATATATTATTCAATCAGGCAGAAAGTAACTGATTTTACACATGCATTCAGTTTCTGACCTATGGGCTGAGATGGCCAAGCGGATCTAAGAGTGTTTTTTAATAAGTGGGTGGGTTTCTTCCAAGAGGTTCATGATATCAGCTCCTTTGAAAACATATGTTTTCAAATGGAGAAAAAACCCTAACTCCTAAACATGAGAAAAGTATTTCTGCCCAGATCTTTTTCAATGGAAAAAAAACAATTTTGGCAAATTTGGCAACTTTACATTAATTTCTCCACAATCATGACACTGTTTACGTTTTCCCTGCAAATTGATAGTGCTCAGAAAACCCACTTATACAGCTCTATTTTTACCACTATTGTCCTGATCTTTAGTAGCACTGCGAGGTTCTGCCCATTTGTTTGTCTTTCTTGAATCTGAATGAGTGAAGCAAAATCGTTCTCTAGTAAAAAAGGCAATCGCATGAAAGATCCTACCTGAGCATTGGAAGTCCTCTGTGGTGAGAGAAACGTTGGTCCAGCACAGGAAACGAGGTGCTTCGGGAATGCATGGTGTCTCCTGAGTTTCTGCAACAGACAGAGGAGCAAACTTTGTTACTGTCCTTCTGGAAAATGAGTGGCACCTTTTTGCTGACATGAATCAGGGAATCACTGACATACCATGTTTGGACAGCTTTGTTGTCCAGGGAATTTTCTTAAGGAGTGTAGCAGAGATGCTCAAGAAGCTTTTGAGGCTGAAGACATCAGTGGGAGATAAACTGCAAATTACTGCAGTCTACTGTCCTGGCCTCTTTTATTTTTGGAATGTAAGGAAACCTGAAAAATAATAATATGGGTGCAGCTAAGAAGGCGATTTTACAGTTTGCCACAAAGCTGAGCTTTCAGCCTTTCAAAAGATGAATAAAAGTAAATACATGATGTGTTACACTGGTTTTACTGCAGGTCTGTACCTTTGAGATCCCCTGATCCACTGGAAAATTTTCACTAAAGACTTCATTAAGTTCTGGCCCTGACACCAATTTGTCAGCAAAAGATAAAGCACCTTGAGAAGCCAACCCAAAAGGTTCTTCCTTAGCACATTTATGAAGGCCTGTGGCTGCTTGTACTGACTTCTGAACTCAGGGGTAAAACTAAATGCAAAGAAGAGGGACACCTCTCCCCTGCCAAGTAAGCAAATGCATGACTGGTGGCATGTAGTTCTTTTCTGCCCTATTAAACATCGCTCTCTCCCCACTGCAGTGCCTGAGTTCAGCATGGGTGCAGGTGAAAGAAGAACAGACATCATAAAAAATTTTAACTGGATTAAATGGTCAGCTGCAGATTCACTTTTACTGTGTAATTTTCTAAGTAAAGTATAAGCTTTGTCCAGGATGTGGGTGGAAGGTTTCTGCCATACAACACTGGCCCACCAAATAGCTCTCTCATCTGCCCTGTGAGCAATCTGAGCCGCATTGTGCATGGCCTTTTTTTGAAAAAGACAGAATTCATAAATCTCTGCCTCTCCCTTAGCTCCAGAAAATGTCTGAACCAGTTTCCTGGATGGTGATATGTACACATGGCATAGTAGAAATACAGACAAAACACATGCAGCACTGCATACGCTTCAAAAACTCTGTTCTCCATCTCCCTAATACGTTAAAGTGGAGTCTGATGGGAAACAAAGATACTTTCCTGTGTGGTGCAGGGGGCCACTGTGACAACTGAGGTCAAGAGAGGAGAAGGCATGCAAGAAACATTTCAGGCTGAATTCCAAAATACAGAGTTTTCAAGTTTATTGTGAGGACAGAAGAGCACTGTGCACTTGTATTTCTAGCTGCTGGCACTCTGACTATCCCCAGCTAGTCAGAAGGATCGGTTATAGCTAGAGCTCAGTTTGAAAGGAGATTTCAAACAGATTAAAAATTCCTGACCATTACAAGCTCCTAAATTAAGTGAAACTCTCTGAAAGATTGGTTTCTTTCTGGATCCTGGAAAATTCTTTAAATTATGGTCAGAGGATAAGGTTATTTTGGAATCTAATTTAGGAACACGTGTGTGGGATTTATGCTAGCATTCCTAATGTCCGAAATTACAGAACTGCCAACAGTTTGTCAAGAAAACACTCACTCTGGACTCTTTATTTAAAATAAAGAAAAACAAATTAAAAATCTGTTCGGGACAGCATCACTGTCTCTCCAAGTGGAAATGTTGTGCAATCCTAAGAGCTCAAATGTAACTGTAAAATGGCCTGCACTGGGTGCAAGAAATGTGAGGGTTTTGTGAAATGCCTCCTTCTATTTCCCCAAACTAATTAGCAAGTACAGCCTTCCACAGCCTTACAACAAGGCATAGGCTTTCTTGCTTTCTCATGCAAATACTGTGGTAGGAGTGAACCTTGCATCACAGTCCCCAAAATGAGGTCAGCGTTGCCCTTTCGGTGTTGGGGTAACAGTGGGATCCCTTCTAGAACTTGCTTTCTGCTGCATGCAGCTCTCTGCAATGTTACACAAATGGACAGTACAAATAAACTTCAGCATAGTTACAGCTACTTTCAGGTTGGTTTCACCTGAGCAAGGTCATGCTGGCCTGTCTTTCTGTGTAGCATCAACTGCTGATTCGACCTGCAGGAAACCAAAGGGAAAAAAAGTTTTTCTGCGTGGGATATCCACTTGTTTTCAAAAGAGCTGTTGTATAAAAAACCCCCTATGCTTTCTGGGTTGCTGGAGTTGCCCGAGGCAGATCTGTCATTGTTGATAATACATTAAGCACAATACATCAGCATGCCAGAGAAAAAGATTTCCCAGGATCGGCTATGCCCTTTGTAGAGCAGTAAGCAAGAATGACTAAGGTATAAAAGGGCATACTGTGGTGAAGCTTTTATGTGAGTGAGGACTGCAAGGGCAGAGAAGACACATAAAACTAACGCCTTCTGCAAGCCATGAAGAAATTAGCAGGAAGTATAAATTGGAAATCAAAGGCATCAAAGGCAAGGATAGAGAACAGTCACACATCCAAAAAAATCACCTGGGCAACACAGCTGTCTGTCTGAGTGATCCAGAAGTAAGAATCTTTTTTTCATGTGATGGCCCAGCTGGCTGCAGAGATGAGGTTAGTTTGGCATCCATGGATTCCCTCCTGCTGACAATCAGAAGAGTTTATTGCAGAATAATCTGAGCAATATCTTGAATATTGAAACCCAGTTACGCACAATTAAACCCCAGTGGTTAAGTGATCAGGGACTATCAGTGAAAAGAAAGGGCAGAGTCAGTTTGCAGGAAGCATATGTCCTGTGACAGATGACCAAGTTATCTTTAAACTGGTGTATAAACCAGTTTCTTTGGAAATCAGCAGAATGCAATACGTCTCCTGCCTCTGCAGGTGTACTCTGTGTACCTGCACTTTCTGCCTGACCTGATTTCCTCTGCTCTGTCCTCTATTGCTCTCTGTGGACCTTCTTAAGTTTGCAAAGAATCTTCAAAGTTACAAAATTGTCCCTGATATAGTACCACTGTAGTGGTACTTTTTGATGACAGTGTTTGTAAGCCCAAATATCCCACAGTTCTTGCTTGTTACAGCCAGCTTTTCACAACTGTATTTGATAAAACAAACAAACAAACCTCCAAGAAAATGAAAATCAGACCTTTTCATGCTGTTCTTTGCTTCAAGGGACACAGAAGAACTGGAAAAGCATTAAGGTGATAATGGACTTTCGCACTGTCTATAATTATTCTGTTAGCAGCAGACTGGTGGTTCACTAAACCAAAGTCATGAGGATACAAACTTTTGCATGGGCAAATATGCTCAGATTCTTTGAATTTATAAAGTTTGCACTAGCAGTTACTACAATCTGTTTAACTAGTCTATTATGGAAGGCTGACCAGAATGCCTTTATATAACTTCTTGCAGGCAGGAAAGCTTCACTTGGGTGTAATCAGCACATCACCTCCCCCTTTCCACATCTTTTATATCTCTACAAAATGACTTATCCCACAATCATTCTCGTCCAGTTTTCAAAGCATGTGATTGCTCAGATCTTCAATACAGCTGTATCCCCTCAATGATCCCTCCACCTCAGAGGGGTGTACGTGACAGGGTGTTTTGAAGTGCACCCTGACAGCCAAGGAGGTTTTGTCAAGCCATTTTAAAGGGCAAAAATTGCTAAAGTGTATAGTTCTTGGCTAAGGGGAATGCCACCTCTTTGCTTCACTAACCACTCAATTTAAGGGTGCAGGGGCTGGAAGGGCAACCAGTACCACCCATAAAATCCTGCCTGAAAGTATCTCAGAGCTAATCTGCATTTTACAAAGCAGCTGCAAAAAGGACCAGATCAGCAAGCCATTAGTGTATCTAGCACATAATTTCCTTATATTTCTCTACAGGGTTAAAGGTTCTCTTCTGGTCGTCTTTCCTGGCAGCATAGAGAAAAGAATGTAATTTTTGTTAAAGAATGTCTTTTGTTAAAGAAATACTCCCTTTTGATGATTGAAGTAGTTTGCATATGGAATTGAAGCAAAGGACATGATTTGCTTTGTACTAACTTACGTGGAAGTTTTTATAAAAAATAAAGGGTTGTCTTTGATTTCATATTCTTAAATAGCATTAATCAAAAGTGCCTGTTGGCTAAATAAAATAATAATAGTACTCATCATCATAATAATACTCATCATCATCCTCATCCTCCTACCTTACTGAAGGCTTGGAAAAGAGACAACTGCGGTTGCACATGATGCCAAAGACTTCTCCCCACTTCAGTTCTGATGACCTGTTTTCCTCTGTGTCTGCCCTCACAATCTGAATGACATGGTTCACTGCAGGTAGCCCCTGAAAGGCCTTCAAAGGAGTGCACGGCTGCTCAGCAGCTCAAAGCGCTCTGACTCGCTCACGTCACCAGGACAGATATATAGGGAGAACACTCTCTCTGACATGGCATTTCCTTTGCTGCTTCCTTTGTCACTGTGTGACGGGCAGGAATAGCAGCAGCTGACAGTGTGATGATTTCAAGCTTTAAAACTTAACTCTGCAGAGGCAGCTTCCAACAGGTGACTAAAATGAAGAAAGAATGGGGCTTTCTTCCTATTGATAAATCCAGCTGAACTGTGAGCATTCCTGAAAGTGTGCAAGGCTCTGATAAGAGCTTTACCAAGCATGTATTACATCAGCTGGCTGCTACGCCGGCCCTCTAATCAGCTGGTTTTCCTAGCAACAGTACCCAGACAATAAGCTCACATCTATCGAGGAAGCACTTCAGTGTCAGTGGAGATGCTCTTACAGGAATTCATGCTTGAGGCCAGGTGTAAAGAAGGACAACCAGGCCCCAGGTTTAAATATGCACAGATGCTGGGAGAACTGTGGATCTTTCAAAAATCCTGCTCAATCTTCAGTTCTGCCAATCTGAGTCCCTCTGTCTTCTGCAGAAAAAAATGTATTTAATGAGTTGATTGGGGAGTCAATAGAAATATCTCTTAACAATTAAACACCAACTTGTGAGAAATGTAATTTTCAGTTGTGTTTTTAATACAACATGTAATTAAGTTTTAACGAGGTTAATTAAGCTCTATAAGGACTTTGCAGAAAAGCTTCAGTGGGAATGAAAAGGACAGAACTCTTGGTCTGGAAAAGAGGAAAAGGCCCATGAATACAGTTTCTTTTGTTACAATGAGATTGAGTTTGCAATTTTTTGGATTAAGCTGGGACAGACTTTGATAGTCTGTCTCTCAAAGATCCAAGAATACCGAGAGCCTTCAAGCATTCAGATTTTCATCACTGGCAATATTAAAATCCTGGCTAAGACTATTCTCTGGCTTGTACTCATATTATTAAGGACTAACTTCACTTAGGAAATGCAATATCTTGATTTAAAGGGAATTAATTCTGAACATCAAAAGTGATAAGAGAGTATGTCTCACATTGAAAATAAAAGCCAGTCTGCCCATGGACTAGTAACATACACTGCAATCCATATATGTGCACCTTCTCTGGAAGAAATGTGATGGTTTTTCCTGAAGCTATTCTGGGATAATTGTATCTTTGTCCATGATAAATTCACATAGATTTTTATAAGCAAAGCAAGTGTCCCAATGGCGCCATTAGAAGTAATCCTTTAAGAGATTTCCAAAGATATGTCACGCTTAACTTCAACAGAGAGTTAACTAAACACTCTACAGAAATTTTGTTTTTCCTCATAACCAACAATAGATCCCTGTAAGTGTAAAGTAAGTCATACACAGTCAAATATGCTGGCATAAAAGTAGTCATGCTCTCACTCATATAAAAAGTAAATAAATGATACCAATAAAGGCACACCAGCATGTAAGAATAAACCCTTTGTTTTAAAGCACACGTAACTAAAGACTATTTTATAAGCTTTTACATTCATTAAGACTCAGGCCTTGGCTGTTTGGATGGCTTTCTCGGTAACTGGATCACCAGAAGACTACATGAGGTGAATTCTGCATTTTCATGCATAGACGCTACAAAGTATTGAAAAAGCTCAGTTTACTTGCAACTGGGTCCTAATCTTATTAAATTCTCGTAGACAGAGAATAGAAATAAATATGCCCTGCTCTGTTGTTTCCTTGCAACACTATCCACTGTAGTTAGCATTAGGGAAAACTTGTTTTTCCACCTTTATCCTATGCTTTTTTTTGTCATCTTGGGCTCACTCCAGAAGGCTAGGGGACTTTCAGAAGTCTCCTGGAATGCTGCACCATGACTTATCATGGACTTGGAAGATGTAGTGGCTAATGTGTTTTCACTTACCTGCCAAAAATTAGTATTTTGTTTCAGCTAAAAAATATTAAAACATTTCATTGCTCTAGGAAGCTGTAGATGAAACGTATACGAGAGCTGCTACAGTTGAAGTGTCACAGAAATTATCATATAAGAATATCTCAAGAGCCCATCTAAAGCCATATTGTCTTTCCCAGTGCAGTCAGCCACAAACATTTTGAAAAGCAGACAGGCTGTAATCAGAATGTGGCCCCAAAATGAGCAAAAATTTTGGATCCATGTACTGACACACAAGACAGAAAGATGCTCCTGCACCTTAAATTCAACTGAACATCATGTAATGCCAAAATGGGTTTGCCAAATCATCTGATGGAGGATTAATAGTAGAAAAAAGGTGAATGTATTGCCTTTGGTAGAGAGTTCATTACCTTTCAAGCTAAGCAACAGTTGTTTCAGAAAATCAAACAAACCCCATGGCTGATCCCTCTGATTTTTTGCCATCTGCATCACTTTGGAATATTCACATAAAAATGACATATTTGAAAAATTGTGTGGTTTTTTTTTTAAATTTTTAACAGAAACATTTAATTCTCATTCACTGTGTGCTGTGAACGAAAACTTCAACACTTCTGAGAAATTAAAAAAGAAAGTGGTGAGCACATAAGGTTCTGGCTACATCTGTTAGGGAGCAGAAAAAAAATCACAGAACCCCAGAAATGTGGGGAAAGGGATAAGAAAATTGGAGGAAAGGGCTGTATCCCAAGGAAAGGTATGTGACTATGAGTCACAAGCACTTACTCCCAAAAAAGCTCAGAGTGCCTTATAATGACATAATAAGTAAAGCAAGGGCTATACCTTCCTAGTAAAAAAAATTTCAGAAAACTCCCCTGAATTTTTTTCCTCCTGAAATAACTTTTTTCAGGTTCCCTAGGCAAAGAGAATGATCTGAGCTAACACATTTCACTGCCTCTGAGAGTATAACACACTGCATAGCCTGCAGTGCATTAAGAGTATCTGGTATCCAACTGATACGAAGCAACTCATGTTTCTCAGAGGATAGAACCCCACGGCTCAGTTGTGAGATTCCAGATTAAAAGATTTGCAGAACATAAAATCAGTATAATTCTCTCTTACCTTGATTCTAGGGCTTCCTCCATGCCTTCAATGATAGTATTTCTGCCTCTGGTATTAATTGATAGCACGTTTTTTACTGGTTGGAGCTGTGAAAATTTCTTGTTGCACTGTTTGGCAAAGACAGATCTTAGATATTTTAGAAAACAGTAATATATAAGATTGCTTCATAAGGGATATGTTGATTTATTCATTTAAGTTTTGCAGGATGTCTGTGTCTAATGGTCTCTTATTTTGACACATGAAGCTATAAAAAGACTTACTGGGGCTCTGGAGCATTTATTTTCTGCCTGGGTATTCTTTGCAGTGCTAAAATCTGATCATATGTTAATCCATCGTGTGAGCTTTTCTGAAATAATCTAACCCAGTTGGTTTTGACCTTTTCCAGTTTGCAAGCCTCTAAATGTTTTCCAGGTAGACTAGGAACCCTCTCTGCACTTTGAATTTAAGATAATGGGTAATAGCATTGTTTTAATTTGTTACTTTTTAGGGATTGCTTGGAAATGGTCCCTTCACAGTGGTTGCAGGCCAGAGATTCAAAACCACATGCAATTTTATGTCCAAAGTCTTAGCTAGAGTAACTTGGCCTAATTCTGCTGATTTCAAAGGAAAATTCCTTTGATAGCATCAGTTAGAATAATGGTTAGTTTATTGTACATTAGCTGAGGAACTTCCCCTGGCTTTAGTCCTCCTCTTAGATTTCACTGTGAATAAGATTGAGCTCCACTTCAATGTAATTATATATCTCCTTTGGGAAATATTCCTTACTTACTACCCAGACTAGAACACATCAAAGAGCCCAAGAGGAATCTTAAAAAAAAAATTACATGGGAAATCTCTTCAGAAAATTCTTAAAATTTTATTTTATGCTTAGTCTCAGATGTATCCTATATGTCTAATTTTTAAGATGGCTCTTCAGCCAGATAGTACCTTTTATCTCAGTGGCACAGCCTAACACATGCACAACTCTAATATAAGTTATAGAGTTAATAACATAAATTTACTTGGCTTCTCTGATCAAACAGTCCTACTGTTAAACTCTTGAGCAAGGTATCAATGTCTTTGAATAGAGTTATGTTGATTTACACCCCTTAATCATATGCCCAGTTATGTGTTTGAGGTTCTTCAGGAGTGAACGCAGAGGAAATAATGTTCCTCTTTCTTCTGGAAAAGAAAAGCTCAAATAGAGTGGTAGAGATTAAGAAAAGTAGCAATCAGCTCTGAAATGTTAATAAGTGGATAACTTTTCTGGAGATAGTTAGAAGTATTTACATCTAAAAGACAAAAAAATCTCTGAAAGATTAGAGAAAAATTGAAAATTGTCTTCTATGCTGTTACTCACTCTGGCCTAGCTCACTTTGCAGCTCCATCACATGACAACGACTAACTAAAGAAAACTATTATTATGCAAACCGCTCCAGCACAAAAGGGTATTACATATCTCATACAAAAGGGGATTTCTTTAAAAAGCACAGCACATTCAGTGTTTAGGGTTTGCAGTTGAAATTCACGGCCTCGCTTGCCAATATTATCACGCAGCTGGGTATTATGCTATTGCTTTACTCTGAGGGGGAAAAAAAATCACAATAAACATATTCAAATGGGCTCGTACTAAACTGTTGTATTCTTTTATGTTGCAATATCAGTTTTAATGATTTCTGGCATCTCTTCTCTAAGCACAAAGGCCACAATAAAGACTAGCCACAGAGTTTTTGATTGCAAACAGAAAATGTCAAAATGGTGCTTTTGATTTTAAAAAAAAATCACTGGAAAATGGTTGTTAGGCATTATTTCAGTGTTGAGAACTGATAGGATTAATAATAATTTTTCCCTTATTTAAAAGCTATGAGACAGAAATCCACCTCTCTGTAGAGAAAGCTTCTGACAGAATCTCTTTTATTTGTTCTGTAAAACAAGGGTTTATTATTTTAATTTTAATCCAAGTTAATTTTTTATCTTTTCATAAATTCTTGTTTAAATAAAACCAGAATCGGTTGACCCAAAACAGTCCCGATCAGTAAAATACTAAATGTAGTTTCAGAAAACTTTAAAAAAATCTTTTAAAAGAGTCAGACATCATTATCCCCATTTTCTAAAAGGGGGATATCTGTTCACAGATACTTGAAGAAGCTCAAGGTATGAAGCAGATCTTTGCACTGCCATAGCTACTGTATCAGCACGTGGAAAGTTTGCACTGCTCCAATGATTTTGATGCCTGATAAATTTTCTTTGCTTGTAAGACTATTAGGAGATGAGCCACCCTGGCAGTTTTGTTTATTGGCTTTAGTGGAATGTAGAAGTATCTATCTGTCCACAAGGGCTCAGAATCCTCCTGAGGAAATGCTGGTTTGCTAAGCTTTGTTGCTCTACTTTCACTGTGCCAGTCATGGGATTAGGAGAGTAGGAATTTTGTCCAAGCGGGGAACTGGTTGGGAAGCTGTGTTTCCATTCAGAGGGGAATTCTGACACTGAAATGTGTTTTCTTTCACTGATGAAAAAGTCTGAAACTTCATAATTTACAATGACAAAAGTGTATCCTAAACATTTGAGTCAAAGCAACTGAAAGGATTAATTTGGTTGCTCGAATGATATAATTCTGTGTGAACAGTGAAACTGTGTAATTTGTGATAGCCTGATATCATTTATACCTGTACCAGTCTCTCAAAATTAACCTTCCTTTCGAATTCACAGAAAGATTTCTTTACTTTAATGCTGTTCTTAAAAAAGAAATAACATTGGAAAGTAAGGCTTGACTTTGTGCGAGTGGCACTCAGACAAGTGGCACTACTGAGCACTTTGTACAAGTGGCACTTTTAGGAGCTCAGAGAAAATGTCTATGGGAGCATAATTGCCTCTTTTCTGTTTATGGATTACTGAGCCATCTCCAAAATATTTATCAAACAGTCACTTTCAGGATTAATATTTGTGCTATGATACAAAATCTTCCTCCTCGTGCTCAATATTCACAGTTCTCTTTACTTAAATATTGTCCCATCCACATTTCATGAGGGAGAGAATACCAACCTTGTATAGCTTCTAGTTTGTTCATGCTTCTATTTAAGCACAGTATGGTTTTTTCCACATAGAAACTTTTTAATTTTTTTTAATTCTTGACTTTTCTGAAATAATCAGAAAAACAATACAAAATTAAGAAAATGCACTAAAGGAGACATACTAATTGCTGGCTGTTAGTAATTGTAAGCCCACCCACACACATAGGCTCAATTGCTAGTAATTTACTTGTATGAATTCAATAAAAGCAGGCAAATTTCAAAATAACTCAATCATCATTATTCTAATTGACACATGAATTTGTCTGTTGTCATTGCTTCCAAAAATTTAACTTTTCTTTAACTGTGAAGAGACAGCGTAGGATCCCATTACTTAGACTGATATGGAACCATAAACCTAACAAAACCCCTGTAGCCAACACACAAAATAGTCTTCATTGCCTGTGTTTTGCCTTCAGCCTCCCAAATGAGTTGCTCTGATTTACTTGTCTGTAGCAAAGGAGAGGATTTATTGCTCTGTTTTCAAGCATTCTTCAGTTCCAATGACACGAAGCCATTCAGGCCCTGTGTCAGAGTCCTGAGCATTTGCAGAACTATTGTGTGACGATTTCCTGGGGAATTAAGTCACACGGGCATAATGGCATTAGGAGTTCCCGATATCCCTGGTAGAAGGTAAGGAGTGAGTTCTCATGCTGCACTGGAAGAACTGCACTTCTGCCTAATGCAGCCTCATGGTAAGGCTACATGCTCCTGCTGCTGCCCTTTAAAACAGATCTGTCTGACATATATTTTTGCCTCAAAATACAATTCAAAAAACTTCTTCAGATCTTCTAGGCCATGTTACCACTACGATGCTTGTGTATTCTCTGTAAGTTCTGCTGAAATGTGAGGGTCAAGTATTACAAAACAGTATTTGCAATTGCAGTATCACAACCTAAAACTGACCATAAGCTTAAACCAGAGCAAATAAGTGAACTACGTAGTTTTTCCTTCACTTAAACCATCAGCATGGTTTTAAAATAGCATTATCTAAAAAAATAACAATGTTATTAATCACTTCTTACAAGACCTTTAGAGGTTCTCCCTTTTCCTGTTCATAAATCCTTAGTCTTTGCATTAAATTTTTCTCAGACAGGAAAACAGTAACAATTGATTTACATGGACAAAATCAGCTTTTCTCAGTTTTCAGTCCAGCTTCCTCTGAGATCTCATTGACCCCCAAAGTTCAAATTCTTCCAAGCAAGTTTTCTTTGGGATTAATAGCCTTCAGCATCAAATCATTGAGTGCTATAGCCATTGCCAGTGCTATAAGTAAGGCTTCATCATTTCCACATAAACTTCTTTTCAGAGCTTTATAGCTTGGCTACA
Organism: Pseudotriccus pelzelni; assembly: GCA_035584735.1. NCBI lineage: Eukaryota > Metazoa > Chordata > Aves > Passeriformes > Tyrannidae > Pseudotriccus > Pseudotriccus pelzelni. The sequence goes on from JAWMRA010000005.1 coordinate 22,035,245, forward strand.
AAAATACAGTTTTATGCTGAAACTTGCTAAAAAAAGCTCAGTCTGGGAGTGATTTTAGTTTTTATTTTGAGAAATCTGCACAACTCTGTGGGTGTTTTCAGACTGAAATTCTGACCAAGACTGTGACTTGCTATCTACATCGTATTGGTGCCTTGTAGAAATCCTAGCCTGACTCTGGAAAGGCAATCTATAAGCGTGTTTTAAAAATGGTTATTTCATGTGTTGAAGATTTTCAAATTCTTGAAACAAAATGTTCACCATAATTAGAGATGCTTAGACCAAAACCAGCAGAAGTACTTACATGCTCTGTTTTGCACAAGCCCCTTCAGAAGAGATTTGGAGGCACCACCTGGAGAGAAGGATGACAAAGAGATGCCACAGAGTTTCCAGTTTCCTGTGTTGGTAATTCCTGTAAAGGGATGACTTGTCCCGAGTCATTGCCTCTGGAAATGGGAACACAAACATTACACAACATGCAAACATGCTCAAGGCTACAAGCTACAAAGATGATTTGCTCATCCAAGATGGTGACCCAGTGCAATACAGCAGTTCCCATGACTACTCATGACTCATTCATTCCGCAACAGAAATTTGAACAAACCAGAGGCAATATCCTGCTCCCAACTCTCCCAAATTGTTCACTTAAACTAAAAATGTCCCATCAGTCTTTCCACACAAGTACAGGACAACAGGACAATTTCTAATGCTTGTGCACAGCAGCAGGACCACTATTTCACTTAGCCAATATAAGCAGTATTTTAGCAACCACTTGGTATGTGAAAGAAAAGGGCAATATACCCTCTGGACTATCCCGTTATTTCAGACATGTCAGGGACTACCACAGTCACTCCTGCAATCCAGACTCATCATCCTTACATTCATTCTGATTTTTCAAGCAGAAATACATTGGTGCCCAACAACAGCAAGACAACATCCTCTGAAGGATGAGGCACTGGTAATTATACAGAATTGATGGTGACACATTTGAGCAGGAAATACCAGCCTTCATATCTCTGGGAGGGCTCCATTTGGAGCTGATCCAGAAATCTCTTTTGGGAGTAGCTCATTATAACTAGGCAAATTCAGTCCAAAGTCTGAAACTTCTTTTGAAGGCATAATGGCAGGGGAACCTCACAGACAGGATTAGAAGGAAAATAAGGAGGTAGCTTTGCAGATGTCTAAAGAAGCTCTTTCCAAATGTAAGGAATGGCATGGGATAAAGCTTCAAATTGAGTGACTGAAAATCTAAGAAGTAGATGGAGTAGGCTGGCATCATGGGCTAATCAGTGAAAGAAGTGATTTCTTGATCCTGAATGAGAGATGATAGGTAGGATGAGGTGAAGGCTTTGAAAGTGAAGACAAGCTGCTTATATCCGATAGCAGAAGGGTGTTACATTTGACAGTCAAAGTAACAGGCTAGGCAAATGATCTCTGCAGTGCTATGATGTATAGAATCATGCTGCAAAATTACGTTTTTGAAAAGCAGAGGAATGGTTACTGAAATAACCAAGAGAGCTTGGTGATTCTATATATCTCTATTAATTTTTGCATAATAATAATCACCAAATTCTATAACTCAATTCCATAGTACGTTCTATAACTCACTTATATTTAAGATAATATTTAATGATTTTGAGAGTTGTACTAAGGAATGTTGCATGGGAAAGTGGTAATTTTTTTGAATATTTCTAATAAGACTGTTTTGTACCAGCATTTTCATTGTAACATTCTTTAAAATGCCTAGTTTTATAAAAGAATAAACTACATACCTAACTAAAAAATCCTTTTCACATGCACCTTTTTTTTTGGTTTTGGCTAAATCTTTTAATTTCAGTACAGTACCTGAGGTCATTCATTGCTCACATCCACGGCAATTACATAATGTCTTAGCTGGTGGTCTTACTTTATTCCCCTCTGGGCTCTGGTAGCAGGATAGAGGTTGTCCATTACAACTTGGAGACGACTCTGGAAAGTCAGTGTGCTGGATAACACAGACATCAAGTCACTAAACACAGCACACCTCCTAGACATGCAGATTTAACAGCACTTCTGCACTTTGTTTGGAACAGTATCGCATAGTGGTTCTGGCAGTAATACATAAGAAATTAATTTTATTCCCTATTGTAGCACATCCTTCATTTCCCCCATGCAGAGACTGAGTGCTGCATACACATTCTCCCAGGGCAAGGCTTTTCCTATTAATAGATAACTTGGCTTCGCACGCCGAGATGAACGAACAAGGTTTCGGGTGCCTGCCTAATTTAAGCAGACCATATGTCATAAGCTATAGTATCCTGTTAGAAGGGAATAAAATAAAGCAAGACTGAGAGGAAAAATAGCTTCCTACCATTAACTGACCTCTCAGACTCAAATTTTCAAAGATGTTTATTTAAGCGCGCTTAGAACTATTTACTTATTCTGTGCATCACGTGAAGTTATGCATATTTCTAATGTATTCTTGATGGGAACTTCTGAGCATTACCACAAGACAAAAAATAACATAGTGATCCTGATTTTTTTTTTTTTTCCTGGAACTGCCTTCAAACTGTGGCCAGCTTCACATTTTTCTGCTTTGGCTTTCCAGCTTCTAAAAACTGGAATATAGTTGTTTACTGTTTATTTAGTGTCCTGTGACTGTAGATATTGCAAACTTTCCTTTGCTAATGTTAAAATACACTGGTGGATGAATGTCTTTTTTAAAGCAAATTATATTAATTACTATTACTGTTTAACCAGCCCATCTCAGCTGCACAGTTCAAAGAAATCTGCTCTTTCAGACTCTTAGAGTGGTTATATAATCACCATTCCTCACAAATATTTGAATCATTAGAGCTAGCAATCATATTTTCCTGGCAAGTTGTCCACTGCTGGGTGCAAACAGAGTCAGAGAACTAAAAAATGTAAAAATCAGCATTTCCATTTATGTCCTCCCACTCATCCCATGCATTTCTACTGTATTTTTCCCTTCTTTGCTTTGTCTTTAAATGTCTCTAGAAAAGTATCATTGCCATATCATTTCATTCAGGTTAGGGAATAGATAAGACCGTGGTCAGCTGACAGGCATACCTGTTGCACTTTGTTTATTAGAATGTGCCATTCCATACTTCCAGTATGAGTCCAACTTCCATTCCCCTTATGATCCAAATTGGCAGTCACAGGTTTGTGTTGGTCTGAAAAATAGAAAAGGAAGACATCTTAGCTCTCATAACTTACAATTTACTTGTTTTCTTTTTACACTGCTTGTGACAAAAGCAGCAGAATGGAAGATTTACTGTGTCAAATGAAAGAGAAAAATATTTGGAGGAAAATATTGGTTGGGACTGAAGAAAAATTTCCTGTGCATATTTTAACCAGTGATCATTTGGCTGCCTTATGAATCTGTGGTGCTTAATATTGCCTGCAGTTCAGATACTCAAAAAGCAGAAATTAATAAAATCAAACAAATAAAAGCTCCACAGGAGGAGAAAAATATCTTTACAACCACTTATTCATGTTTTCAAATACCATGGACACTCCTCATCCTTCTTTTCTACTTCATGTAGTTAGTAACACAGACTGAAAGGTGATGTCCAAAGTGAAAAGAGACCAATGGCTACGGGAAAAGGCAATCAGGCTGATTTTAATCAACAGCAAAAGTCTTGCAATACAAAGCTCTATGATGTGGCACACTGTCCCAGAGAAAACATTCCATGGCCCCACTCCTAAAAGCCCTTTGGTGCTTTATGCCTGTGGGAGACATCCATGAGGACCAAACCCATGTCTGTGGGAGGAAGAAGAAAATTCAAACCTTTGACTGCAAATTAGACAGATCTGTCGAGCCTGTCATATTTCAAGGTAATACATCACCCTAACTGCAATTATCTGTGAATTTCTGGTCATTTAGCTGTTTGGCAACCCACAAAAGGTAGACCCACCCTATGTTCCAGAGCAGAACTAAGGTCCAGAACTCTGACGCTTCTCAGGCACACATGTACAGGTTCACCTGCATCTGTGCCATGATTCCTGGGCACTTTGGCCAACTGTCCTTAGTTTTTGCAAAAGGGAAGCTAGATATTTTGGAATGCCTGTTTTAAAATGTCAAGAAATAGACTTTTTGTCTTATGTTTTGTCTTTTACTTAGGCTAGTAGAGATGTAATGTAAGGAACCATATTGGCACATGTCACTGGAGTCCAGCAAACAAGGGCCTGGAGCTGCACTGCTGAAAAGCTTCAGCTTGCTCAATGCAAAAGAAAAACTAAAAAGTCAGGCTTTGACTGACTGTGTGCTCCCTTTGAAGACAGAATTGTGATTGTTGGCAGAGGAAGGAAGGAACCAGGACAAAACAAGGGAAGGAAGAAGTTGTTTTTTATTTTTTGTCAGCCAGCTCCTTAATTTTTGCTGCCAATATTTTAAGTCTAATTTACAGGATAAACATAAATCTATTTATATATTATTTAAAATTAAATTATAGAAAATGACATGGATTTTTAAAAAATCTTTCAGTATTCAGAGATGGGAAAATGAAGGAAATAAACATACGAGGCAAAGGTCATTTTGATGTCAACAGAAAATAGCCCCAGTCAGAAAGAAAAAACTCTCTGTTCATTTAATATATTTTTAACTCAGTACCTATTTCATTCATTTTTAATGTAATTTCGTTATACAGAGATATAGTCAGTGATCTAAAATACTTAGTTCTACAATTTAGGTGTTTCAATCTCTAAATATTTAAACATCCCAAAAACTGTATCCTTGAAAATCAAGAGTGAAGGAGACCCCCCACCTTCTAGTCCTTCTTCAATAATTTATTTCAGATATAACTTGGGCTACAAGATGTCAAAATAGAAGAGTTATCCTGAGAAATTTGTTAATTGTCCCAATTATTTAATGTAACATCTCAAGACTCATCATGATAAAAAGGCTGTAAAAAAGCCCTTAATCAGTAAAAGGGCTGACATTATGAGCTAAGTTGTGAGGATCTTTTCTGCAGCAACATTAACCAACCCAGCTATTAGGAAAAAAATTTGGAATATATCAATATAATTTTCTAATGCCCAGTTGAAAGATATGCATACCTGATTAATTAATGAAAGAAAAATTAGACAGGGACACTCCACTACAAAACATAAGCACCAAATTATAATGTGTTTATACAGCCTTCTCAGAGGAAATGAAGGGAAAAAATGTTTGCAAATGTTAAAAAATTGGCATTATTTTTATGTTGTCACATTATAAGTTGAAGCCTCGCCATGACAAAGAGCAAGAATTCAGGGTTTTGCATAGACAGACCTCTATGAGATAAAGAATCACTTTTAACTGAAAATGGAAAGAATCCACTTCTGCAAAATCTGTCCTTTATACAGAAAACTGCTAAAACAGGAACTTTACAAAAGGGACGTGGTGTGGGAACACAGCTTAAGAAGTCTGTAGCAAATTAACTAGAGGTGGCAGATCAACAGTAAGCAGGCTATTTGACTCCGTTTCCGTTGATGTAAAGTCGCACATTTATAGGAAGACTGATACCTTCTACTCATTACGTAAAAGTTCCACCTCCCATCTTTTTACTACACACTTGTGATACTCATTCTAAAACAAATTTTCTCTGCCATTAAGGAACAAAGGTGGATTAATGGGCCCATGCCTAGAAATATAACATGAAAAATTTGTGAAAGTAAAGAGAGTGAACCTTAGAAAATGAAACAATGCTTCAAAGAAAAGAAAAAATGAAGCAGACAGATCTATGCCTTTAAGAATTTTGGAGTTTTCTTAGATTACATCCAACAAAATCACATATTCGATCAGATTGGGGAGCAAGCTGTAGGTCTAATATTTGGCCTAAAAAATATCTGTGACTATAAATCTAGTTCAAAAACTTACTTACTTATATCATAAACATCAAGGTGGCCCATTCTCATAACCGAAGTGCAAGCAGGAAAGAAATCATGTCAGCCATTGGAGTCTTCATTTCTGTTGCCAAATACCCTCAGTTTCAACTTCTTTGAATAGTGACTGAGGGTACTGAGCTCTGCACAGAAATTAGCCCTTAACCAGGACTAAAGAAGCAGCACTGCAAGCATCCAACAGGTTTTTCTGCAGTTTGACCCAATTTCCTAATGAAAATTGTGTTTATTTTAGGAACCTGGAAGTGGTTATAATCATCAAACTTGTCGGAGTTTCCACAGAGTAAAAAACTTTGCAGGATGTCTCTCCCTAATGGAAGATTAAGGACAGTGGATGTTTAGGGTAATGTTTTTCCTTTCAGTCAATATGATAACTGCTTTTTACTTAGTTAGAAAAGCTGGGATGCTACTTCAGTGAGTAAGCTAAGCATGATTCTGAGCGAGAATAAGCACTTATACTTCCAGGGTGTTTCCTTCTAGATCCAAACACAGAACAGTAATCTCACAAAGCAGAAAGGGACTAATGTCAGTATTTAGTTTATGGCCTCTCTGGACAAAGGTCAACTAACTGTGGGATCTGAGATTTAGCCACGGAGTATTTAATTTCTGGTGGGAAAGAGACAGCCTTCCACTTCCCTTATACATAAAGAACTTAAGTGAACAATCTAGTTTCTCAAAATATTCAAGGGTGTCAAATCTGTAATGAAAATATTAAATGTTTTCTCTGATCCTTTTCGGGCAAGTATCTCATGTGAAGACAGTATCTGGCATGCCTTAAAAACTGTACAGCTCAAGAGCCAAAGGAAATAGGAAAGGCAGCAATATCCCAGAACTTTCCTACTCCTTTTCACCTTAAGGGACTTGGAATCCCATAGGATGTCATAACAGCCATGTAATCTCTGGGGAAAATACTGTGAGGTGGAGAAAACAGTTATGCTTTTGACATTTCCCTCAAAAAAAAAAAGTTGCAAGTTTTTATTATTACTTAGGGCCCATTATATTTGGAATAATTCATTTTCAGACAATAGTGTTTCCCAGCTCATCCATATCCATCAGGGAAATGTCCTACTTCTGGGTGTCTGCCTTGATCAGCATTGCCAAATGGAAAACTTTTGCCCCAGTACAGTCTAAGAACTCAGTATCTGATAGGGAAAGATTTTGGAGCTAACATTCAGGTTTCAATGGCTCTATCAGAGTTGATACTTGAATAAATATGTAAAACATAAGCCCCCACTTGGAAGAAAGAGCCTTTACCAGGAATCAGAATTTGTTATGCCTGTTGTATGTCTTTTTCTTTCCATCCCAAGCCCGGATTTGCATTTACCCTAAATCTGTCTAACGTCTAGAAGTGCCTCAATTCTCTCCTCTCTTGTTCTGAAAACATATTTGTGGAAGGCTGAATTAAACCCTTCCTCTCTAGTTATACAAGGTTTCCTCAGTAACCCTTCTCTGCTGTACACAGACCTACGGGGGAGAGGGAACGGTGAGCAAATGCTCATGATGTGTAAGCCACTGACAGCATTTTTTTCTTTTATTAATCTTTTAATAGGAGAAAAACTTAATACATGAGTTTTAGTTTTTCAAAGTACTTGTCATTTAATGAAAACCTGTTTAGGTCCAGTCAAGGACAGAGCCCTGACGAAATTTCAGTGCAATTATACCTCTTGATAGAAGCTGAGAACAAAGCCGTGGGTGGGTAAATTCATTCCTGTCTGGGGCACTGACTATGATGAAGAAAAAGGGAATTACAGGGAGCAGAGAGAATCACAGAGTAACCAGTAGGGCCTGTGCTTCCTCACACTGTTCTTTAGAAGCAGTACAGTAGCAGCACATTAAGGACATTTCCCGAAATGAATGTAGACACATTTAAATACTTCCATAAATATGGTCTTGCAATACTTTGAAGAATAACTATTAGTCTAAATTTTCTTTAATTTTGTAAGCTACCGATGAGCTCACTGTTGTGACGTGTTGCCTCTGAATTCTCCTTTATCGCTGACAATAGACCATAGGTATTAAAGCCCATTGCTGTGTGCTCTGCAGGGGGCAGTCTGAGCAAAGCTTTTATTTTGTTTTCTAGCAGGAGAAAACGGGAAAAACTGTTTTGCCAAACCAACACGTAGAACATTAATGATCAATGTCCAAAATATTTTCAGCGCTGGTTAACTAGAATTATTTTAAAATTTGTCTAGTGGAGTATTCAGAATGAGTCATGTAGAAATGAGTATTTATGTTCCCTCTGACCTCAAACATTCGTGGCCTTGTACAAGGTCACATAAGGAGACTGTGGAAAGCTTCCACATAACTTACTTTTAGATAATTTCTCTCCTCAGTTCAGCAAGCTGTGTATGTGATGTACACCACATGGTTTCTAGTGCATTCAGAAGCACATTAAGTTCTCATAAAATTCATTCTATAGCTATTTAATTGTGAATGATGATAACTGAAAATATAGAAGGAATGTTGATACAGGGAGACAAATTGCAAGGGACAGCATTTTGCTGTTGCTGCTGAGGTTATTTTTAAATCTGGCAGTGATTCTGTCACCATTGCACGCACTGTTTTTCCCAAAAAGATATTCTGAAAACAGCACAAAATTCCCAATCAGAATACTAAGAATTTCAGAAAAATAAAATGCAAAAAGCAGCTGCCTAGGTTCTTGAAAAAACTTTCTTGGATCTCCTAAAATTATTTTTCCAGAGCTACTGTCTTCTGTGTTCTCCAGCCATACTTAAAATCGTAAAAATATTTCTTAGTGTCGTGATTTAACCCCAGCCGGCAGCTAAGCACCACACAGCCGCCCATACTCACGCTCTGAAGAAAATTAACCCTGTCCCAGCCAAACCCAGCACACTGGTACGGATACAGATGCACATGTTAAAGAGCACTTTCAGAAGGACAGATGAGTCAGGAACATATGCAGCAACACAATGAAGCAAATGACAGGAAAAACTGAAATGGCAGATCAAGGATTTCCTTAAAGCCTGATGAAGAGAAACTCAGAGCACACTGAATGTTGTGCTTCATCCAGGGAGTTATTTTGCCACTTGGAAATGTGGACTAGCAGGCAGAACTGAGAATGATGAAATTTCAGCACCCAAGAACCACAGTCATCTCTGGAATTGTATGCAGTCCGTGGCAGCAAAATAAGACTCCTCACTTTCTAGCACTACAACATCTTTCAAATGACAAACTGAAACAAAACTGTCCTGCTGCAGAATGAATCTTCAAATACATGACTTTCTAGAGCAAGAATAATACAAATACCACTGGAAAAACCATTCTTGGATGCACAGAACATTATGAAACATATAATGAAAATTATATTGGCTGGAAAAAATTAAATGGGGGATTGAAAACGACTGAAAGCATCAATTCACCTGTGTTACTTGGAAGACAAACATGAAGATCTTTATTTATTAGGTTCCATTGTGAATTTTCAGTTGCTCTGTTAACCAAGGCAATAACTAAGTTTGTTAGTTTTAACTTTTGAATAATCTTTTAAAGGCCAGTAGTACTGAGTTAAACAAGAGCTTTTTCCAATTTATACCAGCACAGAATTTGGCCCTCTGATGGAATAAACAATTAGGTGATGACTTTATTACTAAGAAAAAAAAAAAAAAAGAAAATGCTGTTGGAACAACCTCAGGATACATCTTTTATTTACTTAGTGGTGGTATTTTTTTTTGGTTAGTTTTTGTCCTGATTTGTTTTATTTAGTTTGTTTGGTTTGAAAGATAAAAAGATAGGGATTTGAGTAGAACACTCATTAATTAGCACAGGTGAGTGTGGGTGGTCTTTACTTAACAGCCACAAGGGATAACTACACTCAGCATCCAGTTGGGACTGACGGCAATTTTCTGCCAGCTCTCCTAAGAGTGACAGCCACAGATCTGGATGTAACTGTGACACTGCTCTTGTCTTCCCCTCTCTACTGATGCAGACACTACATCAGTAGCAACTCAGGGTTCTGTGGGGCCACGGATGGGCATGAAGTCCTCCCTCCTCCTTCCTAGGCCATAGCCTGGGATCTTTTATTCTCTGAACAACTGCTCCTTGCCTCCTCCAAGAATAAATGCAGAGTCAGTGGAAGCACCTTACACACTGAATTAAAGACTTGGGCCAGCAGCTAGCCCTGCCAAATCTTGTTGCATGGGTAGAAACCTGATATATTGATAAAAGTCCCATTACAAATGTGAAAAGTATCCCAGAGTTGGGGGAGATGGCTACAGAAGAAACCAAATCCTCTCTATGCTGAAACTAAGCTTCCACTTCGTCAGCAACAATAGAGGGAGTTCCAAATTACTTGTTTCAGGCAAAGCATTTTTATGCCTGCAGAAAATAGTAAGCTACTAATATTTAAAACCAAGTAAGATACCTCATAGCTATTAAAAATACTTCTGTTTTCTTTCACATTCATAAGGCCTATGGCTATCCACTATTGAGTTGTATCATGACTCTTACACAAGAATATTCTTTTTATAACCTGTACCCTTGTTGATGTCTAACTATTAATTTCTATCAGCGTAAGAATTGCAAAATATTGTGTAATTAATTTGTTCCAGTGAGAGAGTTCTCCCAGCTCATAAAAACTATTAGTTATAATGGCCATATTAATTACTTGCCAGAGTAAGACCAACTTGAGGCTTTGTTTGGCATTCACTTTTATAAGAAGAATGTTGTCAAATGCTGAAGTCCCACAATCCTTGTTTTTCACTTTGATTTCCTCCTGCTTTCAGCATCAGCTAACCTTACACGTCTTTACAGATCCATAAACATGAAATGACAGTGCTTCTATAGGACGCCCCTCTGTAATGCAGTTCTCTGGGACTGCCAGGTAGGTATTAGAGTCTCCACTTTTAGAATTCCTTTCAGAGAACTCCTACAGATTTGTAGACGTGAGATTTTTATAAAAGCTTACTGGATTTAGGAAAATATACTAATCTTCTAAAATTGGGTAATTTCGCTGAAATATGCTTGTTATAGAGTTATCAGATCCATCTTCCAGGAAAATTGACAGATCTCAATAACAGCACTTAGTCACTCTTTCACAGCATGACTCCCACCCTTAATCATCATCGGTAAAGCAAGGGCTTGCCTGTTTTATCCTGCTAGGGAAGTTATTAAACGATATTACTTCAGCTGAACAATATCTTAATGGTGATATACCACAAAATGGAAAAGTAAACGAAATGTTTTCTAAACTAAAGGCTTTAATGTACTGAAAGAAAGCTTCTAAATCAAAAAGAATGTCCCAGAATTCAAACTAGAAGGTACAGTCATTCTTATCCACTCCTGTGTATCATCACCACGGAAGGAATAATAACCAGCATAAAAGACCGACGACCTACCTGAAAACGGAAAGGGTAACGTCAATATTGTCGGACGCTAAGGAATGTGACTTTGCCAATTAATGCACTTATCTTCCATAGTCTAATTGGGAGCCTGCATGAATAGTTAATGGATGAGAATGGATAGCAGGGAAAGGCAAGTCAAGATCTGTCACAGTGGGATCTCTTGCTGTCAGACAGTGCCAGGCAAGGCGGCCGTGGCTCAGGCAGCTGCATCTGCAAGGATGCGCGAGCGCACTGCTGCCCTAAGGCGAAATTCTACCCAGCTGATGAAAACATGGATGGGTGGCTCATGCTTTCTGTAAGACATTTTTGTATTGTTAGTTTTAATGAGGCAGTGCCCCATGCATGTCTTCACACAGCCCTGCCCTTTCCGCTGCCTTAGAGTACAGCGTTTCAGGCTCTTGACCCTGCAACACTCCCTGATGTTTTCTCTCCCTATCCCTAACCCTGAACAGGTCCAGGACTTCAGCACGACTTCTTGCAGAAGCAGATGGCCTACCGAAGGGCTCGTGCAAAATGTTAATGGTTTTGTTTCTGGAACAAACAAGAAAGAAAGAAAATAATAACAAAAAAAAGGACAGCCCCAACCCCCAAAGTCAAATGACTCTGGCTGAATATCAACATTGAGCACAAACAGCATCTAATCAGAGTGTCTCTACAGTAGGAAAGAAAGGTAAAACTGGCTGAAGCTTGTACAAAGCAGCTTGGAAAGGCACTGTAAAACAACTATATAGTTTGCAATCTGAATACTGTTGCATAAATGTCATTGTGAAGCAGGAAACAACAAAATAAACCCACTGCACCAAGACAAAATAAGGAAAAAATAATAATACCATGTAGGCAGTACCAAAATAAGGTAAAGTAGGTACCACAGGAAACAAGACCAAATTAATTTACAAACTGTGTGGCTATCAATTAGGTGACACATTAATATGTTATAAGGAAATATGTTGCTAGACACAAATCACAGTCTTCCCATTTGTGTTACTAAAGGCACGTGTAAACTAATTTATATAGAGTTTAGTGTTGGTGGGTCTAAAACCAATAAGGAATGAAAAGAATTATGGAAGTGTTATAAAACTATTACAATTAACTTTTTATTGTTCTATCTTAAAACAGGTATTGTGAGTCCTGTCCATTCTCCAGAATTAGACATGCACTATAATTACCTTGTCATTTATGGCATACTCTTGCTTCTAAGAAATAAATTGTTCTTGTTTAAATGGACTTTAGGAATGATTAACAGAAGTTCTTATTAAGTAGAACTGTGTTTTGCCACATGTATTGTTAAAGGATGCAGTTTCTGACACTAGTTAAATAACTGGAAGTAGATTTTACAGGTAAATGGATGGTGACTTCATTCTGTTGTGAAATGGTGCAGCTTTTAAAGATTTCAATGAAATATTTTGACTATTGATATTTGATCAGACAGAAGCTGCATGTATTTAAACAGATAAATCTTAATCTATAAGACAGATAAAATAAGAGAAAATTAAAATTAGCTGGGGACATTTTATACTACCTTGTCATCATCACATTGCTCAATTTTTAAGTTTAAAGTATTAAAATATTTCTGGTTTTAATCCAGTGATATTTATGGTAGAAGGCACAGATATTGCCTGAAAGAGGGACCAGAATACAACATTTTTTCCTCCTCGCTTTCCTCTGTGCAGGTGAGTGCCTTAAAGAGTAAACCATAGTTATGTTCCTTCTTGTTTGCTCCCATCTGTCTTAGTTTCCTTTCTGCAAGCCCCATTCAGTACTTAGAGAAATAAAAAAAGTCGTAAGCACCAACACTGAGGACAGGACTTCACAGCTTGAAAAGATGAAAAGCCTTTCCTTACAGCTTTAACTGAAACCATAATTGTAAATTTATCCTCCAAAGTGTTAAAGGGAAAATGTGGTGGGTTTTTTTCTTTCTTGCACAGGTTTTCCTACATCTGAAGATGTAGTTTTTTCCTCTCATTACATGTTCAAAACCAGAAAGACAAGTAAAAAAAGCCCAACTACTATTTTTTGTGCTAGCATTTGCATTCCATTGGCAATATTTGCGTTGGGCATGTTTAGACATGTCCTTTTTTTTTTTTTTTTACGTTTTCCCAGTTATCTAGAGCAACCACATTCAGATGTTGCATCAGTTCAAGGCTAGGTGAAAAATCTGAAAAAAGCTTTTCCCCCTTTTATTAGATACTTCCAGTTGGGGTGGCTGGTCTAATTGATGCAAAAGTATTTAACTCTTTTCCACCTAGTTTCCTGTGGATTGCTAGAGAAATTTATAGGGGCAGTAGGTGAAAATGATTCGGTTTTGATTGCATGAGTGCAACTTTAATAATACAGTAACATTCAGAAATAAATCATTAATTTTTAACACTAGCTGTTGGAAATTTAAAGCTTAATACTTTTTAGTTTTAATATGTTTAACGAAAATAGTTCCAATCGCTAAAAATAATCTAATGCATTAATACTTGCTTCCATATGTGCTTCTGGAATTGAATATTACAAGAGAATAATATTAAAATGGATTTCATATATTAATCAAGATAAGACTTTGTCTCTCTCCCTTATGATAGCAAGAAAACTGTGGCAGGGTGCTGTTTCCTCTTACAGGGTTACACATAAACAAGGATCTGGTCACTGTGATTAAAGGGGATTGTAAAAGTTACAAGAAACACTGCAATCAGTCATGAGATTAATTGGTAGATCAACTACACACTGACTCCGTAGGTGAGCAGAAGTCAGCCACCACCAGCAAAACAAAAGTACACTGCCTCTGGAAACTAAATCACCACAAGTCCAATACCAGTTGTTTCTGGAGCAAAATCAGTTGCTGCCAAGAGGCCCAAAGCAGACTGGAACCCATGAGCTTGGCCTCCTGTTAGCACCAATATGCTAAGACAGAGGATGGCATGCACTGAGCAGAGCGAGGGAAAAGAAATATTATTCTTCCCACTTCACAGACAGAGAACGCAGAGCTTGTGGGAGAAACTGTCCACTTCTGCTCGCAGTGAGTGCAGCGAAAGCAGCTGCTTTTAGTAGCCAAACTAAATGCAGAATGGCACTGTGCCACAGACATCTCCTAAATGACTTTCTTAGGCAGGGACAGAAAAGGAATCCAGTCAGATGTTCTCCAAAGCCACTGCCTTAACCACAGCTCCCTTTCCATTGCCCAATTCTCCCTCCTCCTGCTGCCTCTCTCTCTCCATGGCTGTGCTGTCAGAGGCCATTCACGAAAGAGCAGGAGGAAAATGTACTTTCTTAAAAGACCATCCTGTGCAACTCCTGTTTTCCTCACTTTTGGATCACTGTAGTGATGTGCTCAAAATTCTGTTTTCATCAAATCCATCACTTTCAATCACTCTCTGTTAAACCCAGCCACATTCCTTTGAACTACTGAATGACACTTCATGCAAGTTCCTTTATATCTCACTGTAAGAAATACTACAGATACTATATGTAAATTGCAGATACTTGGGAAACATCCCCAGAAGCCAATTAAAACAAATATAACACTTGGAAATTTCTTTTGGGCGTGAAGAGGGACTGGTTCTGCCATTTTGCTTTGGTGAGGTTATATGTGCATCAAAATACATACAGGAGTTACTCATGGCTGTAACAACAGCAGACCTGAGTGGGGAGCACTGCAATTCAATAATATAGCACTGCTGTAATTTTTTTAACTCTGGATGAAAAATATCAAAGAACATATTCGCACTCTGTTATGAAGTAATGAACGTATACAATTCCTTTCACATCTCACAGCTAGAATAGCGCCTACCAGAAGATGCACTTTGATTTTTGTTAAGTGCAACCTCCACAGTTTTTCTTTGTGTGCCTTTCAGGCATACCAAACCATAGCACAGAGTCCACTGGGAGCTATGTTGTTCTAAGAGAATCATGCAAAAAAGAAAATATTTGTGTTTTGCAGGTGCAGGGGCAGGAATGGGGTTTGGATTTCCTGCTCATCATTCTAGGTCTGATCACTTCAAGTAAAATAGACTAAAGCTACATCCTTGTCTCTTCCTTGTCCTTACTTGATAGTGTATATTTGCTTGGAACAGGAATGGAAATGCAAATATATCTAATTTTTCTGCAGCTTAGATAGACCCTGAAGTAACTAACAGCTGGAATTTGAGGTTCTTCTTTTATCTGACTGAATGACGGTAAAGGGAAATCAATAGCTGTGGGGCCAGAGCAGACACTTGCTCTGACTCTTTGCTTTGCCCAGAAGATCCCTGTAGGCTGGCTAAGTCCACCTAGTCACTGCAATATAATAGGTACCAGCCTATTTCATGAACCTTAACTCCTCTTGGCACCACTGCTACAGCATCCTCTTGGAGACCTTTGGCAACCAGAGAATGTGGGAGTAGCTGATCTGGAGAGGGACACTGAAGCAGCTTTCCTTGCACCTTCCCTCCCTCTCGGTACCTGAAGCACAGAAAGTCCCTTTTATTCAGCCTAAGCTTTTTGTTAATTAATTTTTAAACAACAAGACAAATGCAATATTTCAATTCAACATTTAAAAGAAAAACACCACTGTTGTGAACTGACAAACAGCAACTAAATACTTCAGTTCCTAGGGGAAAATTAACTTGAATGCATTGTACTTGACCAGCATTTCTGTTTCTCTGCACTTTAATGTGTTGGTCATAAAACATCTACAAGAGAGGATACAGGTGCTATAGATGATTGCCTGTATAGACAGGAATAGGCAAGAGCCTGCACATTATATTTATTGGCTTGGCTGTTTATCCTTTAGGCTAAGGTCGTATGCATTAACCTAGCCACTTCCTAGGTTTATTTTAAAAGGAAAAATAAAACACACGCCTAGTAATGCTAAAATTTAAATGATTCCAGGTGTGGTGTTCAGTGATCAGTCAGTTAGGCTCTTGTTAAATCTTTTGTAAGATTCAATTTACTCTGTTTCTGTGAGGCCTTGACGACTTGCCTCAGCTACCTGCACGGGAAGTGTAGAAGGCACCATCATCAATGTACTCTGAAACGGATGAGACCTGCACAACTGGCAGCTGAGGAAATGACTTCACGTGGCACTGGTACAATACATGGTCAGCCTGCTGAATCTCTTCTGACATGCTGTGATCAGCAGCAGCTCTGGCTCTGCAAGGGAAGGTGAACCAGGGGACTGGAGGGGGGACTGAAGTCAACAAAGGCAACAGCAAGGGAGACAGGGCTGGGTCATGTTGAGGGGGAGCACTGTAATGCCCAGGAGGACAGGGACATGCATATGAGTAAGCTGAAGAGAGCAAAAAAGATAAGTTGGGGAAGAGCTATAAGGAACATCAAGCAAATCATGGCAAGACACACCTTTTCCTTTCTCTGAACCTCCTCACAAAGTCGCTGCGCTGTGTAACAATGATGGCTCAGCAACAGTAATCAGGTGGCAGAGGGCTGGGGTGCAAAAGAGGGGCTGTATAGCAAGAACTGGAGAAGCCTGTTAGCTCCATTCTCATAGGAGAACGGAATCAATAGAAATCTGGTCTTGATTTGGGCTCTAGAGCTATTTGCAGCAGAAAGGCAGCTGCTTTTGCAGATGAACACATGGAAAGGAAACACAGGAATTAAGGGAAAGAAAGGGGATCAGCATATTTGAAGGGAGTGGGAATGGCAGTATATATTGATAGATCTTTCAATTGATATTTCATTAATATGCTTTATGCTGTCTTGGACTAGACACTGAGAAGTTATTTAGCATCACTAAATTATACTGTGTACACCTAATCTCATACCATGTATGTGAAGAGTGTGCTGGCAAGTGGTCATACTTCCAGTCCTGCTGCCCGTGCTGTCTGCTTGGAGACAGCTTCCAATAGGATGCACTGAGCTTCAACTATATAACCATCACACAAGAGAGCTGTACCTGAGTGCTGGACAAAAAGAGAGAATGGGGCATGGAAAAGACCACAGGAAAGAGCAAGCATTTTAGAGGAGGCAACATCATTAGGTCCACAAGAACATGAATGATAGTGATATTTTATTTTCTTTGTATAAATGACTTTTAGACTAAGGCACTTCTATCAAGTTCCCCAGAGCTGTATTAATTTTCCAGTTCTGCCACCAGCTTCCAGTGTACTTTTGCAAACCACTTAATCTTTGAGAATACATAAAATATATGCTACTAGTTTCTAGAAATAAAAGTACAACCACCAGAATCCTCTCCTCCCAAATCCAAACTCCATGACCTTTCTGAAAGTACATTTCTTTCTGAGATTTCAGTATTCTGAAGAGCACTGAGCACAGCCTAAAACCCACCCCAGCCCCCCTTCTACTGCGTGGGGCTGTCTCTTTCCACACAACTCATGGCAGTGCAAGAACAGTGTTTATACACTGTATAAACCACTGGTTTGCTACTTTCACTGGTAGACAGAGCCTCCTCACAGTCATCCTCTGAAAAAAAAGGTTGAAAACAAGTTGCATTTCCTTAGGTGTGGCTAAGCCACGTAGCATAAACCGAGCTATTTTTTTCTCTGCTTTTCATTTATCCCTAAAAACAATACTGCCTGGTTATGTTTAGCATTCTGAACCAGTCACAAGAAGGGGCACTGGGCAGAGTTTGTGGTTTCTTCAAGCAGTCTGCTGATCACACCATCTTGGATAAGTCATAATTTCTCTGTGTAGTGAATTCTTTGGGTTTGCTTCTTTTTCAGAGGTCAGCAGAACTCCTTTTCTTTGTTCACCATGAGAAAAAAACCCTTAGCTAGCATGATACCCAGGCTCAGGCAGGGTATCCTGCCTGGCAGGTCTTTTGTTCCCATCTCAGACTCCTCCAGGGAGCTGCCCAGGCCAGAGCTCCTGCACAGCTAGCTCTTCAGTCAGAGAAGGCCAGAAGTTTTGCACAAGCTTTTTCCATTTTTATCTTCCCTCCAGCACACCTGAACAACCATATATGAAAAGAGATACATTGTCTGTCCCCAAACAGTGATGCATCAGGACTGTTTCCCATGGGCAAGGGAGCTGCAGGAGAAGCAAAATGCCACTAGATGATCCTTCCAGGATCCACCAGCGAGGTGGCTAGAAGGGCACCCTCAGGAGCAGTTACAAGCCAAATTTATGGGGGGACATTTAATGCCATTATTTAAATATAGAAGCAATGCCAAAAAGAGGCCTGTGGTTGCATCCCATACATTGAGGTTCCTCAGGCTCTCAAATCCCTAGCAGGGGAATCCCTCACTGTTTCCATCAGCGTATTTCTCCCAAAGATGGGCCATCATTGCTACAGTTTAAGGGATTCACCTGTAAAACCAAAACAAAGACTGTTGAGGGATTAGACAACTTCAAGAACAGAGGAAAGAGCAGCTGTTTTCCTTTGTAGATCAAGATAAGAAACATATTTTTACTTTCAGGAAATTAGTTTAATTTCTAAATACCAAAGAACAGTATAACTCTTTTGCTGACCAAAGGCAAACTAAATATCTTTCTGATGTGGTAGATATGCCAATTATTACAGGTAGCCTCAGTAATCAGTATAAGGCCATCTTAATTTTCTTCCCTGAAGCAAAAAGAACTTAATTATCTGTAGCTGAGATGGAATTTGTTGAAAAAGAGATCAATAACTACTAAACAAACAGGCCAAAAAAAGAACAAATCTACGGGAATGGGTTGAAATAGTGAGATACATCACAACATGTGATTAATGACACCAAGGGAAATATAAAATAACATGTTTCCCTGGAAATGGACTGTAAGTGCACAATGTCTGCAGAATATTGTGCATCTGCAGTTCTCTGTCCTGCCACCTAATATCCAAATTGTCTGCCAGTATAAACACAGCTGCTAAATGTCTTCTACAACTGCAAAAATAATGAATCTCCACTTTCTTCCCAGCTATTGAAGTATATTTTTACAGAGACAAATGCAATGTTTACCCTTGTTCAAGAGAAGACAATCTCAATGCCCAACATATATGTCTTATTAACACACATTCAGATTCAAATATCATAGATCAAAGAAATGGGATGGCTGTTTTCTAGTATCCTTAGATGAGCTGAGATTTAATGTTTTTGGCTCGAATAATTTCTCATCTGGTTTCCACATAGACATTTGCCTACCCGTCAGGATAAAATCGCCCTTTTAGCTGGTTTTGACCATCACTACAACTTCACCGAATCTGGCAGGACTGCCAAGGAAGGGTAAGAAATCTTCTTTATGTAAACTCTGCTTTCCACATTGTGGATTGGCCTGCAGGCTCTGCTGGGGAAGTACTGTGATCGGCTTCTCCCCAGCCTGGAGACATAGGTCTGCAGCAGTCGGGGGCGTGGGAGACTCCAAGTAACAATTTTCATGTTATAATGTTAGCCTGGACTGTAAGAAGTAATTTGAGATAATTTACTAGGTTGCATTTACTGAAACAACTTCTTTTCAGAAAATATAACTAAGGAAAACCCAAGAAAAAAGTGGAAAATGACAGTCAGGATTTTCAAACACTATACTCTGCTTGGTCTTTGCATAGATAAAGAGAGCGTAAATGTGTGTGTGTGTGGGGGAAGAATGAAGGAGAAAAAGGGAGAAATAAGGCTCCCTAACCTTAGGAAGAGTAGCAATCCATTTATATGCTTCCTGGAATGTTTAGAACATTTAGTCTTACTGGCCACAAGAAACCACTTTTGTTGTGCAAAAGGTTTCACACATGAGCTGAAGCCAAAAATTTTTTCATGGCACTGTGGGAAGAAAAAACATTACTGTACAGTTTTGTGAACTACACACAGAAATCAGTCTGTAGGTCTGCCTAGTAAAATCTTTCTGAATTTATGAAAACTGGCCCTCTCTCCAGCCTCCTTCGAATCATAGACTTGAAATTTACCTCTTCTGTTACAACAACAGAAAACCCGCACCTAATCATGATTAAGCAAGTGGGCAAAGTACTGTGACTACCCTTGATTAGCTGAAAACTATGTACACGCTATCGTTTTTTGACAGTCTGTTGCTCCCAACCTATACTGCATTTTTATCTCTTACAACTCATCAGTTGGCATTCTGTGGGGTAAGGAATATGCTTTTCTCTAGGCTGTTACAAGAAGTCGCTTCAGTCTGCTTTCCCACTACTGCAATAGAAATATCAAAGCCTTGAAATAAACATGAAGGTTGGGTGTTTTTTTTTTTTATTCTGTGAGAAAGCCAGGTAGATAAATAATTTTAATAAAAAAATAGAAAAATTCAAATTATACATAAAAATTAATCATTAGAGACAAATTAGGAAGATTCAGTTGGTCAGACCATCCTGATAAAGAATAAGATACAACTTTAGTCCTCTGTTGGAACTTCTAATTATCTTTCTCTATTTAAATTATTTTTTCCCCAGGTAATTGATTGCAGATGCTCCCAATCTATTATTCTATCAGGAAGAACATAGCTTCTGATTACCCAACGATTACCCATGATCTGTAGTTGTGCTTAATGGAGTTCAAAGCTGTGATGTGGATCAGACTGGGGAGAGGGAAGGATCCAAGTCTTCTGTAAATAGCCAGGTAAGTATATCTGCACCCTTGCATCTGGATCTTGAAGTACTCACTTTGAGCATTAAAGCTACAAGAAAACAAAGTGAAGTGGAAACCCAGACTTTCTTGCTGCTACACTGAAATGCGCAGTTGGATCTGGAAACCCAGCTCTCCACGTTAGGTATGAGTTTGAACTCCAAGTCTTTGTATTTTTGTTTAATAGCTTCATAGTTTTAAATAAAGGCTAGAGCTGAAACAAACAGTTGCTCCTGCTGAGAAGCAGTGTTTGCATGCTGTTCTCATCCTCTGGGCTGGCCCTGAGGAGCAAACCTCAGCGAGCACACGGCGGAGCTCTTCCAAAGCAGCACGGCTTTGGATGCTGCCTCACGGGGGTGGGATAAGGTCGCAGTGCTAGGTACAGCTGTCGGTTGTGCTAGAGTAAAAGCAGGCTAATACCTTTAAAGTCTGTGGATTTATTCTATCCCACCGTTTTTCTGGCATAAACCACAACAGGAATTTGATTTGAACAGCAATATGGGAAGAGGTGAGCACAAAAATACAATGAGAACAGACATGCTGAAGACAGTGTCTGATATTATGCCCCAAAAGGAGGCAGGAGAGAGCACAGGAGATAAACAACACAGAGATGAGAGTCCTGCCTTACAGATTCTGCCTGGAAAAGCAACAGCTGAGAAGTGGTCGAGTACCAATAAAGAAATACAATTGAGCTCTCATGGGTTTTACAAGCAGCATCATATCGCATTGTGAAAAAAGTAGGGAGGACTGTCAGCCTTTAATCATGATATATTTCCCTTACTGAATGCACTTTTTAAAAAAAATGAAGTTTTTCACTGTTATAAATCTGCTAACACACAAGATGTTTCACAAAAATAGACAAATATGACTGCAAACTCTCAAGGTAACAAAGAAGGCTTGGATAAGGATTTCGGTCACTGGGAAGCCACCACTTACTGTGAAAAACCCTTGGATGATGCATAGAAAAAACTCACCAAATACACTGGTAAAAATTAAGTGGGCTGATCTTTACAAGAGATCAGTGTGTGCAATTCCCAGCCACTTCAGTGTGAGTTGCTCATGGGTACTTATCCTGTGATGGCTGGACTTGAGGGACTTTAAAGAACTGCCTACAGAAGACCAAATCTTAGATCTTGCTCTACATCCCCTGTAAGGCTACAGGAGAAAAAACCCAAACAAACCAGGAGAAGTAATTTTCAACAAAACTGTCCTCTTCCTGCCTGAACAACATCATTTATGTTGACAACAAAAAACCCCCGAGTGATCGCCACAGACACACACCTCTCAGGAAGTCTGCCCCCACTACTGGCTTCAAACGTTCGCTGGGGTTTTACAGTGCTGAAATTATTCCTGCATCAAATCCTGGAATTACAGTGAGGCACCACCCTGTCTGTGGTTATGGGCTGCACAGACAAAGCCTTGGAGAGAGTGCTGGGTGCTTCCTCTGGTGAAACAAGGGTGAAAGGGGGCTCCAGCTGTCCTGTGCTTCCCCACCCCTTGCCAGGGATTTGCCCTCCTGCCAGGGAGTGCCCTCCAGACCCCAGGGCTGCCAGCAGATTGCCGGGGTGTGTGTGCAGCTCCTTCCTCTCCAGTCATCCTCACTGCAACCTGTCATCTTTTCCATACAGCAGCACAACACTCTAAAGAACAAAACTGCGGGAAGGATACCTTTCATAATAATAAATAGGAATAGCAGTGCTTTTGTGAATTTAGGTCAATGCATCACCCTTAGAGCGCATTATAAATTCATCAGAATCACAGCCTGAAGAAAATTTTATTCCCTGGCACCAGCTGCTTTTAGCCATGCCACAGATCTTTAGCAGAATTTAAACTCCAGATTAAGTATTGATTGAGTTTAAATAAATTATAATATGTTATAGCCAGAAAGCTGGGCTCTGACTGGTATAGATGGTTTCCTTTTTTTACTTCTTTTCCCACCTCAAATATTAACAAATTTATTCACTGCATTATGACTCCACTGAACAACCAATTCAAAAATGTATAATACTGAAGTAAGCCCTAATTTAAGCAGCACCTTCATGTACTTGACACAGGAATGAATAGAAATTGTAAACTAGGTACAGAATAAACATATCAACTTAAAGGATTACGTGAATAGGAATAAATTCCTATAGAATTAGCTAGAGGGGGAAAGTAAATGCAAAACTGCAGCTTATATTAACATTTGATTATGTTCCAGACGCTTTGTTCCTTTTTTAAGGTTTGAAAATATCTCTGTAATGATGGCTACCGACAAGCTGCAACACCATGATACACTCTTCTGTCGTGTTCAGTAGCATCAGCTGCTTGTATATCCAGCACATTATCTCTGGACGACTAACAGATGAACATATCATTTAAAACTATATTTAATAGGGAATGAAAACTTGCATGAGCAGGTATTCAGAATGTAACTATGATACAGTCACCAAAGCCAACTAAGAAACAAAACAAGCCTAAATTTTACAGAAAAGAAAACAACAACTATCTGCTGTACTGCTAAAAGAGGACAAGAGGACACATAAGGACATATAGTTTTGTGTTTGACCTATTTTGGTTGATTTAATTTTCAGATTTTGTAAGCCAAGCTCCAGTGAGTTCCTGAGGAAAAAATTCTAACTGGCATTTTACTGTGAGTCAAACCTCACACAAAAAGTGCTTTGTGAATCAAGATAACATTAGAAGCTGTCTAGCTGCACGTACCAAAATACCAGTTTGAACTAAGAAAAACAGAGCTGGAATCGACTTCTAATAGCAATAATACTTTGCACGTTCTGTACCGTGTTTCTATTTGAGATCTCTAAGTGTTCTGTGGTGTGTGACAATTAAGCCTATCACTTGGAAACTTCGGTAAAAAACCATGGTCACCATTTTACTGATGAAGAAACTGGGGTACAGAGAGTTCGAATGACCTTCGTAAGATCTTAGAGCAAACAAGATGCCAGTGCATCATCAGAAATGCCAGGCAGAATTTTGGAACTCCACTTCAGCAAGGGCACTAACTCCCATTTCCAAATACCCTATCTTCCATCCAAGCTATATGCTTGAGTAATATTTCCCCAGCTTTGTGAACAGTAGAATTCATATTTTCATCAAGAGGTAGCTTATTTCCTGGTGCTGTTCTTACCAAGCTGATGACAGGAACAGTAATTCTTTTAACGAAAGTGCAGACAGTTTGGGCTAAGACAGCAATTCAGATAAAGTCCACTTAGAGGTAGAAAGAGTGACTGAAATTGCATATATCACCATATTGCATATCGATATACAGCAATAAAACTGAGTCCAGTTGACATGCTTAGCAATCACCCATTTTAAGAGACAACCTTAGGACTTAACCAGCAATATTTTCTTCAGAATGTACACATAGCAAGATCATGATAATCTTTTCTCCCCTAAGTCCTTTACTGTGAATAGACATTGCAAGCTTTGAATCTGACTGTTCTTTTCTGGTTACCACTGAACAGCTGTGTTATTTAACGCTTTCTTTCTATTCTCTGCTAAGAATGACGTAACTGCTTTTTTTTCCTGAAAAATATAATAAATGGATGATTTCTCCAAAAGTCTCTTTTTCTAGTTAGACCTCACGCTGCAGTTAGAATAATGTAGCCCTTCTTTGAGGCACTAATAAAATCAAGAGGCATTAGAGTTAGATTTTGCAGTGCTGTACATTTTCACTTGCCTACACCTAGTTTAGCTGCCACTGAAATCTTCCTGGCACTTAACCCCTGGGAATCGAAGCTTCTGTCTGGCCAAGCAGGGTTACTAGCAGTACTAGTACATGTAAGTGCATTGCTGCAAGGGTATACCCGAAGGTCCTCAGGGATTAGCACAGAAATGCCATGAAGCTGAACACTTTGCCTAAGCCCCATCTGTGAACAGGGCTGTGCATCCACTCTCTGTATGTGGCAGCCCTGCGTGAAATTAAGGAGTGATGACAGAGAGGTGAGAGATGGAGTACAGAGATCAGGCAGTAACAGGACAGAATTACAGTTATACCTGTTACACCATAAGAAGAGGTAGAATGTTGGCATTTCAATCCAGAATCACTGCCTTAGTGTGGTTATCCAGGAACATATGAGGGACCTTCTCATGGCCTGGATGTAACCAGCTATTTTGGGGGAACAAAAGAGACTCAAATTTGGTAATCCACACTAAAGAAACACCCTAAAAAATGTGCTACTGTACGGCAGATACAATCTTCGTAGTCAAAGAATGAGGTTCAAGGATTACCTGTGTGCACTTCCCATACATGTGTCAGTCTGTACATGGAAACACTCAGGAAGAGACAGCAAAACATGTGGCTAACAGCAGTTGCAGTGCTAACCTATTAGGGTCACAGCTGAGTGAGGGAAAGGTGACTAAGACTTTAATAGTTGTAGAGCACAAATACTTTGATTTCTAAAATTGGTGTCCTGCTACTAAGACACCTCTAGAGAGAAAATTCAACAGCGTGACATGTCACTTTCTTCCTTCTCCCATTCTTTAGAGGTACAACAACGTTCCAAATCTTTGGACAGATAATTGATACAATGCATGAAGCCAGTCCATACAGTGTCACTGTATGATACATATCTGATGCATCAGAAGTTACCTTTTATTTCCCATGCATTTATGATTCTGATCTGATAGCTTTATATTTGTATACTGTCCTTTTCTTTTTCTTGAAAACCAATTGAATTTTAGATTTATAAAATAACAGAGACTATGCAAAGACCTATGTGATGATGGCTAGATACATCTGAAAATTCTTTAGCCTGAAAGCCTGGCAAGAATCTAAAGGGAAGTGTTAAAGCAACCTGACAGAAATCCCCTGCAGTGCTTAGGAAAAAAACCCCAGCTCTCCCTCCTCCCAGCTAAACCCTGAAACAAGGTCAATGCACTAAAAGGCTCTGGAAGTAATTTTTTTATAAATAAATATCCTGGGGAATTAGCGCAGCAAGTGCTACAGTCACATCTCGAAAATAAAGGTAGCTGTGAGTATGTAAGCATTTCCTTTACGTGCTAGGGATAGCACAACATCAGTCAATGGGAGATTAAAAGCATTCCTTGCTACAAGCTGCAGAAGAAAGCAGTATTTTTTTTCTCAGGAAGAAAACTTTTACCGTAAGCTTGAATCATCGAGTTGTTTAAGCCCATGTCTAATGTTAAGCCTGTGAACAGTCCCATGTTTTTTGATATGCTGGAGTCACAGACCCCTGAAAGTACAACTGTGGTCCTAACAAGTGAAATCAATAGTGCAGCAGTAAATGCAGGAGTCTCCCAAAGATGAACTAATGCTGAGATATCAAAGCTTTGGTGGCTACTCTGCTGCCCAGATTCAGACTCACTGATATTCATCTCTGACTGACTCCTGCCTATCATGGCAAGTGCCCTTTTTACCCAACTGATCAGTTCAGATACTGCATTACGGCACAGCAGTAATTAGTTTTTCTTTAAAAGGGATCAAAAGTTCTAATCTTCTATGACTGCAATCAATGGCAACCATTTCCCCCATCAACAGGGCATGAATTATACAAATATTCACTGTAAATCTAAGTAAAGCAACAGAAGAAGGTGAAAAAATTGCATTCTTTTGGCAAGGACATAATAATTCAGGGAATTTACATGTTATTTTGGTGACATCAATGGGAGGCTTTGACCTAGCTTGGATCAGTTTTTTGAATATTATTTCAGCTCTTCCTCCTTCCACTTTAATTTTATCCAGAGAACTGCTTTTTCATTTGCTGAAAGGAGAAGAGTAGGGAAGAAAGGGGATCATTAAGTCACAAATCCACTTATCTTCACTGCATCTGTGATGTTGTTCCCTAAGCAGTAGTAATCTCCTACATTCAGGAAACCTGCACAGGTTTCTCACAGAAAAAGCACAACATCTGAGCCTGAGTGTGAACACAGCAGTCAAGAACTGCAAGAAATAAAAGAAAGCAAAACTCAAGCTAAACAAAAGTCCAAACCAAAACCTTTTAATTTCTTCTTCATCAGAATATCAAGTAGCAGTCATTTAAATGAAGAAGATATTTACGCCTCCTTCTTTTGGAGGAAATTTCCTAAGGTTTAAAATGCAGATAAAAGGCTTACAATTCTATATTAGCACAGCCTGATTTTCAGTTTTGCTTATCACTGCCTGCCATGCAGCTGGCTTGCTTCTCTCTTTGAAAGTTTCAGGTTCTTTACACAGAAATTATGTTTTCGAAATACAGTTGAGAATCCTGATGTTATAATCATTTTCAGAGCCACTATGAACATTACTAATTGTGTACATGAGTCTCTTGACTGACTCCATTGCACGTGCTGAGATTACCAGTTACCAAAACATCATTATAAGTTATAAGGTAAGGAGAATGAGGCCAGCTTTATATTTCTGACTTGGTGAAGGTGTTGATAGCTTGTACTGAGTGGAAATTCTTGTAAAA
This sequence comes from Pseudotriccus pelzelni, assembly GCA_035584735.1. NCBI lineage: Eukaryota > Metazoa > Chordata > Aves > Passeriformes > Tyrannidae > Pseudotriccus > Pseudotriccus pelzelni. Next base: position 22,062,374 of record JAWMRA010000005.1, read on the forward strand.
AGTGAGGTTGGAAAATGTTCTTTTTCCTGAACTGTTAAAATGATAAATACTAAATAAACAGCTGCAAGTGAAATGGTTCCCTGCTGTCCAACAACTACTTTTCTAAACACCTAAGAAAGTAGTCATAAATACAGCCAAGTTTAGGCCTGATATCCAAAGTAAACAGGGAACACATGAAGTACTGATCGCTTCATAGTTTTTCCAATGTATTCTTTTAAATTGCAAGCAGGAAGACCTCTAATAGTCCAGAGCTCCCAATTCAGAAAACAGTTGCCTTGATATTTTAACTGAACATTACCAAGACACTGAAAATTACTATAAATAGGACAAACTCAGCAAAACGCTTAGTCAAAAAGGAAATGTATGTGCACCAGGAGATATAAAAATGGAGCATGTCTCACAAAGAGGAGAATAAACCCCCAATCTTATGTTGCCATTGTATGGCAGTTCAAACAATTTGGAGGCTGAGTTACGAACTAGCACAGATTTCAAATACTGTGAGTAGTGGCTGAAGAAAAACAAAACATAGATGCATCTGGGCAATTTAAAATGTACAGACTAGGACTGCAAGTCATTTAAATACATACAACCCCTCTCATATCTTGAATATGATTGTAACTGTCTCCAATAAGTAGACAAGAAACTTCTTGGCACCCTGTTTCTGTTAAGCCCTTGGAAGAGCAAACAGTTCACATTGCAAAAATCGTGGGATTCTTTTCTTTATAGAATAACATAAACAAACATTTTCTTATTTAATCTGTTTAATTAAGTGTTATTTACTACCAGTTTCTGAAGCACTTCAGATAATAAAACCTAAATCCTTGATCCTAGTGAGAATTTTAAGTGCAACTTTTTTTTTTTTTGTAAAATAATGTTACCCATTAAACGTTTTAACGATGGCTTTAGGAATGTTAAGGAAGCCTCATAATTTTTAATATCTTGATCTCTGTGTCTTAGAAGGTAAGTAATTTTTTGACCTACATTAACCATTTGAGACTCTTTTAATGGAAAATGCAATCAATACGTTAATAACATCCCATACATTAGCACTGGATATACCAGAAGGTTAAAAGGGGCACAGGTTTTCCATGAAGCTTTTCTTTTCAGCATTTTTTTTTTTTTGACTATGGGAGCGAGTAGATCCAGTCCCAGATCTACTACTCGAGTCTGGAGAATGATGCCACTAAAGAATCTTTAACCCACTAAAAGTCATGTGGTATATACTTTTCCAATTCCCATACACTGCCCTCAACACAGTATCAGAAATCCATGGCCTGTATGACAAATGGCCATAGTCTGCAGGAGAGAGGCTGCAGATGGGGCATGAGAGTCTGGCAAGTCAGCATGAACATTTTGCAGAACTGATCAGGGACTAAGTTCTGTTTTAGGGCATTTTTTAAACCAATTTTTTTTATAATGTACAACATGTTCCATATATGCTACCTCATCCTTCTCAGACCAGTTTAATTTTGAAGTCTATTTCCTTTTTTTTTTAAAATGAAATAGCTTTACCAGTTTTAAGTACAGATGGAACAGAAAGGAGAAAAAGCTTTATTTCTTGCTCATACTAAGATTATTTTATTGATTTCTAATTTTAGTTCTTTTCACGTTTTGTTTGTTAGGCATAACTGGGTCAACACTTCCATTCTTTCAGGTTGAAAATCCTGTCTGAAGCAAAGAAGTTACTTGTCATGAAGCAAAGCAAATGACTGTGAATAATTTATAAGAAAGTAAAAATATTCTGCTTCTGAGATTTTAACAGGAGAACAACCCCGAGTTATAAATTATTATAATTACACTGAAATATGCTCTCCATCCCCTTATTCCTCTGCTCTGCTCTCTGCCACAATACTTCTTGCTTGAATGGCCAGCAGTCTCTTGAGCAATACACCCTCGAGGCTGGACAGTGCCCTCTGGACCACGAATTTATCAGTGCCTACAAACCTGCTTGATACTTGTCTCAGTACGGTTACAGGAACTCTGGCAGGTCTCTCTTGTTACAGAGAGTACCACGCAGGGATGTGCCAGTGTCCAGTGGGATGCCAGGGGAGGACTGCAATACAGCTGGGGACTCCAGGAGCAAAAACGGGGCTCACAGGAGATTCTGGGATCATTAGTAAGGCACAACACAGAGATCCACGCACCCACTGCTGAGGTGCAAAGCAACACTGATAGTAGATAGGTAGGTATATCAATTCTTGTTTCTTGTTTGATTCTGGCTCCTAAAGCCACAGTATTCAGAGATACTTGTTGTCACAATATGATTGACATAATATAACGACATTCTCTGTATAAAGATGGTAAAGTTGAGAAATTTAAAAGAAATATAAGATTACAGCAACTTGGTTTGCTGAAAAACCAGTTTCACTAATGCTCTTATTAAAATGTCTGAAATGAATGTGTTAGTTCTCTGTGGTTCCAAGGGAAGAAGATGAATTACTTAATATCAAAGTCTGTCGCTTTCTTTAAATTTTTTAATACACTTTCTGCAATACAACATTCTCTAGTGTACTAATACTGATGTAAACTACCACGATTTCCAGCATCTTTTTCTCATTAATACGCTTTTGATTTTTAGGGTTAAATTTTAGAAGCACAAGTGAAAGAATTAAAATGCAGGAATGGATATATACACAAAGAAGTTCATATAACTGAGTGCATTTGCCATTGGACTCAATAAGTTCATATGCCTTCTTGTGACAAACAACCTTTTGTGATCTCCACTTCTTACCCGGAGATCAGACTGGCAAGAGAAGGACAGGACAGGGAGTCAACAGGTTCTTATCAGCATGACCAATTCCATTCATTTGCATGTGCAAGATTGCAGCCATGCATTCCGTATTTTCACATAAAGTGTGGTCTAAACTAAGACTGTTGCTACCAGTGTGTTCCCACAGGTGATGCCTGCAGGAGTCCTACAGGAGGAGTCTGGAGTGTGCAATACCCACCACTGCTCATCCCCATTGCCACGTTACTGTTCAATGACTGGTGGTGAATCGACATACCTGTGTTTGCCCTCTCATTTATCACTTGTTGAGGATGTCAGAAGTGGATGGGGAAGCTGACATTTTTTTTGAAGGGATTACTATCAAGATAGTGGTAACATAGACAGTGGTACCTATCTAACTAATGGTATAGGGGAGCCCACCTTGCTGGAAACAGTCCTGCTTTAGATCTGCATTTCTGGGGGACTCATACTTAAAAATTTAAACCCTCGATTTTTAGACTTCAGAAAAGGCAAAACATCTGTGAACAGATTCTGAGCATCCCAACTGATTGGTCCCAGACACACCAAGCAGGATTTTCAGGACAGGAATTTGCTGACTACTCTTTAAGGAACTCTTCCCCAAGTTAAAAGCAGACTTGAGTTGGTGCTGGTCACCCTTCTTTTGATTTTCAAAACTCCCTCTGTGATTTTAATACCCAATTCCATTAACTTCAGCACTAGGCCTGCTAATCCTGTAGGTAGGCTAGAAAATCTTCAGCTGTATGCAGGTGCTTCAAAGATTAGAATGTTAATCACCCACATTTAGCTGCTACTATGAAAATAGGAAGGAAGACAAAGCAGAAGAGAGAGACAGACGAGCTTGAATTAACTGAGACATCTCTCTCCCATGTGCTTTTTGCCTTTTTGTGAACAAGAATAGCTCCATCTTCTCTCCACCATTTTTATCTTAAAGTTTTGGAGGATTCAGCACCAGACACCTTTCAACGAAGGGTAGTCTGGGAAACAAAAAAACATCATTTGGGAAAGGGGATTCTCTTTTTTCCTTCAGTGGGTTATTTTCTTATTATAATATCAAAGAAATTTTCAGGTTCATTTTGGAAATTTTCCTACAACCAGAATATGCTTCTGCAGGAAATCTGTAAGACCTACTCATGTCATATCATCTTTGGATATTCTGTGATCTTTCTGTGCAAGAATGTTCACCTGAACCCTGATAGCTGTTGAAACCTCATCATTTACAATGCAATGGCCTTTGGAACACTGATAAATGAGTACTTGTATTTTCAGCAGATTTCAGTCCAATTAGATCAGTTATTACACTGAGTCAACCTATATTTTTCTTCTGAGGTGTAGATGGAGGAGAGAAAAGGGGGATATTATGTGACACTAAATGTATTTTAACTTTTTTTGATCTTGATTTATGGATTTTTCAGTGTTTTCCTTAGAGTAATTATATCCAAGACTGTTTGTGTTTGGAAATGTTTTCACGTGGGAAGGTGGCTGTTACAGTGAACAGCTGAATGTTCATGCTGCAGAGACCACTGAGAGCTGCCAAATTAAAACCAAGGCTGTCTGAGAAACTAAAGGGAAAGCAGGACATCCTATAAATTAAACTAAGAACTTATTTATACAGTCAAGAGAGAGTCATGAAACATTTGCTTTTTCTAGGTTTCTGGATGGAGAGACATGAAAAAGGCAAAATTCTTGGTTTCACAAAGACTTTTCAATGCTGCTTATTCCAAAGCTATACTTAAGAGAGTGTGAGATTACACACACATCAATGCTCTCCTGTGGAAAGGAGACATCCCTGTAAAGTGACTACTAAGTACAGGAAACTTATGCTTTGGTGCAAGATTTATTGGTACTGCAGCCCAATATTTCCCACAACCTCACCTTTGTCAAAAAGGGTTCAAGACTAAGCTTGATGCTGTCTCTCTTTCTCCACACCTGCTCCTCTGGGGCTGAGTTGCTACTTGGTTTTAAACAGTTCAGTTTAAGGCATTACTGCACTAGAATGATTGATATTTTCTTCTTCTTAAAAATATTATTTGATTCACTTCATTAAAATAATGCATTGACTTATTCTGCTCGGAATTTTTTCTATTTTTTTGGTGAGCCTAAAATGTGACTGTGTTGTATTCTCTGAAGCCTTGGAGCTGATATCATAAACACTGATGAGAAAAGTTGGTGGGCAACTGTGAGTCTGGGGACATCTCCAGTTAAACTTCCTTTGTAAAAGTACAAAGGACTGAACATGATATAAGGCAGCTAAGGACTGAAACATTTACCATGATAAATAATTTGCTTTAGTATAGCCAGGTCATGGGACAACTGCCATAAAAGCAGTAATGTAAAATAATTTATGCCTGTGGATTGTAGGTTAATAGGACTGCTGTCAGGTTTTTTTTTCCTTCATCCTAAAAAACTTAGTATGGCAGTTTTCTGCTACAGGCAGAAGAAATAGAAAACCTCTCAATGTATCATGGATCTAAACAAAGAAAAGCTGAGGGAAGTTACGTTTCCTTTGACTGAGTTTTTTCAAACTGAGTGTGGAAAACCACATGAGGAAATATATGTATATACACTTGCAGAAAACTGCTTTTGCCTTCTGTAATGCCAATTAAAGAGTAAAGATTTGTTTTCCTTGGGATAGCCTGTGTCTTCATAACCACAGTAGGAGAGAAGATGGAAGCTGGAGATGGCCCGAAGCAGAAAACTAAATTTATTCCTTTCAATGTTAAGAAAATTATTTGAACCTTGTTTCTCTAGTGAAGAAAAAAAGAACCTGATAAGAAAAGGCTCCAGACCTTGTAGGATGAAAACTTAAGAATTAACAAGAACTACAAGAACTAAAAAAAAACCACAACCCACCACCAAACGTTAATCAGCAGGAAAATTTTCTCCTTAAAGACTGGGAAATGTGGGAGTAAATGGAGAATTGACGAAAGTTTAGCTCATATAGCAAAAGAAGTTAAGAAGATTGTTAAAGGATTTTCAGCTGTATACACAAACAGAACAAGGAAAGTGAAGGTGGTATCACAAGCACTTGAGAAAAAGGATGAAGCATGGACTAGACTCATGTAAATGCACAAAAGTATGAAAACAGAAAAAAGCAGAAAGTGGGATAAAAAGCTGCATTGCTTTTGTACAGAACTCTTATGCCAGATCAAGCCATCAAACTACCTGGCAGAACTGATTTGCTTGACAAAGTAATTATAAAAGATTAGATGTTTCTGATTAAGGCATTTGAGGGTGGCACCACACAAGAAATCATTAGTTCAGCTGAGGAGCAGAGTACAAATGGGGATGGCACTGGTGGAGAGAGACACCACTGTGTTATGCAGAAGACAGAACTGCTGGACTGGAGGCTCCCTGGGAGCTGATTTTCCCCAGGGACCAGTGTGGGAACAGATGCTGTTTCATGTTTTCAGTAATGGTTGTCATAGAAAAGAGAGAAGTATGTTAATGAAATTTAATGAAGGCACTGAAGAGGGGTGATTGTATATATAGGGGATATTCCAAATATCATGGAGGAAATTCTAGCTGATGATGAAAAAAAAGTGATAGGAACAGTCAGAAATTCAACAGTAGAAAATTCAAAGGGAATAATAATGTTAAAAAAGAAGATTCCAACTCACAGTGATGGATGGAAAGGGACAGGGTACGGGAGGATCACAGGATAGTTGTACATCCCTTATAATTCCTTTGTTAAAAAGGCAAATGCAGTCCTAGTGCCCTTGGTGCAGTGATAAGCAAATACACTGTTGACAAATTGTGTAGCATGTACAATTATATTCAGTCACACTCAGAAAAGCTGTGTTAAAATACATGACAGATGAGGATTACTGAAACTATGCTTATTTTGCCAAGTAAAAGAAAAACAGCACTATTTTCGAAGACAACTTTTATAACAAGCAAATCTGGAAAAGCACACATCCCAGTTTCTGTTTTCCTACTGAGCTGACTCTACTGCACACTCTAAGACACCTCCTCTCTTTTGCCCAGGTCTTGGACAGTGACTGGCTGCAGCCTCTCATTTCACGGGTGTTGTTGTATCCTTGCTACCAAACCACCATCTGCGTTCCTCAGGAATGCAGAGCACCAGGACAGTTCAGCGGGAGTGTGTCTCGAGCCAAAGCTGCCATGTGAACCAGGAGACTTTCACTTGGGTGAGGCTCTTGGGGAGGACCCTGCTCTCCCAGCACACCTCGGGAGGGAAAGCAGGCTCATCAAACAAGAGACTGCCTTGGGCTGAAGGAACCGCCTGCAGGAGCTCTGGCTGGCGTGCAGGCTTACCTTCCTCTGGCATTCGATTTAAATCACAGGACAGCAAATGATCATCCTTCGCTTTGAAAAAGTGGCCAGAGTAAGACCCCTGCAGCACAGCAGTGACAAAGAGGTGAAAAGATGTGTTCCCCATCTGTGGGTGATTAGCCACGGGGCTAATCACTCCATCCTGTAACTGGCCCCTCAGCAGCTCAGAGCTACAGTTCCCACTAAAGCCAGATCCTTAGTCTGGCTCCCCGTTTTCACCGGCCAGCTCAACAAACTGCTCAGTGCTGCAATAATCAGTAGAGTGCAAGATTTTTCCATGCAAAACAATCCCCTGCTGATTGTGTGCCTGCTCCTGGGAACTCCCCAGTAAGTGGGCAGCACTGCTGGCCATGAGGCATCAGCAGGCAGCAGCGGTTTTGCAGAGTGCAGAGTCAGGCTGGTGCCCCCCTTATCTGAAGTCTGATGTTCCTTGGGACTACTGTGATACAGATAATCCTCTGACTTAATTTAGAGCTGCTCAACAGGCAAGAATCTGTTTCAGCTCCCAAAAAGATAGTTCTTTCCTAAAGGTGGTACAAAAATAAGAAATGTGGTGGGTTTTGTCTGCCATTCTGGTTAAGCTCACATGCTTGTCCGGTGTCCACAGGTCATATAGCTCATGACTGTGTTTCTTTTCTTTCCTTTATCATTAATCTGTAACCAGTGAATCTATGTGCAGGCAATCCTACATGAGACAGAGCCAGCAGGAGACAAAATGAGGCAAAGAGGATTGCTTCTGACAGAGCTGTTTAAATAAATTGTTAATTTTCTTAGAATACCAGGGGACCTGTCTGTAGCACCAAATCTCCATAGCTTGTAATCTTATGAGCCATCTGTCTCCCTGTACACTGGAGAAGGCTGTGGACTTGGGAGGATGATGAAATATTAGGATGTAAATATTGAGGGGGTGGGAGATTATTGCAACATCTAATCTTGCATCTCACAAGATGATGGGTTCCTTAGCCTCCCACTGCGGTAAGGGAGTACAGGGTGTTCAAAATTTTCAAGGTCTGAGCTCTGAAATACACACACATTTAGCAAATGGGATCGGTTTTACTGTTAGATAGGTGAATATGTGTGCCTGTATTTCAGAGCTTCATTTTGATTTTAAATAGATATTCTACCCATTAAAAATAAAAGTGCTATATTAACATTTTATGTTGTATATGATAATCCAAAACATAGAAAAACCAGCCCATTCAATGTATTTACCTTTAAGACATCCTACAAACCTGTGTTTTCACTCAGCTTTACAGAGGACAAGGACTAGGTTAAAGCTAACTAGTACTTATCCATTTTTTATAGGAGGGATGTGTCTTGAATTGAAAGAGCTCATACCTTCTTATTGAGTTAGAGCATATATTACATTTACTTTCTGAAATGCAAAAAGTTGGTATATAATAGGAGGTCTTCTTTTTAGTTTAAATTAAATATTCAGAACGAGGTCTAGTCTGTGGTCATCAGATGAATTATTACTCTCCTGAAAAATGATGCGACTTCTTTGAAAGACTAATAAATACCAACTCACAAACTCTTCAGCATAATAATTCATGTCCTCTGTGGCTTTATATCTAAAGGGAGACAATATATCCTTGTAGTAGAAGAGAAGACCTTTAGGAGACGGGTGTTTAATTTCTAGTTTAAGAACTGAGAGTTTTGAAAGAGTAGGAACTAAGCTGTATCTTTAGGACTGTCCTCCAGTCACTTTTTTATTTATATGCCTATGTAAAGTAGTTTAAAATCCTTGCCTGAACTGTATGCAAATTTTTTACTTGAATCTATTATGTATTAATTATAATTTACAAAGAAACTATCACACACTTCAAGTTGTTACAGTTATTTTTAGGTTCATTCTGCAAAACGCAACTCTCACATTTTAATAAATATTAAACCGAATGCCTTCTCTCTAGCTCTGAAGATTATCAACTGTAAAACACAACACAAAAATCACTCCATGCATTCTCCTTTAGCCATCTAATTTAACCAAACATTGAGCCTTTCAGTAGAAAATCCAAATAAGAAAGTCCAAATAATACCTTTTAGCTTAGCCCAAGTCAGCACCTGAGAGCTGATTTGTTGGCCCTATGTTGCTTTGTTTGTAATTAACTGCCAGTCCATATTTTTTTCAAATATACAATAGATTGATACAACTTTTATAAGAAAGCTATCAACAAGTCTCTAGGTGAAAGAAATGCCACATATCAACTTCATGGAATTATGTAAAAAGACTTACAAACCAGCTAAGAAATGTCAACTTCCCCCTTCCCAGTGAAAGCACATTGCACAGATGTTTAAGGTCACTGGATGTCATTATAATCTTCATATAAATGTATACATATATGTGCTCTCACTTACAGCTTTTTATAAAGTTTTCAAGAATTCCTTCTCCCATATGGAAACATTTTCTTTCTGGAATTCCTAATTATACCTTAAAAAAAATCCACCAAGAGAAGATGCCAGAACATTAGGTTTCTCGGCTGAATAGCACTAATGAATATCGACAAAGATCAATGTTTTGGTGTGATCCCAGAATATATATAAGTAAATTTAACCAAGAATTGGAGGTAGCATATTCTTTATAAAGACACAATGGAGTAATGCAGAAATTTACAATATAATTAATGGGCCAATCACTAAAATAATTTTGCAGCTTTGACAATTTGGAAATAAGTTCTCTAAGGGACATTAACAATGGATTTCAGACATTTGTTAGAGAATAAATCATGCTCTAATTACTAAAATGATTCCAATGAACTAGAAAGCTCATGGCAGTGCATAGCAAATGATGTTCCCAACCTTGTCAAAGACTCCAAAACTGAACTATCTGTATGTTACATAAGAGCACTGTCATTTAACTCTCTATTTGCATACTCTTTATGGAAATAAAAAGAACTTGCCTTTATCTGAGAGCTGTCCATTTTCTAGAGCCATGAGACTATCTTTTAGAAAACAATGAATGTGCAACTCAGAATACATCATCTTTTCTTTACACAAACACTGGAACACTGTATAATCTCTTCTAAATGAAAGCAATAACAAATTCAATCCAAATAAGCAGTACACAGAATGGGTGTCCTACCAAAAAAAAAAAAAAAAATCTAAATTTGAAAATTATGTATTGAGAAGAGACTTTTAAATCATCAATACTTCAATCTTTAAGCTTGACAGCTACAGACACATCTTGGAGACATATCCTGCTCATCCTTTCTATTCTACTGCACAGAGAAGACTGCTCACTGGAAGAACCTCAGTGTACAGACAGAAGAAAAGTTGGGAGGAACATATGAGATATTCAGTCTAAAAACAAAATAGTGTATCATTATCCTTTCCCCCCCTGCCCATATTTTCAGTATCTGTTTCAGTAGGAGATTGGTGGGACTTGAGATGAGAACTTTGGCATATAATCCTAAAAGAAGTCATCCTAGACTTTGGTCAACTCATGAGCCAGAGAGGCGAATTTCTTTAAATGACTTTGAGTCCCTTCTACTGGGAAATATACATAATATATTAAAGGCTGATATGTAAATATCATGGAAGCATTTTTCTTAACAAGGCATGAAATCATGGATTTTTGTTATATTGTATATATAAGATAGTGCCCTATATTACATTGAGATTTTTAGGCAGAATAACCCAAATATCAGAAGCTTTAATTGGCTTACTTTTCTCTTTACAGTCCTTTATATTAGGCAGTTCACTTACATTGTTGACCTTATCTTTACACTAAAGTTGATATAATAGTGGCTTTTTAATTTTCTTTGCTTATTTTTGTCCTTGCCCTGCGTTTTAGACTGGACACGCTGTAATATCTACACATTAGCAAGTGCTTCCAGTTCAAGCTTTCTCTAAATTAACATCTTGAGAGTTGAAGACAAATATAGTCTCAGCCTAGAATTGTTACTCACCCAAGGCCCCTGCACAGGACTGGCAGACGTGACCAGAACTCACGGCTGCCGAATGCTCAGCTGGAGGTCAGGCTGGGGTACCCTGCATTTAGCTACCTAAATTCCTCTTCCCATGTTCATATGAACAACTTGCATAAAAGCTTCTGCACCAAGACATCAGTGATTTAAATGGTGGCATAAGAGGGCAAGCAGAACAATCAACGTTTGTCTGCCAAGTTCTGGGTACAGAATTCTATTGGGATAAGAGGGGAGAGAGTAAAAAAGAGATGTAATGCTTTACACCCTTATATTTGTCCTTTGGTCAGGAAATGAATGCAGCACCACTTACTTTGCAAGTGATGAGCCTCATTCATGGAACTAAACAATGATAAAACAGTTTGGGGAATTATTTTTTTTTTCCATTTCACCAAATATGAATATTTCAGTACACAACACACTTCAGATAGGATTTCAGTTAGGACACTGACACTGATCCTCTTATGCAGAGGATCTGGGAGAAGATATCTTACCTCTAACCTACAGCAAAGGTTTGGTTGTTTCCTGAACAACCTTTGTGTCCTTCTCCTCAGAAACTGTCCAGAAAACCTTTGCAAATTTATATTACTTACAGAATGAATAAGTACTTTGTCATGCGGATCCCAAAAGTATTTATTTCTAACTCCCACTGAAACCTCCTTGTTCAGCATGTGCTCAAAACATAACCTATATTATCCATGGTTTTGTACTCATCAGTTAGGGCTGAGTGCTGCATATCAGTGCACCCTGCCAGTGAAGGAGCTGGCCACATGAGACCTGGACTAGCAAGAGTGCTGCCAGAAAGGGAAGGAAAGCAATTATTCTCCTCTCTGTGACACTTTTGAAATAATATCTGCTGAATCATGTCCAGGAGTGGGGCCTGCCCAGGAAAGGAGAGGTTCATGTGCCGGTGTGAGTCTAGTGGAGAGACAGCAAGATGGTGAGGGGATGGAACATGTGATGAAGCAGGAGAGGCTGAAAACTGGGTTTGTTCAGCCCAAAGAAAAGAAGGTGTTGAGAAGACCCTACCATTGTCTGCAGCTACCCAGGGGAGGGTGCAGAAAAGATGGAACCAGACTTTCCTCAGAGGTGCCTGATGATAGAAAAAGCAGCAATGGACACAACTGATGTCAGAGGAAATTCTCATTAGGTACTAGGAAAAAGGAATTTTTACTGTGACAGCTGTTAAAGGGTAGAAGGGACTGCTTAAACAATCTCCATCCTTGGAGACAGGCAGAAATGGAGAGGATGCAGCACTGGCCTAAGAGGGATCTGTTCTGAGCTAGGGGAACTAGCACATAAATGAATTCTTAAAAAGACATTTAATTATATTCTGAAGGGGGCAGTAAGATAGATTCTGCTTATGAGGCAAAGTCATGTGAAAAAAGATGACTAGGTGCTGGATGGAAAGAAAATTTCCCTGAGTATCCCTCAACTTCATATTGTTCAGAAGTTTTCCTGTGTTTTGCTTTCTTTTATTAACTTCAGCTGATTCATCTGAGAATATTTATTTTGTGTGCATAAAAGACAGCAGTGTGCAGAGTAAAATGTATCATATATATCAAAGACTTGTTATTACAAAATGTGAACACCACAGTATAGAATTCAGCACATGAAGAATAAAATGGTGGATCTACAAACCTTGGCTCTAAGTCTAAGCTCTGTGGATCCATCTAACAATGCAAACCAATTAATTGCACACACAGGTCTGGCGACTGTCACAGGGAGTGACAATTCTGAGAGCTGCAGGCATCCCTCACTTCAGGATTAATACCTATATCTATTTTAAGGCTTGCAGATACTTCGACTTGCAGTATGAAAACATATCAAGACTCTCTCAAAAAACTGCTAATAAAGGCAAGAGAAGATGCTCTTGTAATCATCAGCCAGACGGTAAAAGGGAATAGGCTCCCAATCTCTCTTACTATAGAAATCACTATAAAAATCTAATTTTTTTTTAAATAAAGGAATAAAATCTATGCAAGAAATGACACTTCTTATGTAACATCCTGGGGGTGTTTTTAAAAAAAAATAAATTATCTCTGCATTGCTCCAAGCTGCCATGTCTGTACCTCTGTCAGGAGACTGTCCATCTCAAACAACAGGTTGTCAGTATCTTGACAGTGATATGGGTCCCACTTTAAAAACCAGCATGTGTGGCTGCAATATTTTCATAACACCATTGGAAAGCGCTGGTTTACAGCAGTTCAGAGAATTTTTCTCTTGTCTTTTTTTGGTACAAAGGAGTTGTCTCTGAGTTCTCTCTTTTTTTTTTTTTTTTTTTTTTTTTTTTTTTTTTGTGAAGATTCATTTAAAAGGCATAAAATAGAACAAAAAACTCTTGGGATGGGATACCCAGCTGCCTTGTAAAACACATGCCTAAGTATATGACTTAACAGTGGTCTGTTATCAATTTCCAATTGCCATTTGTAGTGCTCATATTTTTTTGGCTGTCACATTTCCACACCCAAAGTTGTCGATTATAACACCTAGTCCTAAAAGATTCTCATGTACTAAGGTTTACTTTTAAATTCTCTTTTCAATCAATTTTAATTCCAGTTTAACCCTTTTAAGAACTCACAGTGACACGGGATCAGGTTAGCTGTGGCTTGTGTAAACCACCTCTTGAAAATCTCCAGGGGTGAGATCTCACTGGTCAGCCTGCTCCAGTGCTTCTCCAGCCTCCTGATGAGGGTGTTTTCCTCAGTGTTCTGACTAAACCCTCCCAAGCTGCAATTTATGGCCACTGCCCCTTTTTACATCACTCGCCCCTATGACAAAGAGCCTGACTGTTGTCTTTGCAGCTCCCCTTCAAGCAAGGTTTGGCTGTTACGAGTCTGCCCTTAGCTTTTTCTTCTGAGTAAACTACCCTTTTCTGTTGAAAACCAAACTGCAGTTCCCACTGAAGAGTGAAACGGAGTAACACTTTCTATTTAGCATTTAATAGCTGAATCATCTTTTTTTGGTGTACTTTTAATTTGCTGTCCTGAACAACAACGGATGCAACCCTCTGCCCAGAGCCTACTCAAAACAACAGTACAACTTAGTAGTAGGTGATTTGAAACATTATGTTCCTCTTTCTAGTAAGGGCACAAGAATTTCAGTTTCACTTACTATGCTGTCAATATCTAACAGTGTTTTTTGCCATGGGCAGTTAAGGCTGTTCTGTTGTAATTCTATCCATAAAAATGCTACATCCCCGAATTACCATCATCAGTAGTTGACAATCTGCCATCTTTCTCTTAGAAGCATTACTTCTCTGACATGTTATAGGATAATATGATAGCAAATGCCTGGTTCTAAGAATCCACAAGTACATTAAAATAAATCTTTCCTTACATCATTGTGAATACAAAGCTCTTGTAGTGTGTCTTGCTGTATTTCTGTGCTGCTTTTGAATATTACAAGCTAAACTGGATCAGGCTGGATTAATACTTTCAGAGATTACTAGCAACTAAATTTTTCATGCACTGGTACAAAACTTAACTAGCTGTTAGAACATTTATTCCTATATGAATACCCCCAAATCACCCCAGGATAGGGTATGCTACAGCTTGCTGCTCAAACTGCCATCTTTAGAAAGAACATAAAACAAACGTCCACATAAGATCTGATTGCAAGTACCATGATACTGGTAGCCTTCCAACTGGAAGACTGCTATTGTTAAGAAAAAAAAATAAACAAAATAGGATCTGAAGGTACAGCCTTGCTCTGTTTTGAAACAAAGTTTCTCACAGCTTTTGTTCTCAGGATGCAGCACTGCAGGAGTTAATAACGTGCCCTCCTTCCTGCTAATGCCTGCTGAACTTGCTATGGAAAGGCAGGACTTGTTCTACAAGGCAAGACCCCCTGCAAAAAGGCTCATCCATCTTTGTGCCATTTTTTTTTAAAATTACTTTCACACTTTTTCTAGCCCGCCTGAATTCTAAGAAAATCTCTGCAGATGAGACATTGTCATAGGTGTTGAAATGACTGTTACGAACTGCTTCAAAACATCTTCTACATTTAAATTAAAGACTTATTAAAACAGAGAGAACCTTCCAAACAGTGCCCATATATCCACAAGGGCTTCAATACAGGACTGAGTAAGTGTGGCTAAATACACATATCTGAAACAGCAGCTGCCTTAAGAGTCCCCTCATGCTTGGCTAAGGCTTCCTAGCGCCTTTCAGGTCAAAGCATGCAGAAGAACATGAAACTCTTGGCCAGCAGGGCTGGGCACAGCAGAAGAGCTGGCTGCCCTCGCTGCAAAGGGTGTCCATGCTCAGGGAGGTGTGGGCTGTCAGCAGGGCACTCCCCCTCCCAGTACCCCCTGCAACTTGCCCACTGAGAGGAGGCAGTTCACCCTCTCTCCGCCCTTCTCAGAGTTGGGCTGTCACAATGTGCACGTCACTGTGAAGGCTCTGCCCTGTCCCTGTAAACAATGGCAGAGCTAAAAAGGCAAAGAGGGCCGTCAACCTGTGCAATGCCAAAGTGCTGCTTTTCATTAATGTAACAAAGTTAATGGCAGTGAAAAACTTTCAGACACTTCTATATGCGATGCTCGATAAACCCCAAAATTTTGGCAGGACCTTGGCAAATAAAGTTAATGCTCTGCAGTTGCTCTAATGATGTAACAGATGTGTTTTTCTGTTTAGCTTTCAACAGATTACAGCAAAATTGTTTATATACTGCTTCTTGGCATATCTTTGCAAGGGAAAGAAGGTGCTGCTTTCTATAGAGGAGACGTATTTTTGTTACTGTGTCTGTGCCCATGGGCTATAACTGCCTGGCCTGGGTCATCTTTGCTCATGATCTTTTATGACAGTCATAGGATTTCTTTCTATAAAAGAAGCTGTAAAAATCAGAAAAATTTAATCATCATTCAAATTCAAAAGCAGCTGACTGAAGCTCCAGAGTAGAAAACAGTGCAGGGGACACCATGGTGGTGAGTACTGTAAAACATTTTCTTTGTAAATCAGACAAAACACGTGTTTACCAGAAAAAAAGAGGAAGCTTTCCATAATATTAATTTACTATACTAACTCAAACTGAACTGTGATTTATGTGCTCTGCTGCCTCTCTAAGAAATACTCTAGCCCCCAAGCCAATACTTTGCATTTAGTCTGTCTTTTGGGATTCAAATGTTCTACATATTCTTGGCTTCAAGTTGTTTCTTCCTATAGGATAACTCTTTATTCTTCCTTTTGCTGCATTTGAAGGGGTTTTTGACTTTCACTACTAATTTATTTCTAAGTTTCAAAATTCATGTTTAGTAGAGTTTTTAAGAAGTAATCACTGTGGCAATTCAAATATCATCTGTGTTAATCCTAACAAACTGCATTCAGATAATATTAATGGGCTGATTTACAAGTAATAAAGCAAGGATGGGACTATTCTTAATTTATCCTGCTGTGTTCAGATATTACCACACATATGGCAGAGGAGATTACCAGCAGTTCTGAGACCCCCGTGATTCTTCAGGCATAACAAAGCAGATTAATGACAGAGTAATAAGGTCAGCTCAGGTATAACACAACCTTCTGGACTACTTCAGAGCTTTATTTGGCCCAACTTAACAAAATTTTTTTTTATTTGTTGATTTGGATAAATGCTTTAGAGCAGAATGGTAGGGAATTCTGTGTCTGAAGGAGATGAAGGAACCACAACCCAGGGGATCAAATCTCTCCCATTTTGTCTCTCACTAGTAAAGGTTCTAGGTAACAAAAGCTAGTACTTGCCTTCATGCAGTTGTCAAGAAGAGAATGACCTGTTCTCCCAATGTAAAAGTTAAAAGTAGCTCTTCTGAAACATAATGAAGCAAACAGGAGAGACAGCACAGACTGTATTTCTGGTGGGTTTCAGGCCATTTGGGAAGAATTAAACCAATCACATGTGCAGCTGAAAATAATTAGTCTAGCTGCCTAAACAGACAAACTGCATATTGTTACTGTGAGAAAGAAACGAAGACAGTGAACACTGGGAGAAAAAAGTTAATAGTGCATCTGATAAGGCAACTCTATCCCAGATGAATTAAATGTTAAAGAAGACAGTTATTACCTATAAAATTAAAGGCTATAAATAAAATGTAAATAGTGCTTGAGAAAAGCTAGTATATTGCCCAGATTTCATATAAACTCTCAGGTTGTTTTCTGACAGATTAATTATTTCTTAATAAAATCATAAAAACATTTAATTAAATGTAAAGTGAAAAGTCGTGTACTCCCATGTAATGGAAGCATCAGCAGTGATAAATGCTGTGCAGCTGCAGTGAATATATTGTTATACCTGTGTTTATTGGAAGGCAAAGAGAAACAGGTGTCACCTATGGGGTAAGCAAGGGATTTAAGGCGAGGGATCAGGTTTCTAGGTCAGAGATAATTCTAAATATTTAATTTCTTTGTTTACAGTTATACTGATTTATAAGTCTACATAACAAAAATAAGACTCCCTTCATGGCATTGTGAGGGATTGAAATCCCCATACTTTTGAATTAGAAAGTGCTCTGAAAATTAACCTATTTAGTTTACATAAAATACTTTGTCCTCTGGCTTGCAAATTGAGTTCTGTGCCCAGTTTTCTAAAGGATTAGGTAAAAGACAACAAAAAAAATGAGCTCTGAAGTTAAAGGGAAGATCCTTAGTTTTCCTGTTTGCACCAACCTCAGCTGCCAGCCTTTACTCCCTCTTTTCTCTGGAGACAGACGATCAGTTTTTTGACCACAGGATAAAGCCAGCTAGCTTGGGTCAGTGCACTTGCCTTTCCATCTAGTGATCCGTGTTAAAACCCACAGACAGACAAGGATGCCCATGATAGTACCATGGCCTCTAGTAGTTCTCGAGCACAGATGAAGTGCTGTTGCCTTCTGCGTGCTCTAGCCATGCACTGTGTGATCAGGCATGGCAGGCAAACAGAGGCTGTGGCAGTGGCGTGCACAACTGCTCCCATACGTGTCCAGTTTATTAGTGTTTACTCTCACTAGCAAAGCAACTGCCCATTATCAGTGCAGGAATTAAGGCAGCCCAATGCTAAAGTGAGGCAGCACAGCTGAGATGGATAATAGGATAGAGAGTGGAAAGCCAAGGCAAAGCATCAGGAAAGCGTCTTGTGCTGCTCACCTGGGCTGAAGTTATACTGAGCAAACCATTACAGCCACAGAGATTGGAAATAAGTTTTTCCCACTGTGTTGTCACACAAATCTGAAGAAGTCAGAAGGCTGCCTAGAGATTTAAAAGGTGCATCACGCTAAGTGACTTCTGCCCTTGCTACTCTACCTGGAACATCTAAGAATACCTTTCTGCCACTGCATAACTTGCTATAGCCTCAAGAAAACATTCAAGAAGCATTACTGTCTCTAACCAAAGCCTTGGAAATAAGTCATAGTATTTTTAACACAAGAACCTTTTGAGAAAAACTGTTGGTTAGGTTATTTAGCACACTAACAGTAATGTTGATCACAATTTCATCTTTTACCATTCATTCAGATTTCAATGAATTTGCTAGGTACGTGAATTATTGGTTTAAAAAAGCAGAAGATTTAAACATTACAATGCAAGCAACACATCATCTGCAGATTTATTAGGCCAGTTTCCTATATTTTCTGTCTTAAATCTTTCAAGTCACAATTGACTACTTAGACAAAGATTCTACCTTTGAAGAAAAGCTTCCCTTCCTACTAAGGACCGAGAATTAATGCCTTTGCTACAAGAGACACCACAGGACTTCCTAAAACAGTGTCTGTGGAATGAACCTGAATGCTTACAGCATGTGAAAACATAGGCATGTCGAGTGGTTCCTGATGGGCTTTGTTTTGCTGAAGACAGACAGAGGACGGGAGATGCTTAGAGGTCTGAGCAATGTTCAGTTAATCAAACAGACATCTCAACTCAGTAATCAAAATTAAACTTTTTATGGAACCTGCTATGTTTAAACCCAAAACAATGACATTTCTGAGATCTTAAAGGATTGATTATCACTAGGCAGGTGCTTACTTATGACCCCAATATGTCATTATATTTCTGTTTCTTTGACATAATAGTATAAACAGCATCGATTTTAAATATGGTGAAGGAGGAGTGCGAGGGGGAAAAGAAAGATGCATATAGAGGAAAGAGGTCACTATATCATCTTCAGAAACTTTTGACCTATAATTGAAAAATATTATAAATATTATTCTTATTACAAAGTGAAACAAAATTGAAAGATGGAGTCCAAAAATTCAGCTGAGGCTCCACCAGTTGATGATACATCACAGACTGCTTGATGAATCCTTCCTTACTTGACTCTTTTCATCCCTATGCTCAAAACACACCAGTTCTTAAAGTCAGCTCTCCAGACACAACACATTCATGCTGTTTGCCAAAGCTGACTACTACATCACCCAAAAAAGAACGATGTATATCTACAGTTTTCTGAGGGACGGAATACAGGGCACACTTGAATTAGCCCTATATTGCAATGTTAGCAATCTGTCCCAATTCTACACTGAATCCCTTTACCAGCATTAAGAAACGCCTTACTTTTAAGGTTATTTCTGTGGCCATGGAGGAGTGTAGCACATTTTATTATTTCTGTTATTGGATTAAAGATTTTGCAATGTACTCTAAAGCACTTGAGGGCTTTCTTATGAAAGAAAGCTATAAAAGTGTATTTGAAGTTTCCCCTCTATGACAAACAGTTGTATTATAATGGAAAAACTACAGGGTATGAGCTAGAATTTATTAAGCTTTATTATGTTGAATAATGTTTAGATTAATAAAAATTAGGTAGAATAAAATCATGATGTGAATGTGACTAAAAAGAAATACTTAAGCCATGTGTTAGTTATTAATAAGTCAACATAATTTTTGACAGCTATCCAAATATCTTAAGAACCTTTTCGAAGTCACGGTCCATCTAGATGCAAAATCTGTATTTATTTAAATACTGCATATCAAAAGAAAGATAAATATGCAAAATCTAAGCACCAAAGTATGTGTATATTCTAATGAAAACAAGTTACCCAACGTGAAAGTTAGTGGAAAGTTTCTTACAGTACTTTTGAGAGATTTTTAAAGATTCTTGGGTGACTGAAGTTACAGATGGATGTGTACAGGAATTTTTGAAGTGTTCTAAAAGACCTACAGGATATATGTACTTACAAAAAATAATTTCCGAGAAAAGTCCTTGTTAATGATCTATTATGCAATTACATACTTCCTAGTTTAATTGAAGATTAATCTAGTTTAATTGAAGCACTCCATTGATTTAGATAGGGCCCAGTATTGCCTTACAGGCTGGTTACAGGTTTAGGGCCATAGCAACTGCCTAATAAAACTCACCTGTCTAAATTATACATGGGTACTTTAAAACAAGACACAACCCAAATGTTGCTGGCATCATTAAATGCTAAATAGTGCTTTCTTTCAAAACTGGAATTTGTTACGTGCTACATTGTGCGCCCACAGACACCATATTGAAAGAAATGGTTCATTCGCGTCCTGCCATCAGGTCGCAGCACTTGCATTTCTGACAGAATAGAACAGGTCAAGAAGATACTATATGACAGGGAAATACACTGTTTCATAGCTGGTTTTTGGCAGCCTTCTGCACAAAGTGACTAGAGAATGGCTTTGCCAGACCAGCTGAAGGTCTCAGCTCTAGACCACAGGGAAGACAGTAGCCATGGAGAGCCCTCTCAGAAGAGCACAGCAAAGCCAGGCAGCAATCGCTGTTTGCAGCAACAAAAATTTTGTATTGGGTGTAAAGAATCAGTTTTGTCACAGTGCTCACACTGCCAAAAGTTAAGCAGTGGAACAAACTGCCCAGAGAGCAAACTGCATCCTCAGGAATTTCCAAAATCTGGCTGCACGAGGTCTCAACCTATGATTCTGCAACCTACCTTTGAAGCAGTGCCTGCTTTGAGCATGAGGCAGGACAAAGTGACTCTCAAAGGTCTGTTCTATGATTCTTTTCTTGAGAAGCCACCAGAGGACAGGGAAGTCCATTTGCCTGTTCCCATTGGGGGTGCTAACTGAAGCTTGCCCAAAGGGCATTTATGAGAGAGTTTGGTAAGAATCAGCAGAGCACTCAGTATGGACACAAGCTGCCAGACACCCCAACAGAGGATGTTGTTTTTAAGAGAAAAAAATTTAGCCACTAATTTGAAATAAACAACCAAAATGTTAAATTTGTCCTTTTACGAAATGTTAAATAATACTTTTTTGTTTATTGTGTGTCTCAACATGACCAACAGAAATGCTTTCTTTGTCAAAAATCTGTTAGTTTTTTGATTACAGAACACAAACTTTTTCTTGTGCTACACCACCTCAATGACAACATCTACTTTCTAGTCACATGGGAGAAAAATAAGCCATATGAGAAAACAAGAAAGAAATCCAGTCTTTGGAAATATAGGTTTCAAATACAGAGTAAAACTGATTTCTGCCTCTACCGTTCTACTGATTTTGGATAACTAGCTTCAGTCTTTCTTAAGTGAATTTAGAAAACTCCTGTTAGAAATAAATTGTAAGAAGCTTCAGGTTAAGAATACATGTAAACACACACTTCAAGCACTAGCTTAAATTCCATGAAATTCAAAGTACTTACATATATACACAGGCATTCCCTCAGTGTCTTTTCTGAAGGAGTGTATTTGTTTCACTTTTCTGCACACACACAGTCCCTTTTCCTCCCAAAGCTACTGATCTTACTGACAATTGCTGCAAATCATGGACATTTCATGCTGCTACCATTATTTTAATCGGATTCAGTATCTGGGGTGCTGGTGCCTGCTATCATTGTCCCCCAAAATAGTCCAGTAAAAGGCTATTTCACACAGTAAAAGAATGGAGAATTGACATGAGAAAGCAATTACGTGGGAAACATTGAATCAAGCATTCCCAGGTGGTATATTTATATTGAGAATAAACTGTAAGGGAGCCAAGCTGGAAGTCTGTGAAACTTCCACCACTGTTAAAGGGCCACTGTCCCTCAGACTAAGGTCCCCAAACTGCAAGGGGATTTTACAAAACTTAAGATGGAATACAAAATTATCAATTAGAACTCAACCAGTAATTTTATTTCTTTTAACAGAAACATCCATCTCAAGTACTAACAAGTCTGACAGTTCTAATATGCAGGGGTACTTAAAGCACAAAATACAAGGGGATGGAGGGAAAAGACTGAGTGTCTTCCTGTGTCACAATCTGGACTTTGTGAAATACAGAAAACAAATAAGAGAGTGACAGATCCAAAAAGATGTAGTTTAAAATTATTCCCATTGTAGTAATCTTTGTTGTCAGGTCAGCATTTTCTATTTTTTTATAAGAAGTATGAGCTTGATTGACAGAAACTCTTTAAAGAAAACAGTTTGTTACATTAAATGTCAATGAAAAAGAATGATACAGCAACTCCAGCAGCAAGAGCAACCAAAGCAGAAAATAGTTTGGGTAAGATCTGTAGACACTCTTAGTACTATTTATACCATAAGACGTAAGTTTTATGTAAATAACCCCCCCGTTTTAATAAGAACAGACTTTCTACCTTAGCCTTACTTAGCTTTTGGTGCAATGAGATGTAAAAATTAAAAATAATACATCTAGAAATTTTGTACTCAGCCCCAGCAGTCATGCTGCACATGCTTCCTCGTTCAGCAACATTTCTGAAGATCAGAAATGAACTAAATTTGTGACATTTTGGTCTGTATTTCAGTTATTCAGACTTCAAAGTGTTTCTGACTCAGGTGTTTGGTCCACTTTCATTCCTCACAGAAATATGAAGTCTCCAAATTTTTATTTGAATAAATTTGCATGTTTATATCTAGTTGAAAATTTTAATATTTAAGCTAAAAAGGCATGGTTTCTGATGCACGTTGACACAAATTTCAGCAAGAATCAGAGAGAAGAAACAACATGAACACGAAAAATTAAGAGAAAAATCTTCTCTAGACACCTTCAGACCTCCAAAATATCTGGGTAAAGTTTCAAATCAGTTAATTCAGTTGAACTCATTTACCTATATTAAGAGAAACCTACTGCATATCTGAATGAAGCAAATTAGAAATCAGGAATAAATATGATGTGATGAACACACAATGCCAACGGTAACAATGTTAAGATACCACTGAGCTGTAGTGTATTTGTAAATGCTGTAAATATTTTAACATTTCCATCCTTAAAATAGAAACTGGTTAACAAGAGAGAATAAAATTTGAATAGAAGCAAAATCAGTGTGACATTACTGTAATCTTGGGACTTTATATGTATTCTTTTCAAAAGTCCCACTGAGTTGTAGTATGCATGCAAAGTTGTCCCTTTCTTAGTGAGAAGCACAGCTGGCCACGACTTGACATTGTACCTCCAACAGCTCTGTAGGCATTACACTCACTTCAAACATGCTAGAAAGCCTACCTGCTGCCATATATTATCTGGCTTGTTCACACACACCATGGCCAAATGAAATGTTTTGTAGAGCCAGTCATCTATTCCACTTGACAAAAAAAAGGATATGTTATTCACAGGATTCAAAATGGTCATTAGAGGAAAGGAAGATGGTTCTGGTGAATAGCCAGAGCCTGGGACAAGTTGAGTTTTGGACACCAAGGACATTACTCATGTAAAAGCCTGAGCTTGGCTTCCCTCAGGAATGGGCAAAGTTCCCAGATCCTTCAAACATCTGTTTGATATTACCAGACTCACTAGGGAAGGATTCAAGGGTTGCAGAGCTGGCTCAGAGTGCCTCAGCCATGGAGGCAAAGTCCAATTTTCTGGCAAAGGGAGTTTAGGAGGCCAGAGGGGAAGAAAACTTGGAGGGGTCAGCTGGCTTCGAGAAGAAATGAGGAACAGACCAGTTCCAGGGAAGGAAGGATCCCCCAGTTTAGCCAAACACCAGGATAGAGAGGGAAGAGTGCAATCTCAGGAGGAGCTAGAGGCAAGCAGGATGAGATCGGGCAGGTCTGGGTAGAAAGGGGGT
Source organism: Pseudotriccus pelzelni (assembly GCA_035584735.1). Taxonomy (NCBI): domain Eukaryota; kingdom Metazoa; phylum Chordata; class Aves; order Passeriformes; family Tyrannidae; genus Pseudotriccus; species Pseudotriccus pelzelni. The sequence goes on from JAWMRA010000005.1 coordinate 22,086,266, forward strand.
ATGAGAGAGCCATGGAGCACAGTGAACACGGACACTGTCCTTCCTCTTTCCTTCTTCCCTACCTGTACTTCTTCTCACTCTCTGCTTCCACCTCATATGAACAGGGATGATGCCCAAAGAAAGCACTGTACTAGGGAATACCAGTCAAATGAACTGCAGGGGTATGGCAGTGTACCTGAAGTTACTTCCATTCATAGAAATGGTTTGGCTATTTTGGAGAAGTTTCCTGGGTATTCAGTTCAGCTTCCCACTTTTTAGGTCACCAATATTGCAGCAGCAAGTTGGTTTTGACACCCTTGCAGATCACAGTGTATCAGAATTCATAACTGGTTGATTTGTCTAAGCCGGCAACAACAAAATTTGTGGTCCAGGGAGGGCATCCAAAATATTAACACAAAATCATTGCCTACAGCCAAGCCTGTTTGGGTTTCATCAACATTCAGAATCACCACCGTAGCCTAAAAGACAAATAAACCACTAACACCTGAACGAGGGAAGAACTGAAAGAAGCACAACACTGCTTTTCATTCTCTTCCTGCTGGGTGAGCTCACAAGTTACCTTAAATCATACAACCAGCATATGGTGTGTCTGGCAGATTAGTGGTGGCACACACAGAGCTGCACATATCTGGCCCTTTGGTGCCTCACTTGGGGTGTGTTGGCCAGACAGGTGCCACCCACAGCCCTGCAAAGCCCGGCTCAGGCCACAGCATGGGCAGAAGGGCATGGCTGCTCACAGCAGCTGGCACCAGACAGAATGGCAGCAGCACAGCACATCCCACAGCTCTCACTGAAGGAAGAACCCCAGCCAACTCAATAGCTGCTTGTATGAGTAAAAGCTGTGTGGTCTTTGCGATGTGACCCAATAATAGCATTGCAGGGACTGAAGAGGAGGAGAATAGTGGTAGCACACAGCGAATAAAATATGTAAAATATCTGCATCTGGTTGAAAGAAAATGCAGCAGCAGAGTCTGTTGTCTGTATAATTTTCCCAAACAAGCTGTAGGGCTGCACTCACATTTCAGGCAGCAGATCTGGGTCTTCTCTAACTGAAACAAATGAGTGTTTGCCAACTACTTCAAGTGTTTAGAAACGAGACTGTTAAACAGCTAAGGGAGCTGATGTAATCATATTTTAACCCAATTATCCTTTCCAATATGTATTTGTCAGCATTTAATCCCATCTGCCATTGTGCTGCCCAAGTGCCTAAATTGTATTGGTCCCTCAAGAGTTCTCTAGTCTTGGCTAACCTAACAAATTCTATGCCATATGCAAATTCTAATTTGCAAATGTTCTCCCTCATTTCCAGACTCCATTAAACAACTGGTCTTATTATGGGCACTCCTCAGTTCATTCTTTGCCACTTTGGAATTTTACCAGTTTTTTCTGGTTTATTTTCTACCACTTTGCCAATCTCTAAACTATGACACCAATTTACCTCTAAACCCTTGAATACATAGATGCTTCACTAACTCCTTTTGAGAGACTGAAAAAAAACCCTAAAATATTAAAATAACCTAAACCATAGATTTACTTTAATCACTGTTTTGCTGACACAACAAATGGATGCTAATAAATTTGAGAATATTTTTTCTTTTCAATAAGATATTCTTCTTTATTACTTTTATAAATTATTTTTATTTCTGCAGATATTTCATTATTGTCTCTAGTTCCTATTTTATTCCATTTACCTGGGGCTTCAGTGAAGTCCCCTGGTTCCAAATTTCTAAGAATATCTTTAATATTTTTCAATAAATAAGTGCAATATATACACCAATCCAAATTACTATAAATTCAGGTAATGGCCTATATCTTATCTTCTGATAAAAAATAATCTGTGCCTCAACCAAAGTGATTTAATTCAAATGTAAGCACACCCATAGTAGGGCAAAACCAGTGTAAAAACTTAGGAAGTTTTATACTAAATGACATTTCTGTTTTTATGATTTAAGATTAAAGACCCATGATCTATTTTTTTTTCCGTAACTCTGATTCGCCAAGACATTTTAAAGTAAAAAATTCCAATTCTCGTTTTCATTAGACTCTTTAATAACACTCTTGCAGGGGAAAAGACTCTTAGTGTATGCAAAAATTAGTTCCAGTTGGATTAAACGTTATGTTTGAGTCCTATGTCAAGCTGAAGCTTGAGAGAAAAAATAGTATGTATTTCACTTGTTTGAAAAGTCTATTGATATAATCCAAAGTAGAAAACAGTTTTCATTTGCATCAGGCAAGTTTCTTGCAGAACACTAAATAACTTAAATCATTATTTCAGCTGATGGGTGTAGGTGGCTAAATTTGATTGAACATTTAGACCCTGCGTTTCAGAGACAGACCCAGGCTAAGAGCAAGATTTAATATTTGGAGCCACAGGAATGGCTCATTACTATAAATGTCTGCAATACTAATCAAGAGAGATGATGTTCTAGTCAGGATAATAATTAACATTTAACTGGCTTGCAAATGTAAAAACCAGGACTCTCAAAATCCAGGCATCAACAAACAGAAAGAAACAGGCGTCTGCTTTTTTTAACTACTTGAATTCCTCCCTCTAGAGGACCACTGTCATGCTTAAAAGAGACGATAACATATTGTAGTGTAGTCAACACTAGTACGTCCAGTGAATGGAGATTGTATCTTCTGTTGTGCCTGGTACAGCTTTTGTACTCTGAGAGACAGCCAAGTTTACTGCATACAAATGATGAAAAAAAAAAAGTAGAGGATTCTGTCAAGAAGCTCAAATGTGAGTTAAAAGCAACAAAGTGACTGTGGTGTAATCCTTACTGCTTATATATGCCAGAATAATATCAACAATCTTTTTCCAGTACAACCGCCAGCAAGCAAGGAATAGTGCTAGACTAAACACAGCATGTAAAAGAGCATAGAGAATTGGGGTCTGTGCTAAAGGAAACGTGAAACCCCAATGAATGGAGCAGAATGAATTGCAGACCATTCAGAACAGCATTATAGGTTTCCCACGTGGGCACTAACAGCAGAGTTCCATGAGGTTCTGGCAACAGTACAATTTGCAACAACAACAAAAAGAGTTTGCTGAATTATTTCAGCATGAAATCAACATACCTCAGACAAAAATAGCCAATGTACATTAAGCAAAATAACTTAAAAATTAAGCACTGAATCTGAGGGAATGCAGTGACTTTAATTCACCCCACTTGGCGCACTCTTACTTCTCTGGAAATTCAACCTGAATGTAAGCCAGGATACCCAAGGCAGAGTATTGCAGGGAGAAAAAGGGCTGAAGAGGTTTCCATGCAGTGTATTCACTAGGGTGGGCCGGGAGAGGGAGGAGTTTTATGAGGACATACACCTCCTTCTCCTCCCTTCCTTTTGTCTGGTTTAGCTTTCTTAATTTCTTAGCGACGCTGCCGCTGCCATACCTGGTTTTAATGTTGTTGTTCATGGAACACAGGTGCCAGCGATTTTTCAGGGATGAGAAGAGAGCTTTGCAGGAAAAATGTCCTTTTTCCTTTCTCTCTCAACTATTTTTCTTCAAAGGTGAAGAGAAACAACAATTGCCTTTGGCTGGCAACTCAGATTTCTATTGTTTTAGGTTACCTTCCCATCCCCTTTGCCTTCATGGTACTCTCACAGCATAAACATATAGATTTTTTTAGAAGTTTTATTGCATATGGCATGGCCCTGCACACTGGTCACACAGTAAAGTCACGGGAGAAACTGAGGGTGAGAACAGAGGCTTTAATGTATTCACAGACCTTTCAGGTTCAAAAGTCTACTGCATGCAATGCATTGCAAGCACCAAGAGGTTTTCAGTGAGGCAGAAGCGCTGCCCAGACCTTCAAACAATAGAAAGACAGAATAACATGAACTATCAAACATACACAGCAATCACGGGGGAAAAGGTGCAGCAAGGTTGGATCTTTTTTTGAAAACTCAATTTTAGAGGAATTCTCTTTCATGAACTTTCTTGGGTGAAGCAGAATTAGCCAGGAACCTTTCAGATCTCCCTCCTTTTGGAAGGAAGTCTCAAAGGCTTCTGGCTAATTCTGGTTCCTTGTAGCAGGAAGTCTGCCAACCAGGGAGCATTTACTTTAGGATGTCTCAAAGGCAACAAAAGCTGGTGGTAGGAGTGTTCCTTTGCCACGGGGCACTGCTGGGACAGGGTTGCTTCTCCAATACTGTGGCTGGGAGGCAAGGAGCCCTGAGGCTGCCCAGGGCTCCCCTTTTCACTCCTCTCTGCTCAGGAAATCAGAGGCGTTGAACAGCAATTGTACGTGAGACCTGTGGGGGGAGTGGACAGTGAAGCAATTTTGCTAGTTCTGGTGCCCCAAATACTGCCCTGTGTTGGAGGTGCTACTGAAGGCAAAGTTCTCCAGAGAGAAGTGGTGTTTCCTGCCAAGCCTTGCTGAAAAGAAATTCCACTGTGGTGGACAGTGAATCACTTGTCTGACATTGTGAAAGCTCATGCTTCATTAGAAGTCAGCATTAATTGCTTTTTGTATAGCACACAGAAATGAAGCTCTCTTATCAAATAGTAACTAGGAAATAAAACCAGCAAAGTCTGAATCAGACAACAGGATGAAGTGAAACTATCTACTACAGGCTTCTAAAGGCAGGAGATTGTAATAAAAAATCAAGCCATCGTTTAATTACTTTAGTAGTCAAATGAATTAATTTAGAAATGAATGAATACAGCAATTTCTTACAGAGAAAGGATGCTGATAGAAGAACAAATATTGCATTCAAATCTGAAAATAAATTCCTTTATTGCTCATTCCAAAAGTGTTTTGGAATTACTGCGTGTTAGGATGAGGAATTAAAAAAAATCCCAAACTCAACCATGTTAAACAAATAGCCACTTATAGGACTAAGTTTTCAGTTAATTAAGGAGGAGTCTGACATCAGAAGATCATATTGCAGTGACCTGACAGGAGAAAAAAAGGAGACTTTTTTTTGGACATTGGGAAAGTCAGCTCTTTCCACAGCAGCGGATCAAGCATCTCAACTTTAAAGAATGACAGAGAAAATGAAACTACAGGAAAGCAGCCAAAAAGCAATTTGATTCTATGAAAATAAGCAGCAGCAAAACTGTAATACCACCTCCATTTAGGGACTGGCAAGATCCACCCTCTTAGTTTTCTAATTCTCCAGAAATACTAGTCAAAATTTTTCTTTATTACCACTGCTTTTACGAATGTACACACATGTACAGTTAGAGTTACACGAATGCTTGGATACTAAACCCTCCACTCCCACAGACTTCTCTCTCTGATTCTCCAGGGGGCTATATATCAAAGGAGTATTTATTTTTCTACACTGGTGCAAAACTAAGTTAGTGAAAACAAGAGTTGGGCCTCAGTGCTTCTCTGAAATTTGCCGTCCTACTTTCCAGCTATGCAAGGCAGTAGGAGTGGGAAACTGCAGAGCAAGAGGTCGCCAGTGCCACTGGTGCTCCTCAGAGTATTGGGAAGGGTTTGAATCCACACCACTGTAGTATGAGCTATTGTTTCCACTGTTGTTCCCCTTGTAACCCATTTAGGCTATTTAATGTGGTGTGGGAGGAGAAGTGTACTGAAATAAGAAGGGGAAAGTAAGGGCATGAGAAAGATTATGCAAGCGCTTTGGTGAGAGTTTTCAGCGTGTCTGTTTTCTTTGTAGTCGCAGAACAGAAAAAACCTTGTACCTGAATTTTACATGTTACACAACCCCTGAGATTTTCTGTTTGTTGCTCCTATGCTATTTTTTAAACTAACTTATACCCCTTCTTAAAATCCCATTTGAGATGCACTGCTGGTGCACTGACAGAAGCTACAGTGGGACCGGTGCTATACTGGCTAATAAGGCTACAATGTATTGCTTTAATTTCATTGGAAGGTAAGGAAGTGCATTTTAAGAATCCATATACTTTCTCCTAAGATGCTTACAGTGGTGTGGATTCTAGGTTGACTAATGGGTTTTCAGCCCTCATGTGCAGACCCAGCTACTAGAAAAGTTATAATCTGAATCACATTATATACTTTCTCAGCCACTGTATGATTTGTATACAGTATTAAATTTGATTGCAGTTTAGAAAGGTAAATAAAATGAAATTTTTACTAGTGTCAAGAAGGTATTTTAATTTATCTTAATTTAAAAGCTGTTCTGTTGTCACAGTTAGTTAAAAAATCTAGTTTCTTCCTGCTATGCAAGAATAACTTTTTGTCTTATTTCAAAAGACTGTAATGTAAGTTATTTGCTTTTAGTAATTTTCATCATCAGTTTCCTGTGCTACTTTTGCATAAAGGATTGATCTGTTTGGGCCTTTTTTTTCCTGACATCCACAGAACTCAGACCATAACAGTGGCAACTCATTTCCTTATACAGCACAGAACTTCTCCCAGTTTGCCCTTTATAGTTATTCATCACCAGTGATCCAGGTCAGAGGCCCTTCGGGAAGTGCAATCTAGTGTCTGCAATTCTATATAGCCTTGTAAAATATTTTAATATTTTTCAGAATTATTTTCCCTTTTTAGGCTCAGTGCCACTTTCCAGTGGATTTCACACTAATATTTAAACTTATAAATCTAGTTTAGCAGAATTGTCCACCCTAAACCAGTCATTTAATCATTCTCTCCCAGGAAAATGAGCAGGCATTTCAGACATTACTTATCAGTATACGCATCAGCATTATATCAACGCCAGTATAACAAAGAAAAGGTGACAGAAACAGTTGTCACGATTTTTGAATCAACAGTCTGACCTCCAGCTGCATGCTGAGTTGTATTCCTACTCAGACTCGTTGAAGAGGAAGATGATACTCAGTAGGTACTGAGTAACATATGCAAAACTTCTTGGTTTTGTGGAAGGCATGAGTACATGTCACAGGAGCCTGCCTGCAAAAGCAAAGTCCCATCCTGCCTGTAAAACCACCTGTGAGGACTGAGAGCTCCAACAGTCACCTCTGCATCTAAACTAAAGAGGAATGATTTCCCCCTCAAGTACACAAAGATGAAACTACTTAGCAAAGCAAAGTGTGGACTGTATGTGCTAGACTGCTTCTAATGCAGAACCTAGCCTGAAAATCCGTCTCCTGAACTGCTTTATGATGGTTACTTAAACACGTGGAGCCAAAAGAACGCATTATTGTTTTCAGACTTCCTAATATAAAAGACAAAATGGTCTATGCACATAAAATCAGACACGATTTATGTGAAAAATACTGAAACTTGATTGCCTTTACATTGACATATCAAACAATGAAATAAAGATTCTAAGAACTTACATCTAAAAAACCCCATTTGACATGAACTTGGTAGACTTAGTGCTACATTTCAGGAAAAGCATGAAGCACTCTACTGTATCACTTATTTGCTACTTAGGATACTCAGTGCAGAGAGGAACAGAGCTGTGCTGCCCACACAGAGCATAAAACCAAACCTCTCTGCAATAATCGTTCAAAACAGATTATTCTTGTTCCTAGCCATACCTCATATTTTCATCTCTTTGTACTGTCTGATCAAACACATAAGATTGGGATTTTCATTGCTTTAAAAAGTTGCCTCCCCACTACCAGGCACCCAAATCCCAGGCCCCCAGTTTTGGTTAATTTTTTTTCAGTTTGAAAAGCTCAACTTTCCTGTCGTTTGGTACTGAGATCCCTTGTTTTTGTCAGGCCTTTGTTAGCTTGCAGGGCCTTGGCAAAACAAGCCCTCATTGGTTTGAGGTGGGGAGACATTTTAGGAACGTGGAAGTACACCTTTTACTTTCACCTTGCTGATAAAAAATGGAGGCACGTACCCTCATTCTTCTTGCTGAAAAAAAATGCAAGAAGGACAACAGGAAGGCAAATAGGCCTGTGGATCTGAAAGTGGTTTTGCTTTTGGCCTAGTCTAAAGGAACAGAGTCTTTCAGAACCATGAGTCTGCCTAAACGTCTACTTTATTTTCTTAATTTATTTTTAGGAGAGAGGTTTGCTGAGATCTACGTTGTGATTCTACGGTATTTTTCTATATCACTGAGCCAGTTTGAAATACATGTTCAGTATATACAGTAAGCAGATTAAAAAAGGTTTTCCTTTAAAAAAGAAATAATATTATGGACTTCCTTCTGCACTAGCATGGAAATGGATGGCATGCAGAGTAGTATCTGTTTGACTGACACAAAATAGCTGAAATCATGTGGCTGAGTCGCTGGGTTTGCTGTGCCTTTGGGTTGGAGTACAGAGAGTGCTCACTGTTTAAGTCTTGATCTCACCATCCATAAAATGTGAAAGACACCATTATCTGGCTCCCAGGGATGCTGGGAGATTACGTAATGTTTGCATAGCTATTTTAAAATATGAAGTACTGTGAATTATGCAGTATAATTACTGAGACCAAAGACTTATCCTCTCTGAAGAAAACGAGAATGACAAATTCTAAAGAAAATTATTTTGGAGAGTGTCTTTAACTACATTAATCTACACTATTTATCTATTTGCTAATTAAAATTATTTTAGTCTGTTAGAAACTATCAGAACAATTTACATGAAAAAGGACACCTGACTGTAGTTGTCACTGAAGTGTACTCAATTCTCTGAGAAAATCATTAAAAAGTTAGCACTGTACTTTCAAAAGGTCCCCCCTCATTCCACACCATGTCACCCTAAGCTACTTAATAATTTAATTCTTTCTGTGTCTGTGTTTCAAGTTGGTTAAATCTGGGCTGCTAAGTGGTGCTTTCCTTTCAAGGGATTCATTTACTGAGGAATCCTCTTCACTCTGATTTAGTCTTTCATCTTGCATGGATGCTGCTTTACTCATCACTAATTCACACCACACATCACAGGCTACATCAACATCTGCAACTTCTGGACGGAAAGTTTTCATTTCTTCCCTTTAAGAATATCTGTCACTCTGCAGTCCCAGTCATCAGCTCCTAACAACCTTCCCAGCTGTACAAAAATGCATGCTGAATAAACATTGGAAGGAAGGAAGCATAAATATTTGACAGCATTCACAGTCAAGGCAGGTTATTAAGTGCTCTGCATTTCAGAAGAATACTCAAGACCATCTTCCAATGAAGTATTACAAGTGATACTCCAGGTATTTTTTAATCTAAGTGAGCTTTTACTTGGGAAGAGGCTTTTAGTTTCTGGATATGAGAAGGGAAGACTGTGGGCACACACAGCATTTTGCAATTTCATTTTCATTTTGTCTGTTTTTGTGATTATCATATTCTGCATACCTGAATCTTTGTTACTTGGAGTTTTGAGCATGCCCAAAATGGACACTGTAACAGAAGTTAAAATGAGAAATGAGTGACTTCCTCCCTGTGGAGTTAGTTAATGCTTATCCCATAGGTCCAGATTTTAAGTGATTTAGTCATTTGAAATCATCTCTCATCATTCTCTCATTCTCCATCTGGGAGATGTTTAATGCTATATGTGGTAATATAAAAACTACAGAGGAGGGCATTGAGAGGGAAAGTAAGTTGCTTTTATACTCTCTCAAAGTCTTCACCAGAACTTCAACGATTTTTCCAATAACGTCTATGTTACTGCCCAGTTAAGTACCAATGGGGTAGAACTGAAGCCTATCATGAGCATATTGTTGGGAAGCCAGTCTAAGGAAATGTCAAAAATATTTTTTTTAGCTATGAGACCCAACAGCTTCTCAACAGAATTAATAGTTTATTTTAGTTTGAATTCTAAAATTTCTAGTTTTTCTTAGTAGGTTGACATCAGAATAACTTCAACAACCTAGTCTAAATTAGGTCCAAGTATATTCCTTCATTAAAAAATTAGCATAAATATGTGCAATCCTTCCTATATTTATAGCAACACCAGCTATCTGTTACAAATTTCCCTGTATACGCATATCTCATAAGTGAATAATTGCAATCACTGTTCTAATCTGTTTTTCTAATCTGTAGCCCATTTAGTTTCTGGAAATCTTGTGGTCTGGGCTGCTGGAGGTCAGGAAATCCTTGCTCCAGCCCTGCTACACCTGTGCAGAGCTCTACTACATCTGCACGATTAGCCCAGCTGGGGCTTCTGGCACATGTGCCTGCACTGGCAGAGCCAGTTTTTCAGATTATAAAACACATAGATTAGCAAGATTTTTCCAGTGATGTCAGTAGAACACTTTTGGTGTTGGAGCTTGGCTGGATAACATTCCATATTAAAACATGGATTTTTGACTAGACATTGGCCTAAACTTTTTTTTTTTTTCCAAACAGTCCCAAAGACTGAAAAAATACTGAAAAAAATTACTTAAATAGCAGATTTGCTTTACAGTTAATCAAACACGACCAAATACATTTTCCTATCTGAATTTCCATTGCATGCTCCCTTTCCTACTAGCCTAATGTGAGATTTGCCATATAGTAGGGGACACAACTCCCGAAAAGACAGAATCTGCAGATGGTATCTACAGAGCATGCCCTATAGCTCATTCACAGGAACATACTGGTCACCTAACCAGCAAATCCCTTCTGCACCATATTTTATTTTTTTTTCCAAATGAGGCATAATCATGATCACAAGTTATACTGAAGCACACAAAACCAAAGCACATACCCTACCAAACTGACAGTAAAATACAGCACGAGATGGTAGAGTCAACCTGACTGTACATTTATGAACCTCAGCAGAATAGGAATTATCTTGTACATGTAAAAAATGTCACTTGCCAGCCAAAAAGCAGACACGTTCAGCACTGAGCACTCAGTATTTAAGTACTTAATTCCTGTCATCTAATAGAGCAGCTCTAACTACAGGGCAATGAAAGACCAGACATCAGAATAACCAAGCATGTCAGTTCAGACCACAATGAGAAGTTTCTGACAGAAAAGGACAAAAATCAGATAACTGCTACTTCTGAGTTTCCTTGAGGTATAACTGTACAGCCTTCAATGCAAAAAGTAAAGTTTCGGCTTTAAGATTTTTTTTATAATGGACATCCATATCACATCTTAAACTTGATTATTAGTGAGAGCAATTTAGAGTATAAAATGTCTTTTGGCACTTGCATTTGCATGCAAATGCTTGAGGCTTTCTTTACATATCACACTGTAGTACATAACTGACCTCTGAGGAGACAAAAAATAGCAGGAAAAAGGATACTTATTGCCTTTAAGAAAAACTCTTAGAACAACATGAGCATAACTAATGTATGATTTGTAGTATATCAGTATTAAATTGATGAATCTGGCTTACAGCAAGCCAAATTTGGGCTGCAAAATCCTACAAAATCCTACAGCCTGTAATAATTTTATGAGCAGTACTAGCCAGCACAAAATTTGCCCAGGAACAGAAATACTAAAAAGAATATAGTAAAATATGGAAGTTGTTTTAAACTTTATAGGAAAAGATTTAATTGTCTGTGGATGAAATGTAGTTAAATAAATAGGGTTTATTTTTTAGCTAGTCTCATGTGCCCTGAATGTACACACATTTGAAACTCTTTTTTAACCTTATTTTTGTAAGTATCTTGTTCCATTTCAAAGTAATCTTTTAAATGTGTTACAGCAACAAGAGCTCATATGTCACATATATTCACCATCTTCAGTTTGATAAGCTAACTAGCGCAGTGGCATAAATTGCATTTTCCTGCTTTGAGACTAAGTACATTATTTTTGCCTAATCCTCTATTTTACACCAAGGAGTCTTAAAAATTCAGAGCAAAAAACAACATAATTTTACAATTTCAAATGGGGCCATGTAAGTGGGCTGTACCATTACCTGCAACTATCAGAGAGAGACACGTAGCCTGCAGACATGCCTAAAGTGTATAACAAAACAGACTTGATATGTCTCCAGCCCTAGTGGCATATGTTACAAGCAAGACAAAACAGCTAATAAATATTTACACATCTTGCATCCGAAAAATTAAAACTATGGAAGAGATTAAACCCCGGGTCTAGTCAAATGCAAGGGGTGCTTTGTGGCTGACTTCAGTAGGTTAAGAAAATGCATGCATCCTGCAGTGGTAGGGCACGCCAGAAGGCAATGCCTTTCCTTCTGTGCCCTTACAAGCACATTGTTGGCAGCTACAGAGACAGCACATGCTGCACTCCAACCTCGGCGACGCTCTCCGAGCTCGCGTGCAAAGTCTGGCGCCATAACCCAGAGCGTTACTGCGAGATCGAGGGTTGAACCACACAGGTTCAACTCCCAGCACACCAGAAGTAAGGCAGTTTGAGCTTCAGTATAAGCTAAGTTTACCTATTCTGGTTGCTAAACCAGAGACACCAAGATGCATTCACTAATTTCGTATTTGTTCCTTCAGGGAGAAAAACAGAGGTCCTTCTAGGCTGAAAACAAAATCCCTTGCACCAAAACATAATACTTAAGAGGAACTTCAGAATATGCCAAGGAAAGACTGAACAGGAATAGTTCTCTAGAACCTCTAGGTATTGGTCTTAGAGACAATTGTTCCTCAGAGAATCCATTGTGCTCATAAACATAACTGTGAATGCAGGGTTTGTTACGAGTGTGTTTTATATAAGACATGTCAAAAATGCTATCATTATGCATGGATGGATAGAAAGTATAAATTAAATATTTCTAAAAAGGATCAGAGAGTTCTTGTTCTCAGCTACATCAGAAACTGAAGTCAGCTGGAAAATGAGTCCTGCTTTCCTTGGAATTTCTAAAATATTAGGTGAGGCAGGCATTTTGGGGCAAATAGATGCTGAGAAAGCAGGCTGCTCATACTTGAGAAACTCCATCTTGACAAGATTAAAATGATGTTAATTATCTATATCCAAATGTGTTTGGGGTTTTTTTAATTTTTTTATTCTAGGACCATGGTTATTTCTCCAAATGAAAACCAATGCCTGAAGACTGGTTTGGTTGTGTCCTCAAACATAAAGAGGAAAACTCTTATTTTGGTCAGAATGGATTTCATTTAAGATCAAAGACTACAGTGTCTTCATGTGACAGGACACAATGTGTCTTTTACTGTACATGTCTCCATTTTGAATTAATTTTTACACTTCCCAGAGCCAACAAACAAGAAAACTCCCAACAAAAACTATAGTATACAAAGCATAGAACTATAGCATTCTTCCTATGTTTTCATAACTAAGGAAACTGTAACAATACTATAAACTAAACCCAATCTAAAATAGCACATCCCTAGATGGAACAGAAGGGACAAAAATATCTGTGAAGCTTGCCAAGGCTTAGTATGCATGAAGCCATTTTTATGTTTTGTTTTGGTTTTTTTTTTAATATAGTGTATTGAAGTTCAAACTTTTTCTTAAAGAGCTTTTGAATGTCATAACTAACACAGAAAGATGTTATAGAATCTGTGGTCTTCAAAACTACACTCCATCATTTAGAGGAAAGAAGGCAAGAAAGTAGTTCAACTTATACTTACATAAGTTTATCACTATGAGCTAAATACTTCAGCCTTCTATAAATCAATCCAGGAAAATTTAAGAAGTACCCTCCACAGGGTGCATGATCATCCTCGCCATGCTTGGTGTGGAAAGTTGGGGTCTTATTTGTTTTAAGCAAAACCTCTCTTACAAATTATTCGGTTTAAAATAGGATTTCAAAGCTCTTCTGCCTTGATCACTGAAATGAAAAATCAGTTGTCAGCTCCTGACCAACATAATCATCCTTCTCCTTTTTTTAGAGTATTAAAGCAGGGCATACAAACTTGTTCTAAGGACTGCCAACTAAAAGTAGAGCCAATGCCTGATGGTGGTGATGTTTGTAAGACCTTTATGAGGTAAGAAGAACGACTGAGATGTGTGTTGGCCAATTTGTGGACGTACTAGAACTCATTGATGTACTTTGAAAAAGCCTCTGAAGGTTCATGGGAGCCTCCCTCCCAAAGGCACATAAAGAGACTCAGAAGTGATGAGCACCCTAATATATTTCCATCTGATACTGAACTAACTTGTCCTTTCTAGTCTTTCAAATATAGCAACATATTTCTCTCTCAGATTTCAAATGCATTGATATACTTTAGGCCATGATATCTCACGTAGATGTGGATGAAATATGAAGTGGGGCTCTGAAGTTCAGATGTTTGCTGGCTCACGTTGGAGAAAAGCATTGTGATGACCGCCTGGTTACACTCCTACTTTGCCACTTTTGTGTTTTAATTCATTTAATATATGCCACATCAACTTGATTTTTTCAAATTTCTGCACCGTTCTGAGTTGAAAGCTTTATAAGGCACTGTTGTTAATACAACCTTGCAAATGAGCTGATCTGACAAAAACTTGTTTTTCTGATCCTCTGTTGAACAAAATTCTTTACTATACCATTTTTTCCATCTGTATAAGGGTCTTACAGGCCATTCCATTACTCCTCCCATGTCTGAAGTCAGGTGAACAACACCTGTAATTACTTGACTTATCCCATTTACCATTATAAGCAATAGGACATAAGATTTTTTTTTTTATGGGCCTCTGAAACTTCTTCAAGTTTCCCAGACTTACTGAAAATAAATGTTAGCAGTCAAAAATGTTCATGAGATGCATCTCCTACAATACTTTGGTGAAATTTCTATGACTGTTGACTCAGGTGACGTTAAAAAACTCTCCAGAACAACTTCAAGAATGGAAAATAATTAATAGACCTATCCCTTTAATATATTATCTACCTTTCCTAGTTATGGAATTGAAATATTTATTGAAAACATGTACTTACCCCATGAGTAAGGACATTACCTTCTAGTCTAGCAATGGTATATAATTGATTTATTTCTTTAATTTTAATATATTACCATTCTCTAATGACCATTGACTTCTTTTACCTCCCTCATAAACTTTCTACTAGTTCTACTCTTTTTTTTTTTTTTAATTTTCATTTGCTGAATTATCCCTCTTCTGGATTTAAATACGTTTCTCCTACCGCATATGTTTCTTTTTAAATCAGTATAGGGTTTTCTTTCCTAAATTTGAGGTTTTAGGTTTAGGGATAGAAAAGTGAAATCTTGCCAAGCACTGCCCAAGTATGATCAATATTTATATTTTTCCCTTATGACTTAACTCATAATCAATTACAGATTTATGAGCATTAGGTAGGATTTTATTATAGTCATATATATCTCAACTAATCATTTCATAATCAGAGCAACCACCAATATTTAGTTCCAAGATCACTTCCTACATAAGCATTAAGATGAGGATTACTATGGATTTCCCATGGAAGACGTAATGCTTATCAAGTCAGGAAATTGATATTTATAATTTATAGTTTTTGAAAGAAGTTCAAACATTCTCTGGCACAAAGGTTTGAGTGTCTGAAGGTCCATGATCATCCAGCCATAAACATTTGACATTATGCTCACAAGCAGGTTTTTCTGGGCATGCTCTTTGTTTATGTTGGTGCTTGCCACAGATCCCCAAACCTTATGCATGCTGCCAGCAAGAGCATTTTGACAACTAAACTATGCTCAGGAATGTGTTTTCCAGCTAGTGAGGAATTTGGACCCCTTTGCCAGATAGTGAGTTCTAATCGCACAAATTTAAATACAAGCAACCAAGTCGAACATACGCCCACAAACAAGAGATTCCGAATTGTGTTATTACCCAAACCCATAAAAAAGAATCACTTCTCATACCATGATGCCCTAAACAGCTTTTTTCATTATACTTTGAATAGAAATAAAATAAAATAAACACACCCTAGTCAGACTCCCTCCAAAAAGGTGGTATGTAACTGACCCCCTTTTCTCAATCCTACAGAACAGGTAGGTTACTTACTGAAAGTTTGTGAGGACTTTTAGAATTATTACTAGAATGTGGGTTAAAAATATTTCAATGTCAGTTATAGCTGCCCGAAACTTTGAAAATTTAGGCCATTAACTTTGCTGGATTTCAGTTAACCCACCCACGTAAAAACATCTTCCTGTCCTTGTGAAATCTGTGTTAGTATCTGTGAATCCAAAGTGATGGGTAAGCATAAGATCATTTAATTCCCTGTCCAGCTAGTGTAAGTATCAAATCATTGCAGATTTCAGATTAAGTGGATCATTCTTTTCCATAATTTTTTTTTTCAGACAATTGCTGTTGCTTTTGGAGACAAGAAATTTTTACACGGACACTCCTTTCAAAAAACTTATCCAAGAGGGAACTCTCAACATTGGGAACATTTCTCATTTGTAACTAAAACTGGAATAAAGTGGATGATTTTCAGTGACAGTCCATGTTGTGTTACTCTTTTGGTGATACTTGCTGCTGAACTACATTCATTTCTTTGCTACAACCTGTGTACTTTCCAGTGACCCATATGACATCTAGGCCTGCTGCAAGACATGCAGCAATTCCAGATCTTATCAAATACGTAAATTTTCATTTTCACTCTAGAAACTGAGGTTCACATTTGAATGTTTCACAGAAATGTGCACTTTCAACCGTGGCTACAGGCTAGTGTTGCCTCGTGTAAGTCATCCAATTTTAGAACTAACTGTGCAATTATGCAGTTCAAGTCACGCAGAAGATCCATGGAATTAGTGCATATTGCTCATATGCCTTTTTTTTTTTTTTTTGTTAAAGCATTTATTTGTACATAAATAGATTTGAAACGCAGATAAATAGCTGTGTTCAAATAATCAAGGATTGTAAAGGAGGCCATGTCAAAGGACATTTTCCTTGGGTGACTGAAAGTCAGTATGGTACATAAAGCTAAATTTCAGAAGGCTTTTATTAATCAGTAAATTGCAGTATTTCTTCCGTTACCAAGGCACTTGGCAAACATTTCTCACATTAGGCAATTAAAAAGGCAATAGCACTGTTGTCTGGCAACTTTGGAAGCACTTAACTCCAAAATTACAAATTAAAACAAAGACTAGAAATAAAATAATTATCTTTCATTGCTTTTGACTTCTGGCCTCACAATCAGAAATCGGGGCTGCAGTGCATCAAGGCTGCCTGAAGGTCACTAAGGAAAGTGATTTCTATTAAAAATTGCAAGTGAGGAGCTTCTGCATCCAAATGAAAAAGGACACCACCGCATTTGTTTACAAAATAGGAGGATTTAAACTGCTTAATAAGTATTACAGTCTCAACAAGTCCTCTTTAATGACATTTGAAACAACAAAGCTGTGCTGTATCCCTGTGTAGCACCATGACAATATTCAAACCAATTCAAATTATCAGATATAATGTGGAAGGAAGGAACACAGGAGGAATCCTGTGTTAACCCTTGTTAATTATTGAAGACAAGAATATTCTAAATATAAATGGAGAAATGAGTGTAGGAAAATAACTCTCTTTTTTGTACAGCCTCTAACCTGAGCAGCTTTTGAGGTTCTGGCAAGTCCCGCTTCCCTAAAAGAACCTTTGAAGGTTCTTGGTATTGACAACTTCACTTGCAGAGCCTGTCACCCAGTAACACGTACATTCCCCTTTGATGGTGCCTGAGAGATCTGAAATGTGTTGGAATTTCTGTAAAGAATGAAAGTGTAGTTTCAGACTACTTGGAAAATTGTTTAGGATAATTACACTCAAGAAGCTGAATTTAACTAAATCTCCTAAACAGTCTTTCTTTGTTGATTTTATATGGAAAACCTAATGTTAGACTCAGACTCCATTATTCAGCTGGCTTAATTTTAAAAACTAGTGATCACTGTGGGAGTAACTGGTGGTTACTCATTTTGAAAGTAAGGACAGCGATTAGAATGCATAAATTTAGCTGCCTGTTTTTTCAAATCTTGCACTTGAGCCTAAAATTTATGTCACATCTCTCACAAGAATGAGCTTTCTTGCAGCATTTTTACTAGTGCCTTCTCTTTCCTTCTGGCCTGAAAAAATGAGAACAGTTGCCACTCTTTGTAATTAGCAGTTTTATCTTTGTATTTTTGAGGAAAAAAAAAGTAAAAAGCCCTAAAAATGTTGTTTCCATCCTTCCTCTTCTCTTGCTCCTACTGGAAAAAGCATTCTAGATCAGATTTTGGATCAAGAGTCCTGTTTTATCCTACCTAGGTTATCTCTTTCAAAAACCAGCTCAAGGAGGGTGTCATGCTCTGTGGCCCACGCCACCAGAACTTCCCATAACACATTATAATTTATCAAACAGGCTGAGAGGGCCTGACAGGGGAGTCAACCATGGCTTTGAATCATGTCTGCTGAACAGGTTATTGACTGAGGTTGTCACATCAAAAACCCCTCTCCTCCTAGAATGCTTGCCTGGTTCAGGGAACACAAGAAGATGGGCAGGTTTGGCAGCAAGTGGGCACAAGTCAAGCATTGCATGTGACTAATTCCACTTTTCTTCATAGTCCCTGCATCTCTTCAGCAGCAACCTCAGCTCTTTAGAGAAAGTTCTTGTACAATTTTAGTTTCCAGTCCAGTATTTTCACTGTCCTGCCATCCACAGTGCTTTTTTTCTCCCTATTGATGCTGAGCGCTCAAATTCTCTTACTCCCAATTTTTATCTTTTTTCCAGCAGGAGAATCCTGTGGATGTCTTTCCCCTGGCTGGGTGCCGCCTTCTTTTTTATTGGTTAACTGCAAGCCCTAACCTCAAGGTGATTTTTTCCCCCTTCCATTTACTCTTAGCCTTTGTAATCCCAACACAAGTCTAATAGGGAAATGTAAAACTGGATCTGAGCTGTTTTTAATACAGTGTTGAGAGGTGGAGTTGGCTGGAGTTCAATTTTGTGCTGAACAGCTCACTGTAGCTCAATAAAGACTTGTGTCTGCGTTTCTGTTTATATGGCTGGAGTAGAGCACAGAGTATGCTTTTTCATTTATAATCACACACGGACACAAGACAAACACCTCTTAGCTCGCAGAAAGACAGGTCATAAAATGAACTCCCAGGGGATTGGAAACCTACATTATCAGTCCCTTTTTTTAGTGGAAGCAACGCAGTCCAATGCAAATGTTGCTTAGGGAGGTCATAGTTTGAAGTCTTAGCAAAGACTAGGTGACCTGGGGCATACTCAGCATAATGTTCACTCAATACACCTATTTTGCACAGGAATCAGCCACATTACAAGAAAAAAAAAAAGAAAGAAATTAAAAAAAAGATAAACCTTAAATCAGGAGCTCCGCCTTACTCCAATGCAGTGTTTTCTGCACATATGTGTGGGGAGAAGGGATGATTGGGACTTATAAATTCAGGACAGCATCTTTTTGAAAACCAGATTGTCATGCTTAATGCATAAGGCCCTGCATATTGCTGTATTCGAGAAACACAAAGGAACTTTCAAGGCACATTCTATGCCTGGTTTCAACACATAGCACACAGGAGTAAGAGTCATAGGTAATTATATTGTAGCCTCCATTGTTATGGCCCGGTGCGACCTCATGCTACCCTGCCCCATGAAAACACCTGCCCTGGTCACACTCAGACTTCTGCCAGTCATGGTCATGTCAGAGCCACACCAGCTCCAAACCCCCAGCAGATGTTGTACCTTAAAGCTGAGTGGCCATAACAGCAGGGACTAACACACACATTTGTCTGTGTGCTTGCATATTTACATTTAAACAGACTTATACACACATATATATAATTCTATATTACTTATTAATACATCTTTAAAGAATCATAAGATAGTGATTAAAACCCTTTTTCTTATTAACAGGCAATTGCTTCAAATCCTGCTTAAATTTTGGGCAGAGACACTGAAAAATGGCACAACTTAATGGCTTCTGCTAATCATGCTTTAGGATAGCCTCCCAAAGACACGCTGGGCTGGCAGGGAAAACTGCCACACCTACAGGGGATTACCCAGGTCATCCCAGGGAACAAACCCACTCAACCCTGCTCAATTTGGAGCAGGCTGTGTGGCACAGCCCTCTCTGCTCTCATCCATGTTAAACGCAGACTCTGCTAAGAATTCCTGACACATGCATATCTGTCCTGAAACTACCCACAATAGGGATTAAAGAGATGTACAATTTAACCTCAATTCATAATCCCCTCTTAAATCAGGAGCAAAATAAATCACTAAGAGCAATGACAGTACTGTTCTTGGTGCTCTGCATATGACCCTGGCAGATCCCTTCGGAAAGGCCTCTGCATTACAAAGGAGCATTTTACGTGCCCACAGAGTGTTGTGTGCTTTCCATACTTCCAGGATCCAAACCATGGATACATAGCTGTCACAGAGGTATCGACCTTTTTCAAACACATAAATTACTTATTAGACCAAGATGATGGTATCCCAGATATATTTCCATTTGTTAGTTAGAGCATGTCTCACTGGAGATACCCTCAACAGCTTCAGCAATTTTGCTTACTCACAGAGCCTATTCCTCTTTGTGCATTTTCATTTCTAGTACTAGCAATTGTTTATTAGCAATTTATACCCTGATTCTGGGTGCCAGTTGTGTCAGGGTGCTCTACAGTCAGGATGCTCCATTTACTGGGAAAATCTGCAGACAGCATTGCAGTAATTTAGCAGCTGAGATCACTGAAAAGCTGAACTACAGGTCTTCCATCCTTCTAGGAGCATTTTGAAGTTTACTGGGCACTTGTGGTCAGTTTATGTCATTTTTCAGGTCAGAGATAAGCATAAGATTTTTTTTAAACAGTCAATTCCTTCTCCCCCATTAGTGAGGAGATGGGATTTCTGTAGCATTCATCCACTCCAGTACTAAGCCACAAAATTATTCCAGCAACATTATTTGTATCTAAACAAAATGAGAAGCAGCCTGTTGTGCAAGGCAGGCACCGTGCACCACTTCCCATCACACTGAAATGAGTTCACACTCTGACTCAGTCTTTATAGGTGCCCCCTCTTTGCCTTTATATTAAAGTGCATCATCTCTTTGGGAGAGATAACTGGAATACTATTCCCTGCCAGAAACATACGGCTCTGAAAAAAAAAGAAAAAAAAAAAAAGATTGTAAGGAAGAGACTAATCCCATTACAAGGTCTGATACAGCTGCAGGAGAGATAAACTGGACAGCCATTTAAAAAATTTAGGTTGCTTATAATAGTCCAAGCCAATCTATTTCTTACTCACTGTATTTCCTAATTCCTTTCCTAACACATTGCCTACAGAATTTCATGGCAAATTATTATTTTTTCAACAACATTTTATGTTAGCAATAACCAGGGTGCTCAGATCTGCACTTTCAGAAGGCATGTTCAGAGATGAGCTTTTTCACCAAATGTGTTGGATGGGGGATGGGTGGAAGTTTATATTGATCAGATTTATTCATAGAAATAATTTCTCAGAAATTTGATATTTAAGCTGACTTTTATAGTTTGTAGGAATTATTAAAAAAAAAAAAAAAGCCCACCCAAACTCACAAAATCTCTTTCCTTCCCTTTCATCCCTGCTCAGTCTGTCCAACAGTGTGATCTAGCCATGCTCTATTTTTACACTGAGGGGACAGTAAACGGAAAGGAGTGTTTGCATCACTTTGTGCTGGCTGTGATCACACAGCTGTAACTGCTTCGACTTGGATGGGACCAGACGGAGGTTTCTCATGTGCCCCAGTGAGTGCAGAAATGCCTTCCTAACTCAGCATGGAGTGTGATCTCCAGGCACCTGTACAGGTGGGATCACCACTCGGGTTCAGGAGGACTTTGTGCCTGCTGGGTGAGTTCAGGGTGGCTTCTGCTTTGGGTGAAGCACAGCAATGGACCTGTACTGCCTTTGCTGCACAAATATCACTGAAAAGGCCATGGAATAAGAAGTTACTTTTTGAATGCATTTTGTAAAAGCAGAAAAAGACCTCTTTTTCTTCTTTTATCCCACAATACCTCCTTTCAGATTTGTAAAACGCTTTTAGGGAAAGCTTGCCAGAAAATGCAACTCCTTCTCCTGCTCAAAAATTAGACTATTTTTTAAATTTTATTTTTTTCCCCTAGAAATTTTTGTTTAAGCTTGATCTAGCCTTTTGCTATTTAGTTTCCAAGCAGAAACAGAACAAAAGTAACAATTAAAAGAAAATTCCTCTCTAAAAAATTTAATCACTACTTTTACCAGACAAAACTTCTGGTTCTGATCTAAACTTTGACTTTTTTTGGCGAGAAGTTTTCAGGCCAAACATTCCAGACACCTTGAAATTCAAAGATAATTTGAGAATTATAAACTTGACCACCTATCACATCTGTAAAAGCTATTTTTTGAAACTTAAAATGTGAATGTCCGTCCATGCAAGTAAACGCTCTTGGGCAGATCTCTTTTTATCCAACATAAAATTGCTTGTTAACTGACAAATCTCGGGCTCTCAATAGCCCTGTATGTAACACAGATGGAGCACTTCTGTGCTGGAAAGCTGGAATCAGCCTTGCCATGCAAAGGTTTCAGGAGTTCTACTGCCTGTGAACCAGGAACAGTCTGGAAGAACACAGATCCACTGCCCTGTGGCTCTAGGGTTTTCCTCATTTTCACACTCAGCTTTTGCTTTTAACCAGTCTACGTACTAAGGGTGAGCAGATCTACTTTCTATAACCCTTCCTACCACGCAACTTTAGCTGGTAAATTTTAAATCCAAATAAATATTTTCACAGAGAGGTAAAATGCAATTTAATGAAAACCCAGAGTGTTCTATTTTAGAAGATGCGTTTTAAACTCCAAAAATCATAGAAAATAATTGCCACTGTCCACCTCAGTGCAGATGTATTTTACTGTAACGCAGCCCAATGCATTTAATTTCTTTCATTTCGTTATTTTGCCCCAGTGCCATTTAACTGTCTCCCTCTTTACACATACCCACCCTGCTTTTATATATCCTTCATCTTATAAAGTGTGCTTCACCAACAGGCTAAGTAAACATTTACAGTGATATATAACACTTACTGACAACGTCAAGCCAAATAGACTGTGATCCAAGAACAGGCTTGATTTCCCTCAGTCTCCTCTCCTCAGGCAAAAGCTTGAGTGAATAGATGAACCCTGTTCTGCACCTTGAAGGTCAAAAGAATAGCTTTGACAAACCAAGAGGGAAACAAATTCTGGGGCTGACAGACTTCCTCCGCGGACCGTCTGCCTCCAGCATCCCAATAACTGAACTTAAAGATTGCTAAGAAAATAACCCATTTATTATCTATTATCACAGCACAGAATGAGAGAAAATCACTGACGCCCAGATAATCGGCATGCAAACTGCAGACCCACAGCTTCTAACCAGCATTTCAAATTAGGCTAGTTATAGGCTTGGCATTAGAGAGCAGCTTCTTGTTGCTGTTATAGGGTTTCATGCAATTGCACAGGCTTGGGTGCTCTGGCCATTATGATTTTTCAGCCCCTTCAATACTTTTAAGATATTTAAATGTCGACTTGAATCAGCAAGTTGGAATAAACAACCCCCCGAGTACTATCAAGCTGCCCCCCTTTTTTCTTCATTTAACAACTATTTTTAACTATCCTTAGATTCTTCCTCCCCTCAAAAGAGCATCAAATCCACCTCTCAACCAATTCTCACCCTGACTCTGCTTTCTGATTGATTTTACAGAACTAACAGTGGTTTATGCAATGGACTAGACAGGCTGTACTGGGGGGTTCTGCAGAGGAAGCTGCACTCCCCGTGCTGGGGAGCGGCAGATGCTCACCAGCCCCACGCAGGCAGAGGGACTGATCCCACTGAACATGCGCTGTGCAATTCCCTGGTTCCTGGGGGGCACGTCCCAGATGTTTGAGTCTGTGGTGCCATCAGCTGAGCACTTGATAGGGCGTGTGGTTGGGGCACACATGGAGCCCCGATGCCACTTTTGTGGCCACCCCCGTCCTGCACCCGGCAGGTTTAGGCTGATTTCTGAGGTCCTTGGGCCAGCAGAGGTATTAAAGTGAAAGCACAGTGAAGAAAAGCTGATGTAATGCCTTCCAGGAAAGTGATGAAAGAAAGAGGAAATGAATGTTTGGCTTTTTGTCCCCTTTTCTTCTCAGAGTCACTCATTCATATCATTAATACTGTTATTTAAAGCTGTTTAAGAGACAGTGCATCTGCCCTCTCTTTCTCCATGGGTTTCAGGAGGCAGGGATTTTTTTTTTCCCCCACAAAACGCAAAACAAAACAGCAACCAACCAACCAAGAAACATTTAAAAATCTTTCAGAAAGATAATCCCCTATTTCCAGTCCCAATTTCCAGTCCCCATCTCTCTCTTCGTTTGCATGCCACAATCTTAGTGTCTTCTGTCATAGTGTCTTATGTCATTTCACAAGTCTAAATGTACCAGCACCCTGCTGTTAACGCCATCACAACCGTCCTGATCATGGGTATTCTAGACATGCAAAGAAAACTCCAGGATACTAAAACACTAATTATTGGCCTTGTTCCTTGTTCAGGCAGCATTTTCACAGCTCTCCCTGCACCATGCCCACAGGAGGATGAGAACCACCTGCAGTTATCAGCACACCTCCAGCCAGGAGGGACAATGCTAGTCCTTATAACAATGAGGTCCAACCTGAGTCTTTTCTGCAGTATAAATATAACTGTATGTATCTTATGCAGTTCATATCTAGTATTTTATTTACTTAATTTAGTTTCTTTCTGTGTCCTCCATTTCCATGATTTTCCCTAAGGTTCTAGTAGATGGGAAAGTAATTTTAGTATAAAAGATGCTACCCGTATTTCTACATAATATTTCCACATGACCAGCAAAGAAAGAGAGGAGAGATGTCTGCTGTAAATTTAATGTAGCTGATTCTTTTCAAGCAGATGGACAGAACAACAAATGCCGTAGCAAACATCCACCAAACCTGTCTGTTCCAAGTATTGCATTTCTGCAACTTAGTTTTATTTCAATGTTATGCAAACTTTGCTGTTCTCAGTATGTGTCAGAATGCAGTGCACTGATCATTCCAGAACAGCCATTAATACAGTCTTTGGTCACGGAAAGAACATTGACTTTCAGCTAATAATCATGCTGGCATTACAGATGAGGTTTATAAAAATGAGAGGGAACCATGTCCTTGTATTTTGATCAATGAATCATGCAGCTTTATATTTATTTACTATGGCCTTAGAAATCTATATTCTTACTCTTTTGTGAATCACCCTCCTAATTTCTCTTGTTTCTTTGGAAAAGAAGCTCTGTCTTCTTCAGTGACTTGTGCATTTCTTTTTCCAGAAAGTCTGTGAGAAAAAATACCTCTTCAATGCACTTGGGACATCACAGAAGTGATGCTACCTAAATAACTGACCCACTTCTTAATGGCTTTACTTTTATATGATGTCACTTTTTAAAAAGAAAAAAAAAAACCAACCAACCAACTTCAGTCAGGAAAACTTTCAAAGAGGCTTCCAGATAGTATTTAAAACCTTCTGTGTTACTTTGAAAGTCCAATTGCAAGTTGCTTTTTGAGTCTTAGATTATTTGATTATCATGACAGACAGGTAATTTTTGCACAGTCCCAGCATACTGCAGGATTAAAATCACCTCAGACTGAATACACAGATTCGTATTTCCCTTCAACTTCACCCCCCATGAGGCTCAAGAAGGTGGATTTACTCCCTTCCTTACCCTGCTGGCAAGAGGAATACAAACTTGCCAGAACAGGCTGGTATGACATATCTTCTCCTTATAAGGCACAGGCAGGAAAATTGCAGTAACATTTTGGTCAAGTCTGCACTCTAAAATTACTAGTGAAGCTATGTAGCATCTTTTTTTTCCACGGTATTTGCTTACTTCTTTGCAATTATATATAAAAAAATTATTGTTCTTAGGTCCCTTCATAGCAAAGATAAATGAAAACAAGATCTAAGTTCAGCCAAACTTTTTTTAAAAGTTAACTCTAAAATTCCATCTCTAGCACATAGCTAGTGTTTTGTCCTCATTTTTATTTTCATTTGCAAGCAGCGTACAATTCAAGCCTGCTGGTATTATAAAGCCAACAGTCAAAACCCACCTCCATTTTTCTGTGACGTCTTTTCCCAAGCAAAGAAAAAAAAAGGAAGAGGAATTTTGCTGTCTCATTGTGGTGTTTACTTACTGAAGAAAAGAAGGGCCTTCTAGAGCTAAAGAGAATTAATGTGGCATTGTGTTCACTGCAGCATCCCAACCACTAAAACCTACACGAGCTACTAAGTTAGATTGTAAACAACTCTGAGCTGTGCAAAGATGACCTATTGGGGATGACCTTTGCAACCACTGTTACACTGGGTATTGTTTGTTAGAGGCAGCAACACGCCGTAACACCGTCAGTCTTTCTCAGCTGCTGCTGCAGCCAACTGACTGCACTTCGGTGCCTGTCCTGGAAATTGCAGGTGTTCCTGCAGTGCTAAGATACGTACAGCCTCCAACACGGCTCCTTTGCTATTGCTGCCTCCTCAGATCCACACATACAGATAATTCTATCATTTTGGAAAATGTTGTACGCTCTGCCTGGCAGTTGGGCTGACGGAAAGCTGTGGGGAACCCAGCAGCAACAAGGCTGTCCCTCAAAGTGTCTAGTTCTCGTGTTGGAATGTTGGTACTTAAAAACATAACTGGAGGGGTGAACGGAACCCTCAGTTTTTCTTTTCTTCTCCGGGGGTGTTTTCAGACAGCTTCACACGTAAACTGAGGGGGGGAGGAAGGCGGTTGTTCCCCGCTCAGAGAGGCCACGGCTTCCCTCAGCCCCCAGCCAGCACATCGGGAAGGATTAGCTTCACTGCCCCGCGCTGCAGCATCTCGGCTGTCCCGCTCTCCTGCCCGCACACGGCCCCACCTGCTCTGCCCTCCCAGGGACTCCATCGCCCCTCCTGCCGTCATCCTGACCCTCCACCTGCAGCAGTGAAGGCGCAAACAGACCGGCCAACATCTGAAAAATTCAGGGACAGGCCTGGGGGACAGTCTGATTTTTAGAAAGAGTTTTCTGATAGTGCTGCTCAAACACCGCTGTGAAGGGCATGTGACCCTCTACTTCCACAAATTTGTGGTGGAAAAGAGATACAGCATTTTTCTGCTTTGGCTAAAAATATCCTATAAACACGTACAAAGTTATTCATCGTGTCAAGTGTTGGGACTTGAAAGAAAACAAAATCACAGGCACTGAGATAAGAACATGTCAGTAGTATACTGTAACATTCAATATTTTTTGGTCTCTAAAGCTCTGTCTTCCACTTTCTGGAGTCAATGTAAAGGCAAATATGAGTACAAAAAAAGTGTGGTTCAGACAAAAAAGTCTAGTTACTCAAAATAACTACTGAATTAAAAAAGAAGGAAGCAAAGACAAATGTGTCAAAGTGCTAGTAATTTACAGCTCCTGAGTGTTCACTATCGCAATGAATCAGATACATATATTTTGACAGGAAAAACCAGAACTACTACAACGTGGGTAAAATTTCTCCATCAGCTGTGACACTGTTAAATTGCATTCACTTGTTTTGTTTAATATTACTCATTCCACACAAGCTCACTTTTTAAACTTCTGTTATACCACCAAACAAACAAAACAAATCAGCAGAAGGCACAACTAAATTAATGAAACAAAACAAACAAACACAAAACCCCCAAAACCAAAACACAAACAACCAAACCAGAAAAACACCAACCTAGGAGGAATTTCACCTCTTTTGACTTGATAGAACAGAATTACTGAGAATGAACCAAGCTTTTGGAGAGAAAAAACCCCCCTACTTTATTTCTAAACTGTAACTTTTCCAGGGCAGAGAAAGGCAGAGGCAAAATACTCAGGGTTGCAGATAAGTGACTGTGAAGGACTGTGAAAAGGAATCTCTGGCATCTGAAATGATGGAAATAGCTAAGGAGAAAAGGAAGCGGAGGTCAGGGGAAGAACTTTGAGTGAGATGGTGCCTTTCCTTCAAGGCTAAAGTAAATATTCTTACGGAAAATGAGAAACAAGTATGTTCATTTGTTCTTTCAGTGGCAGATAATGTCTTGTTTTATGCAATTCATTGATCTCTGATAGATTCTCATCTGGATTCAGCGAGGAGGGCTGAGTGCTTCACAAAAGATGATCTATTTACTTTTGGAATATTTTAGTGAAATAGGGCATTCATACTTATGTTACAGATGGAGAAGGCAGAGAAACTAAATTACTGACCAAATGTAACACAAGTCATCCCTGGTAAAACACAGAATGAAGCCCACACCCCAGATTAGGTTACTAACCACTGCAAGCCCATCTTTTCAGGGTGAATTATGCCACCAATTATGTGCAGCTTTGGAGGTTCTCTGACTGCCTTTTCTTTTTTAATATACCAAACATCTCATTAGCACACAGGAGAGTTTGATGGGCTTTTTGTGACTGGAAGGAAAAAGTACTGGCTTGCTAGTGAACAGCTGAGGGTTCCAGTGAACATCTTCACACCAGTGATGTACAGCTTTGGTAACACAATCTCAAAAATAAAACACCAAGGCATAAGCAGGCTGAATCCTTTTTCATGAAAGCAGGAGTTAAGATTGTTGTCTAAAATATGTTGGGTGATCTGGTCAAGAGGTTTAGTCCAACACTGAAAACAAACTGAGTGGACTCTGCCAGCTGTAAGGGCAGCCAGGAGGCTAACTGAAGAACACTTTTGTCCTAATAGTCCCTAAAAATTAAAGGGAATATTTTTAAAATGTGATTCCTACCTTCCTAAACTCTTAATTTAAAAAAGAAAACGTCTAGGCAGAAAGAATGCACTAGATCTATCTGAAAATACCAGACTAAAAAAAACTTCCCCAAAAAAATCACTGTCACAAAGGAAGTGTATAATCTAGTTAACATATAAATATACAGAACAAGTCAAAAAGCACGAACAGACAACTGTGCATACTGCCAACAGAAAATCTCAACATACCATACATACATCTTCCGTTTCTTGAGGACTCATATGACAAAGCCGCTGTAGCCAAATGAAAAAGAACAAATGTATAATTCATGAGGAATAGCTTTTTAACACACTAGAGAGCTTTTGGCTGTCTAAAAATAGAATTGGGAAACGTGAAAAGCAGTAGTTTTGTCACTAAAACTACAATGATATTTTATTTTTCTAATATTGTCCTCAGTAAAACCTGCGATTTGGAGCTCATTCCTAGCTTTTGTAGACGCTTTTTCTCCTGTTGATTTATGTATCTTTACTGGAAGGCATAACCTTATTCCTACCTTTACTTTGCTTTATGTAAATGATTTAGAAAGGAGTATGTTTACTAGTAGGTTTAAAATATTCCTTTGAATTACGAATTTATTTTTTTTTAACATAGCACATGTTTGACACAAATTGAGTGTCACAAATTGATCACAAATACAGGAAAACATATCTCCCACAGTCAAATATTTCTCCAATGATATACCATGTATGTAAGATAAAAATTGAAAATTAATGCATAATAAAGACTTTCCAGCCTGACCTTCATCTGTCCTTTGGATCCCTTTTTCAACCTTCCCTCACCTTTGTGGTTTTTTTCTCTATTCAATGTAAACATCTGTTATATAAGTGAATTAAAATGCCACTAAAAGAAGAAACCATTTAAAAACAAACAAAAAAAGGCAAACATTAGAGGAAGTAAGTACTAAAGAACTGAACAAATCTGGAAAACAGAAGCAAATATCATCAGAGAGGAAATATATATACCTGCAGACTGGTAAAATAAAAATGTAGTACATGCAAGATCAATTATAGATGATCTTACTATTTTTTTACCATAGTTGGCAGGTAGCTTTGAAAATGAAAATAGTTGTCATCTAGCTGACAAGAAAGCACCTCTTATAGAAGATTAAACGCAAGTACACAATTAATGTTAAATAGTAGAGACTTCCATCTTTATGTTAATACCCATACTCCAAACCTGCTGCAGCCCAATGGACATACCCAGTAGCTCAACCCCAGAACTGTCAGGCTGTATTATTTTCAGTACAGTAATTATTTCAGTGACCTACTTTTTCTGTGACCAGCTTCCTACTCTAGGCAAGAATCAAAGCATAAAGCAGGAAAGTTTTATTAATATTATCAAAGATTCCCTCTCTGGTTTAGACTCTACAATTGAGTCAACAGGAAAGAAACTTGATGTGGACATTCTCGGTGAAATTCTATTGCATATCAAAGCAGGTCACAGAGTAAGTGGTTTCCTCTCTAAGAAATGTGCTTTTATGTTCATTCCTCCTCTATTTTTTCCAGGGTGTGGAGCAGTGCATAGTTTTGCCAGCTGAGGACCCATAACATAGAAAGTTGTGTGACTAATTACTTTCATTTTTAAAATGTACCTTATGTTGGAGAAGGGGAAATAATAGTGGTCTTGTAATTGAAATATCCTGTCCTTATTAACAAAGGTTTACATTTCACTGTTACTCTGGTTTTTCCACAGTTCAGGGGAAAAAAATTACATTGTTGGTGCCATGTAAGAGGCAGCTTGTCCTCCAGTGGTGCAGGACTGCTTGAGCTAAGGATGTCCTTGGGCAAAAGAAGGGATATCCTGGGATGGGCTCTATCTTTACTGAAGGGGAGAGATTCAATCCTAGCGGATCTACGTCCTACCACCTGCTGGTGAGCACCACCTATTCACATAGGAGCAGCTGTAATATTCAAAGCTTTATCACTTCTCAGGGTGTGAAACCTAAGAACCTCAAAAATCTTCTGCATGTATCCGCAATAGAAGTTTTAGTTCGTTATTTATCTTTCTGTGTGGAAAGAAGCCTCCTTCACAGTTGCCTGTAACCATTTCACCGTCAAAACTGTCATTACTCTTAAACTTGCCAAGGGCTACTTCTCTGAGCTCTATTGTCACTGACTCATCAAATCTGAAATGATGTCTCTGACCTTTGAATCAGTTGTCTTATTTCTCTTTTGACACCAATGACAACTAGAGGAAAAATGTAGATGAAACAGTCAGAAAAAAAAACAGTGAAAGCAAGCTGACAATGCCAAATCTATCTAGGAAAGCATCATTTTTTAAAGATGCTGAATACTCTGTGTGAAATAAGGATGCTCTCAGCAGTTGCTGCTTCTTTGGAATTCAGTTGTTAGGCTCTAAATATTTTGACGAAAAAAACTAAAAAGCAGAGGGATACCTGCAGCCTTCTCCAGTGACTTCCAGAGCACAGAGGCCTTTGACAGAGGAGTCAAAGACCTTGCATAAGACTCAGTTTTACATAAGGCTCAAATCTCTCACCCACAGTGAGGCCAAGGAAGGATATCTGACTGAGCACCGGGGAACAGGCAGTCCTTTTCAACTGTCTCCACTACCCGTTGTATTCACTGTACCTAGCTAATTGCAACTCTCAAAAATCAGCCTGTGAGGATACCTCCCCAGGCAAAATGATTTGATCTGCCCATGTCCAATATATTTCCTCCTTTGGTTCAGTTAAAACATAACAAAGTTGTGTAACATAGTGCAATGTATAATTAGCTTTGCACAAACTTTGAAACTTGAATACTGATAAATGCTAAGCTGGTAAATCCCCATTTGGGGTCATCCAGCCTGAAATGCTGTACTGAGCTTTAAACACAGTCAAAATTCACCCAAGCTATTGATCTGTATGATGAGTTACATTTAGGAATTGTGGTCCCCTTTATGAACCCCTTTGAGCTCTCCCAGGCAAATGGAAGACTTGGTTTTCACATAATTAATGGCTGATATTAACCACGAAGGAAGGCAGCTCTTGAATTTGCCCACAAATCACTTCTGAATAACTCCTACTGCAATGTCTGTCCTCCTGATCTTTGGTCTGTTTGCACTGTTTCTAAGATGAGGAAATCAATTCCCCTTTTTTTCTTTTTTTTTTTTTTTTTTTTTGTTGTTCTCACTGGCAGAGATTATAAGAACATGGTAGTAAACGTTTCAATAGAAAATAAAATGCATAACTCAAGGGACAGCACCACTCTGAGCTGTCAATTACAATAAAAGATAAGTATGTAACAAATCTCAGCAAGATGAACCCATTCTAACATACAGGTAAAAACTGAACGCTGGAAAAAATGCACACTGGTAATATGAAATGCATGAAATGAAAAAGGGAGAAATGCCAAAGGAGGAAAGAATTTCTCCTACTTCTGTGACTTCTTGACTAAATGACCTATATCTAATTTGAAGCTAAATTCTCCCGAAGAACCACCATCCTTACAGAATTTGTACCACAAAGTTCAGACTGCAGAGTAATCTGATATTATTTGTTATACTTGAGAAATTTCCTTTAATATAGACAGACATAGACATTAATTAATTAATGATCACTAAATGCCAAAAATTAATGCAAAGTTATAAAACAATATATTAAAAACACTCTGACTGAATGATTCTCTCTTAGACTGTGTAATTCATGTACAGAAACAGAAAGAATTTAGTACTGAATGAAAGACTTGTGCTCCAAGCTAAACTGGATACCAGTGCATTCATATAATGTGGGGTAAAATCCTAAAAGATAACTACTTGCTCCAAACACAAACCAAACGTGAATATCTATTTAAAAGTTCTCAATATTCAAATCAATCATCCTGCATATGTATTTTCTCTAGATTTAATACTGATGACTTCAGAAAATGTCCTTCAGGCTAACAACCACCATGAAACCGTAAGTACAACATAACAGCTCGTATTACTGAACAACAACAACAAAAAAAGGCAGCCAGCACATGTTCTATACTCAGAGTGGATGGTATTACTGAATGGAGTTTACTCTTGCATGACTTGGGATTTTTAAAATATATTTTTCAAAATATTATAGCATACAAGTCCATGGTTTCTGTAAGCACCAGGAATTCCTCCTTTGCCCCATTTCTGACTTACCTGATTCCTCGGCATTAAGTACTGAGAGAACTCATAGTCTGTCTGTCTAATCACAAGAAACTCATGTCCAAAAATACAACCACAGGTAACCATCTCAATAAAAAGAAAACACAAAGCTTTGGAGATTGCATTACGCTCACTTAATAACGTGTTTCATCCAAGGTGAAATTGTGAGTTATTACACAGGCAGGCTGAGATTTTCAAATCTCTATTAAGGATGGGTGCACCAGTTTCTTGAGAACAAGGCAGTCAAACCTCTTGAACATTAAAAGTGTTATTCACTTGAGGAAGAATTAGGGCAAACACTGGTGGCCAGAGAAAGTTAGTATTGCTAAAACCATTACAGTTCTTAACGTCAGTAGCATTTTGTTTTGCAGGTGTGAAAAGAAAAATTACTACAGGAATGCTATTTTGTTTAAAACATCAAGACAATTCCAGTTAAAAAAAAATTCAATTTAATGTTACTGAATTATGCAAAATAAATCACATCTACTTACCAAATCAGTTTGTTGGGGTAGGAATCACACGTTTCAGATGCAAATATTTTTGGTAAAACAGGTTTCCAAACATATAAAGGCATTCAGAGGTTCTGTGGAGACAATACAGAGGCAACATCAACATTTGTTCAGGGTCTGTTGTTTAGGTTACATTATTTCAGTATGTCATATATATTAGCCTTATGACAATTTTGAAAACCTCTTTTTTTAAAAAAATGAGAATTTTACTATATGTATTTTTTTATTTAATATAGAGTAAGTCTACCCCTTTTAGAAACACTGTGTCCTGAAAAAAAAATGCCTTTTTTTTTTGTTTTAACAAGAGGACAAGAATTTTCTATTCAGCTACAATAATCACTTTCCAGCTAGTACATTCATCAGAGAACGAGCAATTCACTAGGGTAACATATGCAGGAGCTTTCTTGTATATATTCATATTGTCTTCTGCCTGAAAAGAGTTAAATAGAGCATATAAATGATGAATGCAGAGCGTCTTGGGATACAAAACAACTAAAATGGGTTAATTAGTGAAAAACATGCATCAGAGTATAAGGCTCAACTGTAAATGTTACGGTTTTTTAAACCCATTATATCTGCTGATAGTATTTGGGATTATGGATAATATATATAAAAAAAGATGTTAATTTTCAAAAGGAGTTGAGTGGAACATATTAAAGAGTAAGAAATATTCATTGTTTGAATAATAGTTCAGATGCATTCACATTAAACATACATTAGCGAATACATCTCTTTGACATGCTCATATATAAGCATAATATGTAAGTGACCTAGAAAATACAGACATTGTATAATCAATGACAAAAATATTGAGACAGATAAGCCCTGAGATCTTTGATCAAATATATTCTTTGGCAAATAAACAAAACACGTTATCCTGACGAAAAAATATTCTTTGGAGTATTGGAACTGCGCCTTCCCCAAGCGCCGCCCTCAGAGGCTCCGCGCCAGGCTTGCTGTCAGCACGAGGTGGGGAGAAGATACTGATCTGGATAATGTAACCCCCTTAGCTCCAGTTCCCTGGGCAGGGGAAGACTCTAATTCCTGTCTGATGCTGCCCATTGTCAGCTTTCTGAGTGCAGACTGTATATCCTTCTGTGCTTTGTCGTGTTATGGAGAGCTGACCCGACTGCTGTCGTTGTGACAAGAAAGAAATACACTCTCAGGCTGATAAAAAGATGAGTTTTATACCAGTGCCAACAAAGTGTTTGAAGATTTTAAGGACTTTTTTCTTTACCTAAAAAGGTTCTCTCCAGTGTTGTTGTTGCAAAATTTGGCCGTACTATTCTTTCTGCCAAATGAGTGAGATATGCAGGTTGGCTGCAGTGAATACTCATATGCCACTGGTATTTAACTGAAAGTGTCCCAAGTTTTCTCCTATGACTCCCTGCTTGGTTTGCTATGTTTGTGTCTGTGGGCTTCTGAAGAAAGAGAGACCAGAATACTTCTTTAGAGGGGATAAATCTCCTCCAAGGTCTATAGTTGAAGAGACTCCTGAGAGCCTGAAATATGATAACTGAAGATAATAACAGTCCTTTGGTTAAAACAATCTTCTGGAACTGAGAAAATTTGCAGTCATAATACTGTTTCATAAAGTCTTTGGAAACCAATGCATCATGACATAGCTGTGTGGGTCTCTGTGACCTGTGATCACTCTGTTAAATTTATCTGTACAATATGTTCATACAGAACCCTAAACAGTAAAGAAGTGCAATGGTGACAGATAAAACATGAACTTGTAACAGAACAGTAAAGTTTGCTACAGTTAAAAATAAAAGAATTAACGAAGTTTACAGTATTTAAGAAATACTTGTGATTTTTAATACCAACACTAGACTGAAACTGTTAAGTCCTCTTTTTAACTTATGCATTTTTGAAGTAAAAATGACATAACAATTCCAAACACGTAGACAAAGTCTTTTCTTATATGGATGTTCTCAATTTGGGTTAGGCAATTGACATTTTAAATATGGGTTGGAAGAGGATATACATCAGAGTATGCAGATAGAAACGTTAAAATACATATTTTATTTTGACAAGTAAAAGCTCTGTCAGAAGGTCTTTGATTCACAAAGCTGGAATACATTCATAGTTTTGAAATATGATCCTCTATCATATTCACTTCTTAGACAGGTTAATGTCTTAAATACAAACAAATGCACATCAGACAGAATCCTAGCCTGATTTGCTTGAGGGGCTGTAAGAATAATCAGAAAAAACTATTATTAAGTAGATTTAGCATGAAAGGGAGTGATTTTTTTCCCATTTGTCTGAAAATATAATTCTGCCATTGTAGTGTGTAATACATGAGGTATCTAATAATAAACATATTCAATTTAACAAGTTTTTCATTCAAAGGTGCTGTCTAAATATTTCCTATTGTCCAAGTATAACTGAACAGCAATACTCCAAACAATGTATTTCAGTAAAATCCAAACAAATTTGTATGACAAAAAATAATTATAGTTTATACTAAAATATTTCCATCAGTGAAACCAGATTGTAGCTGATGCTCAATAAGAGGCTTTATAAAGAAAAACACTAAATCACTGCATCTTCTGGAAATGCCACCTTTTCAGCAATAACAGTATTTTGAACCCTTTATAAATACTGTAATTGCAGATTAAATTTTTTTTATTCCTTATTTTCAGTCATCTTCCATGTCGTCCAGATAGATCCAATATATAATTATGTACGTATAAAATACATAGAAACCATCAGAAGTCTGAGGTTTTTTGTCCTCATCAAAGGACAAGCAAACACCTTTCCTTGCAAACAACTGAGTATCTCCCACCCCCAAACATGGTCTTGAGTTCCTGATTATGCCCCAGGACACTCCTTTACACTGAGTACCAATGGTGGGAGCTTTGTACCACCAGCACTAGCTAGCAGGTCTTCAGGGCCTTTGGATTTAATTTGTTGTATTCACTCTTGGTGCCTTTAGATTTAATTTGCTGCATTCACTAAAGGGCAACAAAGTCATGTAAGAGACTGTTAAAAGTTTCTTGTAGAATTCTGCTGATATGTTTATGACAGGGTCCCAACCCTAGAAATTTGATTAACAACAGACTGAAACCAGAGGTGAAGCTGCAAAGTTTCTCTGATGTCTGAACAAGATGCAAAAGTACAGTATTATGTGATGACAGGATGCAACAAGAAAAATGGATACAACAGAGCAGAAATCTGTCCAAGGACTTTGCATTCCCAGAGCATAGACAAAGTTACCAGATAACATATTATCTGTGTTACTGTCAACATCATCCTGCTAAATACCAACATTCTCACTTCCCCACAATAAAGAATCTGTGAAGCCAGCAAATATACATAAATAGTAGGCAGAGAATCTACACATGTAAAATTTCCATACAATTTTCTGTATGAAGATTTAAAAAAATGAAATTATCTGTCAAAAATCTGTATAATTTCCAACCTTTAAAATGAACTGCCTTAAGGCAAGATGTGTTTTATTACAGTATAAGCAAACACGCACCCAAATTGCCAACAGACAAACTGGTGAAAACTATCCCTCCTCCTGTTCTGTGTCCTTGTGTAGTTAGCCTTGGACTGAAATAAAGTATCAAGACTCCCCAAAAGCAGAGCAATGAAAAGGCTTTCTCACCTCTCATTTAGAAGAAAAAGGTGAGCTTTGCCACACTGATCCCACTTTAAGTCAAAATTAAATCCCACTTTTTTTTTTTTTTATATTTTTTAAGAGCAAATATCTTTTAAGGCACAAACAAAATAAAAAGGTTATGCATAGCCCCAATAACAATATCTCTTTTATTCTCTGTACAGTCAGAGTTATCAGCCTGGTTTTTACTGCAATTTTGTATAAGGACTGGAGCTTCCTTTAAGCTCATATAAAGAATCCATTGAGCTGATAAAATTATTGGCAGGTGTAGGAATGAAATCAGACAAAACATGAGCTGGTGTGCAGAGAGGTTCATGTGGTTTTATCTCCGGTGTAGGAGAGACTGAAGGCATGTGGGCTTAGGCTTGCTCAAGCCCTTGTCCCTGTGCCAGAGTGGCTGGGCCAGTTGTCAGAGGTGGTGTTTTAGGAAGGGCTGATATCCCCAGAGTTGTTGCTTGACTGGAAACATCAGATATCACCTTGATACAACTGCCATATAGAAGTTAAAAATAGGCAGGCAGAGCAGCAGGAGAATATGAACCGCAGTGTGAACACACAGAGAGGCCTCCCTTCTGGTGGATGGGATGGTGACAGTAGGTTATTTCTGCAGCCATTGGAGAAGGGAAAATTCCTGTGTGCTTTCTGGAAGATTATTGAATGTGGAGCCCTATTATCACCCTTAAGCTAAATCCTGTGCATGGGCACACACAGTGGTGCCTCAGTGTGATTTCTTGGGCAATTTCTGTACCAAATAGAGTGTAAATTGAAAATTTTCCAGAGGTATCTATGACCAATGAGCAATTTGGTTTGCTGTGCAGTTGCTCGGGAGATACGCTGTGCCAGGACAGTGAAGCTCCTCCCTGCACTGCAGCACACGTGGCTCCTGGTGTGATCCAAACACACAGAGGGGAAGGGCTGGTGATACATTTCTCAGTGGATGGTCAGTTAAGCTCTCAAAACACCTGTCTTTTTGATGTAGTATTTTTTCTTGTTGTCTATCATTCCACACAGTCATGACCTCTGTCTCTTAGGGTATGTTTCCCCACTTTCTTGGCCCATAAAAACTAGTTTAGGTTATTAACCTGTTCCTCATCCAACAGTGATCCTGGTAGAACTGAAACAGCTCCCTGCCTTCCTCCTGGTGGCTGAGCCTATGAAGTGGCCACTGAAAATTCTGAAGAACAGGACAGCCCTCTGCAACAGCTCCTGGGCTATATGTAAGCATAATAAATTTTTTTTTAGATTTGGTTTTATCTCAGAGAGGCCTCAAATATCACCAGAAACAAACTCATTCAGATAGGTCATCAATTCTTTAGGAGCCAACCAAATCTTTCTGCAATAGATACAAACTTTATCAGTCTTATCTTACTCTTAGAGGCTTCCTTCAAGTATCTGTTCTTAGATCACTGTTATAAATGGAGGGGGGAGAAAAAAAGCAGCCTATATAAATTGTCTACTAGAAACACTGCAATTAAACATATGACCAGGAATAACCCTCCATTTGAATAATAATTGTGAAGTTTGCCTTATTGAAATCAAATGTCTTAGCCACAACCACAAAGAAAGAGTCTGGATTTTCATAATAAAATTTCCATTCCATTACAAAAATCTTTTCCATATTAAAAACAATTGACTTGCTGCAACAAAATTTCAGTAAGTTTCTTATTAAAAGAAAATGCAAGAATCAATTAAATGCTAGGAAAAATCAGAGAAACTAATAGGAAAACAAGATGAAATATTAGGAGATACACACTCCAAAGCTTAGATTTTTCTTGTAGATAATTAGTATGCTCACATTATTTAACTGAATCATCATGCATCCTGCCACATGTCATTCTTTAACTAGTCAACACATATAAACTA
The DNA here is from genome assembly GCA_035584735.1 of Pseudotriccus pelzelni. NCBI lineage: Eukaryota > Metazoa > Chordata > Aves > Passeriformes > Tyrannidae > Pseudotriccus > Pseudotriccus pelzelni. The sequence goes on from JAWMRA010000005.1 coordinate 22,124,790, forward strand.
TGCTTGCACGATGGAAAAACACTTTGGAATCATGAATTTTGTAGTGAGATGAAAATGACAGATGCCTTTTTAAGTAGGGAATAGAATAAGGGACTGAGGAATTTGCAGTGGTCACTTTAATTGAAAGCATGGCCATAGCACGTGTTTACATTGCACAAGAGTATTATTAAACATGTTTAGAAAAATGTTTGTGTTCTCACTTTTTATACTTTGATAGACTTCATATAAACACTTATTTGAATAAAAGACATTGTAAAACCTGGCAAACAGTATCTCAAACAGCCTAGTAGGTGGCTGAGTAATTCCATCATCTCTCAAATTTAACTTCCCCATTAGTGGTCATGCAATCCTATCAACTAGGGGAGCAGTGTAGGTCAAACATTTCAGTTCAGCTTATTTTAAACAGAGCGTTAATCAGGGTAAAAAAAGGAAAAAAAAAATCAAGTCCCAGGATTGCATTCCAGTAATTATCATGTCTGAAGAACCGCTTTTTTTTTTTTTAATTTCATAACACTTTCCAGTAATTACAGGACATTTTCATCATTTTTATATCAGAAATATGGACCTGGTCTATGCGCACAGCTACCTCAAGAGAAACATGCTGCCAGCATATATCCACCATCACAGAATCACAGAATGAATAAGGTTGGAAGGGACCACAGTGGTTCATCTGGTCCAACTTCTATGATCAAGCACAGTCATGCCAGAGCACACGACACAGGATGGCATCCAGACCATTCTTGAATATCTCCAGCGAGGGAGACTCTACAACCTCTCTGGATAATCTGTTCCAGTGTGCAGTCACTGCACAGTAAAGAAGTTCTTCCTCATGTTCTGGTCATCAGTTTCTGCCCATCACCTCTTGTCCTATCGCTTGGCACCACTGAGAAGAGCCTGGCTCCAACCTCTTGGTCCCTTCAGATACTTACAGACATTGATGAGGTCAGTTCTCAGTCATCTCTTCTCAAGACTGAACAGACCCAGCTTCCTCAGCCTTTCCTCATAAGACATGCTCCAGACACTGAACTCTCTTTGCCACCCTCTGCTGGAGCTGCTCCAGGAGCTCCCTGTCTCTGTTGCACTGAGGGGCCCTGAACTGGACACAGCAATCCAGGTGTGCTTCACTAGGGCCGAATAGAAGGGCACGATCATCTCCCTCAGGCCCTTGGCAATGCTCTTCCTAAAGCAGCCCAGGACACCATTGGCCCTCTTGGCCCCCAGGGCACAATGCTGGCTCATGGACAGCTTGTTGTCCACCAGAGCCCCCAGGTCCTTCTCCACAGAGCTGCTCTCCAGCAGGCTGATGCAGCACTAAGACCTGAATGCTTGCAGGCTCAGGGAAAGGACTTTTAGGCGTCTTCTCTACTCCTCTTCATGTGCCTTGAGCATGCAACTACAATTCAAAATAGTGGGGCACATGCATACACTTCCAGGTGGGACAACGTGTATTTGCCTTTGATATTCCAGATGATACACTCTGTTCATTAAATGTTAATGATAAACTATCTTTCAGAAAGGTCTTTTATGTTCACCATGTGAAGATAGCTTAAAATGAATAAATGCAAATCAATGATCACATTTTAATTTGAGAACAGAAGGACCTGGTATTTGATACTAAGTTTACTATTTAAAACCAGTGGATCAGTGGTCTGTTTTCTTTTTCTCTTTAGTTAATTTTTTGATGGCCTAGACATGCTAAGAATTTCCCTGTCCAGTTTCACCAAAGATCACCTTCTGTAACTGTGAATGAACCTTTCCCATAAGATTTTCCCTCTGAAACTATGTTTAAAACGACCTTTCTTTCCACTGATAACTGACCAGCTGGAAAATTCTGTATTGACCTGTATTAGTTCAGTAAAGTAGATATGAAAGTCAGAGAGAGGGCACTACAAAGAATAAGAACAGAATTCAGCAAAAGGAAGCATGCTTTGGGTTTACATAGAAGCAACAAACCAGAAGATGGAATCCTGTTGTCCTGCAGTTTTATGATGCTTGGAGAGCATCACTTTTGCCATGTAAGAGAAGGGAGGCCCTAGATTTGCTTGCAACAAATACTATTGTAAAGGGAGTTAGGAACAGTTAAACACACTCGGCAAATTTTAAAGGATATGAGTATGTCCTGAGGGTTTCCAATTTTGCCTAGTAATTTTATACTAAACTGTAGAGAGCCTTTTATCTGTGCTTTGTGTTCAGTGAAGTCACATCAAAGGAAAGAGCAGATCGTTTACATCCATTTGGAAGACACTCGCCATAAGCCCGGGCAAAAGGTTCTACAGCACTGCTTAAATACACACCCTCTCCTCAACCCGCTGTCATGAAGAGGAAACTCGTATTTGCATAAAATCAAGCTTCTAAAAATTCACAGGCCACCCACGTTCCCCTTTTTCATCTCTGTTCGGAGTCTGTGGCCTCCAGAGGCTGTCACACCTAACTCCATGGTCTGTGCTCCCGAGCACCTGCCTGGGAACTGCAGCTCTGGGCTATGGCATGGCCTGTATGTGAATGAAATTAAATGCGATGAAACGCAACTGTGAGACTGACGCCTTGGGTGAGCTGACTAATCACCTCTGTACTGCCTCCGGGCTCACACTGTGGTCCCTGAGCTCACAAGGTCCTTCTTGACTGGGCATGCAACTCCATAGGAGAGAAAAAGGAAAGCTGTGGCAGAAATGTCACTTAAGAAGAAGTTTAAACTGAGCTAGTTCATAGAAAAGCTTTTGGAGAACCAAAATCAGAACTTCAGTTAAAGAAAAGAAATTTCTAATTCTCTCCATTGTGAAGGTTGCATTTGAAGTTTTAAAAGCAGAGTTCTAAAGAAAAGATAGTAGAAGTGATACCTCTATATACGTATTAATTTTGTTCATTCCCCAGAGGGAAGAATTAGCTCCAAACCCACTTGATCAACTGAAATATGATGCTAAAAAAAAAAAGAAACTTAAAGATGATGCTGCTCAAAAGATCCGCATGCATTTTTATTGTTATCATTTGCTGAAGTACTAAAAATGTTTGGAGATATTCCAACATAATTTTTACTTTTCAAGCCAATTCTAGAATAAAAATAGAAGAAATATAATGTTCAGCACCTGAGGACTGATCTCAAATAGACCATTCTGGGGACAACAACTACAGAAACAGAGCAAAGATGATGTTTCAAACTGTTACATGTTCACTAATGCAAAGGTAACTACAGCACACTCTCTTCAGAGTCACACAGGCATTGGAGGTCACAAATGGTCTTTTTAAGGAGTATGTGTGAAAGGAAGCCTTGTCCACCTTTCAGTAGCAGCACACTGTCATCACAACCAACTACAAAGTTGAGACATAATTCTGGGGAATGGGAACATAGATGTATCCTCTGACTCCAAAACAAATCTCCTTAAAAAAACCCAAAACATAAAGTAAACTACTGCAAGCATATCATTCTCTACCTGGAATCCACTCTGTACCTACTGTCATAAGTTTAGGAGTCCATCTACCTATTCAGGTTTCTTGGTGGTTTCCATCTGCACCTTATTAATAAAGCTTGGTCTTTTTCAGCCTATGTCTGACAGATCACATGTAATTAAAGTTTAACATTCTATATCATAACTTTACAAGTTATACTTCTTTACAGACCATAATATGATTGCTATAGGTAATAGTCTTTATGAACTATAGCAAGACCTTACAGGGACAGAGAAAACATCATACGTCTGTAAGTAAAATCACTCAGTATTTACATAGTAAAAATAAGGTAGGGTCAATTTCTGATGTAGGAATGCATATCGTTATGAAAATAGGAATCTAAAGAATCAAAAGCTGTAATTTCTATTTAGATATAAAATATGCAACTGTGTAACCTAAAAAAGGTAAATAAGTATTAAGCTAAAGCTGATTAAAATGGAATAAACCAAAATAAATCTCAGTAACTATTACTATAATCAACTGCCATTTCCCTGCAATTTCCTCTTTGAGTGCAAAAATATAAATTAGAGAGCTTTTGAGAATCAAGAATAAACTATGACCAGAAGAGTTTGTTAAATATTTCAAGACATTTCAGAAGATGATATGACATTTCTCCTGAATGCCTAATAAACCCGACTATTACTATGTATATCCATAAAGTAAAGCATATAATCTTTAAAATCCAACAACAATAATTAAAAAATGAGCTCTTGTAAAATAGCAACAACTTAAACTGTGAACTTATTTGGCACTGAGCACTTGAGAGAAAAAATAAAGCTCCAGCCATGCTAACGGTGCTAGATTTTCACAATTTAGGAATGCAGTCATCAGTTCTGCTGAAAAACAGCCACCGAATCAGGCTGTGCAGAACGGCGCCTTGGTTGCACTTGGCATGCACCGACAAAAGATTAATTCTTTGCACTGTAAAAAGGACTGACTGCTTCAGAACAAACTACCACCATTCAAACTCGTCAGAACAAGCTGGGAGAAAAACCAGATAAGAGCACTTGAGTGATCTGTACACAGACACAATTGAACTGGAAGTGAAGTTACATACACCAAAGAACTATTGTGTGGGGCAGCTTTAATTGCCTGAAACGATTCCTCAGTCTTGTTTGTGGCAGTGATATTCCATTTACCAAAGTTCTCACTTCATGTGTGTTTTCAGGCACACAGCTTGCTTGCTAGTGGGCTTCAAGAATCAGTATGTTGGTATCATGTGATGACAGGTATGTCACATATGGCATGGAAGTATTCATTTCTGAAATAGGCAAGCTCGTTAAAATTTAGTTGAATTTTAAATGCAGTAATTTATGTTTTAAATAACCGTGCCACACCGTAATCCTTGTACATGTTATTCAGGAATGGCTACAGATGGAGCTTTCCCAAGCAAAAAAAAAAAATAGATGATTATGAATTGCACCTGTTTCTACCAGCCGAACAGTCTTGCACTGTAATTCTTATGTTGCACTAATAATTATCAGATTAGTATTTGACTGTTCTTACCCAACATTTGGTATAAACTGGGGCACAGACATCCCCTGAGATCTGAGCCAGCAGCAACCTAAGCACTTGTGTTACCACATGCATACTTTTAGTCCCACCGGGTTGTCAAAAAAACTTCAAGCATAAAGGAGAAAAGTATGTTCGTATAATGAGGAAACACCTTTGTGCCTCTGATGCTCTGGCTGAAGAGGCTTTTAGGGGAAGTGTTTTCCCAAAGAGTGAGCAAAGAGTGGAGACTTTTATTCAAGTGACACGGAAAGAAGGAGAATGGGGGAACAGCATTCATACTGGTGCTCTGAATCCAAATTAGAAATTAAGATGTAGAAATAAAGCATAATGGCATTCACACAACCAGCCAAAAGCACCGTGCCAGTGAAGTGCAAGAGAGAATGAAAATGTACAAGATCAGATGAACAGAAGTGGTCTTTTAGGGGACAACTTTCCAACAGGAGAGCTACAAAACGTACAGTCATAAATACTCATACTAAATAAATACACCTCTGGTATTTTCTATAGTTTTTCTATAGCTTATTTTTGTCTAATTCCATACAATATTTTTCTGGTGTCAAATCATTACCAATTCTTACTTCTCAGCAGGTAATAGGTAATTAGTTATATATTACACATATATGTATCTATATCTAATGCTAGCTCTTACTTATCTGAATAATACATATATATTATTTTTCTACTATCTGGGTATTAACATACATAATTGGATCAAATAATAGGTGAGATGTGCTCTACAAAGGTACAATTGCAATAATACAAGTTAAGGAGGCAGGGGTAGATATCCTAATTTTCAAGGTGAATCTGTGTCCAATTGTAATACTAATGTGATTCATTTTTTTGTTTTCCTACTCTCATGTTTCATGCCAATTTCCTCTTGTGATTCTAGTTTGTTTTTATTTTGGGATCCTAGTAACTGACAGCTTATTCATGGATTAGGTCCTGCATACTGTTTGCGACAGCTGTAAACTTGAATCATTCCCTGTGTGAGCAAAACACAAATTTCATAGACGTGCATCAAACTGTGTTCAACCAAAATGTGAGATGACTGTTAAAACTATAGCCCCCAAGCCTTCAGCAAATGTAAAGCCTGTCATGTGAAATTCAATGTGGATCTTAATGTGTGGTGTTCTATTGAGCTACTGTACTTGATTCGAAACTAAATTTAGGTGTCAGAGAATAAAATTATAATCACAAAGCCTCAAGGGGAAAAGAGAGAACACAAGAACAGAGAGCAATTTTGTTCTTAATGTAGTAGTAGTGAAGAATTTTTCCATATAAAGACATCTTTTTTTGGTTTTGTTGTTGTAAAAGTCTATGACCAAATTTATTTCTGATATTATTTGATTGATCTCATTCTTGCTGCTCCTATAGTCTTAACTGACATTGCTAGCATCTGTTGGCTTTAAAAAAAAGTGGCATCTTGGTTCAAGCATGACGTGAATTGGCTTGGACAGGGAAGGGAAAAAAAACAACAACCTACATGTTTTCAGTCATGTTGGACAAAAAAACCTCAGTGATCAAAAAGTCTACTGTAAGGCAGATTGGAAAAGTGCTCACGCACAGGAAACCCAAGTCAACTTTCTGAAGAAAGCTTGAGCATTTCCAGAATATCACTGGAACCTGAGATACAGTATACAAACTTGAGATATGATATAAACTTCCATAGTTTTATGGCTATATTAAAGCTCACAAAAGCTTTGTAGAAGTTTACTGAGGCTGAAAAAGTATCAGCAGCACTGGTAGTTGCTGGAGAGAACTGTGTGCTACTTAGTTTGCCAGTATTTTCAGCTTTCACAACTCTGATTTATTTACTCAGAGCCACTATGATTTCAGATCTGGATGCACTGCAGCCCCCTCAAAGTTTGGAGGGAAAAAGGCAGTTGAAAACATTACAAAAATTTTCAAGTATATTTCAGGTTTGTTTGGTATTTGCATGCTTTTAAATTATTTACAATGAGAACTTGTACTATAAGTAACATTACACCCATAGTTGCCAAATATATTAATAACTCTGCAGAATTATTTTCAGTCCAGCAGGTTGAAGAGATGTGGGGATACCCGACAGCATGGCAAAGAGACCAGGGACTAAGAAGCAGGGAAAGCGAAAGGAAAAAAAAGATAAGGGCAGAAGGGGTTTAGTGATGTGGGATGTAAATCCATTTGATTTACAGGGTCCATAAAACTCTGAACTCTGATGTTCATAGAAGAACTTACTTGAGTCAGCTACATACTGGATGGTTTAACTTCCAAGAAGGCATCATGTATAAACCCTGTGAAATGCACTGAGCAACACTCAACTGATGCTGGTTATAACTGTGCTCCTAAGTTATTTTTGTCAAAGCTCAAGAATCACTATCTTTAGAACCAGAAAGGAGTCACAGACTATTATACATCACCCAACTCCAGTTGTACAAGTCCAACCCCTTTCAAATCTTATCGTTTGGCCTTTATTTCTAGAGCGGATGAGCTGAAATCCAAGACGGAGAGAGCTTATCACACTGGGAAAGTCTGGATTCAGAGCTGACCTTCTGGGATCTTGGGCTTATATAGTTTTTGAGCTGGTGTGGAGAGGACATAACATTATTTAAGACAAGGATCACAGTACTACTGTGTTCTTTTCCAGCACCACTGAAAGGTTAATTCTTTAAGATAGTGATAAAAAAATTCCTATCTGAATGTAAAACCACTGAATATCAATTCATATGAGAGCTGCAGGGATTAGGGCCTGGAAACTGCCACACTGAAACACAGACCTGAATGGACGTGAGCAACTCCATCACCCTCTGTCAGACAGTGCACTAGGAATGTTTGCCCTTCACCCTTCTGCAGGGTGCTGTATCCCCTTCAGGCCTAAGGAACATTACTACTAAGTAAGTCTCATTCAAAGTTTTCAGGCTGCCAAGTGACATTCACTCTGAGCACACACACACACATGCACAGAAACTCCTGGCTCAGTCTCTGCTTAAAAATACACCAGTGTGGGGTTTATATAAGGTTGGGATTAAGAGAGTTGGATAAAACAGCAACACATCCATCAGAAACTGAAATTAAGCCTCTTTGAACATCTTAAGCAGAAAGGAACTGGGTCACTCAATTATCTATGATTAAAATTAGGCATTTAACTTATTTCAGCTTATATCAAATTCTTTAAATCATTCATGGGAATTGACCGATCATTCAAGTTAAATATCTGAAGTAATGAGAACCAGGCATCTCGAGACGGACATGTATTAAGCACATATTGGTTAATAAACGGGTTTTAACAATCAAAGGTGCATCAAACTTTTTTAAGGTTATGTTCAAATTACCAGTGTGTTGGTGAGAAAGGACTAAGACATGACATGCTTTTGTTTTGCTCAGGCCTGTGCAGGTAACAGTGCAAGGAGAACATGCTCTGTGTGCAGCCCTGTGGCGTTCTCATTACCACATGTTAAGGTGTAACAGAAAACAAGGAATAAAAAGTCAGGTATAAAAAGGTGCTCAACTTCAGTGCTAATGCTACAAAGGTGTTGTTAATAAAGGCCTAAAATATGACCTTATCATGTGTTTCCTTAAAGTTCAAAGCAGCTCTGAAAGACCAAAGCCAGGCCAATATGCATTGCTTTCAACCAAGTATCAATTAAAACAAACCAATATTACTAACGTACGTATGATCAACAACCATCTCAAAAACTGATTTGATCAAGCATTATTTATTCCAAAACAGGCCTCTCTCAAGAATATTCAAAAAGGAAAATACTCAATACTGAAATATCTCAAATTTGTAGTTAATATTTATTTCTAGCTTTTTATTGCATGAGTTTTTTGGGAAGCGTCCAACAAGGAGATTGTCCTAATGATACAAGTATCCTTGAATTCTGTTTTTTATTTTATTCAACCAGAACAGAAGCCAGCTGCTGATGTTAGATGCAGACTGGCTTTGATCTTGAGCAAAACATAGAAAATCCCCTTTCTACATTTCTCTCTAGTCCTATACCTTATGGCCACAGTGACCAAAATCCAGAGAGCCTCATGTGTCTGACCTACCAGCTTGGTGGGGAGGGGTACAGAGCACATGAGAGGTGGATCTTTGCAGACTGAGAGCATTTCTCTAAAGCTATGCAGTTTGTTAGTACACCCTCTAAGGGCGGTGACAAAGTGGTTCAAAAGGACCTTTGCATTAAGCTTGTATTTCCTCTTGCTTCAGCACTCTCATTGCTGGACCTATCAGCTTTACTTTCCATCACCTGTTCTCCCCAACCAGTTTCCCCAAGGTGACATATTAGCTAACTTCCAGGGTGCTTTTCGGAGGAAATGTAGCTGTAGCTAGAAATAGGAACAGAAAACTTTGGCTGATATAAAACTCCCTGAAGCCTGTGTGATGCTTGGCTCAAGCACTCCCAGATTGCCAGATTGCAGCCAGGAAGGCATTTCCCCACAGGGCTGCCTGGCAGGAGTGCCTGGGCTCTGGGTCTCCCCTCCTCGCACAGACCCTGCCTTGCCTCTGAAGCTCACCTAGAAATCTCTTAGCAAGTCCCTGGTACTGCCATGTCCTGTGATCCCAATAAAGCTTCCAAGGTCTCCTTCCTTCTTCCTGTGGCACACTGTAATTGGGAACACAGATCTTTTATCATGGGTTTAAGCCTGTTACAGGGTATTAGAAGTGCTGTGCAGTCTCTGAGAGGAGGAGCAGAAGATGTCCCCCGGGCCCGCCTGGATTAACTGCTTGTTACACAATTGTCTGTCTGACAACTCAGTTGGCCCTTCTTGTGATCGAGTTCCCAACTTGTAAATTGTGAACCCACCCTAGTTACCAGGAAAAAAAAAATCTCAGTGTTTTGTTGATTCTTTTTCTTGGTTTTTTTGTTTTGTCTTCACGGTCACCTCTAAAGACCCACTTTCATTTTTTTTTCTCTACATAGCAGTTCTTTCCAGAGTTAAGGCACAAGCAAAATCAAGCTTAAAAACTCTCCAACCCTAAAAAACTCCCTCTATTTAAACAGATTGCTTAAAAACAATGGTTAAAATGCCTTACTATCCAATGTGAAACAACCTCTTTGAAAGGAAGAGCTGCATTTCCTAACATCACACATATAACACAGAAGCACAGAAATTGAATGTGGAATCCCATCACATAAATGATTCATTCGTTGCCAAGGCAGTTCCCTGCAATGTAAGTTTTGAATAGTTAAAAAGTTAAAAAGGCTTTAAAGTTTAAAAAGTTCAGAAGTTAGAAAGGTTTTAAATACTTGTAAATGGATGTCAGGAATCAAGCTTTCCCTAGCTTCTCAGCAAGATAAACCATATGGATATGAAAGGATGTTTATGTTTCTGTCTTGGACTGTTTTCTTTTACTGAAGAAATATAGTCTTAATTTACTTAATTTACTAAAAATACAGTCTTAATTCAGAATAACTAAGACTAATTTTTGTTGCTTTTCTCATAACAATTTAAATTAAATACTTGCATGGGATAGATTTATGCTGACTTCTCAATTGGAGAGGTAGATTGGACACAGAACCTGAACACAAGAGATGGAAAAAAATACAAACTGGAATGCAGACTTTCCTACTTGTGATAAGACAAAACACATCATCAGAGGACCTGACATGCAGTTTCCTGTTTGTTTCATTTCAGAGAACAAAGAGTTTGACAAACATATTTGTATATATAATACCACATTGTTAGTCATCCATCACTGAATGTTTTTTTTACTCACATGACAATAAGATGGCAAAAAAATTAAGCTTGTACATTTTAATAATCATTCAGAAGTAATTATAATGATCTGACACTTCCTTGCTACCTCTCCCTTTTTATAAGTATCCATTAATCCTGGTCCATCTTCAGAACATGCATTTCTGCATTGGAAAACCCATTTGCTGAATAAAGTGCAAACATTTGTCCAGTGAATAATAAAACTATATGTTCATACTTCATGCAACACAGCAGTCAAAGAAATTCAATTTGAGTAGCATCATTAAAAGAGATTAATTATGAAATTTTGTATATTAGCATGTTTCTGTAAAGTTTCTAACTGCAGATTTTGAAACTGTGCTGTAAAGAACCCATTCTGCTGGTTAAGACATAACAGTCTAAGAACAAATCACCAGTCAACTTTTATTTGGCAAATATAACTTAAGTGTGTGCTCTTACACCAACCAAATGAAACACCATACATTTACTGATAAACAATGTACACTTCATGTCCTATTCTTTCAGCAGAGGCCATGTGTGCTGCACAGCAGTGCAGGCTGCATAAAGATTTCCATTTTAGAGGCTGAAAAGTCTCACAAAATAATGTTCTTGAGGGAAATCTTGGCTAGACCTGTGTAGTTTGATCTATAAAAGCTAGAATCAAAACCCTGACTCGAGACCCTGTTCAACATGGAGAATAAAGAATGAGAGAAGGGCTGGAAGTGTTAAACATTTTTCCCATTAAGTATTTCATATTCTGGTGAAAGTGAGGCTGCACGGCTGCCCCTCTGCCTCACTGTGTTTGATCAACACTCAGCAAAGTACAGAGCTTACCCTCTCAGGCAGTAGAGCAGGTGACCCTCCAGTGTCTTCCTATAGCCTTTATTATTCTTCTTTAGTCAGGTGTTGAAAATTCTCCTTCATTCATTTTATGCAAGATGATATCAGGGGCTTAGTTTTTGGGGTGTTTTTGCACCTCTTTACCGTTCCATTTGGAGTAGCAGCACAGCGACTGTATGTCCAATATTAATTACACAGCAGAATTTAATGCCCTTCCCAGACTTGTTATGTGCCTGTTATAATAAAAGAGAATTTTACAATTTTAGACTTGTGAAGGCTGAAGAGAACTAGATTAGATCAAACAGAAGGTTGGTTTTAGATAACCTGTCTTTACTCCCTTGCATCAGCGAGCAGGCTCGAATGTGTCCAATAAATTCCCCTGAATTCTCACTAGGGTAAAGAGGAGTTTCCACGCAAATGTGATGGTACAAACACATAACAGAGGTTTGATGCATTTTAGAAAAGACAGCAACTCTTTTTTTCTGGATTTTCCTTTACAGGCTATTTATAATTCAAATGTACTTTCCATATTCACTTATTTAAAAGCACAGGTTCTAGCAAAAGGAAACAACAACACTGGGGAAGTTGTAGCACAACTGTGCTACAAAATCAGTTTTCAGCTGAGACTTCATTTACCATACTGAACTAGTTTCACACTGTAAGACAACCTTATGACCAAACAAGACAAAAGAAAATCCCTTGTGGGTAAGTAACACTGATCAAGGGAGCTTCTTTTGCCAGAAAAGACAGTTTCATCGTGGCAGTTCGGGGTTTTCTGACTAGAAAGAAAATCATGTTGGACAAACAATTCTGCTAGAATTGCATATACTGCATTGTTATGACAGGGGATTTAATTTATTTTGTACTATACTGTAATGTAGCTCTACATAACAAAAGAAAATATTATGGGATATACTTATATTTTAGCACTGAAGGGAAATGACATCTTTACATGAAATGCTTTTCAAGTTATATACATTTTTTATTCCACTTTGATAAACTAATGCTATAAATCAGCCTTTTATTTGAAGAAATCTTTCAATCCTTTGTCTTAAAACACTAAATTTATATAGATCCAGACCCAAAGACCCCCCAAAAAATCTAAGTGATCCCAAGCTTTGTGACAGAATCCTCCTTCACAGCATTCCCATGGCAGAAGACAGACACATGCTGAGGGTTTATCATTTCAGGCTGCTTCAACTGAATATATCCTAAAATCTGCAGCAAAGGTTAAGTTACTAAAGCTTTTTGAGGGGATGGAACACACATACACGCTCTTACCATGACCAGTAGGGGAAACTTTTACTTTCTAATCTTAACAAACACTAGCCTGCACAACAAAATAAGCCCATGAAAGAGACATATTTAATTGTAGGTCCCATATTGTTTCTATAGAGATGTCACAACAATGTTCTCTGTATTTCTCTCATCACAGCATAGTACCATGCTGATCCTAGCTCTTGGAAAAAGGGAAATGCAGAACACATATGTGAAATAAAAGAAAACACATATGTTTCAGATTAAGCCAGTCTCGAGACGTTAAATCCCAGACCTGCTTCAGAGAAGAGCAAAATGAGTATTAGCACCATACGATAACTATTCACTTTAGGACTAGACTGTAAATTGTAACATGGTGTTTTTCCTAATAATGGGTCCTAATTTGGTTCCATCTTACTTCTGAGAGACACTGTCTCGTCAACATTTATTCAGAGCTACATTCACCGCACCAGTAAGAAGTGCAGCTATTTTTCTGGCAGCCTGCTGCTCCCTCATTTTATCCAACACCAAGTGAGATCATAGTTCTCATTTGCTGAGAGTCATGCAGTGAGCTACTTAGTCTCTTGACCTCAAAAATGTATTGGGCTACAGAAGAAGTGGTTTCTATAGACACCTTTGGTTTGGGCATTCAACTGGGATGTGGAAGGTTTATGTATTTGACTTTTCCCTAGAAAAAAGTTCATTTTGAATTTCTTTTGGCTTATCTATCTGCCCCTTCTATTTTAGTATGGCTGAAGAATGAATCATCTGAGATTTTTATACCTTTTCTTACCTGAAGTCTGTCTACGCTCAGATTATAAAAAGGATTACCCTTATTATTGAAATTCTTGTGATAGCTTTTCATATTTTTGGTTCAGATTTTAAACTGGATAGATCACTATATTAGTCCTTATAAGCTCTTTGGACCACCTCCTACTCAGCCCAGTTTTGAGTAAAGCATAAAACCTAATCTACCTAAAATAGTTATGAAACCATACGTACATACGTATCTCTTGAGAATGTATGTTGAAGAAACTAATAGACATTCCTTATTAGAATGAAGTAATTTCAAAGAAATATCATGAAGCAGTTCTCTACTATAGTCAGGAGAGAAAAGGAAATAATAGGACTACATAAGGTCTGTTTTCCTCTAACTAGGTCCAGTTGAGTACGGCTGGCAAGAAACGAGGAATTGCCAGATTTGCAGCATTTTTTTGATGTTCCATAATTTGGTTTGGTTACACATCAAAATCAAACAGACCTTTCACAATTAATTAAAATAAGGGAAGATTAAGAGCAGTGGTCCACTTATTTTCTGAATCAAAGGTCTGACCTCAACTTGTGTTACCACATGTAGGGTAATTAACCCAAATACCGGAGTCTTCCGGTATCCTCTTTTCCCCCTCTCCTTAATTTCAGGCTAACTCACCAAAGTCAAGAGCATCCCCACAAGGAGTTCTGTTTTCAGGTAACCAAGACCAGTGGGCAGGGTAATGTTAATTAAAACACATCTGGCACAGAATGGCTGAATTTGGAAACGGGCTCTGAAAATCATCTGGTCCAATTCTCTGGTCAAAACACCAGTTTGCTGTATGATTGGTTTAAATATAGATGCTAGTAATGTTTTTGCAGACCTTTTTAATCCTTAGCTGTGTTCAATAATTATGTACACCTCCTCACAAGTGTAATGATCAGAAACCACAGAATCACAGAACGGGAAATGTTGGAAATGACTATTGGAGGTCATCTAGTCCAACTTCCCTGCACAAGCAGGAGCACTCCAGTGAATAAGAGCAAACAATTTCAAGCCAGCACCTGTGTAATTCTGATTTTTTATCAAATACCTATTTCACTTAATTCCCTAAAATATGTCAGCTAAAAGGAAGTAGTCCACAGGCCTTAAACACACAGAAACACACACACTACTTAATGCTTTACTGAAATCACGCATAGGTTATGTGATTTCCACAAAAATCAAATTCTTTTTGTACCAATGAAAAAATCAATAGAAGATGAGAAGAGATTATTTTTCTAGCAACACTATATCACAAGTTCCCTCACCAAGTTTAGTAGAATTATTGGTTTAAGCCAGCACTTTTCAGTCACTCAGCAACTCACCAACTGCTCCATTGGAGGGTACTGTGAGGAACAGTGTGTTCAGAGCAAACGCTGGTGAAATTTCCCTCAGCCCTATGTTGGTCTTATCTTCTAGCACACAGAGGCCCAATTTCTGGTCAGTGCTCTATAACACTATCACGTCACAATATTTATATAGCATTAAAATACATTAAAATCTTAAAAATGTCACCATTTGTACTGGAAGCATTCACAATTTTAGCTATGTGTTTTCAAATAGATACGAGTGTGAACAGGGAGCAGCCACAAAACAAATTTGCCTGCACAGAGTTTATGAAGAGATTGCAAACCATACAAGAAAACTATCCTAGCCATTCAGTGAAATTAAGGAATAATAAATTCATGTTCAGAAATAAATTTCCTTTCTAAAGCAGGCTCTTTGAGAATTTTGAGCAGGTTTTGCTTTGTTTTGGTTTTTGTTTTGTTTTTGGTTTTGTGTGTTTGTTTTTTGGTTTTCTTTGTTTGGTTGGTTTTGTGTTTGTTTTTTGGGGGGTGTTTCATTTGTTTTGTTTTGGTTTTTGTTTAAAGACTAATTATCCAGCTCTTTAGAGTATCTGAGTGACTTTAACAAATGTATATCAGCAATTCAAAAAGAGGAGTCTGTCTGATGGCCTAGCTACTCAGACTTTGAGATTTAAACGTGACCTGCTTAGAATTAACAAAAAATAAAATTAAAAAAGCTTCAACTACAAAAGTGTTGTTATTGTTGTTTTAAATGACAAATTAGTGGGATGGAATTCAAGACACTTAATTATCACATTAGTTAGCCAGATGGTTTATCTGAAATCCCAACAGACAAGTATGTGAATTCTGTTTTAAGTTGGGCTCAGCGAGTTAGCAAAGGCAAAGGACAGCAAAAGGATGTGACTTTTTCCTTTGCTTGCTTTAACAAATACAGTTTTGTCTGCCTACCCCCTGAGCAACGTTTCAGAGAGAACTGATAGAAATAATGGTAGCCCAAGGAATAGGAGTGTTCCATAACTCTTCAGATATATTTGGTCACTTAATCTTGTTACCCCCGACACTAAATTTCCATTAGCTTTTTCAAAGAAAGGGATTTAGAAACGAATTGCCATAAAAATGGAGACTTTTTCCTAAACCTGAAAAATTTTTTTAAGTATCTCACACCCTCTTTTTCTCTGCCCTAAATGTTTTGGCAACAAATATGACTTCTTGCTGGATGACTTCAAGGGTGGTGGGGAGCAGAGGAGTCATGCATCAACAGTCACAGAATAAGAAGGGGTGGTATGACTTGGCTTGACTGCGCTGTTTCAGCAGTCAGCTCTCTAGCAGCTTGTTCAAATGGTCTCAGCACATTCCCAAGAGTTTCCATTAGTGTCTGCTCCAGACGTGAGAAGAATCCATCAGTTTCATTTTCAAAATGTCATAGCTTGTAATAACTGCCTTTGCTCAAACTGCTTCTCTTAATAGAGAACGCTGAATTCTGTCTGGTAACTGCATCCTGAATAAGTTTGTCTTGGGGAACAAGTCATTATTCTTGGAAGTGTTTCAGAAGTTTTTTGCCTTTCACAGGCTGCCTGGACTATGGACAGATACCATCTGTTCTTATAAGAATACACATCTCTATCGTCTCATCGTACCCATGTACGGAGCACATAGACACAGAAGGGCATCATCTTTACTCCCATCCCCACTGTGGAAGTGACAAAGATCTTGGTGCTTGTTTTCTTTTAGTGTTTGGATTAGAAAAGGTAAAACATCAGTGACACAGGATCGCATGGCCTTTAAAAGACTTCTCAAGTGACCCTTTGCGAACAGCAGCAGCACCTGATGTACCCACCTAGGTGCAGACTTTGGCAGGACTCTTCTCTAAAGTTACGATACTGGTTCAATGTGTGAGAACAGAGTGTCTGGAAACAAAGCGAACAAAGATATTTTACAACCAACCATAAATACAGTAGCCTCTCCAAGGTGGTATTTCCAAGCAGAGAAATACCACAGTTTTCCTTTCCTTAATGGAGATGTGAGGAACAGAAACATTAAATGGCTTGCAAAAATGACATTGGTATCTGTGGCACAGAAGAGAGTCGTGCCTTGTTTCCCATGTTTCAGACCACATACCTCTTGGATATCTGCCCAAAGAAGTTAAATCCCTTGTTTTATGTATTGCTCTGATGTAGTAATTGCTGAAACTTGAAACAAAACATAACAACCAACCTCAAAAATTCAAATCCCAATGATTTTCAGCAAGACTAAAATTTTTTGGTGATGAAATACAAGTACTTTGAGGTGTTGCCCAGGAGGATCAGCACATGGAAATATTAACACAAGCAAAACATTAAATAGGATTTCCAGTAAAGACAGCAGAGTCGATTTGGTTCTTGGTATCAAATAGCAACATCTGTCCTATGGTAGGTATATACTAGCCCCATTACTTTTTCTTTCACATAAAAACCAGATTGTCAGTATGAGAGTGTTTCTGGGTCAGGACATTAAAGTCAAGCTAATGCATACCAAATGCATCATCATCTATGTATTTTTACAGTCCTGGGGTTGCCTACATCGTGGAAAAACTGCTTTTCCTAAGATTATTCTTACTGAAGCTAAATATCACACAGAACTGAGGACTATATTGTGTTCTCTCTTACCCTGGGGTCCTTCTCTTTAGCTGACACTGTACATGAACACACATTCAGTACACGAGACAGAATTTACTAAACGTTGCTTCAAAATATACAAACAGAAAAAACAGTGACCAGCCTTGCCTTGAGAAGGACAAAAATAGAGATGAAATACCTTACTTGTGATGATGTAACAGGTTAGTAAAAAGAGTAATAAATACTGTCCATAATAAAATGCACCATCAGTTAAACGAATCATGCACTACTCTTATAAACTATAATATTGCTTCCCTTGAATCTCACTTGAAAGAAAAATATTGGCTTAAAGCTCATGCTGGTCTGCTTTGTCTCCAAATACATACTTCAAAGAAAGGTTGCAAATATTTATTCCAAGGGTGCTAGTGGGCGATCTTTTAGAAGCAGAGTAGCTACCAACGACATGTCATGGGAAATAAGTGTTGGAGTTACTTGATGGCAGAGCACCGGACATTTATATGGGAAAAATAGTCTGTCTATTTTGAGACAGACTAGGGGAAGCGGGAGAAGAAAGAGGAACACTGAGTTGTCAGCTCACAGCTCCTGCAGCTAACTGAATGACTGCAAGTCACAGGGAAATTTGCCCAGGCCTTAATGCAAAACGTAATAGCTGAAAGAATATAGAAATTGTGTGTCTGGGGGAAGGACAGTTAGTTACACTCATAAATGGTTTTAAATGCAATTTTTGCAGAAGTTTAACTGGCTGTAATTTTTTCAGAATATTTCAGTGGCAAACAGGTTTACAATAAATTATGGAGCCATGTTCTATTTCAAAAATCAAAGATCCCCTACTTTAATATTTTGTGCTTTTCACTGCAAAGCTTGAAGACCATCCTGTATAAATTTAATTATGTTTTTGCAATTTATTGTTTCCCTACTATTAAACCTATCTTTTCTGTGAAACTGCTGAGCCTTCGAGAGAGAGCTGTTAAAAGACTGCAGCTAATCAGTCCTTTTTCTGGAAGGACCCTCTCAGCTAGCAGTGAGGTATGAGATCTGTGGCTTTCAAGTTCTACTGTCTGAATTGTTCTTCCGCAACAGCTGGAGAAAACGCTTTCAAGAGTTTTATGCTTCTTCCTGTGTGGTGATGCAGCTTTCCTCTAACGACTATTTCCCATCAATACCCACAGACACCTACCTTCTTAACCACTGGGTTAACGGTTTCTTACCACTTCCACCTTTCCAGAAAAAAAGAAAAAGAAAAACTAAAAAAAAAAGACTCATTCAGGGGAAGGTTTACAGGTTTACAAATATCTGCCCACCAGGCTGTTAAAGGAGATAATATCTCAAAGAACTTAAAATTAGGTGTGTGTACAATTCTCGTCTAGAGAAAAAAAACCAAAACCCTCCTGAGTGTGTGGTGGCAGCAGATGTGACCAAAAAGGCCAGTGTATACTCTTTCCCATGCTAAGATTAAACTGGTCTTTACTGAAAACTTCACAGCAAGGGAAAAAAAAAAGTGATCTCTTTCTATGCAATATAACTGTTACAGGATGAGTAGGTAGTACAGTTAGATACAGTCCATTGTTCTGAATCATCCCATGTTCTGTTGAATTACAAGAAAGTTAAAAAAGTAAGTATTTCTTATAAACTGCAAAACACACGAAAGCTCTGGTTTTTCCAAGAGTCACTATCTACTGACTTGTCCTGAAAATTCGATGTTTGTTTCATTTTCCAGAGGACTCTGGCAATCCACCCAATTGACAACTTAAACTGACACCGCATTAAAACAATATATTTTAACCGTAATAGGGTAATTATTCACCTACACAATTCTTCAAAATTGCAGTAAAATATTTAATGAACTGGTGTTCCCTTAGATAGTTACTAAGAGTATCTTAGCAGCCCAGAAAATCAGTGTGTGTTAATACTGACATTTGCTCTAAACTATTACAAATACTGTACATTGTCATCTAGTTTACATATTTGTTATAAAGAAGAGAACAAGGAAAGCTGCAGCAGAAGGACCTGTGCGTGACACAGTCTGGTAACTGGTCATATAGACCACTATTTCATAGAACATGCTCAAACTTAATTTGGCGTAAAAGACAATAATAGGATTCAAAAATTTCAATCTGTCACCTGTTTTTAGACCTGCCTCTAATGAAAATACAAACCAGTTTCTGTACAGAAGGCTAAAGATTGCCCCTCACCCCCAAAAAAGAGAAGTGCTTTTATTTAAATCAAATCATGCAGATCGAGAGTGATGGCTAAAGGTCACAGAAATGCCTTTACAACATCAGTAATCAATAGCTAATTCTGAAAAAGAATATAATATAGTATCATTGCTGATATTCTCTGACCTCAAAAAACACAAGTTGTTAACATTACTGGGAGGATGTTAAATAGAGCCTCTAAGGACCAAAGTTGAAAAGAAGTGTTTACTGAGTAATAGGCATACTGTCTGCAATCAAAGGGAAAAGAAACAGTAAAATATCTATTTCGAAACTTTTTTTTTTTCAGCTGAAAATAGAAGGCTGCTCACAACCACAGGATTCCACTCAGTCAAATTAATCACAGAGAGGAGTGGATTAAATTTAAACTGAAAATAAATTCTTTTCATCCAGAAAGGTTAGCTCAGAGGCATTCATGAACAAGACAGCAAAATAAATGATCAGGGTTTAGAGAGAATCAGCTGATCCAGGAATCTGCATCCAAACAGCCCAGAGCTCTGGCACTAAAAGCCATGCCCAGTCCAGCAGCTCATCTCCAGTTTGTGTGACAGCCAGGAGAGCTATCAAGGCTGGTCTCTGTGGCTCTGACAGACTTAGAGGGGAAAAAGGGCACTCTATCAGTTCATGTTTATTACCATCACTTGATTATGGAATGGTTGTGCCACTGCATAAACACAACAGTCAATATCTCCTCTCCCTCCAACAAAAAACATTACAAATGCATGAATAATAACACTGAAAACACTGTTGTTCTGTAGCTGATTTTACTAAATGTGCTAATTCGCCTGGTTTGTTGTTTTTTGTTTTTGTTTTTTTTTTTCCACATAAAGCGCAACAGAACTTTTAAAGCAATGTATCTTCAGAATGAGGTGCCTCAAATCCAATTCATCTGGCTGGAGCATGGATTCAAATATATCCATTTCGTTTTTGTAAGAGGTTCCACATTACAGGAATACAGGAAAAGTAAAGAATGGAATTTGTAAAGAAAGAAGACAATACCAAAAATGGGTGAACAGTTGAAATCTAAGTGGGAATTCACAATTAATTTCATTATTAGAAAGCTTTTTATGGTCTAAGAATGAGAACCACTTGGGCGTACTTGACTGCTACAGCAGTTCAGAAAGGTGCATTGGATGCTAATTTGGAAGGTTAGAAGGAGAGGGAAGACTGAAGAACTTGCTGAAGGGGAAAAAAACCCAGTACCCAGAACCTCTTAAAAAAATGGGCAACAAAGACAATAACATAAATAGGTGACTAGCTATTTTTATTTCCTTTACTTATTTAGGAGAGTATATCAAAGGAAAATTCTGAAATCCCAGGTTTCTATTTTTTCATTAGATTTTTTTATCCTGTAAAAATCAGAAGAGGATTATCGGCAATGTTTTTATAGCATTTAGTGAAAAAAGCTTTAATTCTACTTTCAATGCATAATTATAAGTTTTTTTAGTACGACGTTCAGCTATTTAATGTTTGTGTTTAAACATCAGACAAATTCATCCTATCGTTTATGTTTTCTTTTCACTTTTCTAATTCATAGAACATCTCATCCATTTTCTCATGCAAGAAATTCAAATGAGATAAATGTTTTAATGTAGAACCAATACAGAATTTTTCTATTGCAAAACTGTATCTGATTTTCTGCATTTACTACTCTCAAAAAAAACAGTTACTTACTTAATGTTTGTCAGTTTTATACTTTTATATCAACTAAAGCTATGGATATAATCTAAATTCAAATTAAAAGTTTTAATATAGACACTAAGAACTTATTTAAACATTTTGTTTTAATTAGAAATTTTATTTCATAATCTTTTTCAGTTATTGAGTACATTTGCCAGTTTTAAAAGACCGCAAAGACCATAAAGACTATTTTTCCTGCAAAAAATCTTTCAATTAGCACATTTTAATTAAAATGTGCATGCAAATAGCCTTGTAAAGAAAAAGCCATTTTATACATTTTATTTTTGTTTTTAAAACAATGAATGTGTAAACCACTAAAATCAGAAATAGCTCATCTTTTTGATATAAGAATGATGCAGTTGTAACAGAACAAGAATCAGATTTCAACATGCACATTTCAAAATCGTAAGTAAATATATGCCCTTATCAGACCATAAACATTTGACTGTTTATTTTTATACATCACTAAGAGCTTGTTTGGAAATATCTCATACACGGATATGCATCTATTTGCCAGCGTGAACGCTAAACACCAGCTTGTCAGCTATCACAAGTTCTTTCCCTCCCTCCACAAGAAAATGCGCACAGAAACAAACATCCCCTTTCCTCTCTCCAGCTTGCCAGTGACATGCCACAACACACCGTGTCAGGGCGGAGAATCTAGCTTTCATCCTGCACTTTCGGACTTTGTGTAAACTCATTTTGCAATATTAAGATAGAGTTCAGAGTTTGTAAACAATATTAATATAAAAGCATTAAGATTAGAATAGTGTAAACCAAAGTTTTCTCATTTCTGTGCCAGTAACTGCAATAAGACGGGGAGCTTTCACTGACAGTCCTTTCAGGCCTCATTCTCTGCTCCCACGCACTGTGTGTTATTCACAATTTATCCCTGCTTTCATGGGTAACAATAGCACGGGCTGATAATATGCCAAACCAATGAAGTCTTACTTCATTCACTTCATGGCAGCTTAAAGTTTTAACTGGGGGATTTTTTGGTTTTGGACTGAGAAAGGAGGGTGAAGGGAAGGCGGAATTTTACTATTCACATGCTTTATTTCGTATAGTTGAGGGAGCAGTAGCAGAGACTGGAACACACAGTTTTTGAACTTAAATAAAGTAACACACATAATCCAGGGAGACAACACAATAACTTGAACAGCATCCATTCACACAGGAAACTGAGTAAAAATAATCTATCCCTACTGCAGATACTCTATGCCACCATCTCTATCTGGCCTTTATACAGCTGGGTGATACACCAACTCCTGCAGCATGGCTCTAAAATCTCACGTCAGAGAGAAAACTTCACTGTTTGTTTTTCAGCTGTCTCATCAAGACAGCCTTCAGACAGCTCCATACCTTCAACACCATTAGAAGATAACACTGACAATATCACTGCAGCTCTAAGGTGATTTGTCTGAATGGTACCAGAACAAACATCCATAAACAAGGTGTGTGACTGCCCAAGGTACACAGGTGCTGCTACTTCTCACAAGCCTAGTCTCCAGTAGGACATAAATGTGACAAATTGCAAAATAACTTGCTGTTAAGCTTCCTTTGAATGCATAATTTACAGCTGAAGAATTCAACCTTTGGTCATTCACGTGGGCAGCTGCTGCTTTCAGCCCTCGCTGTATGAATCAAGTCAGGACTGAAGCGTCTCATGTTTCTGCCTGCCACCACAAGAAGGACTCAAATCCAGAGGCACAAAATTCCTAATAAGGAGGGTCACAAGACTTTATGCTATTCTACTGTATATTTAATGTTCAATTTTCTACCTCAATTTATTCCTCTTTCCTGAGAAAAGAGGTCACTGGTAACATTTCACTAATTCTCATTGTCGCCAGGTTGGCATATACAGCTGACAAAATACAGTTGTTTTTTTCTTTCCTTCCTTTTTTTGCTTTACTTTCCTCCTCTTTAAAACATAAACCAAAAATGCACAAGTAACCCCTTTCCTGCACAGAGCTGTAGAGCTGTAGGCCTTCCATCACTCTTTTTTCACCACACTTTTAAAGCCACTTCAACATTAAGGAGCTCCACAACTGCATGGCAACTGGCTGGCTGCCAACAAGCTGCAAAACAAACACCCCTTGTATTGACATTACAGGTTCCTTGATCATATTCAATAAAGCACCTTTGATGCTTGCACTATTGGCTAATATCATCTTACAGGGTCTTGAGGGAGAGCTTATCGAGTCTGTAAGACAGATCATAAAGCCAGAAAAGACCCTCTAGTGTTAGAATACAACAAAGTTTGTGTCCTGTGAGGTAAGAACACTATTTATAGATGGGGAAAATGTCAAAATACACATATCATCTATGATTCACCATTTTTTTGAGTAGCATTTGGTGAACCACAGATCCCACCTTGTCTGAGAAAACCCAAGGTGTTTTCTCTTGTTATTCAGCCTTAACAGAGAAGTCCCCATGGGACATTAAACAACCAACCATGCTTGGGTACCTTTCTGTCACCCCACATCCTCCTGACCTTCATTTGTTCTATCCAGGCAGCTGCCTTTTTCTTTCCTGTTCTGGCATGCTCTCAGAGCAGTCTGTCCACCTGCCCACAACATGGTACTTCAACACTTCGCAGGTACAAAGCAAAACTTCTAGTGCTCTAGTACTGTGGGCTGTTTGGTTTAGTGAGACCTCTTTAAGCACATGAAATCATAAAGGCAGAGACTGACAGGTCTCCCAAATGGTTCCAAAAACAAAAGGGCTCCAAAACAGAAAAAGGGAGGTGGTGCAATACACAGTGCCTTGTTTCAGTATGCTCCCAGGGGAATGACCCCTGGAAAGGTAGAAATCTTTCCACATCCTTTACTGAAACATGGAAGGTATTCTAGGTTTTAGTGGTGGTGGTGGTTTTGGCTTTTCCTCCCTCTTACTTCATTTTCTGGCATGCCCATTCCTGGAAGTCATCGTCTTTTTCTCTCATCTTTGGTTTTCTGTTCTGCTGTGGGAAATCCCCAAAAGGACCCTGCTTCTTGTCCTCTTTTCCAGCTATCACAAAATTTCACCTTTCCCATGCTCTCTAGGCATGGAACAGCACCTGGCTAAACGTTACGACCTGGAAGATTCCTTCTAGTACTAAGCTGGAGAAAACAACATCCCTAGCATCTCATTTTAGTCTGGGACAGGTCTGATAATAAGCAGGTAAAATGACCCTGCTGGAGGGGTGCCATCAGTGTGTTGTGGTCTCAGGCCTGCCTCCAGCACTGGCCAGCAACAGGTGCTAGTGAAGTGTGTAAGTACCAAGCAGTCATACAACA
Organism: Pseudotriccus pelzelni; assembly: GCA_035584735.1. Lineage (NCBI taxonomy): Eukaryota > Metazoa > Chordata > Aves > Passeriformes > Tyrannidae > Pseudotriccus > Pseudotriccus pelzelni. The sequence goes on from JAWMRA010000005.1 coordinate 22,149,411, forward strand.
TTAGCTTTTCTGTTATACTCTTCTAGATGGCAATAACCAGAGGTTTATTAGCTCACAGATCTCTCAAAATTTCTCTCCCCTGATTTTTTTAGTTGTAGTGGGAAAAGACAGGAAAAAGCTATGACAGATCACTTACATGAGAAAATAAGATATTCTATTTCACTTTTGTGAAAACACACAGGCACAGCTGGAGATGATCATCATCTATGAAATGCTGGATAATGCTCTCATATTGGCCTAACTTATTCAGCAGGGCACAGTCAGTCAAGCCAGCCCCATATGAACCAGCTGATATTATTCTATTCCTTGGGCCAGCTCCTCCCTCTTTCTCCTGTTCTGTCTGCACAACTCAAGGGCTGCTGCCTCTTTGCTTCCAACATGTCCACATTCAGTGATATTTTCCCTTTGGGCTCAGCACCTTGTGCACACTCAGGTCTGCCACACCTCCTATTCCAGGAGCACAGAACACACTTGTGAACACTGGTGGGAAAAACCCTCAGACCTGCAGGCTCTGAAATATGACTCACTCTGTCTTATATTATGAACAAAGACACTAGAAATAGATTTTCAATAATAAAAATATTTCTTTATAAATCTGCACGCTGGGAGGAACACCTGTATGTTTATTTACCAGCTTCCTGTATGAGACGTTCAGCTCAACTGATTTGATGCCATAAGGCAGATATTGCAAACTAATTAACAGATGTATACACTTCCTTCAAACCTGAGCTGTTCAGGTTATCTCAGTGCATCAAACCAATATCCAAACACCACCTCATGATACAGTCATGAGGATATAAACAGTGAGGAACTTTCCAGTGCCACAGCCCCCAAAAGAAGCAATATTTCTCACTCCTGCATTTTTGTATCGTTGTTCTCTTTTTTTCAGCTACATTCTTCAGGTAAACATGGCTTTGGAAGCTATTTTAATTCACTTCAATAACCTTCTCTGAAAATGCTATGCTTCCTTTGAAAGAGAATACTACACAATAAGATATTCAGAATAAACTATGACCATACTGTGATTAAAAATACATTTAGCAGGGAAAAAAAAATCCCGTAAGTGAGCACAATTTCTAATTTGTGAATGAACAGATGAGCTACTCAACTTCACAAAGAAGCTGTAAGTGTAAGATCACCTAAATTCTTCATACCATGACTATGACTCAGTTGCCTTTTGACAGTGTGCATTCATTAAATCATTAAAAGCTGTCAGTTCTTATTAAAATTCATTTGTATATATACAAATAAAACAAAAAAGTGCCTGGGATATAAAACCAAGTTTCTTTAGAAGAGGAGGAAAGGAGATATGAAGAGTAGCCAGAAAAATTATGCAGTTGCAAAGAAAAACAAGCACTAAATCCAACAGTATTATCTTAACTCTACAAATTAAATTTCACCACCCTTTCCAAATTTTCACTTCAGGTGCAAGTATTCAAGAGCGATGAATTCAGCTGAGAGTTCTCAGTAATCCAGTACATGGCTATTGTTTTTTTAAAAAAATAATGTTCCTAGACTGGATCTGTGCCCCTCAGGAATCAGCTGGATGAAAGTGTCTACAAGTTTTATAACCACAAATGGTCAAGGAAAGCAAGTTCAAAGGCACATGTGAGCATTCAAAGCAAGTGCTCAGGTTCAGGCAAAAATATTTGCAATCTGAGTACTTACCCACTTGAAAAACAGAAGCATCAAAGATTAGTTAATCATCCTAATTCCAACAGCACACGCCAGTTGCTGGCACAGAACACCTGATTCTTAATTCAGACAGAACATATTGCTCCCCAACAGCTCTAATGCTCCCCAAATAACCATTATATTTTGGTAAACAGTTTTCTGAGCATTAGAAAACACTTTCAGTAGAGAGAATAACCTTTAGAAGAATGGAGAGAGGGTGGCAGTTTGGCTGTAGTGGAATAAAAAAGACAGATAAAGAACAGGGTTCCCTGAAAGTGTCATTTTTACTATACTTAAGAAGGAGTACAGAGGCATAAAAAGGGAAAAACCCTGGAACAGTATCAAATTGCCTGGACCTGCAATAATAATTAATGATTTTAACTGTAAAAAACCCATACGTAAAAAAAAGATGTCTGTAATATCTGATCCCTGTTCTAAACAAAATGGAGGGTAAATATATTGCATAGCTTAAAGAACATTCATTACCAGTTCCAATTGTGAAAGTTTGTTAGAGATCCAAACAAACAGCTGAAATGTCTAAAGAACCCAAAGAACAGTAATTGCAAAGAAAGTTTTCAGGTCAGTCAGTGAGAGAAGAGAGTTTTTGAAAGTCCTGAAGTCCTCATACTTTTGAACAACTTAATAAATTTGGGTACAGACAAAATAGAGCAACCAGTGTGTTTTCAACATGGGATGAATAAAATTAGATCTCTTAAAATGCTTTAAAAGTTCCCTGCATCTTTGCCCATTATCAAATCTGACTTCTAACATGTACTAATGTTGTAATAATTCTGGCTTTATACATTTGAGCTCCACTGCTGCTCAGAGAGGAAGAAAACAAAAGGACCCTCCTCGTGTTACATAATATATGGATAAAGCATTAGAAACAGAAAAAAATCAAAAAAGGTTAAAAAAAATGAGACAATCGCATTTTAAGCATTGCTATTTCAGGAAATTTAGAGGTGTCTCAGCTTCTGAGAAACTTGCCTTTCATTACAGGTATTACATGCTGAGGATTAGATGCCTACTTTCATTTTTCTAGTCAAGTCTTTACATCGTTCTTCTTTCAATAATCCTATAAAATCTAAAGGTCACTAGTGATTTTGCCCATTGCTTATACCTGACAAACATTACTATTAACCCCCCCCCCCAGTATTTATTTGAAAACTGGATGTATAAGAGAAAGTTTTAACTAAGCTTTGCAGTATGGATGTTTAGTTCTTTGCACTTCTGTCAACCAGTGAATTTCCTTTCATGGCTGCAAGTTGGTATAACAGTCACATTTATGTTTACAAACTGTGCTTACATATTAAGACTAGTTAATATCATTAATGGAATTTTAAAAGTTAGCACACTTGAGTTCATTAACGTGATGACATTAGAGGTGAGCATTTTTACTTCTTCAGTGCGAGATGACTTTTTGATTCACATAATGAAAAGCTGAAGCCAAACAACCTGGGTTTTCTTTGCAAACCTACCATATGTTTTTCTAAAATAACAAATTTAACCTTCAAAGATGTGTATGGCATAAAAGAGGCAGTCAACTGGTAGTTTACTTTGCTTTTTATAGCCACATTACTCTCTATTTTCACTGAAAAAGGCCACACATGCTATTTTGAAGTCTGATGACTCTGGCCTTTTTAGTGTAAACCCTCAGCCCCTCCCTGCCTCCTCCTCAAATCCTCAGACTGTCCAGTGGCTTGAACAAAGTATTGCTTTTTCTGCACAAGCATCTCACTCCTAAATCAATATACCAGCGTGAAGGTAGCTTGTCATTTCCTGTCACAGGATACCCCTCTAAATTACTCTTTTCTTTTTAAGAGTTCAGCAAATCATGTTTCAAGAAATGACCGCTTTTGCTTCCTTTCTGATTTAACGTGTTAAAAATAAACACCAGCCACACTTGTGAAGTCCAGAGCCAGATGAGGGTATTTCAGATCAAAAATAAACATAAAATTATTTCTTCTCCCAGCTATAGCAACTTACATTTGGAGTCAAAAAAGAAAGCAATCCTTAGGCTGGGCATTTTTAAGAGATACTTAGAAAAGTGGAAAAGGGATCTGAAGAAATTACAGCAAAGTATTTCCCCTACTTTTAAGATTTTATGTTGGAGCATGCATTCTTGATTGATAAAAAACTAATGTCTACAAAAAGACTTAATATATCTCAGTTTAAGCTTTACTAATCTGAAAGGTGTTGAAATTAAAAGCAGTTTAAGTTACAGGCTTTCACACCGAGATGTTTTGCCTCAGAGTTCACTACGTTTTAGATGAGGAGTTGCCACATATGCTGTGCTGTTTGCACAATTCTCATCTCCGAGGAAAAGTTACAGCCACAAATTCCATGCAATGATCAAGCATGAAAGTCTGAAAAATGGGACTCTCATTTGAGTAGCTTATGAACAGTAGATATTAACAGTTTCAAACTATAAATTAGGACACATAGAATCACAGAAGGGTTTGGGTTAGAAGGGACCTTAAACATTATCTAGTTCCGAACCCCCTTCTATGGGCAGAGACACCTTCCACCAGACATAAGATTCTTAAAACCTTGGCATGGAAAACTGAGGACTTCAGAGCAACTTCCCTATCTTTACAACCCTGGTCATGCCAGCACGTGTTTAGCCTCTTATATGTCAGCAATTCTGTTTATTTCCAGAGTTAAGCACATGCAGATTCTGTTTCACTGATTTCCACACACAGTTAATTCTATGTCTGTCAAGATAATTTTTAGAAATATCTAAAAGTTTAAATCAAAGAAAGTCATTAGTAATCATCCACTCAAAATTACCACTGTAAAATGTTTATTCTGAGGTTAAAATTTAAAAACAGTGGGTTCAGAGTTCTCCCATTTCTTAAAGGTAACTAATGCTGAAAAAAAATATTAAAAAGTCCTTTTTCTTTTTTTTTTGTCCACTAGCATTCCTTAATTTCTTAACTTCATTATTTTACATCTGTTTCATAACAACCTTTCACTGCACTGGAGACTCAAATGTGGTGGTGGAGGGACTAAACAAGCGGTCATTCTTCCTGCTTTAAATCATAAAGTGAAGTATTGACTCTGCATATCTCCTCCTGTACTGTTCTCGGTATAAAAGAAGGACAAAAATGTTCAAAAACACTCTACAATCTAATTCAGCATAACATCATCAATGTGAAAAGTAAAATGGCACATGCCAACACAAATACCTGCGTACATTTTAAATCAGGGATGTTCTGCAGAGTCCCTAATGTACCTCATTAGCTCAGCCAACTTTTACTGTTAGGCTGCTTTAGTGTTTCAGTCAGTTTCTGAGGTCTCTAAGAAGGCCTCCCATCACAAGAATGGATTTTTTTTTCTTACATTTGTGGAAGATTATCAAACATTGCTCAGAATGCGGACGATTTCCTGTTTTAGAAAAGCACACGGGCAATTTTTGAAAAGTAAGTAAAAGCATGGCTTTGCCACATGTTGATTAAGGTTAAGAAAATCTGCAAATGTCCTGAAAGTAAACCATGGCAATGGTTGTTTTCCACCTTTAAGGGATCTGTCTAGGCCTCACACATGACAGATCTTCATTACGTTGGCTATTCCTTCATTATTAATGAACGCTCTGATTTTATCCCTTTTCTTGTATAAAGAGTCTCATCAACTTGCAGAGTGTGCTTTTCTTCTCTGAGGGTAACCAAGGTCATTATTAGCACACCCAGGGGAGTAATGCAGTGCCTTGTGTACTTACTGCTGTTGCTCATGTTTGCTAGTGTTGGGATTTCAGTAAAAGCATTATTGCTGCAACACTGAACTCAGCATAGGAAAACTTGGTCTTTGGTGTTGCTTTTCCTCACAAAGTGAAAGAAAAGCTTTAGGGTAAAATACAGCTTTTCCATTAAGCTCCTTCCCCAACTATATAAAATGCTATAAAAGCTACAGTGGCTTTTACTAATTCAGTGGTTGTTAATTTACAATCAGATCAAAAGGTATGATTAGGTGTTTGAACTTCCTCTTTCCGCACTGCTGTATTTTCACTAATTCCATCAAACAAAATGCCAACCTTCCTTTCTTTAACCAAAACTCATAACTAACTAAAAAAAAATATTTTTTTTTTTTTTAAAAGAAGAGTTGAATAGTTTTCCATTTGGATCCAAAGTACAATGAGGTCAGTAAAATTACTCTCATTAAGCTTTAACAGGCTCTGGCTCAGGCACTTGTATGGTAATGACCAGACAATCAAGAAAGACTGACATCTTTCATAAAGTGAGGACCATTTTCCATCAGTGTTTGCCATTTATAGTGTTAACATATGGATATCAATGACTTGGAACACAAACAAGAGGCATTACAGTATTTCACTGAAGGGACTAATAGTTATTGAAGTTCTTAATTGATTTGATGAGGGGCCTGCATTTTTTAAACTCAGGAAAACTAAGCAGATGGAAATCCTGCTAAAACGTATATGGATGAGTATGGACTTAAATTCTGAATAAACACCAACAGAAACATTCAGAGATGCCTCATATTTCACCTTTACCTGCACAAACCTCAAACACTTTGCTGGTTGTTTCTGCCCATCCCTGTCCCTTCCCTTCCATGTTCTCAGCTTGTCTTCTACACCAGTCAAGCATTAATTCCAATAAGGGCTAATAAGCGAAAAGTCCTAACTTTGGGTTTTTTGAAAATTAATGCCAAAGAAAATCAATTTGGATTATAGTCGATTTTTAAATATTGGAAGATTTCAGATTTGATTCTGAATGGGTTTCAGCTTTATTTTTCAATTTCTTCAAGTCAGAATTTTGTAAGAATGTCTCAGCCAAGTAAAAAACTTCACATGGTCCTTAATTTTAGATAATGAAAATTGCCTTAGACTTTAACAAGATCCCACATGCAATTAAGACAATTAATGTGCATTGCACATCCTAGACAGTTCATCTCAAAGTTTTGTCCTGGTACTGTATGTCCCACAGTAAGCCACTTACCCCTGTTGGCACATCAGGTTACTGTTTGTTATTTTTCTTTGCTCATGTATGCAAATACATAATTAGTATTTTCAAATTAGCACAATCTTTAGTCATAACCAGGTAACATTTACTGCACTTATTTTAAAGCCAAAGAAGCTGTCAATGTGATGTTAATGCTTGCATTCTAGTGTGGCTAAAATAATTTCTGAGACTATGGATTGTGCATCAGTGGGTATCTCTGTGATTGACATAAAATGGCTACAGTCACAACGAGCAGAGGCTTGGACTCCAACAACCAGCTGCAATTGCCATAGCTTAATGCACCTGCTGCTGTCCACATACCAATAAAAATCACTAAGGCAGTAACTAGACTTCCAAATCCCTCACACTTCTGTGTAATCCCCTCCTGCACTGCCAGCAACAAGCAAAATGAATAAATAAAAACCTTATCGTGCTTAATGCTGGCCAGATGAAAAAATTGTGCAAAGGAGTGGAAGGGCACAATCAAAGAGGTTCAGACTCTGGGATGTTACCTATGATTTCCAAAGTGAACTTTTTATTCCAATTGTGTTTTAAAATTATTGTTAAGGAAAAAAACAACCTGCCAGTGTGCTTCTCTCTGAAGCGGTCCCAGAAAGCACATGAACACTTGTTCAAAAGCCTTTATTCACTCTTGTCCAGATTTCCCTTTCCGGTCACGTTCGTTTTGTACCTCTCCATTTTTCACACCTCCCACTTCTCCTGTCTATGGCTATAAACACTCAGTGTCCCGACAATTTCTTCCTAGTCATCCCCCTTTGCCACTGAGGGGTTTCTCGTTACCGCCAAGGCTCACTCTGCATAGACAGCTCCGATGGCGTCCCCCCCACCCCAGTGCCGGTCAACTGTGCTAAATCCAGACATTCCAGATGCCACAGATACTTGTCCATTACATTATCTCCCTTCAGCCCATCTGCTAAAATCAAATTTGCTGGATCGGGGACTAAACAAATGCTTCCCCTTCCCTGGCCTCTGGTAGCACTAAGCCAGCTTAGGGTCAGTAATAACAGCAAAACTTCAAACTCGAGACTTTTGGTTTTGCATGAAGACGCCCAACTCAACAAATTAAATTTAAATGAACAATTGAGCTCTCCTGTCATATTAAATACTGTTACAGTGTTGAGAATCATTTAGGAAAACGAATCTTTACACTATTTTAGGACCTAAAAGGCCCAATGTTCAAGCCCTGGAATGGAACCAGAACTTGTTAACAAATAAATAGAAGCAGTAAGTATTTATCAATGCAGTTATCTTTGTAGTCCTCCATAACCACGCTGCTATTTTGTATACACACGCACTGCATACCATCTGCTGATGTTTATTTTAATTCACCAGGAAAGGCCTGTGTTTAAGTTGGAATTTAAGTGACAGAATCAGAACAAAAGGAAAAGGGCAGCAGAATAAACTGAATAAATTCCAAATCTGACTTGTAAAGGCAGACAATATAAAAGCTATAATCTTAGTTTAATCCCCACACTTTTTAAACACAGTAATTACTAGACATCTGCTGGTAACACAGCCTTGCTATTGGATAACCTTAATTACCCTGTAATATTTCCTGACACTCCCCAAAATATGCCCTATGGATAATAATTCATTCACGGTTCAGCCCCATTATTAGCTACTAATTCAAACAATCAAGACAAAGACAACGAACAGATGACCTTGAACAATTACCCACTCACTGAACAGAATTTATTTCATGCTTTTCAAAGGCTTTACTGCTTTCCTGGCTTCATGAGCAGCACTCAAAAATTAACAAAACGCAAGCAAGAAAAGAGCTGCAGAATAAAAGATTTGCTGGGGTACCCCAGCTCCCTCAAACATAATTTTCTTGCATTAACAACATAATGGCTACTGCAATATAGTCCATTTTCTAAGATTAAATAGTGACCTAGACAGACTGGGTGCCAAACACGATAGAATTGTTTTATTCCACTAGAGTTGTAAGCTGTTAAATTATCTGCAAGAAAAATACTGGGAAACCTGGAATGAAAATGAAAAAAAAAAAAAAAAAAGAAAGAATTAAATACGTATAGATAAAATGAATGGTATTCATGATGCAACTGTTGCAGAAGCAGATATAGTATCATTGACTTCAGTGCTGAAGCAGATGGCTGGGAATGTCTGAGGCTTCTCTTTGGGCTGCCCAGGAAATATTTCAAGTCCCAGATCACACTTTGCCCTCATCTGAGCTGCCATAACCTGGTGCCTTTCTTTCTGACTGTATAGGTAAAATCTAGTGCAAAAGATGGATCATTGCCAAATAAACCTAACCTCTACTACTCTGAATGATTGCTTATCTTGTTTATTTAGAGAAATTATTGTTGCAATGAACATGAAAGGGGATATGGCTTTAAAAATTATTATTATCATCATAATTGAGTTTGAGACATTCTGTCTTCAGATTAAGATAAGGAGAACGTACACCAAGAAGTGTAAAAAGCTGTTGTCTTTTTCTCTGTACCTCAGTTTTTTCCATCTTTGGGAGTCCTTTGAAATCCATCTGAAAGCCAAAGCATTCAGGTTCAGTGGGAAATGGGACTACTGAATTGCTATGAAAATAAGGTTGAAGAAAAATATAGGAAAAAAAAAGAAATTGGTCATGCAAATTCAAAGTGAAAATGGAACCTGTCTTTTCTGAGATGGTTCTGAGAATGACACTATCATTGGAAGAACATAGTTGAATTGCTTAAATACCTTTGGAATTGAATGGCAGAAATAAGATATTATAAATAAAATTAAAACAGAAAGAGACACTACAACATTTCCCCATGGCAAAATCAGGACTTTGATTAAAAAAATAGTTTCTAAACTCAATCTACTTATATGCCCTAATCACAATGACTTTAGAGATAAGATTTTTTTAATGTGAAGCGCATAAGAATGAAGAACCTTGTAAAATTTAAAGCGGGATGTTTAGTCCTAGGTCCAGCCAAACAATCTGTAAGCCACCGATAAAAAGACAACTATACTTCTCCTTGACCTTAAAAGGTATGCAGTCTGCAAATATAAAGCACTTCAGGAAAGGTGGAGTGGAAAAAGGATTTTATGTCTCCAGTGGCAAGCACCAGACTGCAGTATCTTCAAAGAAAAATATTTGTGTCAGCATAGCTTTACAGGCTATTTGAGACTTCTTGTTGAAGCCACGCTCTCTGAACATGCTTTTCTTATCAATAATGCCTAATAAAACCCCTAAGATGTAAAAGTTCACATTCCAGACACAAGGTATACACTGTGAAGTTTCTAGTTCCGAGCAGATTTTTTTGTACCTTTCCACTATCCACCTGAATGCCCCCTTGGAGGACGGCACTGGAGGGTTAGCACATCTCTCTACAGTGTTGCACTTTTCTAGTGTAGTAACTGAAAGAGGGAGCCCGTGGTGAAATCCTCATTTCAAGATTGGACATCCATACCAAAGATAGTTTTGGAAGCAGTTTCAGAAGAAATATACTGGCTTAAATTTGGTATAATCTCTTGTGGCCTCAAAAATTAATTAATTACATCAACATTCCTCCTTATCTTCTTTTCCCTTGCTCATTACATCATCCACAACTTGGGATTTTTATGAGGGAGTATGCTTTTTATATCTAGAACTTCTCTGGAAATGAACATCTGACATTTCCTTTCCGAGACCAAGAGCAGCCTCTCATGTCAGAATCAAACATCTAGGAAACAAATTTGTTATCATGGCTTTGTAAGAACAGTGTTCTCTATTTCTGTTTCAAAAGTCTCTCATGTAATGGATTATCAACATAAAATATTTTCTTGTGGATAAGACAACAAAACAATCTCTTGGCCACGGGTCAGGAATGGCCTTTTCTTATGCATAAATATTCGAATTATTATTTTTGAAAGGAAAGTTCGAAGTACACTTGTTATTAATTTCTATAGAGACTAAATTAATGCAACTTGCCTGAAGCTCATGTCCTTGTTCATTCAGGAACTGAAATGTCATGTATAGCAAGATGGTCTTTTCTTCTAATTAATGTGGTCATGAAACAAGTGAAACACAATATGCAAATAAGAGCTATGATGATTAAATAAAATGCTGTCCCTCCAGGAAAAAAACACTCAAAATATACTAGTTTCATATAGTTGGTTTTGAGAGGCCCATCTGTTAAAACTGAAAGTATTTTGCTTAAATTACATCTGGTTACTAATAGGTACTGTGTTTCAATTACTTCAGGGAAACTTAAAAGACAGAACTTTTTGCTAAAGTTAAGGTCCAGAGTGAACTGCAGAACTGGTTATGCTGCGTTTAATTACAGATGTTGGGCTGAGCTCAAAATTAAATTCACATTGCTGTTCACATCTGAAAAACCTCCTAGAAAGTCAAAGTGAATCTAGACAGCTTCTTTTTATGAATGTTACACAGCCCAAAGACCTATTAAAGATTACAGAACCTCATTTTTAACCCTGTAATCTTACGAATGCTACAAAATGCCATAAAGCCAACATAAAACAACCAAACCTATTGGCTCTGAAAAAAAACCCTAAAAAACCCCTACTGTTTTAATTCAGTGTTCTGAATTTAGTATGTTTGACCTAATCTCCTGGAAAACACAACAGTACCTTGCATGATTATTTTAGAAAATATGCCTTTATTAAGTTAAGGTCAGAAACAAGGCATGAAAGTGATCAGATTCACCGAGAAGAATTCCCTTTGAAGCATTTCCTTACCCAACTAGTTCAGCAGAGCACGGTGTCCCCTTTCAGAGTGAAAAAGGTTAAGCAGTTTAGTAACATCTTCATAGCAGAAATTAGACCTTCCTCCCTGTTATCCAATGGGAGTTTTGAGAATGGATCTACAACCATTTTCACCCACTGGACCCTTCTGGGGTCCTAGAGTCCATCACATCCTAAAATCAGTGATTTCCTGTTCTTGATTAAAGCTTCACAGAAAATGTTTCCTTTATCCCATGACCTTGGAATTTTTATCACAGTTTTTTTTTTTAATATGATGTTCCAATGATCCTGGACAAGATAACAGAAAAGGTGACCTTTTCCTCCAGAAAATCCAGACAGCCAGTCCTCTTGTCTGACATGTAGGAAACCAATATCACCTGGAATGAATCAGGCACAAAACCTGGCATGCAACTTTCTCCATTATAAGAAATCGTTGTGACCACCAGATTCTGTTCTAGATTAGTTTTGTCCGTCTGGACACAAAGAACTTTTCCAACACAATCTCCATCAAAATCTGAAACTCCTGTGAGAAGCCTTAATGTCAAGTTATTGCTACTTTTAGTAACAGATATTCTGCTGAATTTGATTTTTCAAAGGAGAATGTAAAGTCCCTTGAAAAATTACAAATACAGAAAACGGTATTTTTGAAGTGATAAAGAAGTCATCATCTATATCAAAAATTATGTTCTGGAAGAGTAGACCTTCTAGCTACAAGAGAGCTATCCAGAACTAGAAAGAACTTTGAGAGAAGCAGAATTAATTTTTTCTCAAGGCTTCAGATGTACTAGGGCCTAATTTACACAACTGAATGGAAGAGTTGAACTTCCATTGTTACCACCTGCTTCTAATTTCTTTTTTTTTCCACCTCCCCTTCACATGAAAGCTTATTTTTCTTTCTTAGACTGAATGCTTTTTCCTGCTTATGTTTTCCCTCTCCTTCCTGAACTCATGACTATCTGCTTTTATCTTCAGTAGAGTCAATTCCAAGTGTAAACCTAAGACTTGGTCTAGTATTATTTTAAAGCTGAAAAAAACAAACCTGCCTGCTTTTTTCACTTCTCCCTGCTTCCCATACCTTCTCAATTCCTGATGCTGCCTAATTCTTTCTTCCTCTTTTCTAAGCTTAACCTCTACTTTTATATCCTGCAAAACTCGTTTGCCATGTCATGTATACCTTTATTCCTTACTATCTTTTTTCTATTTATATTCATGCACTGTCTTCAAAGTCCACATTCGTTTTCAATTGCAAGGACTTAAGGATTTTTTCCCCCCAAAATAATACTTTCACATTCCTTAGCTTTACTGAGAAGCAAAATATGTTTATTTTTTTGAAATCAGCAAAAAGATCATCCTGCCTTCCTCACCGTGAATACCAACTTGAATCATACAATCTTCTCTCTCTGAAGATGAGTGCTAAATTCCTCAAGCATATTTAGAACTCGCATCTTTAGTTTTGCCACAGATGTTACATCAGCCTGTTTTCTAGTTTCCTACTTGATGTGAAATCTCTTGCAGATTGTACACTTGTAATTTTAGTCTAGTGCAGTCTGACTTGAGACATTTCTCCAGGATTATTTTTACATCTGCTCACTGCAGTATAACCCGTATCTCTGCAAGGGACAGAACTCATCTTTTCCACAATTTTATTTCATATATTTTCTGTGCGAAGTAGAAACTGTAACCACGTGTAAGTTGCCATTGTTGGTATAAGGAGGCAGTTTCAGCAAAACTGATGGTTTTTCCATTGCTATGTTGCCCACCGAAGCTCAAACATTGTCTGGCAACTATCCTCAAGGGCAATTGTCTGGCCAACTTAGCAGTGGGCCCCCTGCCATCCTAACAGATGGGCACCAAGTGTAAGTAGCCATAAGACCATATAAGTGCATTTAGTGTGAAACTTGGGGCATAATTCCCAGCCTAGATCACCATATGGCTTTTCCATACTGAGTTTGTGATAAATGGGATGTGCAGTGCTAACTTAACTTTGAACGTCAACAGCATTAAGGAAAATAATAACTAGAATAGCTCCCACCATGTGATAATCAGGGGGTAAGTTTGGAATTAGCAGAAACAGTAGAAGAGTAGAATTATTATATGTCAACATCTTCCCCACACTTTTACTTCTGTTGATTCATTAAGCTTTGCATGACTCAACTTCTGAAAAACAGTCAAATAGGCTCCTTCACTCCCTCCAGACGCCTTTACAGGGAAAGAGAATGCAAAATTATGACAACCTATGCCTGCAAGAAAAAGACCTTGATTGATTCACAGACTCATAAATGAACTGAATCTACATTTCACAGCAATTTCAATATTGAATTCTGCAGAACTGTTTTAACAGAGAGGCCCAGGATTTCATAGAATCCTTATCATAGGTATTTTAATGCTTTTATTCTATATTCTTAGTGGATACGGAAAACATTTCACCTCTCTTCAACACACATTGTTTCATACATATCTGATCTAGTGGCCAAGATAACAGGGAAGCCAATGGAACCTGTGTTTGTGGCCACCACCTTTATCCTTACACAATTTCCAGTAGTGCATGCCTCAGTGCCTGTGAATTTTAGTTATTGCAGCAAACTGCATTTATGTTTGCTAACAGAAGGGATTTAAAACAAACAGTAAGTACTGAAAATAGGGAATTAGCTCCAAGAATGTGAATCTTAAAAATTCTTGCATTGGTTTTGAGTATTTTTAGATAGCACTTCTGAGTTGTAGTCATTGTCAACAAAAGATGCTGCTTGTGACCTTTGAAGAGTGAAAAGAATCTAACTTTATCGAGTCTTTAGAAAAATATGAGAACTCTGAAGAAACATTCATCTGGATTTAAGATTTCAGGTAGTAGGAAATCGTATGAAAAAGAATTTACCTGGTTCATTCTTCCGTTTTCTATCATACTTTCAAGTGGAGATCATGGTTGATTTACACCACTTTAAAATGATGCCAGGAAAACAAAAGGAAAAGTCCCACCTCTCCCATCCCCAGTTCCATATTTCTACTGGAAAGGGGTATTGCCTTTCAGTGTTGCAGGACTTACAGAACCACTGTCTTAGATAAAAAAGAGGAAGCTTTAATCCAGTATAGACTAATACAGATTTTGCTGCAAACAGTTGCAGCTGCGCAGCTGAAAGCCCAACAAAATATATCTCTGTACTCCCAGCTCCTAAATCTGAGAGAAGAACACCTTTCATGAACGCTCATTTGAATTTGCGTGCTTTCCAACCATGTTCAAATAATCAACTCTGCTGGCATGAACACCCGCGGAAAGCAAATGCCAAAGGTGCTTATGTGAGCTTTTCTGAAAACACAATTTAAGTTGGGCCCTTGGAGTTTCAGTTGAAACGTTTATCTAATTAGGAAGAGAGAAAACTGACAGGCAGTATTTAAGCAGAATCCTGAAGTAAGCATACTAGAGAATCAAACACAGTCACACTTTTGGTTGACACATACAACCCCTTCCTGAATGAACTTCCTGCTTACCTGAAAAAAGAGGAGTTAAATTAGTACCTCTTTATGTATTCATTACTTAGGCTACCAATAGCTTGTCTCATATCTAACTGTATATGATTAGAGCCCATTACACTAATTTCCTCTTAAGAAGATTGGATCTTTTAATTTTCTTTTTAATATATAAAGTCTGAAGCTGAATTAGGCTATGTTTCAAAAATCAGGGAATTAACTGGGCAGCACAGTATATTTTTGCAGACCTATGCATTGACAGGAGGCTTCAGTTTATCCATTACTTGAACGGGTGACTGACACAAATCAAACACACCAATAGGACATGTCCTAGTCAGCATCAGAGTGTAATTAAGAATGAACAGAAATTGGAAATACACAATCTACCACAGGTATTAGGAGAGCGAATTCATGACAGAAAGAACGCCTTTTTCTTCAGGTGCAGCTCTGTTAAAAAATGAGCCTAAAAGTTGCACAGCTTCCTGTTTATTATCTCTCAGAAACTTCCAGGTCCAATTCACTCAATTTATCTGAAAAGTATTTTTCTCTGTTGTCGGCCCTATGAGACTGACCTTAAGTATGAGTCAAAGCATGGGCTCCTTCTGGTGAGTGCAACTATGAACTCACCCTGGAAAATTGCAGTTGAAATTGCCATTATTCCCCTTTCATGATACAATTTACTCCATAACCTGTGCATCGTGAAGTCTTAAATATGCCAAATTCATAACGCAGAAAGAACAAAAGAAAAAAGGACTTGAGTAAGATGAAACTAGACATGGATGAAGTCAAAGTGAACAGCAAATGAGCTCTAATAGGCATTTATCATCCTATAAAAGTAGAAATACTCTACTTCTGATAAAACTGAACTTATAAAAGTTATATCTTTAGGTTACAAACAGAGAGGCATTTTTACAACAAAACTAACGTCTAGAACTCACTGCCTATGAGTGGTTAGACAAACCAAGTTTCATTTGTTTAACGACTCAGATATTTGCATTCAGAAGTATTAGAAACATTTATACAGCGGTATTCATTATAGATGTCTCAGAAAGGGCTTGTGTTTGCTGGTGCAGTTCTGATCTTTGTCTGCCAAAACAGAAACGTATTGTAATTTAAGCTTTGGACTGCTGGGATCCTCTCAGTGGCCCAGATAACACTGCTTGGCAGCTCAGTTTGTTCTCTCTCACATCACAGTTGTGCTGAGGGGCTCCCGAGCACTCCCTGACACCTTTGGGCTCTGGGGATCAGTGGGGCCCGCGGGGGCTGCACTTGCCGGGCTGATGGAGGTGCAGGGCCAGGGGCTCCCTCCCTCTGCTGCCCCATCCCCGGGGCACCCCGACAGCCACGGCGCTGTAGGATGGCTGCTGACTCCTCCGATACCACACACAGTTCAATCCTCATCAGCCTTTGCCAGCCCAAAAATTGTTCAGAACAGAAAGAATGGGGGGGTGGGGTTCTGTTTTTTTGTTTGTTTGTTTGCTTATTTTACAGTATTCATCCTAGGTCATGGGTTTATGAAGACTACTGAATAACCTGCTGTCCATAGTCACTTACAATAGGGATGAAAATTTCTAAAGCCCTTTTGAAAAAATAGTTAAAAAAATCCTTATTGTCTATCTTGTCATTAGCTGGCAATATTTTAAAATGTGCCCAGATTTTCCTCTAATAACTCTTGCTCTGAAGTGCTAAAGGCACAGAATTCAAAAATGAATGCAATAGAGAAAATTTTTTAAGGAAATTATTTCTATTTCAAGCCTTCTTCCCAAAATATTTTATTTTCTAAGGTATTGATAATTTGTTCAAAATCACAAACTGGACAGTGTAGTGCCTCTTTCAAATTCCACTTTCATAATCCACAGAATCTTTGTGTTTAATCTTTTGTTAGAAGATCCTGAAGTTCTTTGATGCATGCACATTATTTTCTAGTGATTGCCACCACATGAAAAGGGTGTTAATCCTCCACTAATTAACAACTTGTTGAGGTCAGTGAGGGTCAGAACTTTACATTTTTGGATTTGGTGAATTTTTCATTCACTAGAATTTCTTGTTCTCAACTGTTCAGGTATTCCGTAATTTTTTTCCTCAGTATATTTTGTTCCATGTCAGTAATAGCACCCTCTTGCCATCTTAGCCCAGTAAGAACATACTGAGAGCTTCTTGTATGACACGAGATTAAGTTTGCATGTATTTTTCTACTCTACAACTACTTTGACTGAAAAGACTCTTGCTTTATGCAGTTTAGGTGGCTTTTCTAGACAGGAGATGGAGTTTCCACTGGTTTTGATAGTCATACTACATGATTATAAAAATAACACAATACCTCTAAAAGATTATTAAAATATTATAAAAGGTATAAAACCCAATTCCTATTGATGCAAAAAAAAATTGAAGATAGTCTTGCCACAGTTATTTATTCAGTATTTATACATATATGTATTTCTTCATTACCTTATTAATCTGAAAAGTAGTTTAATTAACTACAGACAATTTTAACTTCTTTCACTATTACTGAGCACAACAGTTTGCATAGTCAAAATTCTGTTATTCAGATTTCAAGAACAGTTTTGTTGTTTTTCTCAGCTGATGTCGAGACTTAAAGAATGGTAGCTTGCTTTAGGGAAATGCTACAAGCCAAAAATATTCTTACCTAAGCAACATTAACATCCACCTTGTTTTTTCATTGCATGTCTGTCAATTGTGCTTTTTTAATATACACCAAATAATAACTCCTCAGAGTACTGAAATATGACTACTCTACCCTATCTGTGTGTGTTCTTAAAAAGGTTCTGCAACTTGAAGAAAAGCAGATAGCAAGACAGTAGATGTTTTGTTTTGCATTTAGTTTCCACTGACTGGAAAAGGTGCAAGAGAAAAGTCATCATAGAAACAGCTCAATAAAAGTTGGTGGGGTTGGCAGACACTATGAAGAAAAAAATGGAAAGGGCACCAAAACAATCCATACCCCTACAGTAATTAAGAATCAGGTCTAGCCTTAGTAATCTTGCCAGTGAATTCCACAATTTTATGACACACTCTATGAAAAAGCATTTCCTTCCATAGTAAACAAATCTACTTTCTCTATCTGTTTCTAATCTCTTCAGATCGAGCTGAATCATCCCTTGTGAGAGAGGCAGGGAGCACAGGCATTTCCAGTGTCTTCTCTACAAGCTTCAGTGCTTTGCAACTGGTTTTCCTCATGGCCCATTTTAATTCTCTTTCTTAAAAAATCTATCATAACCTTTGCGGTCTCCTTCACCCCCCCAAAAAATACCTGCATTTACTTGACAGCTTCCATCACTACTTGAACAACAGATATTTCTAAAATACCCTAAAAAGGACGAGGAAATTCTCTTTGGAAACACTGTTTCTTAGTCTAGCTTAAAATGAAAAGAAAATGCTTGGAAAGAAAAGGAAAACCACCACCACAGAAGAACTTTAATTACAATTTCTTCAAAAATTCTTAAAAAAAGGAACAAAACCACCTAAAGCAAAGTGCAGACTTAGCCACACGCCTGTGTAGACACCATGACTGATTACATGCTGTGTAAACAGTATCTCACAGGCAGTACTGTACAGATAGATGATAGACCATCAGGACAGTTTACAAAGGGAAGTGAGTGATCTCACCTGTTTAAATCTTGATTAAGGGAAAAAAAAATGATTGTGTATGTTGCTCGGTTTAAAATGATTTTGTTATCTGAAGCTCAGTGAAATCTCAGCACAACAGAGGTGATCCACGATGCGGGATGTGCCCATTTTTTTGGTTACAAACGAAATACCTCCAGGGTGCTGAAGTTCTGTGGCTCTTACTCAGCCATTTGAAGGATGGGAGGATGGAGGTTCCCCTGAGATCCCCTCACTGAGTGCATACCCTTGGCTCCTGTTACAACAAGGCACCAATTTTCTCCATAATTATTTTTTAATAGTTTTGACTGTTGAGATGAGGCATCTTACAAGATTTCATTTATGCACATACCTGCTAAAGTGAAAATAGCAGAAGAAAGAGCATTCATCTTTCTTTTCGTTAGTCTCTTTCCAAAACTCTACTAAATAATTTTCCCTTTCTTATTAAATTATTAAGACCACTTCTTATTCATTCCGCTATTAATCTGTAGTAATAGATTTTCTTGCAGATAAGCCAGTAATTCACTTGAAAGTCCATTCTGTCCTGAACATATGAGTCAAGTTAGGAATTTGAATGTAAATATTGCTATTAAAACAGTGCTATAGTTTCAGCATTTGAAGCAGTTTCATTACTTGAGGAACTGAAGTATCTAGATAAAGTTAAATTAGGCCACAAAAAAATATATTTTTTTAAAAAAAGATGATGACCTAAATGGTGAATTGTGACAGAAGCCAAGTAAATAACTTAACAAGAAAAAGCTTTGCAGAATATTGATTTAATGCATCACTTAAGCAACAGAATATCTCAAACCCGCATTATCCATGCTCTATTTCCCTGTACCTTGGACAGTTTATCTATTCACCTCTCTCAAAGGAACAAGCACATATTTCTACATGGATTGTTTGCCTATGATGTACAGTTTTTAACACTGTGATAAAAATAATCTTCAGTATAATTCTATTTTTTGTGAAAGATACCAGTTTATAGAAATTTTGGCATTCTAGAATTAAAAATTACAGAAATTTAGCAAAGATACATCGCTTGTCATCTTTACCCTGTGAAAACACATCACTGCAAATTAAGGATTTTCACTCTCTTAAAAGACCCTAAACTGCATTTCAACTTAATTGTACAGAGTTTCTAAAAGAACACTGAAAAATGTCAAAAATCTGATGTAAAATTACACTGTCTATAAATTACAACTTGAAATGCTACATTCGGGACAAAGGCTGTAAAGATAGTGCTGTATCTGAGAAGGAAGAACAAAAAAACAGGAAAAGGTACTGGGTTTCTTTTTTTTTTCCCCCTTTTTTAAAGAAACAAGTGAAAAAAAAAATCTACTTTTTTTATAACAGCCAGTTTTGCTACCCAAAGCAAAATCCGGTGTTGCAAAGATTATTTCAGCCAAAACTCCGGCTCTATCAGCGTTATGCCATTTAATATGCATGGATGACAGCTTGATGGCTAGAGAGGCATCCGATATGAATTCTCTGATTTCCTCTCTGTGGCTGCAGAGCTGAAGCTGCTGCTCTCCATGTCACCCAGCTGCCACGGCAGGTTCTGCACGTAGACAGGACTGTTCTGCAGCACACGCTCACATGGTTCCACTGAGGTTCTACAACAACTAGGAATATTATGAATGAGGCCCTTTCCCCTCTGTGCCTGTCCTGAGGATGCACTTGAACTACCTTTCGTCCAGTACTTTTGATTTTCCCTGATTAAGCACTCAATTTTATGGAAAACGGGCTAAGAGTACCTTGTCCCACCCAGCAGGGTGACAGAAGCCCAAAGAAAATGATGATTTTTGTGGCATTTTTCAAGAACATGGGCAGTCAGAACACTGTTCCCAGAAAAGGGTTTGAAAAACTTTTATTCACAACACCCTCAGTAATTTCCATCACTGTTGCCTGGTGTCCAAGCTATCTCACTAGATACCAGCAAAGAATATGGAGGTAAATTCAGTCCTGGCGAAATGAACCAAAGCTAAAATCCTTTTTAGCAACACCCAGTTCGCCAGTGTAAAAAAAAAAAAAAAAAAATTCTGTTTTAAATTTTCGGGTCCATTTTCAGTCTTAGAGGAGGTGGCCACAAGGTCTGACTTCCCTCGCGCCCTTCATGCAGTGGTAAAAATCTCCCCAGCTATTTGCTTTGTAGTATCTGCAAAGCAGATTTAAGGAATCACAGAAGTTACCTCCTGGCCAGTTTTATTTATCTTTTATAGCTAAGAGAGGCTGGGAGAGCGTTGTTGGAGCCTATTCGACCACCCTTTGCGATCTCTCCAGCTGAGCAAGGCAGGGAATAAGACTCATCTGTTCACCTCATGTTGATTTGTCATTTGACATCTGTGTCAGAGCAACACCCTGTAAGAGCAGACACTTTGATGCCACTGCAGCTTTATCTCTGTCAGAACTAGAGCTGGGTGGACTATTTACTGTGAATAATTTATTCAGCAGATTTCACCCTTTCTTCAGTTTAAGAGTTCCCTATACATGTTCTAATTAAAAGAGATAATTGGCTTAATACCCAAGCACTTCATTCTTATTTGTTCCCTTTGTCCAGAGGTGTCCTGAATAAAGGCAGGGTGAAATCCTGATGCCACTTAAGACACTGAAACCCACTCTTCTCCTTGATTTCACTAAGGTCAGGATCTCAGTCAAGGTCCCTCAAGCAAGAAACATCGAATTTAGACTGTGATATACCACAAATTAGGTCCATAATTAAACAGTGGGAAGGAACAAAAGGTACAGAGCGAGGGAGGGAGTAATAGGATATTTAGATATCATCATGATAGCTCTATTAAAAAAAAAAAAGGTAAAAAAGGCTATAGAGATTATTTAAAGAAGGATGACATTCAGGAGGGCTCAGAGTAGGATTTTATTCCCCTGCAAGGATCAGACAAATATGTGAACATACTTTTGTGACTGCAATTATTTGAACAAGTGCAGTTTGCATTGACTTCCTCTTCCTGCCCTCCCCACGCCTTTCTCCCCTCTGCCTACACCTCGTTCGTTAACCAAGATCAAAACCCTCTCAGTAAATGAATTCTTTGCTCTTTAGTGTATAAGAAATTCATTAATCAATACCGAATATATAATTCAATATATAATTAAAGATAAAATGTCATTGCTGGAGTAGCAGTTCTGTTCAACTACATAATAATCTATTTCTGAAAGCATCTCTACCCTGCATGCACCTAGCAAGGATCAGTGCCTGAAGGCAGTATTGAACTATATTCTCTGAAATGCCTAGTGTTTTGCTAGCAATTTCAAACTCCGCTGTACTTCAACATTCAGTCACTAAAGTATGCTGCCTAAATTATTAAATCCTTTTAATTTAAATTTTCATAAGCTACCAGAGGAAAAATGTGCATCCTTAAAGTAACAGGTCTGTCTTCGTGCAAGGAAAACTATCGTATTAGTATTGCTTTTAGGCAGTATTAACACCCCTTAGGAAAATAACAAAATAAATTATTTCATTAAGGAGTAAAATGTGGAGGGCAGATGGTTTAAAAAACAAATCCATTTGAAATTCTCTTGGTTTACGACCACCCAAAATTGGAACAAAAATGGGGTAAACTACCTATTATCTTAATCCCTAAAAGACTGAGATAGCAGAGGATAATTATTAATAAAAAAATGGAAGATCTCGTTAGACCAAAATTATCGGAAATGTAGAAAAAATATCTCCAACTTTATTATATTGATCCACCAACAATGTTACTTTGAAAAATTTGGAACGTACTCTTACTTTAATATATTTTTTCTGAAAAAGATGTTGCAACTGCTATTGGCTTGTTTCCTAGTGATGCCTTAATCTCATCTAAAATACTGCACTTCTCTTGCAGACACTGCTGTAGGGGTGGGACAATGGAGGGAATACTCCCCTTAATTTAGTGTGAAATATATACAGTGTTAAATACTTAAACATTCATCTGTTTTCTCTGTGAAGAGAGAGATGATTTATCCCAGGCAATGATTGATTCAATAAAAAATATTCAGAATTATTCAGGACTTTTTCAACCAAAATACTCCTATATTTGAAACATGAACTGCTAAATACCACCATTTTCCACCAAATACTGGATTGCACAAAATTTTGATCAGTTTTAGATTTTGCAACCAATTTTACACTGGAAGGAAATTAAAATGCCAGTTGCATGCTTCTATAAGGAAATATAATCGAAGTTTGATAGATAATTTTTAAAATATACATGTTTATGTATTATTGTGGGTTTACAGGGGATGGGAAAATCTTGTACCTGAAATGAGAAAAAACTGCATAACCTTGTAAGAAGAGTCTGAGGGAAAAGACCTGTTACCAAGTCTGAGTGCCCTACAAAGCCTTCATTTTTTGGGGTGAAAACTGAGCCACCTGAGTTTCAGGTATGTGTTTTTTAGGGGAAATAATTTGTTTAGACTGAAAAGACTTAAGGGAACAAATGACCAAAGAAAAGGGATAAAAATGAAAGCATTAAGAAGGAAAAAAAAAAAATTGAAAAATTACCCAGGAAAAAAAAAGGCATCATTTAAAATCACCAGACTTTCTGGAATACACAGATGTGACATAGAAATCATTCAAGTAACTTTCATTTTAATGGTACCTAATGGTTACAAGAGATTTTATATATTTTAAATTTGAGGTTTATCAGGTGAAAAGCATGGTTGTTTCTACTTTTGTTGATCAGATCTTTCTAGATACTATAATTCTGTGGGAATCTAAATATAGATAAGCTTTAAAACGTTTGTACCTCTCAAATTCCTCTGAACTACACTGCAGTTACCAGCCCACTGTTTACATAACATTCTGTTTCATCTACAAATTTTCTCCTACAAACACAGTTGTTAACACTATATTTTAATTTTCACTTGCATAAATCTGTAAAAATTTTAGAATGGATTAGCTAAAATCCTTGATTTTTTTTTTCTAATATTTTACGTTTACCCGAATGAGATGTTGATGAGATCTGAATTCCTCACCAACAATCCTAATAGAAAACTACGAATAGCTCAACATGTACATGAATTTCAATACACAGATCAAGAACTTATTGAATCTGAGACGGTTTTTTGTAGTGGTTAAATTGCAGCCATATTATCTAAGATATCCTCAAAAGTTGTCCCTAAACAGACAGAAGATCTGCAGAGGAAACAGGAGTAAGTTCTTCTGACTTTCACTATTAGTGGGATCCTGTCTGACTGCTGAAAATCTTTCCAGTATCTCATGTGGTTTCATTCACTTTTTCTCCATAAACAGTTAGAGGAGAAAGAGGAATGAGAAAAGATGCAATTGGAAAAAACCACAAACAAAACATAACCCCCCCAAAAGCCCCAAAAAATCAGCTATGATATTAACAGCTTAGCTGGAGATACTACTGTATGTAAATGGTAGATACTGCAACCTGGCCAGCTGGTTCCTGTGCAGCACAGATGACTTGCTCAGACAACATTTCAGCCACTGTCACCCCTCCCAGTGCAGGAGATGAGACCAAACCTTTGTCCACAAACCTCTTGTACCAGATGCATTTGAAAAACAACTCGTGTTCACTTAGGGCTGTTCTTAACTAGGGTATACAAACATTTCCAAAATATGTGCACACACTGCACAGGCTTTGGTAATTACTCTCCATGAAATGGCTTTTGGGTGCCCTTTGTCCACTTGCCCTCCCTCAGTGAGTTTCAATGACTTTGCTTCTTCTCTGCCTTTTTCCCGTTACTCCAGTATCTCCTGGGATATTTGTTTCTGATCAATTTCATCTTTGCTTCTACATTACCAACATCAAGGGACTTTACTAGCTAATGCAGGATTGAAACTTTAGCAATTACCACCTACTGCTGAATTATAAAAAGCAAAGGTGTATAGAACAGCAAGAATTCTCTGGCAAACACACAGTCTATAAAACTCAATTATTTTCTACTGAAAGAAAAAGGGAAAGGATTAAAAGTGCTGGGCAACATAAAATCTGCATCATACACACAGCAGAACTCCATTTGATTTTCTAAGGAAAAAGTTATGACGCTTTCAGAAGTAACCATTTGTATAAGACAACACAACAACATACAAACTGCGTAAATGCCTTTATTCTAAGTGTTTCTGAAAGAAATTTAACTGTATTTTTGATTTTTGCCTTTCTAAATGTAGTATGCTTTACTAAGAAGAAGCCAAGGAGCAAATCTGCTCCTTCTCCCAAATAGTCATGGAGCTTACATTTACACAGGAAAAAAACCCCACTAGCTGTTTTACAAAGTTGTTTGGGAATGCACCCTATACAAGGCGTTCAAGGCCATCCTACTTTTCCACACCCTCACACAAACCATATGCTCTCTCATACTTCCAAAGAATTAAAAAGCTACGTTACTAACTATAATTTCTAACTTCAGTAATTTCTTTTTTTTCCTTGAGTTCCTGCCCAGGGGACACTGAAAATTCTTAGGAACAGGACCTGTATTAAACAGGAATTATGTGTCTCTATCAACCTTTGTTAGATCAGTGAAAAAAAGCTGCAACCCCAAAAAACCCTTTCCCAAAACTCAGAAATAGAAATCTGTTCTGCCAAAGGATGCTCACAGAGGACCACACAGCAGTAACAGTGAGACCTCCAGACTCTGACAGCCCAGTTCGCACAGCAACATCTTATCTCGCGTGTAAAGCATCATCGTAATAACAGAATTTGCAAAGTAATGTTATTTTCCACGTTGTGGTAACTTTATGAGGGTTCTTTTTTCTTTGTCTCTTACAATTATGAACTCTTCTTTGGTAACAATAATGGAGAAAGAAGCAGTTGATTATTCAAGAGGAGTGAACATGATGTAGCCTAAGTCTTCATTCTGTTTTCTTTCCAACAGACATGATATGGAGAATAAAATGTCCATTTAAATACACAAGTACATATAAAGATGCATTTCTCTCTCTGGAAACAACAGTGAGGCAAAGTATTAATTTGCTCTCCAAAATACCAGGAGTCACGAAAATGTCTGCTGGTGTCATCTCTTTGATTCATTGTTCAAGAAATGCAGTTAAATAATCATTGCTCCAGGTTCCCTAATTTTTCATGAAATTCACTCATGAGTTGTTTGAAGAAAGAGCTAAACAATACTAAATTAATTCAGATGTTTATTTCCTTTCTTTAAGTAGTTTTGCAGCATTTTAAAATCAGAAACTGACATTCATGAAAAAGATGTATTTAAGACAAAACCATGCACTGGTCTTAAAACCAAAGAGTTTACTGCTCTCTGGAGTAAGGGGTTTTTTATTAGTATTTCTTCCCTCTTTAATTGAATTAAACAACAACAACAAAAAAGGCAACCAAAATTATGAAGACCACCAGCGCTGCGAAAAAAAAGAAATTGTCTCCCAGAGTTTTCAGTTCTCTTCCCTCAGTGTTCTGCAGTCCAGATGTGGAAAGCCAAGTGGAGCTGAAAACATTTTTGGAGGGTGGAGAGAAAGTTTCGATGCTACTGCTGTAGCCTTATTTTATCCAAACCAGACAATTATCTTTCTTTGTAAAGATTAAAAAGCAAAACAACAACAACCTCCACCTTTTGTATACTGTTATTAAACATTATTTTTCAGTGAGCCTCCTAAAGGAAAATAAACACTCTGCATTTTCTTAGCACTTAGAAGCAAAGAAGGCTTTCTTCCCAACTCAGAGTAGGACATACGGTGTATCCATCTTCTCTGAAATCCTCTTGGTCAGGTGTGTGAGTCTATTTTTAAGATATATTTTTTCCTGCTCACGTATCAAGCAAACACATATTGATTTGCTGCAGCCATACCGGGTCACAGCCTATGGAGGAATGTTTCCATATCTTATGCAGCTACACCTGGAATATGGTGTTCAGCTAAGTGATGACAAGGGTGGTCAGTGAGGTGATGATAAAAGTTTATAAATAGCTTAAGAGAGTGAACTCCAAAGAGGAAGAAGCATTGTTTTAAGGTGGACTGAACCAGCCTGACTGGTAAAACCAAAAAGCTGTCCTGACACCCAGGGCCAGGCATAAGGTGCTGAATAAGACCTTGTACGTGGTACAATTGCCAGCACAGCAGTCTGTGCTCAGTCTTGCATAAACCACAGACATACAATGAATTTACTATTCCAGATTAATTATTCTGGTAAATTTCCAAGCATATTTAAGCACTTCAACTGCTAAATTGGGCCCCAAGTTCAACAGTCCACCACCAGGAACCACACATTGGGCGTATTTAGAGGTACACGAGACATAGTCCCGGAAACACAAAAGAGGAAATAAATCTGCCCAGACAGAAGGATGGACACAAAACCTGACAAATCTGTCATACCTCTATTTTCTAGGTAAACATGCATGTGGGATTTGGGAAAGGTCTTTTTAATAAGGGTTAACTGGAGAAGTATGTCACACATGACTGAGTACCGTTTCAAATTACAGTTCACGCCGGCATAACTAAATCAGACAAATGATAGACTACCAAAATAGGGGACAGTCAATCTTCTCCCCTTCTATTTAATCTTTATAGCTTCATTAGTCTTAAATATCAGCAATTATAGATTTTAGGGAATTTGTTGCTCCTTTAAAAATATTGTTATGACCATGCCATAATATTCCCCAGAGATCCAGAGTCCTGTAAAATCTTTCTTCTGTTGTTGAATAATTATTCTAGGCTTTGGAACTGCTGATCTTATTTATGTGCCTTACGTGATGTAAAATTCAAGATAAACGATCCTGATACAGTCCTTTCTGAGCTTAAAACAAACAAAAAAACCCCAAAACCACAAAAAAAAACCAAAACAACAAACAAACTAGAAAAGAGAGAACAACCGCACTTTAGCAAGCCAGATTAGTTATTCCTGTAAAAATCATTGTACAGTCTGTAACACCGTGTTTCTCTAAAAGTCAGGTCCCTATCCCTGAACCTGAAAAAGTCACTTCAGTTTCCCTCTGCTGCCCAAGTTAACTGCAAGCATTTCCTGACACTAGGAATGCAGGCAGAAAAAGGAAAAACGTCGACTTGAGAAAAGCACAGCTTCCAATCCCCACCCACCAGCTTCAGTCAAAGGGATGACTTCAGTCCCTTTCTTAACTAATCCTGTCACTGTAAAATCCTACAGTCATTCTTCCACACATAAAGGGAAAACGGACTCACTAGGAGGACCTAGACTGTTTCAGCTTGAACTGTTAACCAATGGTGGAAATGCAAGAATGCTGAAGTTGTGCCTTCAGAGCCAATAGAGTGGATTTGTGTGTCCCACATGACTGTGTTTCCTCTGTCTTTCACATGGGCAGTATTTAGTTCAATTCAGAACTGCAGATAGTATAGCGTGCAGAGCAGCAATGGGATGTCTGAGCACAAGTGGCTGACTTCCAGGAGACTTCAGGAAGCACATTTGTATATTTCTCCTGAATTTAACTGGGATTCTGCACCCTTGACACCCTCCGACCCTCCTTGTCTCTGCAGAAGGAGACAGCGACCTGCACAGCACAACAAAACTGTGAGTACGGGGTCTATTTATTTTTATTTTCACCCAGAAAGCAAATATCTTAAAATTGTCAAAATGCTGCGTTCATTAAATCAGTGATTACTTTTCTTATGAGATGAACAAGTATTTAAAGTGATACTAAAATTCAGGAATATTTCTTGCATGCTTCAATAAAAGAAAGGGGAAAATTAAAAAAAAAAAAAAAAAAAAAAAGGAAAAAGAAAAAGCGAGTTATCCTCCGGGGCAGTGCCTGCATGCACACTGCATGACACACTGCTTCCTGACATAGCCAGCGTGCTGCTTTGTTCATAAAGAAAAACAAAGACAAAAAGCCCTACACACGTATGTTGTTCACTTTTATTTGTACTCTGTGTCTAATCAGGCCTGATCTGTCCCCAAGGGGAAAACATAAAGGCAAACTTTAACTCCGCCAGCAAGGGCAGCCCAGACTTTCCAGACATCTGACAGTTATTATAATTAGCTATGAAAGACAGCAAAGACACTTTGGGGCAAATAGCTCTTACATTTGGAACAATGAAGTCGAGCAAGGTTCCCATCCCACCCCTTCCACGGGGGGAGGGGGAGAGGCGAGCCAACGGGGGGAGTGTTAGAAAGGGTTATGGCTGGACTGAAAAAAACACCAGTATAATATCTGGACTCACTCAGCATGAGGAGAGGCTTTTTGATAAGCAACTTTACCTCCAGATTGCGGCTTGCATTTGCTCAGATTCCTGGTGGGGTGGGAAAGGGTGTGGGGCTCCTCACGGTATAACGTCAGAAAGTCGGGGTGGAGGGGGCAGTGGAGATGAAGGGGGCAAAAAGAAGAGAATATCCATAGCAGGAGACATTGAAATTGCTTCCCAGAGCTTTACTGGCCAGATCTCCGTGAGCTCAAGTTGCTTTCTGGGCAAGATTTATGAGAGTTCTCAAACAGAAGCAACAGACAAAGCAGTGCTTTTTTTTCTTCTTCTTCCCCGGAAAAGAAATTGAACCCAAATGAATAACTGGATAGTAAACAGCACTGATTTGTATTTTTGCTCTTTTTTTCATTTACCCACATGCTCGTAAGATCTTTAATAAGATCTTTCCCTCCCTGCCTGCATGATCCTTCCCACCCCCCCTTCCCTACTAAAAGTTGGATTCTGAAAACTACGATCAGAAAGGAGAAAGCAAAGAAAGACAATAGAAATCTGACTCAGTCCTGGCTGAGCTGGATCTCTAATAATGCATGAAGTGAAAACAGTTTCTAAGTGAAAGATGAACAGACTTCTTAAAAAAAAAAATAAAAATTAAGTGCAATAAGGAGAAATTGTTGAAAGACTCCAGACGCTACTAATTATGGCTTAAATAAATCTTCCTGGACAGATGTTTGCTTGCTCCCGCTGCAGCGACAGGAACATTAAAAGAAGCTTTTTTTTTTTTTTAAAAAAAAAAAAGGATTTGCCTTGAATTTTTTTTACATATGATTTTTTTTTTTAAATACACCATTTTATTCTTTGTCTGCCCTCCTGTTATCTCCCCCTCCCCCAACCGCCGCCCACTGTGAGCTGAGACACCTGAAGGCTAGACACAATGATCAACAGAGCACTGCGCTCGCCTGTCTGGATTCCAGCCAGATTTTTTTTTTTTTCCCCCTCCACAATCAAGGAGCCTGCACGCAATGCACGGCAAGCCCCTTGCTCTGCTATGTGCAGATCAGACAGAAGTCTGAACCGTGCTGCAGCAAGATTAAAGACAAACACAAGCCTTTCCTCCTTATGTCGGCCAGGCTCAGTTTCAACTTTGTTATGATTCGCAAAAAAACACAAAATAGGAAACTTTGTAAACATGTATACACATTATTGTACCAAACACACGCACATGTACACACGCTTTCCAACACAGTGTAACTAGGGGCATCCAGTGTTTCCCATTTTACTGTGATTTCTACTCTAGCTTTACAGTCAATGCAGTATTTTATGTTAAGTTCATGCATCACTTACATAATTGCCGTGTAGCTCTCAAATACCACGTAAAGATTTTGTACATGCTGCCGATATATTACATAAAGGAAACAGCTACTGTCCAGATACCCACGCCTTGAATGCCCATCAAACTGAAATATTCCAAAACACTGGGGCTTGGAGAGATTAGCAAGAGCTCCTAGACAGTTTTATGGTAGTTTTAAACAAGGCAGTAGCAAAATGCTTTGTAAGTAGGTTGTCTTCAGCTGAAGAAGGGGAGCGTGGCAGGGGACTAGTTAGCTGGCCTTGCAACCCCTGGCCTTCCTGTTGCCACAGACCAGAGAAATGCCGACTGGCCCAGTGTCACCCTGCCAGAAAGTTGGTCTTGGGAATGCAGTACTCCCCAAAATAGTTGCTCTACGTTTGGTGTGGCTATGGGTGGGGTTAGCAGAGACATACGGAGGAAAAGGAGATTCAAAGCATTTATTCTATTTAATTTTTAAGTGTATGCCAGGCGGACCTATATTCTAAATTCTTTGGAATTTCATTGTCTTCTGGTACAAATTACAGTGTGATATACAGAATGGATTAATATTTGTGTTTTTATATGAACTTTGTGTGAAAAAGACTTCAAAGAAAATATTTCTAAACACACAACCTACGTACACTGCTTTTAATTTACTCCCTGAAAAGGCTTTAACTGTATTTTAGTCACTCTAACAAGTATCTTAGCGAAAAGACAGGAATTTTTCTTGGCTTTTTTCTTTAATATTGCTTATAAACACTACGAGGAAAGGAACCCAGCATAAGTATCCCATTTAGCCTTAAAAAAACTTCCTTTCCAAATAGCAGCAGAGGCATGCAAACAAAAGGTTGCACGTAGTCGCAGCAATATCCACAGCAAGGTAAAAAATTCCAGAATAGAGATTTCAGAAAAATTAAATGAATCAAGAGCTGCGGTCAAATTTGCATTCTGGTATGCTATTTTTTTAAAAAACAAGGGATATAATGCTTTTCTAAAGGAACACTTTATATCCCTTATATGAAATATACAAGCAAACTCAACGCAATGGTCATACAAAAGAAGTGTGTACTTTTAAGTTACAGTAGTTTTTAGTCAGTATATGAATGTGATAATTTTCTTTCTACTTTACCTGACATATTATGTTTTTTAAAAAAAATAAAAATAAAGTGTCACTTGTTTCCAACATTTTGTTTTGAAAATGTATTTTGAAATAATGCCTGCAGCTACATTATGAAGTACTGACTTTCATTTTCTTAGGGTAATGACAATAAGCAATCATATTTTTATCCTTTCCTAAAGACTGAAATCCCATGGAAATCAATTCCTCTGAGCTTCAGAAGTGATTTATACACTATGTTGTATTAGAAGGACGTTTCAACTGGCCATTTATGTAATGTTTGTCAATGCAAAAGTAATGACTAACCACATAAGAATTAAGCATTAAACCTGAGAATATGAAGGGTCCTTGCCTCCATGTTTAGTTCAACACGGTCCCCTTCTCCCAGTAAGATCTCTTGGGTTTTGTGAGTGCTGGGTGTTCAACAGCTCTGTCTAAAGTAGGTAGAAGATACAAGTGACCAGTGTTTCTATAAGTATGGCATTATCCTCCTGCTGTTGTTGTCCAGCCACCTGAGATTTGGAGCTATGTGTTTTAGCTTTTTAAGCAAGGAGTTGATTTGCCTAATGTGAAAAATTCTGACATCTGGGTTTTTTTGCTGACTTCTTTAAAATTTTTAAAAGCTGATATTGAAACAATGCAATCATGGAAGCTCATGCATATTTATGACTCCATTCCTCAAAAATTTGATATCTATTACAGCTTGTCTCTTAGCCTGTGGCCTACAGTTGGTTGTGCAAACTCCATGGCGCTACTCGCACAAATTTCAACTTCTAATTTCCTTTTTTAAACTCTCCTCTCTCCTTTTCCCCTCGTGCTTCCTGTTGCATCCGCTTGTTTGAGCCTTTCCTAGTTCAAGCAGGAGTGTGAGTTTTAGTCATGGGAATAAAGCGCTCAGGATTACCTCCAAAACTTCCAAAAGATTGGTAGTTTCACTTATACCTTTGCAGAGCTGAAGCAATTTGAGAACCTACCAGAAACACAGACAGTCTCAATAAGGTAATGGGGTCAAATGAGCTCATGCGTTACAGATAGGAAGAGAACCGCGCATTGCATTTTTACAGATAAAAACTACAGAGCGTTTTAATGTAAACAGATTTCTGGTTGATATTTTAGCAAACTGTTACAAAGCTCAAACTACAGCAGAGTCAAAATGATTTTCAGCATGGTACAGTTAGACCAGATGGCCACGTGTTCTTTTCTTATTTAGATGAGACTTTTCCTTTCAATAACATCTTTCTTCCTGACCTGCTTAAAAATTCCAGCGAATGAAATCAGCACAGGATTTTCAATTCTAATTGACCATGTGCAGAGGAAAGGCCAGTAGAGAAATCAGTAGGACCATTGTAAGGCACACTGCATCAATCTCTCCTTTGTCCTGAATCTTTTCTCATATGAGATGAAATAATTAAGAATATTTAATTTATATTATTTGTACAGCGACAAATCTAGGAGCATTCAGGCAAAAATCATGGCAAGTTCCTCTTTTAGAAATGTGTGTAACAAGGAATACGTGTGTCTATCAGACACCAGCCAAACAGGTACTTGACATCATTTAATGGCCAAATAGTAAAAGACCCAAAAAACCCCATAAAAGCAGAAACAAAACTGCCAAAACAAACTCAAGCAAAGAGTGACCAAAAAGACTGAAAGGTGTAAGTGAACTAAAGCACGAAATGCTTTGCCTTTTCTAATGAAGGAAGAAAATTTGAAGGATATGGTACTTAATCAAATTTTTATAAAGCACATTTTAGAAAAGTCAGAAAAATGTATTTTTCCACTGTCCAAAATGTTTACCCTTAAAACATCTGCAACCTTCAGCTGCTATTAATGTGCCTACATAGATTTTACATGCACACACCCCACACCCACACTACGTGGGCTGGTGATCAGCCTCGCTTGTGTCTGTGTGATCTACATGCCAAGCACAGATTGTAAATACCATAAAGTATCACACACAAACATTATCCACAAAACTATGTGCACAGATGACACCATTACAGTCTTACCTGCTATTTTACTTGGAATTAGTGGGATACTTATGAAGTAATACACCAATGCCGGAGATTTAGCAAGTAGAGTTTGCAAAAGACTTTGCACAAAGTTTCACCCATAGATTTACACAGCCCATGGATAAGGTAAGTGGTTAAAATGAATCCTTCAGAAGAAAAGTGAGGTGGGGAAAAAAGATCAATTTGAAGCAATACAGAGCAAGTTTGGTTGGTTGAAAAAAAAAATCAGCAGCAGACTTATTACTGTTGTACTGTTTTGCACATATTAACTCTCCAGAGTTTAGTTTGACATTATGAGTGAGTAGTTGTTGGTCTCATTATCACTATATGCTTGAATTAAGAAACAACTAAACAACTGTAGAATAAAATTTCTGAAAAATAATAATGAAAATGGTTCCAATAAGATACCCTTCTTCAGTTGAATCAGGTTTTCATTAAAATTCCGATATTTTTTTAAGTTTAAGGTGGAAAACGATCCAGAAGAGAATGCAGTGGGCAGTATGGCCTTTGCTATATGTCAAGCATACAGTCCAAATAACATTTGCGTGAAGAAACATGCCTGAGAACATGAAACAAAGCACAGACCTTGCGTCTGGCCAGGCAGACATGGTGAAAGGTCTGATTCCAGCTCTCCAGCATGATGGTTCATAGCCTGGGGCACATCATTTAACTCCCTGGCTTCTCATCTACGTCATATTAGCAGAATTGAAGTTTTGAATATGTGCTTATTATTATGAAGTCAGCATTGAGATACCACAGCAAAGGGTACTGGAGACACCTCAGATGCTTGAAAAGAACACAAAATACTAGACAGAAATAATGGTCTTTTGTTGCTGCTATTAAGTCAGGTCATCTTTGGTGTGGTGTTTCTATAACTAGACAAGATACAAAGCCTGTTTCTCAAGAGATAAATATTATTCAGTTCTAGCCTAATTTTCTTAAGTTCTCCATGTACTTGAACATTCACTTCTTATTTTTTGGTAACCTGCAACCAAACATCAGAATATAGGATGAATGGAAGATACTACTCCATCTGTAATGACGCTCTAGATTCAACATTCATGCAAGGCCTAACACTAAAATGCTGACTCCTGTAATGGGTTATTAATAGACTGTCCCATGGTACCAGTGAGACTCACTGCAGGTTAAAATGCTGCACTGCGTCACCAGGAGTACCAAACCTGAACCCTAGACACTCACTGCCTCTAGTGTTTGTGCACCAAGGATCTGATCTTGTAATGGCATTGAGTGTGTTCTTACTTCTAAAGCCTAAAGGTGATCCAGCAAATCAGTTTCATGCTCAAAGTTCAGCATGTGCTTAAAGCATCATGCTGAAATAGGTCTGTAATTTCTACAGAGCACTTTGCAGTCAGAAGTAAATACCTTTGCTGGTTCTGCCCCCATTAAATCCCAGTTTCACCTTTCTGTTTCTATTGGTGATTCTTTGATTTCCACCACTGAACAGACCAAATGACAGCACACACAAAACATAATGTTTATTTATCTATGCTTTATATTTAGTCAGTGGTTTCTAAGATTTTTGAGGTCTATGATTTAACTTTGCTGAGGAGAAAGTATAAGGTGGGTTACCATCATATTCAAGTTAGAAATCCTTGTGTACCAACACTAAAAATCACTGTGCAAGAACAGAAATCAGTGAGCCTGCAGTGACCATGAGATTTGACAGGAGATGTTTTCAGGCCACCATTTTGTGACTAACTGAAATGACACGTCTCAGAACTTTGTTCTCCCTCCCTGAGTAAATATACGAGATCTCTGTGCAAAAGAAAAGAAATCATTTTCTGATGAATGTTTCTATGGATCAATATTCGTGCCCAGTATGAAAGAACTTTTCAGACTTTCAGCTATCTTGTGTCAGTGCCGCTCACAAGATGTAAAAATTTAATGAAAAAGGGAATGTGACAGACCTGCTGAACATCTCAGCAGATTTGAGAAGGGATGGGGTTGTGAAAAGTGGGCAAGAGGAAAATATCCTGCATGGAAGTACAGCCTGGTGTGGTGCTCAGAACAAGGAGAGGAAGTCAGCAAAATGTGCAAAGTTATATGCAACTGATGGGCTGTATTTCACCAGCCTATTTTTACTGTCAGGGCTCCAGACTATATTAGGAGTCTATCCAGACTTTTAAGCCATGGGATGTGGATAATGGGATCAGATAAAATGATTAAAATCATTTTGGTCTCATGATTTCGGCTACTAAGTGTAATAGATGGAAAACTGAAAGACTTAATTGTATGCCAAAAGTACAAATACCTCTTTGTTTTACCTCTGCATTTTTCCAGTTTAGAGAAATTGATGAGATTTTTCTACATTTGTTTGATTGAAAAAACCCAACAATGGCAAGCAAGATGATCCTTTTCTTGCAGCATCCCAGCTGAAACTGGTTTCATCTATCCAAACAAATAAGCTCAGAAGTGGTCGTAGAAACAAATTTTGGGCTACATTCCATGAGATATTTTACATAAAGTTTCCAATTAGGAAACTTCGGAAACAAATACTGCTTTTAAGTAGGTTATAGAGTTTGATAACTGCCTTTTTTTTAGAAATAAAAACCTAATAACTTCCCAGGATGTCTTACCCACACACTGAGTTTGTGCTACAGTTTTCAAGCATTATTTTTTTTAGTTTATTTGAAATCACTTTTCTTAGAGAATAATTTTCAATAAAGAGGATTTAAAAAGATAAGTCTGATAAATGACAGCAGTGAAGAAAAGCAGCTCCCAGTATTGATTAAAAGACTTGGAAAGGGTTAAAAATTCAGATCTTCATGTAAGAATTAAAAATGAAAGGAGAGTTAAAAAGGGGGAGAAGCGGGGGAAGAGCTAAGCTGCTGGTGACTTGAGTGTATTTATGGATTACTATGTCCTGAAAAGAAGAAAACCAGAGTTGTAAGATGACACTGCAGGGGTTGTCTGGACTTTTCACCAAGTGTAAAGTCTGTTTAGTCAGTGTCTTAATGCCTGATGCTGGCCTTTGCCCTCTTCACTCCTCCCTGCTCCAGGTGCAACATTTTTGCAAGTGCTTTAACATTACTGGAAAGTTTGTGCAGGTTTCACACACTGCAAAGTGCAGAGTGCTTTGCACAACATCCATTACGCCCACCCAATATCAAGGGTTAGCACTTGTGTTTCATTTTTTTCATCCTGATGAAAATGATTTGTTCTACACATTTTCCCTTATTCGTATTACTGCGTTAAATTAATAAAAACAAAAGCTTCTTTCTAAGGGTGTTTAATTTGCATAATTCTATACAACAAGATACAAGATTAAGTATGAACTCATGTCAAATACTCCCCAGCACTGTGAATTATAGCGGGAGCATGCAACATATGCTGGCAATGCTACTGATCTCTCTTAAATTAATTCTCTTTGCTATGGAAATGGAAGACAAAACCAGAACCCATTGCTACAAAACAGCCAAGCCACTACACCTCATTTTCCTCGGAAAAAAAATAAATTGATTTCTTGTAGAGTTAATAATTATATCAGGACCCATTTAAATTTTAAAGGAAAACAGCAGGTTTACAGACTAATAATGAACAGCTAAACTATGTAAGGTCTGTACAATTTTGATTTTGATTTACAAAAATAAAGAGTGTAGTAAAATGCATATTAAATATGAAATGCTATAGATTCTACAGCTGTCAGCGATGCAGATAATATGAAAGACAGAACACACATAACACTTCATCTATCATTCTTCTATGCCTTATATTTAGTAGGTAGCTTCTAAGATTTTTGAGGTCTACGATTTAACTTTGCTGAGGAGAAAGTTTAAGCTGGGTTACCATCATATTCAAGACCATTTGAGACTTTGTGTTGTTTCTGAACAGCCTACCATGGGCATTTTCCTGCCACTGTGGGCAAGGAATCCATTTTCCCTATTCATACTGGGCTGCCAGACCTATTTGTGATCTATACTAGCTAACTGTGCCTAAAAAAATATTTAAAATTATGATTTAAACATTTAAAACCTTCAGATAGCTAACTTAACTTCCCCACATTCCTTCCTCACTGGGCTTATGCTGATAAATGTTCATTAAGTTAAAGAAAGGAGGGAAAGGACTGGTTTAAGATAGGTGAATAGCAGCAGGTAGTTTTAATGGGAAACCCTACTAGTCAGAACTGTCTAGCCAAAATAACCCAGGATAACACAGCTTCTACGTACAGCATTACTTCAAGGTGAGACTGGCACAAAAAGAGTTCTGATGAGGGTTTACATACAGGGAATGTCTATGGCACATGTGTTTGCACCTGGACTGAAGCAGATGGATTTTACTGGATTGACTTTCGGATATGTCAAGTATCTTTCAGGATACTGTGTCTTCCTAAAAGAATATTTTGTTATTTATCCTATGACATTGTTATATAAAAATTAATTTAGTCTCTCTTTGTTATCTAGATAGTTTTAAGGGGTTAGATTTCAGGGGGAGATTTTTCTATAGAACAAAATATGGGTGTTACTATAGTAGTTTATTCCAGCAGTAGGCACAGATCAAGGGGTCAAAAATATTCTGGGAAGCGTGTCCTGAAACCGTTTTCTTATGTTTTTCAACTTAATTTGTAACACTTAGACTACAAGAGAATTGAGGGGGGAAAAAAAAAAGTTGTTTATTGCATGACAGACTATTTCTAGAGCTGGGCCGCTTTATCTCAGCACAAAGAGTGCTCCTGTTCACCGCACAGCTGCTAACAACTCATCAACACTCCTTGTATAAGAGTAGGGTACCATTAGAAGTCAAAACTTTAAAGAAACCTGGAATGTTATTATTGCAGTAAGCTATGCAACTGGATTTGATTTCTAGCCAGACTGTATCCCTTTGCTCCTGACACTGTTTACAAGACATATTTAGTGCAGGTGGTACTCTCCTTAATTTCACTGAAGGTCAAGTGTACTTGTCATAATTGTATTTTTTGCACAGCTGAGAATTCAACTACCTCTGCAGACTGAAAACAGACATTGTTTCTGTGAAGGAAACACATAGCACTGAAGAGCTGGACTTGAGATAAACAGAATGAAGTAAATTTTCACACTGTTTTCTTCCTGCTATTTCGTGAAGATCATCACTTTTGAGGCTGCTGTGTATCAGTGCATGCAGCCATTTGTGTCCTTCTCTTCCAGAACTTTAGGACCCTTTGTCTGGAAACACGGATTCTTGCTTTAGGTGACTGCTATACATTCTTTTCAGAACTACAACCTAAGATGAAGTTCTTGCTGTGTTTGTAAAGGACTGATTTTTACAATGATTTGCAAGTATAGAAAGGGATAAAGCTAAAAGTAGTCAAGTTTCTAAATTAAGTAGAGAAAAACTAGATTACCTCAAATACAAATTCCTTTCATTTTCTGCTATTTTGGAACATCAAAATCTTGTCTTTCAGAGAAGACTCATATGAAGCTTATTCGCTGTATATTCCAAACTGATTTGTTAAAATTGTCACAAAGCTTACTGAATCCGCAGAAAAAAATAGCATGGTAAAAATTAGGGCACTATGCTCGTACCTTGATTCATTTACTCTTATGAATTATCAGCCTACGTGCAATACGTGCACCTAAAATGCAGAGAGTGGCCCACAGAAGCTTTTCCTGTGGATACATATTTCCCTCATTCTCTAACTTACAACCATTCCTAGTGCTTTCACTACACATTTTACCCGAAGAAAGGAAATTAAAGCAAAACATCTTTGAATTGTGCCTCACTATAAAATTCTTTTTCATGTCAGTTGAAAAAAAGCCATAACAACAGAAAAACCCCCAAACAACCAGGTGTCTCCTTCTGTAAACCTTATATAATAGTTCAGTCTTGCGTAACACTTGAAAAACCAGCTTTCTTCAAGCAAATGACTTCCTAATATATTAGAGACAGGGAGAAGAGATTGTCCTTCCTTCCAGATCCTCTGCACAGTCAGCACCAGAGCTCAGATTTGCTTCAGAGCATCAGTTCACAAAATTCTAAAACTAGAGACAGATTCCTCTTGTGAAATTCATTTGCTGATTAACAGCTCCTTACCCATTTCTTCTACTCCCACCCAATCTGCTTCTTTAAACCACTCTGCCCTGAATCACTGTATTCCTCTACAAACAGCAAAATGTAGAACTGGTGCCATAAATACAAAAAGTTACTCTAATTGCACTTAAAAGTGTGAATGCAAGTAAAATGCTGCCTTTTTATGGAGCAGTTTGAAAATACATAAATACTTTTATTAAACTGACACAGGAAAGATTAGGACTTCAAATCTACATTTTCATTATTAGTGGAAACCTCAAAAAATAACCAGGCTGCAATCTCATTAGCTTCTGTCGTAATTTCCTCAAAATACAAAGTAGTAAAGCAAGCAGAGTCTCACAAAATTTCAGTAAGTGAAATATGGGACACTGTAACTGCAATCTGTGGAATTCATCTGACATTTTGTTTCTAAATCCAAGCTTCCTCTTTCCTCACCTCACTGGCACCTTTACTTTTTAGTTGCATTTGTTTGTAATTATCGAGTTTTACTGGTTTATGTTTTGATCAAATCCACACCTCAGTTCCACAAAACACATCGGTTTTATGTTTTTGGTTTGGTTTCAGTGTTTTGTTGCTTGTATGGTTTTTGTATTGTTTTGGGTTTTTTTAAAGAGGAGAAAATATCCCTCTAACCACTATCCTGTGTCAGTTTTGTACTTAGATTCATGGAATAAATTTTACATAATTTCATCTAGAGAATCATTCATCTGCTTATTCTTTCAGCACCACTATTCTAGTTGAATTTTTCAAATTCAGTGTTAAATTTGGGGTAAATTAAGATTTTTTCCATGAAAAAAAAATTTTAAATCTATCATCACACTAATGAAGGAAGCGAAACCTGAGTTACTTAAAAAAGCTGATGAAATTCCTATCCTTTTCAAAGACGAATCAAGAGGCTTTTGGCTGAAACACTGACTTAAATTTGTACCAAAAAAATCCTGAACGACAAGGGAACAGGGACGAACACTGAATGTGTACCAAGTGCATTAATCTATTTTTCAGATGCATAATTGAGTTGGTTGTCCAAAGAGATGGTATCACACCAGTACCTATGTGGGTCATTTTTGTAGCAACTGGCAGAGGGAATCCCGTTTAGCATCACCCCAGCAGGCTCCGATGGGTTAGGCCTCCATTGTGTATTTCCAGCATGCCTCCAATACACGGGTTGTGAGAACATCAAGGCCATTGCAAGGACCAGTGGGACTTGGCTGAATTCCAACCTTTTTGTTGTACTAACCACTAGATCTCTGCTCTGCCCCCCTCTAACACCTCTCTGCTGGGTAACTCCCTAAGCAGTGCCTATGTCCTGTCCTTTCCTTCCCTTCCCTTCTTTGGGATTTCCACAGAACAGACAGCAGTGATTTCCTGCTGGATACCCTCAGGATTCACTGTGTGTTTTGGACACTGCAAAGGGAGAGCAGACAGTCAAGAAGATTTGAGACTTTTATGGTAGAGGAGCTTGTGGCCTTTGGCTACAATATCTTAACGAGCTTCCTGCTCCCTTTTTCCTTAGCTGTCTACAACAGGAGATGGAAAGCAAAACGAAGACTAGAATTGTGCATCCCTCCTTGCCAAAGATTTGTCATCCAGTAGCTTTAAATTTAGAAACTTGACTTGACTGTCATTTCTTTTACTGCATAAATGTAAAATAAGTGAGGTTAACATAGCATGAAAGAGAAACGTGGGGGAGACTACTTCTCAATTGTTCTGTTTGAAAACTCGTACTTTGTTTCATGACAAGTGAGAATCACTGAAAAAGGCATTCTGCACTGAAATATATTGAGCATACTACATTATATGAGAACATTTCTAAATGAAGACCTTCTGTATTGTTTTCCATTTCCTTAAAGAAGGCCTCCGACTGTACCACCTGTCCAAACATATTTACAGTCTTTCCACACTGCTGCAAGCCCACTGTAGTGGAATTTTTGTAAGGGTCAAAGGTAGCATAACTGAAGAGGTTTTGTTTTGGTTAGTTTTTTAAGACACAAAAATCCATTTTCTGCAAACGTAGTCACACATAAAGCTGGCTCACAATAGCAACATTTGTTAATCTAATTTAGAGATACAAACTTTCTGAGTGACTGCTAACCATTTGATAAACTTTTTTTAGTTTAGTGCTACATTCTGCAGCTTGCTTTTGACTTACATACTTTGTTCTCTGCTGCCCTCTTATTCCACTTTTTGTTTTGTTTGTAAGATGCTAGCTGAGCCACTAAAGCAAACCCTGTGTATCTCCAGCATACTTGCAGAGTCAATTTTACTTTTACTTCCTCATTCAAGGGGGAGTAGGGGTAGGGGGGGCAAAACCATTTTGGATCAGATGATACATCCACATCTGAAGCCAGGAGAAAAGATGAAATAAGATGAAGCTTACCTAAAAGTAGATAAGCAGTTAGTGAATAACCAATATACCATATTTATCACTCAAATCAATTGCTCAAAATCTGACAGTCGCTATCTTTTCTGAAATTTCTATTTGGAGGATCCCTCCCCCATCCTCCAGGAAAGACATCTGGCTAGCACTGAATGGAGTTTAGTGTTTGAACATCCCATCTGGTTTCATCATGTTAACACATGATTCCAAGTCATTCAAGAAGTATGAACAATGGATATTGTATTCCATATAGTGCCATGTGGATTTAATCTTTAAAAGATGGTGGCACTGCAGAACTCAATCTTTTAGTTAAAAGTCAAAACATTTCATGTACTGAAAACTCATTTCCCATAGCCTCAGAAGCCTCACATTTTACCCTTCTCTAAGAACAAGGAGACAATGTCTCCCTCACATAGTGCCATTCCGATTGTTGCCTATCATAACACCTACCTTGATAAATCACTAATGCGTTTTCTAAACGTGACAGTTAAAAGCAGCACTAAGATGGACTTTTCATGAGAATACTCATTATTTTCATACTCAAAAATGACTTCCAGACTGATTAAAAACAAA
This sequence comes from Pseudotriccus pelzelni, assembly GCA_035584735.1. Lineage (NCBI taxonomy): Eukaryota > Metazoa > Chordata > Aves > Passeriformes > Tyrannidae > Pseudotriccus > Pseudotriccus pelzelni. The sequence continues at coordinate 22,191,356 of JAWMRA010000005.1, forward strand.
AGCAGAAGTTTGCTATGAAGCACATGGAAGTCGGGCAAATTCGCCTTCCACAGCTGGTTACTCTACCTTTCACTGGTGTGAACAAAATCTAAAAAATCTCTCCAAAGCAAACAGTAAGTGCTTTTTTTCAACAACCAGTACATTGATGCTGAAATAACATCTCATTTCTCTCTACACTCCCGAATAAAAATTCAAATTTCAGTTAATAACATTTCTTACTCAAACACTTCTTTCGTATTTATCTGTTCATGAGGATGATTGACCCATGACCCTATAACACTGATCTTAACAAGTATTTTCTGTACTTTTTAAATGATCCCTAGTAGGAGCAAATATTCAAAAAGTGGCTTGCTATGAAAAGTTAATAAAAACTGATTTCAGACTGAAAGGGAATTGTAGAAATTTCAAGTATAAGCAGGTATTTAAGTATTTGTTACCCATCCCTTAAGCTACCTAACAAAATTATATCACTCCACTAGAGCACTTGGGAAAGTGAATGGATTTTACCTGTTTGGGTGAGAAGATGGGGAAGTAAATACAGATATTTTGGAGGGAAACATCTTAGTGGAATGAAGCAGGGCAAACATGCTTGAAATCCTGGAACTGGACCAGGAAGAATGATTAGTTTATCCTCAAAACTGTGAAGCCTGAGTTAGAGCTGTGTAAGAAGGCACAGATTTGACTGATGAGAGAAGACAAAGAATTCAGTGAAGACTGATAAAGGCAATTAAATTACACCATCCAACTTTTTCTCAACTCTGTTGAAATGTATCCGTTCTTTAGTATCACCATAATTACCAGCCACCTCAAAGGCTGAAGCAAGTTAGATGTGTGGATCACATGACATCAGGATTTTCACCAAAATATCGAAATCAAAAGTACTTAAGAGGCCATTGAGGGTGCTAAAAGATTACTCTGTGTTGTCTGAAAAGTTTCTTTACCTGCTGTGTTTCAGCTGGCAAAACCTATTTAGAGCATAAGGACTATGGTATTTAATAAATAGGAAGGGCAAGGAAATTAAAAGTGTGCTCAAATTTATGCAAGTGAATGAAGTCCTTGTGTGATGAACTGGATAAGTTCACAGCAAAACTGGGTTGAAGGCTTGGCGTATCAGTTGGAATTTTTTTTTAAATCTAAGGAGAACATACAGACTTACGACAGTGGATTATAAGCATTCAACAGGGTCACCTCTAGCTGATTACATCAGGGAAGCTACTGAACTCCCTATTTCATGTGATGGAAACAATAAAATGTGAGATTGGAGTAGAGAGGATCAGACTTGGCTGTTTTCAACAGTGTCCCACTGTCCCTATTGCTTCTAATAACTAAATCTTTAATATATTAGTGACTATATTCATGGATAACCACAGAACTAAGAGAATTGTTCATTTCATTTGGCAATACTTCTGTCAACTCTTTTCAAGTAATTCTGGTTGAGTGCTCATTCAGCACAGATTTATGCAAGCTATAGCAGACAGCATGGGTCAGAAAGTCTTCAGAGTCTGTTTGTCTAATTCAAGTACTCTGTCTAGAAAGGCATTGCTTTTGAGTATTCAAAACCTATTCATTCAGTTCCTTATGTTGGCAGGCACAAAATACACAATACTTTTCAGTTTGTAATCATCTGCAACACCTAAATTACTACAAGCACTTGTCATACACTAAACAGAAGAATGGACATGGAAAAAAAGAACTTCAGGAAACTGAAGTCCTAAACTGAGTCTCCCGGAAAGCATTATTAAAAATATTATATTACTATGACCTTAAGTCATGAAAAACATGCAAGATCCATGCTGAAAAACAACTAAAATCCTGTCTTCTAGAATTTAAGTAGTTAGTTAAAACTTTTTGGTTTTACATAAGCATTTTGCACAATTAGACTTTTTATACTGACAATATTTGAATTCTCAGACAAGACCCAGCATTGCAGTTGGTTCTTCTCAAAATCAATTTCATCTAAGAGGTAGCAAAAGAAACTTAAAGACGTAAAAAGACTTTCCAAGAGAGATAGAATTCATTCCAATGCCTTACTGCAAGTTTGACTGCGCTGGCCAAGCTACACAACGAGAACTTGGTGCCAAATGATCCTCAGTAAGATTAGCAATACATCCATTTAAAAGGGCAGTAGTACAGTGCCTGACACAGCTCTGGTTACTGCATCAGTTCTCTGATGGGTGGGGTATTAATGATAATTTTTTAGTTCTTGTATGAGGTAAGGAGCATTTTCTAGAATATTATATTCAGTCATCTTGCTCCTACTTATGATGTTTAACTTCAGAGAAAAAAAAAAAAGATAGCATGCCACCACAATTCTATCTTTAATTACAGGAGGAGTATCTCAGCAGTTTGATATAAGTTTCAGTATTAAGGAAAAACATAAGTGGCTTTATTTTAGTGAGCTTTAACTTGGACTTGGATTATTTGTAACTCATGTTCAGCCCTGTGGAGGATCTAAGTGCATTATGATCCAAATAACTAAATTCGAACTTAAATCTCCTTTCATTAATGTAACTCAGATATTTGTGCACTGCAGACATCTGATATCTCAGTCTCTCCTTCTTGCTAATACAATCTTGTTGTCCACATATAAATGGCAAGCTGCCAATTAGGGAAGCACACATGCTGCAATGCAAAGGAAAATAAGTAGATATGTCTGTATGTATTAACTACAAGTCAGAGTATTGTCTAGTGCAGCTGGAGTGAAAAACACTCCAAAAAAGATAATTACAACTCCAGTCTTTATTATTATAAGCAAAAGCTTTTGTGAGATAGGGTTACAGTCGTCACTGCAGCACACTTCTTGTTTTTAAGTCTTTGTTGTTCTTTTTCCACTGATTCAAACTCTTGAAAATAAAATCGTGTCAAAGCTATTACAACAACAAAAAAAAAAGGCAATTTATCAAACTATAGTACAAAATAAGATTGTCTTTATTCCTTCCATCACCTCTACGGCCTTTTAGTTGCTTTTAGCCATATGTAGAACACAATTTCAACATAGACATCAGAATGACATTAAAATAGCTGTTAAAAAATCCCATTAGTACAGATTGAAACATTTTTATAAGCTTTCTTTTTCCCCTGCCACCAAGCTACTGGTGAAGCCAGCAGGACACCCAGGCTCATCTGGGCTTCTGTTCCAGATCCAGAGTGATGTAATATGAGAAACTCCTCCCCCTTTATTCCCTGACTCCCAGGCTGTGAAAGGCATATTACTTCCTTAATTCATCTTATTATAGAACAAAGCAAACAGACTCTTTTGGCCACTGCTATACAGTAACAAAGAAATCTAGGTAGTCCTGTATGGTACATTGTACACACAGCTGTGTCTCACACTCAAGAGCTAGCAGCAGTAATTTACATCAGGATACCGATGAAAACATACCAAGATAACAAAACTAAACCCCCTGTATGTTATTTATCTGTATTTACTGTACAGGTACTGTAAGTATCTGGATCATCTGTAAGGTCACTATATTTGTTGAGCCTGCTAAAATTAATTAAAAATAACCATAATTATATTTTATTTATCCTCATTTCTATTTAAGAATAAGAGACTTAGCATAACTAAATTTTGTGGCTCCATAATTTCCATCTGACTGTGCTGCATTCTCTCCTCATGAAATGGCTGGCATCTTCTTGTGCCACACTACTCAGCATAAGCTGCTTTTCTGTAATTCACAGACCACTTCTGTACAGGACTGTTGCCATTTTTCATTTCCAAAGCAACTATATGAAGTGATAGAACTCTCAGAAATGGAAAAAAACTTGTCCTACTTTTAACTTAACAGAAAATGGCATTTCATCTTATAGCCCTGCTAGTGCACTTGTTCCTAATGTGATGTGATGTGTCATGTAGGTTGAAGTAAATTTCTTTGCCTCAAGGATCAAGTGCCACTTCTCACCAAAAACGTAAGAAGATTTCACTTCATGTTTGACTCCTAATTCACAAGTACTGCAGCCTTTGAATATCGGCTTTTCTGTCAAGCTGGAAGACGGTGATTCATAAAGTTAAACTTTGTGTGGAGTTGTACCATTTTAAAAAAAACTCCTTCAGAAAACAGTTCTAGGTATTAAAAGGGAATTTATAGTCAAAAACAGGCACTCTGACTCCAAAATAGCTGGTTTTCATTTAGCAGCAAATCGACTGTTTTAAACAGATCTCTTCATTCTTCCTAAATTTCACTGAAATTTAGAGTAGAACAGAACCAGTTTTGAACTCAAAGTTTTGAGGGCTGGAAAAAGTGAGTTTTCTGCTTACCTGTGGTCATGAAATATTTATCAGTTTGCTGGTTAAAAAAAAATAGCAATGAATGGTATACAGTCATTCATTTCTTTATGTGAAGGGCTTCATATAAATCAGCAATCTAGCACTCAGTGGTCACATGTATTCAACACAGTGAGTAATGCTACTTTATCTCATCCTCATACAAGCATAACAAAGTGGCCTCCTACTAAGTTATTTAGTGTTTAATGTAGTGGGCCAAAAGTACCTCAAAGCTGCTTGGCATAATTAGGAGCCCAAGATAGAACTAAATGCATAATTTGTGGGGAACTTCGGCAAGCAACTTTATGTGCAACAGTATCTACCTAAATAATTTCTAGTAAAAAAAGCTTTCAGTCCATTTTGGACAAGTACAACTGCCTACGCCTACTTTTCTAATACAATACCCAGTAAAACCATTTAATAAAACATAAATGTGTCTTAAAACCAGTCTCTAGAAAAAGTAGAACTATCACAATCTCAGGTCCAAATCTACTTTTTAGGTGCTTTAAAAGAAAATTATAGATGCTACAAGTTATGCAAATTTATTCATAAATAATTTAGCAGGAAGGAGAGGAAGGATGGGTTATGGACTGGGATTAGTGTAATTTCTGGGGAAGAGGAAAATAAATGAGACACCCAGCCCTGTATTTAAAGTAATTCTGCTGCTGCCAGAAGATTGTGCCATCACAAAATAGGTGATGCCTGTAAACAAGCCAGAGAAGAAAAAGATGATCTCAGCCTGTGCTTATGACCAGAGCTAAGCAAATGCAAAGCTGACAAAGGGCATCTGGTGCCCTTTCGCTGGGTCTTTGAAACCTTCATCGTAGTATTATAGATGAGAATGCTGAAGGGACGCCAACTCTTCCTGAAAAACACCTTCAACCTTTACCAAAATTATTGCAGGCTGCCATTTTCCAAGCTATGCAAGCGTGCCATTTCGATGTCAGATATTACAGGGGACTTCTCATGGAGAAAACTTGCACATTTCATCGGAATTCAGCTGAATAGCCTATTACCACAGCCTCCATCTTCTGTTTTAAATCTATTAACAGGGCAAACTTCAAACCAACCGAACAAACAAATAGGAGGGGGGGGATGTTTCACAGAATCTGCAAAGGTTGATCTGTTGGAGGTGTGGAATGAATGAAAAATACAAGTACAAAACCCGTACATCCTTTGAGCTACCTTCATATTTAGGACAAATGCCTGAGGAGAAATTCCGCACTGTGGATCATGTGCTGGACGTGCCTTTGTTGGTTTGTAACACTAGAAAGTTGCCTTACAAGATAAAATGAGGGGGTTTTATTACAGAATCATAGAAAAGAGTACTTTCCAACAAAAGATAGTTGTTTCTTTCCAAAGATGAAATTCCATTAAATTAGAAAGGTTTATATGATTGAAAGTGAGACACACAAATATCTTCCTTTATCAAGTGCAAGCCAAGTACGTGACACTGTGCTTGGGATTAAAAGGCAGAGATTGACTAAAATTTCTTCTGTTGATGGGAGTTTCACCAAGGTTGGATATATCCAAATTAAAACATAAAAACAACAAAAATAAACCCTAACTTCCCCTACCCAAACTCGAACACCAGTAAAACATTAAAGCACACTACTCTACGTACTTCAGATCATTCTCATACTTTAGCTGCTGATTTATTTAATCGGAATTTTTACAGAAGGTACTCTACAAACTTTAAGGCAAAAGGATCAGCGTAACACTTCTTAAGAAGTAAGCATGTAATTCTGCATCTTTTGGGGATTAAGAGGAAAAACATTATTAAGAGTCAATCAAAGTAACAGAAAGAACACAAAGGAGGCCTCGGTTTGCTAAGTACTACTTGTCTTTGCTGAGAGAAACTTTGTTCAGAAGCATTGAAAATGCTGAGTCAAAGCACTGCCTCTGCCATGTCAGAACTCAGTGTTAGGAGATAAAATGTTTTCGCTGGAGTTGTTTAAAGCTTTTCCTCTTAGTTAAAAATAATTAAAATGAACTATTAAAACCTCTTCAATGAACCAACTTCACTACAGCAGGCTATAATATCTGCTGCAGCATCAATGCTGACCAGGGCATGCACCTTTATGAGAGGGACTTGTGATGGAGGAACAGAACCAAAGGCCACATTCTTTCAGGCAGCCAGAACTCGGTGCACAGTGACATACACCCTCACAGGTTTTTGTCACCATCCCAACTCTGACCTTATTGCAGGTGAAGAGAGATTGTAATTCTGGAAGCGAAACTAGATGGACAAGAAACATTGAAAAATATTACATGCCCTAACTTGAAGGCAAGAAGCATTTCAATGTTAACGTCCATATATGCTAATTTAATTAGTAAAATGAGGTATTACTTAAAAACAAGACTCCCTGCAGGCACCAAAATATTATTTGACATACTGTAAAGAAAATTATTTATGAAAAATTTCTTGCTAAATAGAATGATGTATATACTCCTGAAACAACTTTGCCATACCTGTCCCCCTTCCTGTAACAGCTTTTTTTAGGGAAAAAGTACAGCACAGAATTTGGGAAAAAAGCATAAAATTCTGGGTTCATTATTTCACCAAACTCGCTTTCCCTACTCAGTCTGTATTACACTGTACCAGAAATGAAAGCTTCTACTTCCACCTATGTCAATAACAATATAATACAAGATGGGAACTTTAAAAAAGAAAAAGCACTGGCTACTTAGAAAAGAAATAGTATTTGTTCTTAATGTGAATGCAAAATTATCTCTTTTCAGGGAATAAAGCAGTGGAAGAAGACAGTTGAACTTTATAGCATCTCCCTATATGTTTTACTATAAAACCCAAAAATATCTATTTATTCAACCGGTGACATTATATTTAGATTACCTGGCAGAAATAATGTTTGTGGAAAGCAGCAGGCCAAGGTAGTTACAAAAACCTTTATGAGAACATTTTATACAAACAAAAATCAAGTTTCATCCTCACATATTCCTATCTCCCGGCTTCTCAAAAAAACACAGGTGGCTGTGTTTAAAGGAGTAAAATAGTGCTACACATCGATTTGGTGAGTCTGAACTTAAACTAGGACATCAAGAAATAATAGCAGCAGGTATTCCCCTACTCCTCTGCTGCCAAAAAAAGATGCAATTCTCTTACTTCTTCCTTTGCTTGAAAGTGGTGCATGTCAGCTTGAGTTTCTAATGGTTGAAAAGGGCGCTACGGGAAATTTTACATTTGTTTTGATTTTAAATTACTGTTGTGTGTAAAGAAAAAGTTTTAACTTCCAGGATGTGCATTTGGAGTATTGGAATTTGCCTTCATTTCTGACTCCAATACTGACTGTCATGGTAGAGAGAACACAGCGAGGAACCTCAGGGCACTGTCCCTCCTTCTGATCCCCTTCTAGGATGTATGACAGAAATACTTTGGAGAGCCAGGAGCCTTCTGCACTCCACAGCATCAGTTGACTCTTTCTGCTGCAATAAATGTAGCAACAAGTGTCTGTTCCTTTCCAAGATTCAAAAAACATACTTTTCTAGTGTTAGCAGGTATCTTCTGTTCCCTGTTCTACAAAGGAGAAACTGAAAGTCTACACCTCTTTTTTTAATTGAATCTCTGAAGTGAACAGCTTTGAAAATTAAACGCCTGGACTCACATATCCTATTGGCAATCCATGACAGTTCAGAACAGTTTTTCCATCACAGTGCTTACTGATAGCCTGGAGAGCTTCTGCACACAGTAGGATGAGATTTCCAAGAGCCAACCAATAGTGGTCATGCTAAAAGTAACATTTGGGGCAAATTCTTTAAGTCTTAATCCACCTGAATGCACCTACTTAAACATATTCACAGTAATTTAAAGTATTTTTCATCTATGCAATCATTACTTAATTTAAAAGGACATTTAACAGAAATATCTTCTTTAAATTATTTGCCAAACTAAGTTCATTGCTTAAAAGAAATCAGCTCCCCAACTTCTGTGAATTAAAGGGATTTTCAAAGGAGTTTCTACCCCAAACATGAAGCACTATAAAAATAAGCCCTTAGAATACTTAAATAACAGTCCTGAATGTAATTAGAAATGTTAATATTTGAATATGAATGTAAGTTCCTTTTCCTTTATTTTCATCTGGTTAGGTTTCTCATAAGGAGCCTGCTGCTGAATCAGAAATAAACCTTTACCCTTAAGTTAGACAATATTTAAAAATGGTGGAGCAGGGATGCATCAGGTCCAATCACAAACACACAGACAAAGTGTGCTAAAAGTAATTGAAAATCCTAGAGGACAAAAAGAAATATTGTATTAAAAGGTGTGGTGTAATCAATTACTTTGAACCTTGCAACGCCAACTGAGTGGGCTTTGGATAATACACTATTTAAAGCAGTCTTCATCCTTTTGGAAAAAGGATACCACACAAAATAAACAGGAAATCTAGATAATATCCTGGAAACTGCTAGTTATCAGGAGTTTCTCTTGGAAATTATGTACCTATAAGTTTAAAGATAGCAGAAGTTTGCTACCAGTACCTACTCCTGTCAGGATTGTAGTTTTTCGTATCAGCGCCTTTTAGATTAAACTGGGGCTATATCAGGAACCTTATTTTACATTATTCTACTATTTACTATAGTCATTAATCTCTCTGAAATATGCATTTAAGCAACCTACATATACCAGTGCACACAGCACTGGTAATACATAATCTGACAGTTCAAAGAATTCAAACTGTCCACTGATGAATCACCTTTCTTTCCAAATGAAGCACCCTAAAGATGGAATTTTCCACCCAAGTTATGCAAAACACATATCAAAAGCCTAATACAAAGATCAGGCTTGATACAAGAATACTTTCTGGGATGTGGAATTGAAGATACTCAAGTTTGTTAATAAAAAGGCTTGTGGATTGTTTTAATTAGAAAATGTCCTAACCCTATATGCTGCAGACGATGGATCTAAACACATGATTTTCAAAGGTCTCAAACACCCAAATAAATGAAAAATGGATGCCATTTTATTCAAAGCTTTGTTGTGTAAGGTAACGTCTTTGTGGTAAAGAAAATGCACCTTTTCCACAATAAACTTCCCTTGGGAACTGACTAATTATTACAGTTCTGGGCTAGGGAAAAATCTTGATATAATACCTTATAGTTACCCTGAAAGTGCACCTTCAGCAGTTGTCTCTGACTTTTTCCTGTTACAATAGGCATTTGAAGTGACATCTGAGCTATTTATTTTCAGTAAGAACCCAAGCACTTGTGTCAAGTAGCACCACATTCCACAGGCTGTCTCATTTAAAAGCTGTAAGTCTAGCTAGGTACTGGCACACATGATTCAAGGTGACAGAACTCTGTACTTAGCAGGAGAGCAAAACGCGTTTACAAAATAACAGAAGTCCAATTATGAACTCTGGAAATATATAAACTCATTGAGTGGAATAAAAGAAGCCTATGCTTAAGGTTAGGTAAGTGGGCTCAAAACTCTTGCTTAATCTGTCAACACTAAAAGAATATCTGCCAGTAAAGATTTTAACCTGACGTGCTATCGTGAGTAGTGTGGCCTTCTTTTTAGATATAGCCTGTTGCTTTCATAGTATAAGCTACAATCAGTGGAAAAAAATAACTAAGTTACGGGATACAATGTTGGGGTACGTTCTTTGAATTTACTGAATTCCTTCCAAAATGCCTTATGGTGGACTATTTAGTATTCATCACCATGCTTTCCTACAGCAACGGCTGTTAATCTTCTAAAATATACAGAAAAGGAAAAACATTAGCTCTACAAACAAGCTTATTTTGTCCTATCTTGTCATTTCTAGTAGAAAGCCCAACAGCTCATCTACAGGGGGAAAAAAAATTCACAGTTCGCTGTAAATTAAATAGCTAAAGCAGGACTTTACTGTCTAGTGTATCTAAGAATCAGTGAAACAAATTCACTTTTCTTCTCTTTTCAAGGTCAGCACCAAGATGACAAACAGTGTGTATTACACAGTCGTATCGTATAGTCAGCATGCCAGACGATGAACCCATAATTCAACAAGCTCAGACTTAAGGTCCAGCACAAACACAGAGTTAAATGTGCTTTCCAGTACTTCTGAATATTGCATTCAGTCATTGCTGCTCCCTAGGAAAACAACCCCCCCTCCCCAACTACACACACAGAAACCTCCTCCTTTTCCTTCCCCTTCAACCTCCCCCTCCAATGTAACCCAAAAACCAAAGAAGTCAGAAGTATGGCAGGCAAGGGCTAGACTGAATTTTTGTCTGCACAATGTGGAGTTACTGAAATTAACTGAACAGCTCACTGAGACAAATAGCACTCCTCCGGTTTTACACTGGTACAGAAGAGATGAGGATCTAACTCCCCTTTTGTTGTTTAACCGATTTTAACGAGAGGAATTGGGAGGGGGAGGGAAGGGTTTGCAAATTCTTTCTGAAAAGGTATCTTGGAAGGGAAAATGCAGTCTTCAAAAAGGAAGAAAACTGAAAGCTTTTCCTCAAGTTTCCTTTCATTTCTTATCTTCCTGAAATACATATATACAGTTTGTTCCAGGAAATGTCTGAAATGCCTTCTGGTAGCTTTTAAATAAACATGAAAATCACCTTTTGAGTTCAAAGAATTTCAAATAATGGCGGGGGAACAGTTCTTGGATGGTAACACAGATGTAAACAAAGGTCACGAATCACTCTCAATAATTAAAATGCATTATCGCTACTTTTGGACTTTTAGTCTGCTATCACATAACTGAATTAGACTTGAGCAAAGCTCTAATGTGCTTCCACAGCAATCTTTTCCTGTACACTAAAACCAGCAGACCTCAGCTACATTTCTCAGCTAGGAGCTAATGTTTCTGGGTACACGTTACTCTTGCAGTTTCATTTGTCAGTAAAGCCTTATTTACTTGCTTCCTGTTATTAATTATGGGAAACAGGATCTCTTCAAACTGTAGGAGAGGCTCTTTTAACTCCTGTCTAGACTTTTCAAGACAAAATATTGATGAGTCCTTTAATGTTTGTGCAGAGACACAATCTGAGCAAAAAAACCCCATCGTTACCTCAAACAGCTTAAGAACTTCTTATCACACATTCACAATATAAAAAAAAAAATCCCTTAAATCACTCGGGCTCACATCCTTATTGTTAGTCACTGGAGTAAGGTTTCCTTTCATAGTTGGATACTTTCTTCATCTGTCACACTGATTAATTAACAGCTCACAGTATGAGCCCTGAGCTTAAATAGCCTACTGAAACGAGGAGGAGAGATCAATGTTAATATTCCATAAAAAACTGAAGTGGAAAAATGCTTTCTTTAGTATGAAGAGATCTGTCTTCCAATAAGAAAATTAACTAATTTCTGTTTGGTTACATTACACAAGGAGATGAAAGCACCCAGCTTTCAAAGGAAGATGGCAGTGAAGGTTTAGGACAAAAGTTACAGAAGACTTAAACGTTTTAGATTAAGCTGTTTGTTGGAAACAACCAGGACTTGAAAACCAGTGAAATTATTTTCATCATCGTCAAGAAAAAGAAACCAGTTTATCAGCACACGACAAACAAGTCTATAAAAACACAGCGTCATTGCCTGTAAAGATCTAGGGGGAAAAGGCACACAACTACATGAAATGAAGACTTGCTAAAACCTTGAACCTAAAACTGGTTTTAGCATTTGTTATTTCTCACAAACACACATCTTTCCCAAACTGTTAAAGTCCGGCAATAATTTCATGAGTTTGACTTTCAACTGCTACAAGTTCTCCCCCTTTTTTAAGCCCCTCCAGTACTGCTGAGTGGGCAAAAATTACAGATGCACGAAAAGCTGACAAATGAGTGCAAGGCCCCTCCTCTCCAGTGCCTCGACAGTCAGAGCCCCTGCCAAAACATGCCTAAAAGCTAGAGAGGAGACAAAGACACAAAGATTCCATTTTCTCAGGCAAAATAGATTTCATGTAGAAACTACTAGGAGGAAGAATAGCACACTGGCACGTGTGTCATATCAAAAGCAGAGCAGGAATGAATGTTTCAAGAGAAAAATGAAATCGTATTTGCTTATTCAGTAAGCTCAACAAATGCTGTTTAACATGTAGCCCTTTATAAACTGCAAAGTGCTACAGGGGGTGGGAGAGGGAAAGCTCTCATAAATCTGGAAAAACATTTTCAGTCATGAAGAACCCTCAGTTTAACGTGATCCAAACTAAGAGTTCACGGCTGTTACTCTAAATCATCTCCTGATAATGCCGTAGTACGCACGCAACCAAAACAAAGTAAATCCAGCTTTTTTAGCTCAAATCTGTTTGAATATGTTTACTATTAAAAGATTCTTGCCCCGGGGTGCCATTAATAAAGTTGCAATGAGTTTAAAATCCTGGCACCTAGACATGTCTAAGTTTTCAAGCTTTTTATAACAGGTTTACTACTTTTGGCTTGTTACGCTGTCATGACTGGCACCCATCACTGAGCTGGAACAGGTCTGCCTCTGAGCAGGAAGACCAGCAGCAAGGTGAATGCAGGCAACCAGAGCAGGAAAAAAAAACAAGAACATGATTTCTCTTTGAAACTAGTCAGAAAGTTGGAAAAAGTCCAATTGATGGTGGGAAGATTTGGGACGATTCAAGATTCTGATTAATTTAAAAATAAAAAGGATATTCACAACAGCATATAAGATTAGAAACTATCATTTCAAGTGTGATTCCAATCCATTACGACTCAGTGGCAAAAGAAGCCATGGTTAAAAATAACATGAGCTCCAACCAGATTGGGAATTTGGGAAGTAGAGGTGTAAAATGGAGATTTAGTCATCAGAAAGGTTTTCAAAGGGCTCCCAACTCAGATAATTAGTACTCATGAACATATAGCATTCTTACACACCCTCTCCTCATAATACAGCTTTTTTCTTTAATGGAAGGCTGCTTTTACCTATCTGACGTCACAGGCACCCAAATTCAGCCCAAGTCTTATAGTCTCTTAGCAAAACCACTAATGAAGTACGAACAAAACACAGAAAACATTACATAATGAAAATTTTAAAAATGTGATTAATGCCCTGAATTGACAGGTTTGCACTTGAGGATAAAATACAACTGCTGAGAGCTCCCTGAGAGGACACCCAGGGTCCCCATGTCCTGCCTGGCAGGGAGCTCAGCTCACCCTCATGTTCTTCCTTCAGCCCAGCCATCACTGTGGCATCTCCCCTGCCCACCCAGACTCAGGTCATGAGGATGTGGCACAGTTCTCACTCCAAACCCCTGTGATTCCTCACAGCCCTTGCTCTTCCCTTCTGTCTGCTCCTGAATACTGCTCTGACATCTAAGTCTAAGCATTTCCTAAATCTTCACAGTCAGACAGTATCTAAAATGCTTTTTCAGTTTTTACCATTTTACCATCAGCCCCTCCTAAATGCCACCCTCCTCTTGCATAGCTATTTTCATTTGGTCTCCATTCTCAACCAGACCAAACCACCACCACATACTCATTTTGTTAGTACAAAGGGATCCTATATGACACCCCACTGCAGAGATGTGTCCGCATCTACCAGTCTGATGCTCTTATTAATACATTCCCCTCACTTCAAATTCTCATCAACTGAATCCCAAACTCTTCCTCTAACCCACCCATAAGAAGCAGAACTGCTGAACTTCAACACACGGATCAATAGTAATATGATTGCCTGGTTTCCAGGAATATTGCAAGAGAAAAGGAGACTTAGTTCTGAGGTCAAATTCTAGAATCGCTAACAGCAGAGCTGTATTGAAAAAGGAAAGATAGGCTGCAGTTATTGACTAGGTAAGAGAAACAGAACAGAGAATGAAATAAGAAACAAAATTTATGAATACAGAGTGCTTACAAACATGCTTTATCTTATACAGCTGGTAAACTCATTCTTCTGACTACCGTTACAAAAGAATCTTTTGAGAGAAAACTAAAGGTATATCAGATTATGCAAGGAGTGCAGCTCCTACTCAGAAAGTATTATCGCTTCATTTCACATATGCTCCCTCACTCACCTAATGCTATTTCTATTTGAATACTTTTAAAGATTACTTGAAGATCAAATTCTAGCATTATTTCCACCTATAGAAACTGTTGAAAGCCAAAATGAAACGTTACATCTTTGTCTAATGCTTGTCATTACAACTGAGCTCATTTTAATGATCTCATGTCAGGCAGTATGTGGCACAGGGTTTGAAAAGGAAGGAGACTTATGTTTTCATTGGCACTGGTACAGCATAAGCCTTTAGCATAAAATTTATTAGCATTAATGGGCATTTAATTCCCTGAGGGGTAATGTTTGGGTTTTTTCTCATGTCCTATAAAATAGACAAACAAGAAATGTGAGGTTTTTTTCAAAGCTATTTGAAGAATTCAAACTCTCCTGTTCCTCTGTTAATCATGATGGAGAAGGGATAGCTAAACAAGATGGACTCAAAGTTCTCAAAATGTCTTCCACGAAGCCGCAGGGACGCTAATACCAGAGACCAGTCTTTTTGAGAATATGCTGTATAATTACAGTATTTTGCTGGCCACAAACTCTTCAAACAGTAATCACTAGACCATGGCAAAGTATAGATTTAAAAAAATATATTTTTAGATTTAATTTACCATACTTACTTTACACTAAACTTATTTAAAGGAGTCCAATTAAATAAAGTGCTTTGACAAGCAATTCAAATATTTGTTACTTGAGTGTTTTCTGGCCTGAATGCCAAGAATTTAGAAGGCTTTGAGAATCTCTTCACCTAATCCACTGCACTTCAGGGACAGGGGAGAGTCATTTATGCAGTAATATGTGCCTTTGAATACCATAGGCTAAGGCTGGAATAATTTTCAGAGCTGCTGAAAAGCTGCAGGAGTGTTGCAGGTTTCATCAGGATTAGTGCATGTCACCAGTGAAGATCAGAATATTACCTAGACCTGTATTTGAGTAGTTAAGCAGGATTAATTTTCTATAAGAGAAAATAAATTCATAATTACGTTACGGAAAAAGACCAATGCACACAGGTCTAGTACTGGGGTTTTCAGAAACGGGTCTTCACAACACGTATCTGTAGCACTGAAAAATAAGCCTAGAGCTCATTTTCTGGCTATTTTTTATTATTTTATTGTTTTATATGTCTGAATGGTCTCACATGAACAGTAAAGCAGAACAGAATGGAACGAGATACCACTGACACACGCATTTATGACGTTTAAATTATTGAAACTATAAGGCTTACTGACAGTATTGTGTCACAACTTAATATTCTGAATAACCTAACTTCATTTAGAGCTAGCTTGAAGCAAAACATATTTTATCCGAAAATCTGAAAAAAACCCATTAGTACAAATAGTACAAAACCACTAAGACCTTTGTAGCGACACCAGCGATTTTTCCTTGGGGAATGTCAAGACCAATTATTGGCTGATTTATTGGGCATATCCTAAACTATTAGACAAAATCCTTTATTTCTTTGTCTTCTAGACAAATCACCACAGAGCTGCAGACCAGCAATGAAGGGAACTGGGCAATTTGACCAACATCATCTGTGTCGGTTCCCCAGAAGTCGATGAAACATGTTATCGGGTCTCCAAGGTACATCCCAGAGATTAGTTGCCGTGCCATACAATTAGTAAATGATTAAAACAAGCTGTTTTCTTCGATTGCATTAAGATACTTGCAGCAGTGAGAGCTATTACCTTCTACCAAGGAGTCCACCTTACCAAATTATGTTGTTTATTAGCACATCATTAACAATGTGCCACCTCAGCCAAAAGATCAGGCAGTACAGCAGTCTTAGGTACAAAGTAAAGATCATTACAAAACTCCACCCGCCTCATTTGAGCAAATCAAGTATATGTGAATCGCGGATTGCACAGAAATATTTGAATACTAGTTTTCATCTCCAGCTTTCTGTGCCTTTTGTGCCAAACCCATAACCTTTCTTCTGGGGAATCAACCAAACCATGCAGAAACAGAGTTAAACAGACAAGTTTTTAAAACTGAACATTTTTCTTTTCAAGAGAAGAGGATCCCAGGTAAATGTTGCCTTTTAATACAGCACATGAAAATCTCAATTATGGAAATCATTATTCTAGGCACTCTGTGCCATTTCATATTCCCAGCAGGATGTTTTTCATCTCATCAAGAGTTTCCAGGGCTGTTTAGTGTTCCTGTGTATTCAAAACACATTTTAGGGCCCCCAAGAAGATCTGCTAATTAAAAAGCCTAGTCAAGTGGTCAGACAGACTGGAACTTGAGGATTATAGGTAAGAGGGATGAAATGAAAGCTTAGAAATTATAATTTCTCTTTCTGTGGTAGCAGCAAAAGCATCTGTTATAAACTGGGCAAATTAAAGATGTGGCTGACTAAGCCAGCAGCCTGGAAAAAAGACATTGCAAAAACATAACAGCAAGTCATCTACACCCCACTTTTAAAAAGCCAAAAGTGCTGACCATTCCTTTTTTACTCTCTCTTCCTGTTATTCAGATCTGTCACAAATATCCTCCAGCTGGTACTCTTCCAGCCCTTGCTCACCAGTTCTAGTTTCCCACCCCCGTCTTGGGGAGTTAATAGCAATTCCCAGGACTGTGGACAAGTGCTCCATAGTGGGAGTTGTCAGCAAACAAGAAAGGACACGTTTAAAAGAAGAGCAGGTGAAATAACAGACTTGCAGTTCTATTTCTTTTTAATCGTTCCTTGAGAGCTGTTTCGTCTGCCCACTGTTTAGGTAAGAAGGCTTCCAATTAAAAAACAGACAGATTGCCACCACATTTTCCAGATACATTGATTAAGTGTCTCATAATTGACTGTTTTCAGAAAAAAAAAATCTCTTTCTTCATTTTCTAGTCTATTTTTCCAAATATTTTTAAAACAGTTAAAAATAATTGTGCCATGAGCTAAGGAGGTTGTATACGTTTATTTTTCCATATCAGAAAGTGATGAAGGAGTCATGAATTACTGCAGAAATAGATTCCTTAAAAAACCCAAACCCAACAAACACATCCCAGAACAACCCTTTGTCTTTTCTTGACAGCAAGTATGGACTTCCCTTTAGAAGCAGAATAAACATTCATTGCTTTGCTTAGGCAGCATTTAGGTCTGTGTTGCCAACCTAGAATTTGTCTCAATTTATATTAACATAAACCTGTGGTTTGTTTTTTATCTCAGTTTATACATCAGGAATGAATACCTCCCCAACTATTCTCTCTCTGTTTATTTCTATTCAGGACAAACCCATCATTTCAGATTTGTGGTAGCTGCATTTTTAAGTGTTGCCATTTCAGTATTACTCTAACGATGTTGTTAATAACGTTGCTGCACTGAAACATTGCATCTGATTTGAGGCACACTCAAGCTCTTTGCAGACAATTAATCATTAAATACATTTGAAATCTGGTTATGAGATTTATACCATAAATCTTTAACAGACACAAAATTGATACAGGCAAGTTGAGTACTCTATTTTTTATTAGAATTAGTTTTAGGTGGCACAAGGCCTTTGTCTGATGCCTTTACCTGAAACAAATCAATTGCCATTTTGCATTTTCATACAAGTCTAAAAGCATGAGAGAACAGAAAAAGAATTCTAAAGGTTAAAAACCATATTCAGCACAGTCTCTCCCCCGCCCCTGTGTTATAATGGTTATTTGAGGAGGTTCTTTACATCTCCTCCCACACAGTTTCTGCTTCATAAGCAGAAGCCAGCTGCTGGTTCTTTCAAGTCTAGCGGTTCGTTGACATTTACCAATAGTTTATGGTTTTCATTCTACCTTAACAAGGAAAAGAGAAATATAAAAATTTAGTATTCACTCTTTAAAGCTATTATTCGAATTTGTCCCCAGACTGGAGGGGTCTGCAGCCAAGGTTTTTGGTGGGACTTAAAGAAAGGACAAAGACAATGCTGTGCACCAGCACCCTGGCTTTACTGATATAATTCTTTCCCCTGGAAAACACCCCATTGCAACTCCTGACCAGCAGTGCTGATTTAGTTATTTCCCTTTCAACCTCAGTTGCTAAAAAATGCTGTGTACAGCGTTCATTACATATCTGACTTGACAAGCTTGGCATTATTATTTAGCAAGTGCCAGAAGAAAAAAGAATAGTCTTGTACATATGACCATGATATGGTGATTTGATGGTAGAGATGGGAGAAATGAGAAAGGTCTGGGATACATCACAGAAAACACTTTATTTTCAAGAGCAAGGAATAAAAACCCAGCTGAAACATATAGAAAGGTGTAAAGTCCTGCAAACAGCTGCATAGCACACCTTTGTGAAAGACTGCCCCTATAGTTTAACTCTCCCCTCCAGGCACAAGTACACGCACACTGGTGCTGCCCTGACATCTGACTTCACACACTGATACAAGTATGAAATGCATTTTGAAAAGAAACTCAATTCTGAACTTTAAATACATGAAATTATACCAAAGTACAGATAAAAATATAGTAGTGTCATGGCCATTATTTCAACAACTTTCTAAAATTTATTTTCAGATTAGTAGGTAGTTTGAAAGCATAATGAACAAAATGTAGTTAGAGATGGCTCTCCTTTAGGGCAAGTTTATACACGGAGGAATGAAGAAAACAGATGTGATCTGATAAACAAAATTTTCCCCCAATCAGGAACTCAAAAAAAAAGCCACACCTGTAGTTGTTAACAGCCCGCTAAAACCCCCCAGCAAGCGTGGAAGTCAGTCGGCTGGTAATACTGTGTTTACTTCATGGACTTTTTCAGAGCAGTAACCCAGAGTACAAAAGCCTTTCATCTGATGATGTTTACTATCAAAGAATTTTAAATGAGGTAACATGAACAGGATTGCTGTAGATAGAAAAAGGAACTCGTAACATGCAATTGCTGGTTGGCCCCAAACTTTACCTAATGTGTTTAGAGCCACAAATGTAAACCATCCCAGACAGCTCAGTACACAGACAGTGCAAGAAAATGTCATACTGGTTTCTTCCAGGTCTAGGTCAGGACATTTGAAGACAGCTATGACTGAACATGATTTCTTCTTTCTAAACCAAGGCTTCCACAACTGAACATCTTAGAGGCAGTTATAGAAGTCTTACTGGCTCACAACATCTGCAGGAACTCAGTAGTGCAGCTGTTTACAGCACATGTGTTAAACAGGCAGCACTAAAAACTGTAAAAACAGGTCAAAGCAAAATGGAAGAGTACCTGAAATGAAGCATTTCACATTGATAACAGGAATAAAACACAGAAACAACCTTATCTCCAGGTCAGCAAGCTAAAAGCACCGAGGAAAAAAAGCAGTTTGCAGCAATCCACACACAATAGGTCCTGAGCATTACTTCCTTTCATCTTGTATTGCACTTATGGGGCATTACATTTTTCTAAACTGCATCCAAAGCATACTTTCAAGTCTGTCCAACAAACATCTGAATGTCACAGCAGCCTTTCAAGAGAAAGTTACAGCTCTGTAAGGACAGACTGAAATATTTCAAAGAGATCAAATATACCAAATGCTACCTCCTCTTGTTCCCTTGAATTATAAGTAAAGAGCAGCTTATCTGGAAAGCAGAAGCTAATTAAAAATTATCTCTTCTAAAGAATAAAGGAGAAAAGCACCAATTTTTAAGCAAGGTGGAAACTCAGCTGGAGATGGACAGCAATGTCTTTCTTTTTGCAAAGTAAGGATTCAGAAGCCCATTCAAAACCACATTTAAGTGATAAACATTAAAACACAAAGTATTAAAAATGAGGTGCATCCTATGGGAGCATGATCCAAGCACCACCTTTCTTCCCCCACTGATAGAAGCTTTAAAGAAAATCAGACATACCTGTGTTCAAGTACATAAGAAGAAATGTGATCTGTAATATCTTAGCACACATGCTGAACTCTTAGAAAGGTTTCAATTAGCATTTGTACTTCAAAAGAGATGATGTAATAGTCAAAGCAGCCTAGGTTTTTCAAGGGTTAGTATGAATGAGAGAGATTCAGACATATCAGACTGATTATTTTATATTCTTCCATAGAGTCACTTTGGCTTTATGAACAGGATATTTTCCTCATGCTTAGTAACTTCTGTTTGGTTTTATATTTTGAAAAGCAGCCCTCACACTGTCAATATTGGCTGTAGACTCCACTATGCAAGGTTTTTTGTGGGACTTAAGAAAGGGACAAAGATAATGCTGTACACCAGCACAGAGAATAGGACCAGTGAGTCCTGGCTTTACTGTTAAAATAAAGTAAAAAAATAAGTACACGTACAAGTGCACTGGCAAAAAGGTGCTTCTTCGCAAAAATCAGTAGAATAAACACAGGAATTATCCGTTGCTTCAGAAGTCTTCAGCCACAGCACCTCCCTTTAAATACATGTATAGTTGCTTCAACTTCATTACTAAGGGTAAACTGTACAATTATTATAGATTTTTCTTTACTAGCCAACATGAACAATGGATGTGTGCATTCTTATTAAGACTGATCAGGAAATAATATTCCTTTCTCAGAGAGATAAAAAAGACATTTTTGAATTTTTTTTATTCTTCATTAGAATTAGAGAGGTACGTCTAAGTAATCTTAAATTTCTTTTGGGGAAAAGGAGCTTATTATAAAAGAAAGAGGAAGGGGAAAACTAGGCAGCATGATCACTTTCCAGATAGATAGCAGTATGATCATTAAGACCTTCATCCAAAGTATCAGAAATCTGGGTTTCCAGGCCCTTCTCCAACAACAACAGAGCTCTGACATTCTGGAGGCACACCAAAAACACCAGGCTACCAATCCTTCTGGGGCAGCAAACAGTCTTTTTTTTTCTTCTCCTCATGCAAAAGGCCTTCCAGAAAAATGTCCATTGAAAAATATATTTCTTCAAAGCATCTTGTGTTTTCCCCACAGGGGGAAAAAAAAAAAAGATTAAGTTTTCAACCAGATGTACTTAGAGTTTTGTATACAACTGCACTTGCGGGGAAAATTAGCAGAATGAGAAAAGACATTCTTCCTATAAAGTTCTAGTAATACCTTTAATCATGTTACAAGCTTAATGCATTACATTAATTTTTTTAATTAACACAGTTGGACTTTTAGATCAAACAGAAAAAAGAGAAATGATTGTCATCCAACAAAAGCAAGTTATAAAAACACTGCTGTTCAAAACAGGTCAAGTACTTTCTTGTGCTTAAAGACTAACAAAGGGGTTTTTCCTTAAGGCAGTTATTAGGTGTTGAGTCTTTAGTTTTAGTTTCTTTTATTTAAAGGGTAAGATATAATTTCTACCACTTGGTTAAATCTGTATTCCTGTGAACAGCAATTTTCTTAAAACGCTTTTTTTTGCTATTAGTTGTGATAGGATTTCTTTCTCTCAAGTTTGCATTTTACAGACCACAAGACTCAGAACATCACTGTGTGGAAGAAATACACTGGGCCAATACATCTTGTCCATCTGACACAAAGCACAGCCCATTTTGGGATTCTTTCCATTCTGAAGGAGTCTCATATCAGGTAGTGGAAGCTAACTTACTTATTTCTTTGCTGTTGAATGATGTTTTTTCCCCAGTATCCCCCCTTTAAGCATAATTTTATATTTTAAGATTCTGGAGAACCTTTAAATTGCTGCTGCCAAAGGGCCACAACAAGATGTGGCCAATCCACTGTGATATGGGGGAAGAAGGGGCCTGCTTATGGAGACCCCCACATCTTCCCTTTCTCACACAGCCCAGTAAACTCCACTAGAACTGACATGGCATGCAAAAAACAGAAGAGAGGGCTAATTAAGTTTAAAAGCTATACAGTTGCAACCTCATTTAGGAAATGCCTCCAGGCTTGCTTGAGTGTTTAGCAATAAACCTAGACCACAAAGCAAAGTGAATATTCAACTCCACATGCCCAGAAGGGAGAGATCCTTTTCTCCACACTCCTAAGCCCATGTTAGTCCCTCCAATCTTTCACCAACAAAATAGGATTCCAGGAATCATCTCCATTTTTCTTATCCTGAAGGCAGAACTGTATAATGTTAACAGTTCCTATAATCTCTATTACAAACTATCATAATAATACATCGGTCTCACCACCTGAAATCAAGAACCTGTCTTGCTACATCTGGTTAAAAAGCCATTTTCAGCCTAAACCAATTAGGAAAATAAAAATGGCCACAAAGAGTTTCAGAAAGAAAAGAAATTTACATTTGATCTTTTCTGCTATAAGTGGCAGTTATAGCTAGTACCTGAGAAGCTTTCTGCCCTAATCCACTGCTCACTTGGGCATTTAAAAATCACTAAAATGATCTGTAATGATGATTTAAAATGGGGTAATCCACAGACAGAATACCCACAGCATTGAATGGAATAATTAAGTGTGGAAGGAATACAGGATCAACCTCCATCCCTGTTATGAAAGTGGTCAAGAAATTTGAACACATGCACTTTTAACCATAGCAGAACACATTCTGAAATAAAGTCTTAAAAATTGGAACAACCACAACTAAAATTGTTCTCACCTGCTTTGTTTTTACTGAATCCAAGCTTTATTAAGCTCTTAGTGTTCTACAAAAACAGCTCCAAGAAATATGGGAGAATCACTTAAGAAACACTTGAACATCTAGAAAGTCTTCTGTAGATAGCTTTATATACACACTATAACCATGACTAGAGCAAAAAGCAGCATGCTGAAGGTGAAGGGTCTGGAGCCCAAGTCTGCTTGGGAACAACTAAGAGAACTGGGGTTGTTAAGCCTGGAGGCTCAGGAGAGCCTCTATCACTCTCTACAACTACCTGAAAGGAGGCTCTAGAGGAGCATGTCTGAGTGTCTTTTTTCTCCAATAGGACAAGAGGAAATGGCTTCAAGTTGCATCAGGGGAGATTTAGATTTGATATTAGAGTAAAAAAACCCTCTTCACTAAAAAGCATTGAAAAAGGTTGCCCAGGGAAGTGGTGGAGTCACCATCCCTGGAGGTATTTAAAAGATCAAGTCAAGCTGCCTAGGGACATGATTTAGGACTTGGCAGTGCTGGATTTAGTGCTGCATACAATGATCTTAAGTGGCTTTTCCAACCTAAATTATTGCATGAATAACAGTTTCAAATCACCATCTCTGTTTCCCTACATGCTGCTTTAGATACCGCATGATTTCCCCCCTCATGTGGTATTTGAGGTGCCATCATTGTATCCTCAAATCCAAGCTCTTCTTGCACTCACCTGAATTACATGAATGCAATCCATAATATAGTTTCCTTCACAATGTATATATACATTACTACAGCCACAGTGAAAGTATTTCGACAGATACAACATCATCAGATAGCCAAATTGTATCCCTGCTGCCCAACAGTTACAGCACCACTCCATAAGCAGAACAGGAACATCTGGAATTCCGTTCTCGCAAGGGCAGCTGGGACTGCACCACTACCTCAGGAAATGAATTGTGCTCAGGTTTTCAGTTGTTACAAAATATACTTGGGGCTTTTCAGAGACAAGCAACAACCACTCTGGTTACTGAAGACATTACTAGTGTACAAAGCATTTATTAGGAAAAAATTGTTTAAGTGCACAGTCCACTTTTTTGGCATGGAGAAGTTGTGCAGATTCGCTCTATATTTAAAATCTCACTGAACATAAAGAATAGTTCCCTTTCATTTCAGAAATAATTTCCTAAGTAGAAAAGTAGTCCTATAACTAAGGCTGATTTTACCAAACCTGCCACTAAGAAAAGTTTTTTCACTAACTCGGTTTCTGATCTAATTAAAAACAGCAGTCTGGGTAAATGCTAGTCATTCTCTGAAGTTGTGCTTTGGTTTCATGTTACTCCTCAGAGTTTGCTGCAACAAGTGCAAGGAAAGTTATTCATTTCTCCTTAGACAAAACTGAAAAGTACTGATGGCAGTAGCCATGCATAGTGGTTTAAGTAAAATATTTCTTCACTAATATTGAGAAGCAAATAAACACCGACATTTTTTTTCAGTTGGCCAATGTACCATTTTGCATTTCAAAGTTGTTCTGATCGAGATTCCTCCTGAGATCAAAACATTCATAAGATTTGTTTTTGCACATATTAGTACTACATTTTGGACGAGCCTGAGTTGTTACGTGAATGCACAGGATCAGTAGAGAGCTATTTTAATGATCACGGATTTGAAAGACCCTGTTTCAAAGAGGTAGCTACACTTGACAGATACCAGATAAAGAGAATTCTGAATAAATTACTTCTAAGATCCAAAGTTTCTAAATTAATGCAGAGGCTTTTCCTTCAATTGTATTTACCTTCAGTATAAAGTAAATCCACCTCTACTCCACATGCTTTAAGTTTTAGGTATGATTTGTTTTTAAGTGAGGAAAAAAAAGGTCTACATAAATGCACACATTTACCACACTTCGAACATGGGGCTTTTACTATAAAGAGAAATAACTTTTCTATAACTCCCTTCCTATCCCTTTATTGGTTATTTATTCACAGAATATAAATTGGCTTTAATTGTTGTTAACACTGCATGAATAGTTTGAAAAGAGTCCATCCACTTAGCCAAAACTGGAAACAGACAGCACTTACAGGGTATAGTGCCACACTTACTCACAGTAAACCAGTTTAAAGAAAATTTTAAAAAAGCCTGAGATTTACAAAGGCACTCAAACAGTATAAAGAAATAATGCAACTATTATAACAATCTCCTGCTAGAAATGGTGGAGCACTTTAAACAAGTTTCACTTACACAGCATTTCTTCTCCTCCTTTGAAATATTCTAAAAAAAGCTTCACAATCAACATACTGTACACATTCTACAAGGTTTTCAAAGATCAGGAACTGTTTCTGGATAGACTCACTCCACTTCGCAACCAGTTAGAGCACACATTACAGTAAAGGTGCATTAAATGTTTGGCATCTGTGAAGGTACAGAAACATGTGCTTATTGCTTACCCAGAGTTAGGTTCAATAACCAAAATGAAGTCAGTTATAATTTTAAATGGGGGGGAAAAAAAAAAGAGAAGAAGGGAAAGGACAAGAAATCTAACAGGCAGAAAACATTACAACAGCCAAGTGGAAACAAATGAGATATTATAAGCAGGGTGCAGTCACAGGACTATGTGTAACTCTCTTACAGCTGAACACCAATAGCTTCTGGTGAAATTAGTTCTGTGTGCGACTCGAGTCAAAATATAAAGAAGCATATTCAGAAGCCAACGAGCACAAAGAAAACACAGTCATGACTATTCACAATGGCAAATTCTGTGCTGAATGTGCAAACGGGACATGAGTGAGGCAAAATACAAGCAGAGCCCCTTTGCCTGGGATCTTTGCAGTGACACAGGCCAAGCAATCTGAACAGAAACTGTCCCTCTGTGCTAGGAGGGGAAGACCTAAAACACCACAAAAACAAAAACTGCTTTCCTCATGGAAGAATGGTAACTTTGGACAACATTTGGCACCACAAGTTCAAAGGGCTATTTCATCTGCATTGTAAGTACAGACCCAGAGATTTTACAGTATTCCTGCGTCCACGCTATTGTTTTTTGTGCCATTAATGGCATTTAAATTACAGAGCTGCTGCAGTCATGTAGTCAAAACACCACATCACCTGATGAGACACTGTATTATAATGTCAGCATGTCTGTGTTTTAGCTGTGCTTTCATATACTGTACTTCTCCTCAGTCACCCTGTTTCTCTGCCAAAGAATAGATACAAGAGACAAGTCTATCTTTAGCTTCACTGAAATTTCTTACTCAGGCAGCTGCAATACTTCATTCATCACATATTTCAGTCTCTTTATATCAATGAAATTTTTAGAGGTACAAACAGTACAGAGGCAGATAAATAAACATTCATGGAGAATTTAAAAATAAAATATAGGATATGGTTAAGGAGTCAGAAATTATACACTTTAAAGCAAACTAATTTCTAAACTAGATCAGGTAGCACTTCTTGTTTCTTTTGGGTTTAAGTATTAGGTATTTTTTGTTCCCACT
Organism: Pseudotriccus pelzelni; assembly: GCA_035584735.1. NCBI lineage: Eukaryota > Metazoa > Chordata > Aves > Passeriformes > Tyrannidae > Pseudotriccus > Pseudotriccus pelzelni. The sequence continues at coordinate 22,217,472 of JAWMRA010000005.1, forward strand.
TTCAGTAAAATATTCCAGATTTGCTGAAACACTTTTTCCCAAAAACAGGTATTTATGGACTTGCATCTGCAGTCATTCACAATGGTAAATATTGTTTAAATAACAGCTTGCACTTTGACAGCATCTTATAAGAGAATGCATTGAAGTTTCTAAACAATTGCATGACAACATCTGAGACATTTCTTTTTCTAAATTATTCTACCAAAAGAGCTAAACTAGGGCAAAGTCACTGTAGAGCTAGATACCAAATTCAGAATTTCAATCAGCATTCAAAACTTTTTTCCACCTCAAAAGCCTGAAGTGAGCTGTTTCAGGGTCACAGAATTGCTGGGGGTGGGGTGGGGTGTGTGTATCTGCTCCCGTAAGCTGGTCTGCTGCTTGTAACCCTCAAAAAGGTATCTCCACTTAGGATGAAAGTATTTATTTGTATATCTTCAAGATTCCATGATTTCCTACTGTCTGCAATATAAAGTACGGGCAATTCATCAGCTCAAACACTTGGACCCTCAAGGTAGTGTTTCAAAGTACTCACATTAAGGAAAAAAAAAATCACATTATTAAACTACAGTCAGCTATTTTTTTTCTGAATTAGCTTATTTCTTTTTTTTAATGCCATATGCAAAATAGCAGTGACTTTTGCTTATTAAAAGCATAGTCTCAACTCGGAAAAGCTAAATATCAGGAATTTTTGAAATCTTCTGTGCCTGTTCTAAACTTGCCAAGAATATCACAGGCAACTGAATATATTCAACAGTTCGACTAAACTTTAACAGTTGTTTCACTGAGCTGGAAGGAAAAAAAAAATCAGCCTACTATTTTCTGTTGAAATCTTGAAATTAGTTTACCTTTTCCTAAATGAAAAAGTATTTTTTATCTTCATAGTGACACAGCTTCTTTATTTCTTTCCATTTCCCCTCCAATGCAGTGTGATTTATTTCCTCCCTGCACTCCATTTTCAACATCATCCAAAGTTACAATGATTTGGCATTGAATAGCAGACTATGAAAGCATAGCAAAACTTTGCCCAGCTATTCACTCACCCTTTCTCACAGTCAAGCAAACTACAGCAAAAGCCCAGTACACTGTAGGCATTGGAGAAAGTGATGCATACGTAGAAAGATCTGAAGTGCAACTGGTTTTGAAGTGTCAACAGGATTTATTTACTATTGCTGACCTTTAGAACAGAAAGCTCAGTATCCTTCAAATATAGCAGCTCCCCTCAAACAGCTGACAAACACATGTAAATCTAAAGTCTTGTGCTGTCTGAACTACCGCTATCAACAGAAGTGTCTGCGATGCAGTTCCATCAGTCCTTATCCATACATACTGAGAATGACTGAAATCAGAGACACTCCTGAAAGAAGTGAGATTGGAAGGGACCTCAGTCCCTCACCCAGGCAATGTCCTACTCAAGCCAGCAGAAAAAGAAATTTCAAACTAGAAAAAAAATTCAAAAATAAATGGGTGTATTACTTTTTTTGTTCATGCATTCTTCAATACTTGTACAGAAAGAAACAAAATTAAATCCTGAAATCAGTACATTTTCCAACAGATATTATTTATGGAATGCTGAAGAATCAACGGAAATTATTTCAATTTTCTTCTCAACTACATATGAAACTACTCATTTTTCTAGTCAGAAATCCAGCCACACATTCATTCGTTTCTTTGAATAGTCCAGCAGCAAGCACCTGTAGTCAGGGACATGAGGTGGGACTGAAGGAGACAAAATGAAGTAGAAACTATCTGTCCATTGTACTCTTTTCACTGCTTACCATCACTCAAATGGATAGGGCTGTAGAGAAACTTGCAGCAGGGCTACCATATCTATAAATTTTCAGTACTGTTATAGATTTAATGATATGAAAATCTAATAAATTTGAGTAAAATTTAAGCTACCACACTAGAGAGAGTTTGCATATCAGCTCAATAATTACTTTTATAATAAGACAATTTGCCATAGATACTCTCTAGAGTGAACATGAATTAGCATAATCTGTGAAGTATTTTGCTGAGCTCATCCAGACACCACTTTTTAAGCTGCAGTTTTAGACACACATTTTTAATCACATATATTTGAAGCACAGTCAGTTTTCATTATTAAATAGCTATGGTTAATTAGAAGAAATATGGAGAGCTGTACTTGAAAAGCAAAGAAACCAAAACCAACCCCAAATGCAAAGAGACTTCCCAAACCTGTAGAAACCTCTATACCTGCATTCTTGTCCTGAAGTAATACCTCTATTACTTGATGCAGGAAAAGCTTTCTGATCATAATTTCCCCAAACATAGGAAAAGCAGGAAACTATTTGAATACAGTATGATGAAAATGCCAAACCTAAATAAAATCACAAGGGAATATCCATGACAAGTTTAACAAGAAATTACATAAATAGCACACTGAATTATCTTCAGTTTATAATTACCAACTAGCTCCAAGCCACAGACACACAACCCCTTGCACTGCAATTGCCCAGATGCCACAGTTCACAAGAGGAGGAGAGCTCCCAAAGCTGGTTTTTCCCCTTTTCCCCCTCCTCAGCGTGTGGGTTTGCAACATATTTCCGTGTTTTATCATTAGAGTACAGCTGGAACCACGTTTCTATTGCCAGCTAGTATTCCTCCCCCATGCAGGGAAAATGTAGAACAGTGCTGCAGCGGTGGGAGAAGCAGGGAAGGTGAAGGGAAAGAATACAAAAAGCAGCTCTACCAGACCTGTATTGGACAGCATCCTTCTTAGTCATAACAGCTCCTCAACTGCACCTCATGGGAAGCTATTACACACCACACCTCTCACAAGAATAGGCATGTTTGCCGTGTTTCTGCACCCTCAGTCTCATTTTACATAAGCAACCTTTGTTCTCCTCCATTGTCTCAAGTTAACGAATGAAAAAATCAAATGGAAGTCGGAAAGGCTCATACTATAGCACATTCTTAGAAGCAGTTTTTTCCAAGTATCCCTAAAGGCATCTAGAAAAGAGTAACTGTATTAATTTCAGTTACCTGATCTTCTGAATACTAAACAAAAAAAATATCAGCATAAAGTTTTAGTAAAAAAGCAGTGTAGCAACATACTCAAGCAGCCAAACATGTAAGGAAGCTCAAAACTCAGTCAACTTATTCCAAAGTCAATTAAAAAGGAAAAATCCCTTCTTAGAAAATCCCCACCTAAAAAGGAAAGTACCTCCTTATAAGATCAACTGGAGCTGGCATATCCAGAGTAGAAGAAAAACACACTTTTTAAGGTTCAGCTTTGCAGATAGGAAGGGGTTAAAGCTCTCTCACACTGAAGGCAGATCACAGCATTAAAATAGAGTTTATCAAAGAAGAAAAACTGCCTTAATGGTTATAGGTTGCTTCCCCTAGTAATTCTCCATATTAATAATCTTTAAACAAGAAATTTATCTCAGAGCTGTTTTCCAACATTTTATCTCCAAAAATGAGCTTGTAAGAAATAATGAACCTTCTGTTTTCATCTGGGCCATCCAACAGCTTGCTGACAGAGTAATAAATAAACTCTGCAGTTTGCTACATATGAATATTATTTTCTTTTATCTTCCCAGGTTTACTTTCAGTGTGACTTAGTTAAAAGCTAATTTGCATTCTAAAAATCCTTTTCAGGCTCCCAAATTCATATGCTAACATTTTCAGCTATCAAAGTCATATGCATAAATACTGGGTTCATACATTGCATTTCTAGAATTAGCAGTTGAAGCTAAGCCTTTTGATAATGGAAACAGACTTTGGGGTTCTGGTTTACCTGCTAAACCTCTTCCTGGAAAACTATCGAGCTGGAGAAAAACACATCCTGCGTACAGATCTCTTGGCTGTGCAGTGTCACACATCACCCAGGAGCTGTCACTTCAGCAGAAGGAGCAATATCAACTTAGACCTATGAAGAAAGCAGAACATCCAGCAAAGAATACATTAACCTCTTAGTTAAGGACAAGAAGAGTCAACCCTAACCCACAATCATTACATCCATTTCCTAATTGGAGGGGAAGAGTCCTGAAAATAGGCTCGAGCAACCAAAGGACTGAACTTACCGAAATAATAAATGCTGCAGTTACCTTTGAAGCATCTACACCCAAAATATCCACAGAGATTTATATCTAAGCAATACATATAGCTGTCTAAAGAGCTACACACATAAAAAGACTTAGAAGTCTGCAGGTTAAAGATAGTCCTCCTAAATTATATGGGGGAATAATGAGTCACACGCCTAGAACTGCATCCTTGAAACTTTGGATTTAATACTGCTGGCCTTCCAACAAAATGGCCTGGAACCGTCTCCTAGAATTTGGCACTGCAAACACTTATCACCCAACTCACAAAGGAGCAGGCACTTGTACTGCTTTGCTTTCAAGGAACACCTTGACCACCCAGGACATGGAAAACCTGGGATTTAAACATAAACCCACCCCCAGTTACAAACAGATATCATGACTGAGAGATGCTCTTAAATGCTTCCTCTATGCAAATTGTGAAAGCTTATAGAGCAACTAAATATACAGTTGGCAATAGAGAATATGCCTGGCTGCAGCTTGGTAATCAAGACACCACTTCCCTTGTCTTTAAGATTTGCTCTCATAACTGCTCATGGGAGCAGAAAGCAGAGGAGAAGGGAACTGTACGCTCCTTCAGCCTGCTGTGCAAGACATCCTGAAGTGAGGCCGGGGGCACTTGGGCAGAGGGGTGCTCAGCACCAGCCTGGCCTGAGCATCAGGGAAGTCATCTGGCAGATATTATGGTGACCAGTGGCTTTGGGTTCCTCCAGTGAGACAAGCACTGAACGGGGTGTTTTGAGAATTCAGGCTGAATTTCGGTACTATGCATTAATTAAGCACCTACCCCAGCTGTGGAACAATTTGAACAAAAATAATGCAGCTTGATCAGTTTTGTACTAGGCTAATTTTGTAACGATTGTTTTAAATGCCTACTAAAAAATATCTGCATATTGTAAGTCTGATTGAAAAATTAATTCTATTCTTTCATAGACAATCAAATAGCTCTCAGTATTTTTAGAAATGTCCCTGAATTCTATAAAAACGGGAAATGCCGTGAAAGATACATTCACAATTACGAACGGATTTATTTGCACATTTAGCTTCAGCATTCCTTTTTCTGAGTTTAGTTTTAATATAACGCCACTTTAATCCTCAGTGTGCCAACACTGCTGAGGCATCATCTGGGTGGTGAAAGCTGGGGGCAGCTGAACCGCTCTGTAAGTGCTCTGCTGGCTGGTGCTCTGAGCATGTGCAAGGCAGCATGATGGGGGTGCTTAGACTTGACTGGGAGCAAACCATTTGATTTGAAACAGAGGAATTTCTAAACTCACAAAACATAAGTTTTGGCAAAGTAAAGAACTAAGGGGCAAACGCCACAGCAGCTGAGGATAAAGGCATTCCATGTAATATAAGATACCTTGCCACCATTTGTGACCAGAGAACAGTTCAACTCCTTAACCATGCAGGATGGCAAGACATTTGTTACATAACAGCAACTTCAGATGGCATTTTTAAATCCTGCCATCTTTTCACTGAAGAACAGAAGATTAGACTTCTACAGACTCTGAGAGACAGGGATTGGAGCCAGCAGCAATATTTAGCACAGAGTGACTGATTCCTGGCACTATCTAGCTTCCTCTGCAACAGGAATCTGGCAGCCTGGTAGGTGCTTTTCAAAGCACTGATTGAATAGTTGATACTAGTGCTATACAAAGGCTCAAGACAGCACAAGAAAGAATAAAAAGAGTAGGTCCTAAGCCCCAAGACGACTTTATTTTTTTTTTTCCTAATAAAGATAGTGAGGAAAAAATCCTGGGCAGAATACCAAAGCCCAGAGAATTCAGACTGTTCATTATTCAGCTTCTGACTATGCATCTCTGCCAAACATCTATAATATACATGAAAGCATTAGACACAAAGAAGCCATAATGCAAGGAAGACTATTAATTGTTCATTTTCACAAGACGGGATATAATCTGAAAAGCACAGATTTGTTTTGACCAATAAAACTATTCCTAATTTCACTCAAGAATTATAAAATTCCAGTGAGTCTTTGTTCCTATTTATACTCATTCACTGCTCGTACAAGGGGTTTTGAACTCTAGAAACTTCCTATCAGCTCTGTATGGAAAACTTTTGACCATTTGAGAAAAGCAGCTATGATTTGTTGCTGAATGTCAGAATTCATTTATTGATGACATGTACCACCTTTTAATGGTTGTGCACTGTAAAATTCTGCAGAAACATATTTACTTGTCAGCATATAGACATGATTACAGACTTACACTTTGGGAAAACAGAAAAGAAGACAAATAGGGTTGGTTTATATCCTCAGTAGTGGAGGAAATGGCAGAGAAAGAGGAGGGGAAAAATCCTTCTAGACTATACCAGACAAGCAAGCACGGTCTCTCCAATTTGGAACTTTTTTCCAATTCCCACAGGGAAACTTTCTTTCCACGTGCCTGAAATCACCTGTAATGTGCTTTAAGAGCTAATCCCTTCACATTTGGTTTACTCGGCTCGGGCCCAATAAAAGCAAGGATTCTCAAATGCATGACCAACCCAAACCACTTTCTCACTTTGTCTTTTCAACGACACACATTCACAGCTACTGAAATAGAAAATTAGCTACGTTTACACACAAGTCGTACATAGGAGTCTCCTCATGGAAAGAATGGAACATAGTTACACGCTTTTTCCTATAATCCACTTAAAGTAATATTTCTCTCCCTCAGGGTCTTGACTTAACATATTCAATCTGTACAGGCAGTTTCTCAGTAAAGAGGTCTAGGGTTATTCTGCTGTAGATTCGCTCCTGATCAGCTTTGCGTTTTGCGATATCATCTAACAATTGAAGTGTAAATCCAGGGGAGACATAGCTGCCCATTTGTTTTAATGTATTTCAAAGGTTTACCTTGAAAGAAGAGTGTTACATTCTCTTCTCCTTAAACACGCAGGTTTTTTAGACATTTTCCTCTGCTTTTGATTATACAAGACTATGAAGGAGCATATATTTTCCACGATGCAGGGACAAGTGATGTCTGAACATTAGCAACTCAGTATTTGGTGTGGCATGATTAAGAGTATCCAAGTTGGAAGGAATTCCAAGATTTAAATCTGAGTAAGAACTCGAATGAACCCAATCTGAACCGCAGGCAGAAGTCCAAACTGAAGTTTGAAACTACTCTCCAGGTCAGCACCTGTTATTTGAAGACACTTTATGCTTATTGAGCAGTTTACAGATCAAAATGAAAGAGCAAGCAAAGCAAAATCAGGTAATGGGAGCAAAGCAGAGAACATGTCCATAACGGAGAAAAGGAAAACTGAGACATCTGTCAACAACATATAACTTGGATGTCTGTTAATGGTTTCATATTCAGCTACATGTTATTCAGTTGTAATTACTACAGAGTGTGAGTGTTTAACATAGCTTGGATGAGCCACCAGTTTTAGAACTAAAGTGTTCACCTGAAAGATACATTGCAATGAATTTAACATATTTCTGTGATATTCTTGCACCCAGATTTCAATCTTTATGGATGCACAAAAGAAAGCACTGGGATTTTTACCAGAAATTCCTCTGACAAGAGAAGGGAATTTTTAAAATCCTTGATCCTTTTGAAATGCTCTGCATGCAATTTCAGGGTAATATACATTGTTTCAAAAACCTGGTGGGTAATTTTCTTGAAAGCAGTAAAGAACTTGCACTAAGCCCTTCTCCCCGCTTCCTTTTGCCTGATGGGCTGTTAGGCACAACTATCCCAAGCAGAGAGACTTGCACACACACACTCACACCAGCTCTTGGCTGCCTTTGTGCCCACATGTTTGAGAGGCCGCATGACCAATCTGAAATCATCTGCCCCATGGCAAAAATGCTCCTGTGATTTTGACTCAAGGTGTTATGGCATTGTGCGTGGGCTCTTTCTAGAGAGGAGCTCTGCTGTTTCCTTTCGCATCAAGTTAGATTTCCTGGCATGCACATATGCTATCCCCCCCCCACCAAAAAACAGGCAGATGTGACCTTCCTGTCCCCTGCGTTCTCATGTACCATTAAAATAAGTTGCAAACTTCACCAAAAAATGTAACGTACTTATGTGAATATTTTCAGAAGACATGTTATGCAGGTAATCCAAAATAATCATAAAGAGCTGAATGACTTTCTGATCCCAACATTCAGGTACTCAAAATAGGTGCTTGAGAATAAGTATTGGAAAGAAGGCAAAGAACAGGGGAGAGAGAAAAAGTGCTAAAAGCATTATAGGAACCTTTATATTTGATATTCAGAAGGAGTTTGTCATGAGTAGCCCACTCCCTTTTTGCACTGAATAATTCCCAGCATTTCTGTATCACATCTCAGATACACATATTAAAGACAACTTTCTAATCTTGCAAGTGTGGTTACAGAAAATGAAGAGGAGAGCAAAAAAAATACCAATAAGCTTCCCCTCCTCTTTGCCCTCACATTACTGGCAAATACTTCTCTTTTTTTCCAAATACCTGAGGAATTCACTGACTATGCAGTAGAAAGAGAAGACTGAGAGGAGATAATCAATTTGTATGTGCATCATCATGCTGTTGGTTTATAATTTAGAAATCTATTATATGTGTGTATTTCTCTAATAACAGGTGCAAAATGGCAGTATCAGAGAGAAAGGTGTCTAGGATTTGTCACTCTCTTGACTTGTTAAAGGGACTTTATATATTAGAGAAGAATCTGGATCTCAGACACTATTTTTCTTCAAATTCCTTCCATTTTTTTGCCCCAGAAATTGGGCAAATCACTAAGTATTTTCTCTATCTGTTCTCCTCCCTCATCTCACTGTGTTTTAGGTTATATTAGCAGTGCTGTGAACACCACATGACAAAAATACTGAGCTCTTATGCAAGAACCTCAAGACAAGACCCTCATGTGCCAATTAGAGTTCCATTTCACAACAAGGAAATTATGTTCCAAAGACGTAAGAGACTGGTTACATCCTTTCTTTGATCATATAATAATCTTCCTTTCTATTCACTAATGTATTTCTTCTTTAGTCTTGTATTCCATCTCCCGCAGCCTGCAGTGACAGTATTTGGAACCTTAAACCAGTTTCAGTCAATGGGATGAGGTCAGCCATCAGATCCATGGGACCAGGAAGAGAAGAACACATTTATCCAAAGTCCAAGTGCAGTGCCCTATTCAGACAGCTATGCTGCCTGCTAGTTACTGAAAACAAAAGTTATATTAAAAGACAGCAGGATCATTATTTCTCCTTTCTGCCCCACCTACTCAAGTGCCTGAGGTCATTTTCCACAACAAAAATGAAAGCCCTTCTTGGAAGTGTTTTTGTGCTAAACAGCAGTGGTTAATTTCTTGCAACTAATTAGTTATTCAAGTGAAAGTATAACGATCCTCCAACATGATTGAAAGTGCTTCAACTGAGTTTCCTGCTAGCAGCATACTTCTAGAAAAGATGCAATAAATCAGCAGGGTTATGGAAATCTTTAAACAAAGCAAGTCTGCGACAGGAGCCCATTAAAGATATAGCCATGTAATATTTATGTACCTAGCTGACTTATGCTTTTAACCCAGCACTTTCAGCTATAGCTTTTTAGCACCTGGGTCGTATTCACTAAGAATGAAACTCACTCTATTTGCTAAGAGCCAGCATAATGTGTCTTCACTGGGTGTTTGGAGTATAGTGTTGCCATAGGACCTAAAGCTTTCTCACCAAATGGAATTTCATCCAGCTTTTCCTAAATAAAAATAGAACAACTGAGCAGCACAGAAAATTTAATCTGTGAATCTTGAGCTCCCTGATTACCTTTAACAAGGAAAGAGGTAGGTAACAAAACAAGAAAGGTGGTATAAATCCATGGGGGTACTGAAAAACAAAACTTATCAGAATAGCCAACATCACACCTATGATTGTTCAGATTATGATTTGTTAATTAGGAGTGGTTACTGAGATGGTAATAGCAGACCTGGAGATGTTTAGAGGCGGTGTTGATTTCGTAAAATGTCTTCCACTTACTCCAAAACCAATTTATTCATTACAGGTTGTGTATTTACGTGTATTGACATGTATTGGGTACCAAAGAAAACCAAGACCCTGTGGTGTAAAAATGTGTTTTGACTACATTTAAGGCTTCTGGATGTTACAGATGTACTGATCTGCTTAAATCTCCAGAACAAAGAGTCATTTCCCTTTCTTCTATCACATTAAACAGTGTCTGCATGCATTTGCATGTATTTTTAAACTATACATAAACTTACTATTTGGCTATACATCCCTTCTCTCATCCCATTCACTCATCTACTTCGTTACGAATCTCCCAGTTAGCCTTCTTGTGGTTTTAAGAGACCAAATTTGGATTCACAAAGCAATTTCTTTTGAGGTCCCAAATATGATTTACTGGCCTACCCCTTGTTACTGCAGCAAACAGCTGCAAGAAGGCCAATCTTGCTGCTGTGGGGCTGAGAAGAGGAAACTTTGGGAAGAGATGGAGGAACTGCAATTTACTTGGGACTCTGTCAGGTTGGAGGAAGCAAGAGTGTTATAAGCAAGGAGAAGGGGATTGAAGGACAGAGAAAAAGAAGACTAGACATCACTCCCCCTTCCCAGTAAAATCATCTTTGCTATCACCATAGGTTTTTGGGCCAATGACCACTTTCAACTCGCACCTTCCGTTGGAAAAATAAATTAGGAGTCCAGCTTTATTTTGTCAATAGAAAGTTTAAAGTGGTCACTGGAGCACAAAGCTCTTCAAAGGGCAGCTGAGCTCAACAAGGACAAGGAGGAGGATGTAGAGGAAGACACAAAAACAGGCAGATTATGAACCATTAAAGGGTGCACCATTTTTCAATAATAAAGATAAGGCCTTTAGAACAGTTCTAGTAATGTTGTATCAATTTATTGTGGGTTATTTTTTTTTAGAAGAATATTACTTAAAAATACCTTTGCCAAAGCGGAAAATAAGTAATTTTTGTGTGTGTGTATTTGTCTTGATTTAAAAACAGCCATCAGAAAACAGTAAACTAATTAGGCATTTGCTCCCTGAAAACATGGGACTATGCTTAGCGTTTCTGCTGTAAACCATTGGATCCTGTACAAGCAATTGTAGTGCAATGGGTTTTGCTATGCTAAATATTTAAACTGTGTGCCCAGTCCTTCAAAGTCTGAGCTTATTCTGTGTTCAGAGCTTTTTAGAGTTGAGTCAATAGCATATTTGTTTTGAATGGCTGTTCCTAGATAACAGGAACAAAAATCCAAAACTTGTTTACATCATTTAACATGCCTAAAAGCTTAGCTCAAGACATTAGAAAACCACACAACAGGCAAGGAGAAAAATGCAATTCTTTAAAATAGTCTCTGCTATTGAAAAGAAGTTACACCATCAAAAGGCAAAAAGAATGTTTTGCCAACTCTGGACCCAGAACTGTTTTGCTTTTAAACTGGAGCAATGACGGGCATAAAAAGATTTCAAGGAATTTCCTCTTCTCCCTGGAGATAGCCATGAGCCTTTCTCCTACCCCAGACTTCATGTTGTAGCGATTGCAAGATAGGCACATCCTGTGGGGTACCAAGCAATAGCTCTTATTTATCAGAGCATGCAAAATGTGTGAAAGACTAAAAACAGGGCGAATCAGGCAATTACATCAATCCTATGAAAACTTTGTTTTCATCTGAGCAGTACCCTCAGCTCTAATAGACAGATGTTACTGCAGCTGTTTAGCAAGTGCCCCTCTACTATTTTCTTAGCTTGTACTGCTGTCTTAAGAGCAAGATTTCCCCACCATTTACACACAGACACTCCTGGAGTGTTCAACATACTCTTGAATTGCATTTGCGGTCTAAATTCTGTAAAGTATGGTGATATTTTTAGGGAAAAAAACGAAGCATAACCTCTCATCTGTTTCAAATTACACATGGAAAACACCAAGTATATTAGCAACAAATAGGTTTGCATACAGATATTTCACAAAGGGGAAAAATGCAGGACTGCCAAAATACAATTACAGGAAAGGAAATAATGCAAACAGGCAATCATTTACCATCCCTCGCATTTTTTAACTGAATGCTGCCTGCCTTCAATGAGTATCCAGTGCAGTGTAATACACACGGTATTTGAAAAAAATGTGCTTTTTCCTATCTGCATCCTACCTAGAAAGCTCCCGATGCCTAATCTGGAAGCAGACAGGACTCAAAAAGGTGCCTCCTTTCCAGTGAAGACGTGACTTCCCCTCCAAGGGCCTGGGGCACTGTGCCTCAGATGCTAATAGCTCCAGTTGTGTGCAATAGCCCTATATTGTTTATATAGCACTTCACATGTTCAAAGCACTATGAGATATCAGCCATCACTACACTTTTATGAGGCTGTAAGTATTACCCACTAAACATCAGGGTTCAAATGACCTGCTCTTGATCAAAAGAAACTTTGTGCTGCAGGACTATAATTATTTGAATTTGGTAATTCTCGCAGACCATTCCTATGGCAACACAGAACGAAGAGGGGGATGGGATATTAAAGCCATTTGCTATTGCACTCTGCGCTGGCAGCGAGATATGGGCACATGGAGGATCTCTTAAGCAAACCTGCACTCAGCACCTTCTGATTAAAAAAATAAAAAAATAAAAAAAAATCAAGAGCACAAATTAAACAAAAGATTTTAGAAGCCCCCAAGGGTGTTTTTCTGAACGTATCTATTTCACATAATCACTGTGAAGAATTTAAAAGACAACATGCAGATAGTACTGAAATACTCCAGAAATCCTTAAATGGTGTTCCAAATCATTCTAAATCAGTTTGGGTTTTTTTAAACCAAGAGGATTTGTAGGCAACTTAAAAGCAATCAGTCCATCTTCTGCAGGTAGAGCTACAGTCTATTGTCTTACAGTTGACTAAAGAAGGACTCAATAACTTTTAGAAATATAGACTATTTTTATTCTCCATATTCATACATGCTTCCTTCCTATGCTGACATTCATAACTGTAGTCCCTAAGTATCAAGTCTCCGTTCCCAAAGAAAGAATACAAGGATACTGAAAATCAACCAGTGAATCCATAGTACATATGACAACTAAATAAAGGCTTGACATAAATGCTAAACAGGACACACCCTGAAGATTTGTCCCTTTACAGCCGAAAACATTTCATATAAAAATACTAACACTGAGATTGAAGACAGAATAAGAAAACTTATCCTCTGCTTTTCCATCCAGTTCCCATCCTATCATACAACACTGGCTTTTCCTCCTCTCACATTTTAACTTGCACACAGTCTTGGTTTCCACAGATACCATGTGTTCTCAGAGTGCAGCGTCACAATTATTGGCCTTAGAATCTTGTCTGCAGAATCACATGGGAAATACATCAGACCACTGAGACAAAACATAGAACACTACACGTAATTCAGATTCATCAAATAGGAAAAGGATGCCTGTTTAAAGCTATCACAGGAAGAGGGAGGGAAAGAAACTCCCTTCAAAGGCAGTAATGAGTGGAGAGAATTACTTACAAAACCTCTTTTGTTTTAGTCAGGTTGATCATGTTGCTATTAATGTTTACCCCCTCTATCTTACAACTTTCACTTGACATTTTTCAGGTACAGGCCACATGGAACTCTATGCCAGACTGTGCTTGCAATTTCTACTGTCTTGACTTATGTTGCCTGGAAAGTTAAATTACTGAAATATTTCCTAAAATATTAAAGTTTAAGCATAACATCAGTAGGTGAGCATTACTTCATGGATATTAGTGTAAGAAGCAGTTGCCATACTCCATCTACTGATCTAAAGAACAGATGTTTACATATGATTTATGGAGACTGAAATATGTGCATATCTTCCATAAATAGTAATGTGTTCCACTAACAAAGAGTGGAGAATTGTGATCCAAAAGGCTGGGAAAATACAGGCAGTATTAGAATTTATTTACCAATTTCTTGGCTTTAAATAAAAAGCAAAGCTTATGGAGCCAGGATCTCAATCCTGTAGGTTGGAAAAGCTCTTACAATTTCACAAAGGACTAACAACATGAAGTAATAAATTGCATTCAGGCTCAATAGGTCAGATATAAAAGTCTGTTTAGAACATCAGCACAACTATGATTTGTTAAATAACAATTTATATCGATTGAAGCACAATAAATCTAAAACACTATGCAAAAAGCCAATATTGCCTTGGGTATTTTTACATTAAATTTGGGGTTGGAAAGGTCTTTACTATCAAGATTTAACACAATACTAATCAGGTAAAATTCTCATGGGAAAAGTACAGTTCTGAGCTCTGCAATTAAATTATTTCGGGAAGTGCAATCAAATATTTGATTGAACTAATATCATTGCTGCTCCTCACATTTGTTCTATTCCTAAATTAGCTTGGCTAATCAGTATCCCATCGCATAGCCAGTGTTGTAGACATGTAATATTAGCTGATGGGTTCAATTTCAAGAGCACAGCCAATTTTTGGACACCAAAACTTAGTCAAAGGCTACAAACACGTGAAGTAGCATATTTGTAGATGTCAATGTTTCTGGGCCAGCAGAACTCTGATAGGACTCAGTGAACTTCAAATTGCTCTGTGATGCCTAGACATGTCAAACAAGTTTTGATTTAATTTAAAAAACAGTCTTGGGGATATTATTTCACCTCAAAGTGATTTTTTGGTGGGCCAAGATATTTTCCGCCCTCTTATTCTATGAGCAAGAACCAGGATGATTCTGCATAGCTTTAGATTTCTTCATACCATAATATAAAAAAAGCAGCCTTGTAGAATGCAGAATTTAAACAAGGCAATCACAGTTTTTCCTCCTGTCTCAGGCTGGCATGCACTAGTGCTTCAAGATATTATGCAGCTGCTACTTTTCCCCAGAGATGGGTGTACTCCAGTAAATGATGAAATACACCCTTAAACATTATTTTTTTTTCCCAGCAGAGGTTAACAAAGATGTTTCCATGGGTTTAAGACAACATGAAAACATGGTGATTGTCTAGTTGGATTTCTTGAAAAACATTAACCTTAGATTTACTGCACCAGTAATTAGGAGCTGATGCTACACTCCAACACACTACAGAAACGACTGCAGTTAGTGTCTGCAGAATACAGTGAGAGTCTTGGATTACAGTGACAGTTATTTCATTCTCTTCTTGCACTTTTTACGACCACAGAAGAAACAAACTTTTCATTTTGTCAGAAAAAGGACTTCCTCTGATAGCTGCACAGATTTTTTTTTTTTACTTTCAGCATATAACTGAATGTCACACAAGAATAAATTGAATTTCTAATAACTACAGTCAGCTGGATTTAATTCCTTTTGGTGGAAGCACAACAGTGTCAATACTCAGAGATTTAGTATTACTGCTAATTTATTGCAAGTAAAATGTCAATACTACATAAAAAATTGTCATTTTAGAAAGGTTTAATAAAAAAGATGAACACAACACCAAAAAAAAGAAAATATAAAAACTGATAACTTTTTTTCCAGATGAGCATCCAGGTGTCAGCTGGTATAAACGCAGATGCCACTGACGTCAACGGAGCTGTGTCAGTTTACACTAGCTGAGAATCTGATCCCAAGTGTGCTAGTACCACTTTTAGATGCTGCCACTGGAATTCACTTTTGCAAGACAATTTAAAAAAAATACATCCGCACATTGCATTTCTTCCTGTCCCCAAGTGTATAACTGGAAATCTGTTGACAGACTGTGGGAGAGGGCAAGCAGGAGGTGGAAGTGGCCAACAACTGTATCCATGAGATAGCTTTCCAGTATCAGTATTAACCCTGTTCTGTTGTCTTCCTCTTATACAAATGGATATTTGTTTTCATAAAGTCTGAATTACACTTTCCAGTAAGAATTAAATGTCAGCAAAAGAAAAATGATTCTGTAAACCATGCAGAGTATCTGTCTCATAAATGTTAACATACTATGTTAACCAGGATACAATCTGGATAGATTGTTCTAATGCACCACTAGAAAAAGTATCTAAAACTACAAGAGCCCCAAGCTTGAGATCTGTGTATTCACCAAAGTATTTGTTCCTAAGAAAACTCCCTTCTGTACAGGCAGTAAGATTGGTAAAACTTCTAAGACAGCTGTTTGAAGAAGCCTGCAAGTCAGACTTCTGTCTGGCTGACAGCTATCATTCACATTTCATCTAGCATTTATATATGGGGGAGAGAGAAGGAAGAAAGGGAAAGAGTAGTATTTGATAGCTCCACCATTTCTAAGTAGGGAGAGGGAGCTTTTGCTCCTGTTTAACATAAGGCCATTGTTAAACATGAGTGCACTGTGCTACAGCTGCCAGTATTAACCAGTACGGTGCTGGAACGTTGCTCTTTTAAAGCAAGATATCAAGGTCAAAACAGAAAAGGTAACTAATTAGAACCAAAGATGCAGCTCACATAGCATTGAAGTAATTGTCTGTTTGTGCAGCACAACACCCATATCTTCAATTTAGGTCAGGCCATGAAGAGGAAGAAGAGGACTGAAGACTGAAGATGAGATGCTCTACTTCACACAGTTGCCCTCTGGAAGGACTTGCAAAGGCAGTCACTTAAATTAAGTACAGGTCATCAGACAAGATATCTAATCTATTCCTAAGACAGGCAGCTCCAGCAGTCCAAATCCCTATGGCCTTTGCAGCCACAGGATGAACTACTTCCTCATATACCTCTGTCAATTCACGTTAGGTTCCAATTTTTTTAAAGCGATATTTCATGTACACCATGACTCTATTGCTCATAGCAAGGAAAGTGCTTTGGTTTATTTATGACCTAGTAACCTTAAATAAAAAAAAAAACCATACATCCAATCTGCATGTTCTCGTAAGCTTGCAGATCTGAAATAAAATTTAAAATAAAGCTGGCATTTGTAACAGCTAGCTAAGCCTGGTAAGGGATTTAAAAAAAGATGAAAACCAGATGAGAGATGATGACAGCATATTTACCCTGCATAACCTGCACACATCAGGAATTAGGGCTGGAACCTAGGAATATTTTTGTACTTAGTTTCAGCCCATTTCAGAGGCTAGATAACCAAGGGAGTCCTGAGCTTTTTCCAATATATGGGGTGGGAGGCATTAATAATAACCTGTGAAAGTGATTCCTTCTAAGATGCAATCCATCCAGCCACAAGTTCTACATAGCTCCTCTTTCTCCCCTGCCCTCCATCCTGATTGCCAGATACCAGCCAGGCAAGACCCCGTATTGAAATATGAAGTGACAGATGGAAGCAGGGAATAAGAGCATAGGAATAAGTACTGAAAGAAATGACGTACAAAAAGCAAGCTCATAATAGGGTGGATCTGAAACATGAGCAACCCTAAACCATAAAGTCAGTTCATTTGGCTAGAACAATGTTGAACAGATGCAGACGCACAAAAGACTGAGTTGGAGAGCCTTATTCTCTCATCACTCATGCTGGTGTACAGAAGTCTTCTTGTAATAGCCATGGAATTAAACCTTTGAAAAACCACTACAAAGAAATGGAAAAATAAAAACAAACTTCAAAGCTAAACTACCGGCAGCAAATATCCCATGCAGTTGTATCAGGAAAGAAAGATGCACTGCCACATTTGGTTAGAATTCAGACATATTACTAATCACAGTGGGCTTCCAAAACAAAATACATCTAATCTACCATAAAGAAGAAAATTAGTGGATTCCATTCTTGTCTAGTTCTCCAATAGACTATATTAATGACTTTGTCCTTCAGTAATATTAGATAAAAATACGGTTTTGTTCAATGATGTAATAAATACCTCTACCTGCAGAGCAATTAGTTGAAAGAAACAGGACAAAGTCCTTGTCATGGTGTTTGTTTACAAAACAGACACAGGCACCGTGCCTATGAGCTCCAGTCTTTTGGTGCAGGTTCCCTTCACAAGGACAGAAACAAACCCTCCAGCATTCATGAAGACTTATAAATAATCAGAGATTGATGAGAGAGTATAAAGCATCTTTTGCTAAAAGACAAGATAAACAAACGGCAATTCATACAAGTCAATGAATCAGTCACAGAGTTTCAGCACAGGAAGAACAGACCTAGCAAAAAGAATTCTGACCAGCTGAGCATCGAGAACACCTTCTGCAGAAGAACTCTGCTCCCAAACGCAAATAAGGTAAAATTCCTACATTACCTTGTTTTACCTTCTGATCCAGCCTCTAAAACCCTTCTACATCACAAAAACTACAACCCTGCTTTTCTAAATTATTGTTTATTTTTATTAATAACTGAGACAATTGATTGGGAAAAAATACTATGTTACTGTGAACATTTTTAAGAATCAGGATTTTACTGTGTGATGAGCAGTACTGGATGCCACAGCATGCCACCACCTAAAAAAAAATACATTAAAATAAATTTAGGCCTAGCCTTGATATACATTCACTACTTTTTTCTCCTGAAAACCATCATAACAGGTTCTGCACGTGTGACAATTTGTAAGGAAGAAAGGCCTTCTGTCTCTGTAAGACATTTATTGAGAAAATAAGCCTCTTTTAAAGAAAATATATTTTTCATCAATCCTAAGCAAGTTTAAATCCAATTGAACCATGTCAGCAACAGCAATTTTGCTCAGTTGGGCAATCTCTAATTGGCAACACTGACTCATAACACACTTAGCCAGTTCTGTTCGTGTATGGGATCTTGTGTTTCATTTTGCTATGAAGTTCAGTCTCAGGGAATAACAGACTAAAGCAATCCACTTGTGCCTGCATCGCCAACCTTTATTATTAAAGCTGAATAAATGAAATATCTTTTCTTTTCATAGAGAGAAGTTTGGGAAACTGCCAGCTCCTTGCACAAAGACTGAAATATGATGGGCAGAGAAGGGTGTTGGTAAGAGAAAAATGATAGAAGTTGCATCATCTGTATGATTAAAATCATTGTGTGAATTTTGATTTTCCCCCCCTCCTTTCAGACATTTGAGGATGCGGTCAAGTCAATGGAGTTCTGTTGTAGTGGTTGCTTCAGTGAACATTCAACGCTGTCGGTGAGTTTGGAATTAAAGTGAAAACCATCGACCGTTGATTGTACCCTCCAGCTAACCATCCTCCTCCTTGCTTCATGCTTTCAGGCCTTAACACCGAAGATAGCAACCTAACCATCATATGATGTTTCTCCCCCACCCTGCCAAGCTTTACAAAAAAAGGTCACAATCAACATTCATTGCTGTCGGTGGGTTTAACTTTGTGGACAAGCTCACTGAACAATGAATGCAACTGTGGCCCCACATTTTACAGTTGCCGTTGAGAGGAACAGCAGCTCTGAAAGCAGTAGTGAGAAACAAACTTCTTATAAGCTACATTTTTCTGTTCAGAAAAACAGTTGGGAGTATTCACTTTTTGCTCGCTCGTTTTTAAGTGTATTTGACTTAGTTGACTAGAAAAAAAAACAAGCCACTGCCTTTTTCTGGAATATTGTCCTTACAGGGTTCAGTATTATTGAAACCATAATATCTCTTATTTAGTATGTGTGTAGAAATAAATAACTGTACAGGAGACTCTGTATATCTACTTCTAACATAGACATAGAAGAAAAGAACATTTAAATGTTATTTCAAGTATGCATTGCAGAATAGTTAAACAAAAATTTTTATACTTGTCATGACAAATACAAATGGGAACAAATGAGATGGCAAAGTTATGGATCAAATGTTATATTAAGTAAATTAATTAATTTTGTATAAAATTGTTTCTGAGCTCATAAATATTATCAGAAAACACATACTATTGCATTTGGCTTTTTTAGGCATCTGAAAGATGACAGAGAAATGTATATCCAGAAATAAAAATGAAAAAGTAGTTAAATTGTAAAATTGCTGTAAACTGAGTACCTATGTCACACTCTCAGTATTGCAGACACTAAGAAGAAAATAAAAGTGTAAATAAGCTCACATTTTTGTCCTTATTTCCTTACAACCCTTTATTAACCTGGTCAGACACAGAGCACCACCACCAGTCTGTATTTCTCACATCCCACAGTCATCCAAGGTAAGTTCAGTCTTTAGACTCGGTGCAACTACTCAAGTATTCTGCAGTAGGAATTGCTTACAAAGGTTGGGTAATGTCACAACAGTCATGTCTTTCGTCCTCGTTATGGGGGGGTTCATAAACAATAATTTGGTTATTTACAAAGTTTCCTCAGCACGTCAGTTACACAGCAAGTTTTTATCTCATATACTGTACTTGGTTTTTTTACTTTTCACCATGTAGCAGCTGAGCAGGATACAAATATCAGGGCTGTCATGGGACAATACACTTGTACGTGAACTTTGTGCTGTCTGTCTAATTAAATGGTAAAGATATATATCAATCCTGAAAGAGATCGGTCCTTTGTCATATGCAAAACTAATATTTACAGAAAAAAAAAATCAGCCCCCTTAAAGGTGTAATCACAACAGCAAAATAAATTCTGAAATTATTTGGACATTATTTAAAATTATGTTTTGAAGATTATCTTTTCTTATTCCAATATTTACTAGAGATGAACCCACAGGGTCTGTTGCTCACTGAATACTGTCATGGTCAGAGACAGAAGAGTCAAGTATTAAAAGGAAGGGTTGCTATGGATGAACGATTTCTCAGCAATGCTGTTCAGAGATAAGCCTGTATCTTCAGGTTTACCCATTTTTACAAAAATGGGAATTTGAATTACTACAGACTTACATATTGCAGATAGATAAAGATCATATTAAAAGCAAGACTCAGAGGTATACATTCTATCTAGAAGGAGAAATTTTCAAATTAAGCTGTAGTTAGTATGATTCACACTCTACCAAAACCAAAGTTCCTTACTGAAACCTAAAACCAAGGTCTTGGTTTTGCAATACATTTATTAATGCTAGTTATAGCTACATTATGTACTTTTAACAGAGAAAATACTTATCAAAACAGAAGATTCTGGAATTTCTCAATGCTGGAAAGAACCAGTGTCCTGGAACATGAGTGGTTTCTGTACATGTTTTCTGTACTGATAACGCCTGAACGGTTAGCATTAAGGAGAGACAGACTCCAATGCAAAAAAAAAAAAAAAAGATAAAGTTATATCCTTTTCTAAGGCAGTACTTTTCCTCAAAATACATATTTCCCCTGATTTGTAACAATTTTTTTCCATAGACTTACTAACTCAAGATCAATGATTTATACCCTACCAGAACAGGGTGCAGAAACCTCAGCCAGCATTGACCTAGGCACAAATAATCAGGCCATACCCATTACAAATATAAACCAAATATTTCCACCTGGACTACAAGGGTTTACTGGTTTGTGAACAGGAGATTCTGCAACAATGGCCTTTTTTTCATGGTGCCTAGCATTAAATTTATCAGTGCTTTTAGTTACATCATGTTTTCATATAGAAATAGAAAAATGTCTTAACGTACAGATATATAGTATTTCACACAACTTAAAGTCAACCTCTACACACTAGTTATTTAATAATGTTCATTGGAAAGCAGTACCCTTTTTCCACACCCCACAGGAGATGCTGGCTTGCACTCATCTTTCCCCTTATGCTGTAAAGCCACAGAACAATCACAATTTGGTAACGACTGCTGTGAAATACTGTGGGAAGGTTTCATGGTAATTTTCCTGGGTTCTGTTAATATGATACATATGTACTCAGTACAATGCCCACAGGCCATAGAAGCATTCTAGAAAATTGCTCCTCGGTGTCATTGTAAATAATTCACTCCCAGCAATATTTTTAGGTCAGGCATATCAAAGTTGCGGCAAACGCGATGGCCCTTGACATAATAGGAGCACTAGTTTTACAGCAGTGCAGGGAGAGGAGAAGGAATATACTTCCCATACATGAGAGATCAGTTGCTGTTCCCAAGTGTACACATTACTGTGCTTGAAGAGAGTAGAGGTGGTACTAAGGGCTTTTTATAAGTTTTGGAGTTGTTGGGTTTTTTAATCATCTCCAAGTACTTTTCTTCCCCCTTACTTCTGGCATAAAATGGATCAAAACATCTAATTCAACAGCTTCTGCATTAAGGCTATAACGTCTGTTTAGCAAGTACAGACAGACACCTGGTTGTATCTCTAAAACTACAAGTCAAAGAATTCCTGTGATAGAAATAATCTGTGATATTCAGAACCACGGCAGGATGAAGATGATAGACTTGCTTTTTGGCACAGCTGACACCACCACACTAACATCTCTTACTTTACAGATGGTGAGGTGACACTGTAAATGAAAGAGTTAAATATAGAAGTAGTTTATAGTTGAAATGGTAGCAGCATCTAGACAATCAGACCCCAGTTGTGTCTTTTTGGGAAAAAAGAGAATTATGTGCAATCCTGACTTTTATTTCATGTAAATACCATGTTTTTCTTGCTGACCACTTTTTTCTTTCCCTCAATGTACACCTTTGCTACTTGCCAGAGTTACAATGGAAACCAACGATTGTTTTTAAGCACTTGCCTGGTGACACGGACTACAAAATTTTTATATCTTGCCCTTTCTTTTATTTAGGTTTGTATAATTTTATTTTATTTTTACATTTTTTCCTTCCTGTGCATCCTCCTCAAGTGTGAGTGCTAGAAATGCAGACCACATTCCAAAGAGCCCAGCCAAGGCTAGCTGAAATAATCTGATGCCTCTTTATTTTACAAGCAATCACTGCTCCTTTTCAGCCAAAAATAGCATTTGTAAGGGCACCACAGAGTTAACACATTTAAATTTATCTAACATTATTCCATAGATACAGTGTCCGCCAGTTCTTTCCTAGTTTAAAATAGATTATTTCATCCCCTTGAAATGCAACACTTGCAATTTCTTGAATTTAGAGATTTTTTTTTTTTTTTCAAAATACAGCTCCTCCTTCCTCCAAAAACATCATTAACATTTTGAAACTTAGTGGCAAAAATTACACAGTAGCATGTAATACAAATACTTTGAATACAAGCAGAAGCCTATCATGATTTAACAAAAAAACCCCAACACTTAAACTTCCCACTGTACTTAATTTCCCTCACTTTGTTTTCATTTTAAGAGTACAAACTGCAAAAGAAGCAACACAAGCAGAACGATTTACTTCCCTTCCTGCTGCCTGCACCCCAAATATGTTTACAAGCTCAGGATTTTACATTGCCATGTTAGAGCCTTTACTTCATAACAACCAGTAATCACAAACTGAACACAAATACATGTAAGAGAAAGTTTATGTTGGAGTTCAGAAACTACTGATTTGAGGATGAAACAGGGCAAGTGTTCAAATTGCACAGCTTCCCAATATGGTTCTTTTAAAAACTGATGGAAATGCCCATTTTCTATGTTCTCTGTTTATGAGACTGCCTTCACTTTGCCACTAGAAACAAAAATATTGTCTCCTCCTACATTTGGATATGAACTGATACCAAAAATTTCAGGTGCAGAAACTCTAAGCTACATAAGCCATGAATTAGAACAGAAACTTCACACCCATAATATGTATTCTGATTTTACTTCATGAGGTACAGCTGCTAGCCTTAAAAACTGTGATTTTTTAACAAATCCACTTTAATATAACAAGCTTGCAAATAGACCATCATAAGACTCGATGATATAAATTACTGGTTTATGTTTTGGTTGGTGTTTGTGGATTGGGTTTTTTTTTAAATAATCATTATTTTTTTCCATTGGAAATATCATGGGAGGTCTTTAGGATGAAAAACAAGTCTAAAATGGAACAGATACCACAAATCTCTGATACCAGTGTTCAGAAGGTTCAGATATCATGGTAGGTAAAGAAGAGAAATAGCTGGAAAGTAACATGGACCTGGCCATCAAGACAGTGCAAGTTTCACCTTGCACTCAAGATAAACTACCATTATACATAAATTATGTATCTAAACATCTAGCATCATCTATGGGTACCTCCAAGTTATCCCAATAATCATCCTATTAAGCTAACTGATGGCATAGATCTGTTATTTAGTAGTTAAACAGTAATTAAAATGCTTTACCACAGGCATTTTGAAACTCTGAAACAAAAAGAAGTGTAAAAATATTAGTTTTAGCTAGCAAGAGTTGAGTCCAGGTGGTTGCCCTCAAAAAGTCAACATCACCATCTGATGTGTAAAACATTCCTAATTCTCATAAAGTACACCCTGAGCTGATTACTGTGTTTGCCTGGAAACAATGAGCCATGTTAAGCCCTGAGTTCATGACAATGGATTTATGTTTAAATGCCATCCAGTTCACACAGTATCAATATGCTGCTGGTTACCAGACTGACAGTCATGATGAAATTAGTGTGTGCTCTCCTACAGACAGAGACAGTGGACACACTTTAGGGAGGCCACAAACTACTAGAACTTTCAGAGACATTCATGATGTAATTGTAAAAGACACCAGGAAAAAAAAAAAAACTAAAACAAAATAATAAAGACAGCAGCCAGCTGTGGCCTACAGCATATCTTAAAGGAATCTTCCTCTGCAGGAAGATCTCTGTACATCTCCAAAAGAATTGCAGTTCATCGTTCCAGACGTTCACATGGATCATGATCTGCTAACATAAATTCAGATTCTCTGCTGGTTTTGGAGTCACCATACTTTTATTGATTTCAATGGAATTATGCCAGTTTGTACAAGCTGAGGATTTGATAAGCCAACACATAAGAGAACTGTAAAACAAGTATGGTCCCAACACATCCTACACTGAGGGAAAATGCAGAGGTACATGTCACTTTTGGGGGAGGGGGAAGAGAGAAACAAAAGAACATGTACTTGGAAAACACATGTTTCCACCTACAGAGAGAGGATTTCTGCCCACAGACAAAGTGTGGGTGGCCCTGGACACACGGCACTTGGACACTTCACTACATTTGTGCAGATTGCTGCTTTGCAGGTACAAATAAGGAGCTTCAGAACACAACAGGCAGGAGGGTATTTTGGGGCAGAAACATCACACCCACGTTATGATAATCTGGCCTTTGCCACCACATGACAGTCTCCTTCGCTTCATGAAGCTTGAGGTATGTGGGTGGGAAAGAGCTCACAGCTTATTTTTGTCTGACGATGGCTCCCACAGCACAAGTGTATGTACTTGAAGCAATGGCAGCTTGTTTCCTCTCTCTCCCTTCACACTGTGCACTTTCCATCTTTTCATCCATTATTTTCATACAGAGCCAGCAAAACTAAGCCATTCATTGGCTGCATTTGAAGGGGGGGGAGGAAATCAAAGCAAAACATTATCACATCTCTTAAAATATCTTCTATCACAATATCCAGGAGCTTCTTCATTTTGGGTACCTACTGGTATCGCTCTCTGGCCTAGAGCTACACACTGACTTCAGATGTGTATCAGCCCTCGCAACAGATGATTTATGTTCTGCAGAATTTTAGGTATTGCAGGTACGTGTACAAATGGTTGTAGCTGCTGACTGGAAGTGCCTCCTGGAATCAGCTGACACACATCAAGAGTGAGATAACCAAACCCCAGGTCTGTTCACAGTGAATACCACAAACTGACCGTTAAGAGTGGATTCTAAAAACAGAAAAACAAACCTCTCTCCCCTCCACCCCCCAAGAAAAGAAACCAACCAAAAAAAACCCCCACAAAACCCCTCCTTTTTGTCTCTCCATTGCTACACCACCCATCCCTGTCAAAGCTTTTGTGAATGCAGAGAGGCACCTTAGACACTTCATACTAACAGGAGAAAAACCAAATCAAACCGAAAACAATGAAACACCAAACCCATTGTTTTCTTACTCCTTATACAGACTGTTACCTGTTTGGGAGCATTACTTCTGCTTTAAACCGTTTCCTGCCATTCTAAGGGACTACTGTGTCTACTGCTAGGTAGTCAGCAGCCCTGCTCAGGAGAAACCCAAGTCTAAGACATGCATACCTGCACAGAAGGGTTTTTTTGCTAGAACTTCAGTGCAATCCTCTCCAGTCTTAATGTTCAGCACTAGTGGCTGCTCTTCACTTAGGTGAGGTACCAGAGCTATATTTTTCTGAAACAGAAGTCTTCCTGCCTTAGTCATTTAACTATGAGGACACCCTCAGATCAGCTCAGGATACTCACTACAAAATTTTTCACCAGAAGGGCATACCAGCCTTTGCTGAACTGGAACTGAAAGGTAATTCAATGAAAATGCCAAAAAATAATAGACCATGTTTTAAGGACTCCTTGTAGTCAGACTAAAACTGATTAAAACAGATTATTTTGCCACCTTCCTACCACAAATGAATGAACAAACTGTTACAGGGCACGTCTACAAAGAAGTTTTTACTTGAATCCCCAAATCAATAAGATTACATTAGCAGCTTGCTGTGCTTGAGCTGACAGGGTGCTGGTGCCACCGTCCTCCTCTAACAGGAAGGGTTTGAGCAGGCAGGACCTCCAAACTTGATGAGAAATAAAGCTGATATCTCTGCATAACACCCAGATGAGACTCGCAGGTTCCTGAGCTGCTAGAGTTTATGTACCTTTATCATAATCAGAAACTATAACAGCCACTGTTAAAGTGAACACAGAGCCTGCACAGAACAATGCAATATGTGCTAAGGCTCTGTATTCACTTTAAGATTGTTGGCTGCTACATTTTATCAGCTCTTTTTAAAATAAGGCTGCTCACTAACTGCTTTCCAAGCTTGCACATATGTACCATTTCCATCAGCTACAAGTGTAAATTTGCAAGCAATGGGAACACACACATGCAGTCTGATGGAATCTGTGGAGAAGGTAAAGCTGTCACCAGATGGCATTTTTAAAGTTTTATACAGCCAGATATTCAGAAGCAGCATCTGAATTTTGAATGCTTCAATTTTAGTTGTTGTTTTGGTTTTTTATTGTATTTTCTTGAAAACTCCCAAAACACAGCATTTGGTCCTAGAAATAATCTTGTGATATTTTGTGGCTAAACCTCCAACAGCTCATTTTTCATGACTACATACCTAGACTACAAGAGCCCGAAATTAGTACTTGGGTACAAACTGCTCAAAAATTCAGTCTATAATGTCAGTAAATAAACTTTTTATGAATATAATTTTGAGTCAGCCCTAACAGTAGCAAAAATAAGTAGGTTGCTTGTTCCTTTCCTACAGGGAAACGTTGCCAAAAATATAAAACTGTCACTTTTCATCTTTGGAATAATGTTAGCAACTGAAAAAAAAGATTCACAATGAGCAATTATGTCTTCAGCTTTCATGTCGTTTTACATCATTCCACTATCAGCCATGCTCAAAAGCTTAGAGGCAACATTCTAGGTCAGTGACTTTTGCAGGCAGTGTATTTGCTGTTTGGTAATTAAATTAGATACACTTTAAATAACCAGATTCTGAAACAGACAGCCACTTAAAAACACATGACTAAATGTATCACTGGCACTGTTGACACTGGATGAGGAAAATTATGCACGTTAGCAATCATTAACTATCACTGAGGATTATAAATTTAAGGATTATGATATTAAGAATAACTAGATCAGCAAATCACTGCAGAGAAAAATCTTTAAGATGTAGCTAAAAGCCATACTGAAGGACTGACCTACTTTTCAGCACAAAGTTTTATTTATGCGTGTATAGAATTTTTTCTTATGTTATGGTTCGCAAAATAACATCTCCCACCAAGAAAGCTCTCAACTATTAATAAAATTAAATAGAGAATGAAATACTGCAGTAGGTGCTCAGCTTTTAATAAGGTTTTAGCCTGCATCTCAGGCAAATAGCCACTAGTGCTGTTTCAGATAAAACTTTAAACAGCAAAAGAGAGACACTAATTTTCACTTTATATGGAATTTTTATGGATAAATTATTAACTCTTAAGATGTAAAATCAGAATGTTAGAAAACTATTTCATATCAAACATAGCTCAGAGGTATCTACTGTGTAAAAAGTATGTAGCTCTGCTACTTTTTCAAGCATTGCACTCGCAAATGAACATTTAAAAAAATCAGAAAAAGACCTGATCAGTGCTATAAGATATGTTCTTTGTAAAAGCGGTTCTCATAATTCTTCAAGGGACAGACATTGAAAAAACAAACTACAAAACCCACCCCACCCCCCCCCCAAAAAAATCAACCAAAATCACAAACGGCAATTTAAAGAGGTACCATAAAAAAACAATTTGGCCTTCATTATGTGTGTTCAAGGACTGATGTTAATGGACCAAATGATAAGAGCACAGAAAGAACAAAAGTTCAAGCCAGAGTCTTGTAATTCATGCAAGTGGTCTCACTTACTCCTCCACAATAACAGGAACTATTGGTATTTCGCTGTTTTGGGCATTCATTTTTCAGCCCATCCACAAGGTTCAACTCCATTTTTGTTAGTGTAGTTCCCTTACCACCTTGCCCACAATAAGCATTCATGTGGAAGTCCTCATTTGTGACAACTGTGCAAAAAGTTTTTTAAAATCCCATTTTGTCTTTTCTTCTGGAGACTGACCCATTGGCCTTTTATTTTAAGATGGACACAATCTACAAGGCACAGTCAGCAGCCACAGGCCATTAAAATATCCCACCCACCTAACCATGCCATCAGACCACTGAGAACATCCAAGTCAGCCCCACAAGCTAAAGATGGCACAATCCAATTGTAGCATTGCCACAGTTACTTCTAAAGCACTGTGCTGGAAAATGAATGTTTGCAGGTATTGCTCTGGCTGAAACACGTGGAAAAACTGGCTTCAATGAGGCAAAAGCAACCCACCGCGTGTATATTTCTGGCCATTATAAAGCATGAGAGCGAACAAGGGCGTTTCTGTGTCCCTTCCTGTGCCATGGGTAGAGGTTTGCAGTGGTGTCACACCCGCTGCCGGCAGGTGTTGCAATGGGCAGCCGTGTAAAGCGCCTATTCACTGAACTCTGTCACTCCAGTTATGTGCTCTTTATGGCAAGGAAAACAGAGAAAACAAAGAGGCTGTTATGCTTTAACTTCAAAAGCTTTCATACCGCAGGCTTCAGCTCTCTACCTCAGGCAGTGCAGCCCAGAAGAGAGGCAGCATAGTCTCAGGTAAAGATATTTGTTTCTGCTCCAATAACCTAGTCTCTGTAGTACTTGTAAGACAGATTTGATTTTGTTTTAAAAAGTAAAATCTTGTTATAGGCACACCGATAGCAGAAGGTCACGTAACATTTGTCCTTTGACTGACAAGTAAATTTTATCCTTAAGCTTTCCAAGTTCACAGGAAGGTTTTGTCTGAGAGGTCATAGAGGAATCTTAAGTTGACCCATAAGTGCTGCAAGAATCAATGCACAAGAAGTTGGGAGATATTGATCTTCCCAGTTTACAGTTCCTGTTGGAGTTATCATTCTCCAGTTGCACCAATTTCCTCTTCATCAGGGGTAAAGCTTTTACGAGATCCCTAAAGCCTGTGTGCAATATTTATTCTGTTAGTCTAATTAAAGGTATTACTATGTACATAGTTACTGAATCTGTCCCCAGTGGCACTTCACATCATAAATAACAGATGTGAAATGTGCTTCTATCGGGACAATCACTAGTATCAATTCTTCCTGTGCTATCTCTTTAACCATTACATCACCTCACCATTTTTTAGGATTTTTATTTGAAGAAAAAAATACCATTAAGATAATATTAGTTTGGGATAATTAAATTTACTAGGTCTTCTCAGACCAATACGAAGACAAGCATTTTGAGACATATTTAATTTTACATCATGGGTAAGCTAAATAAGTTTGCCATGTATGTCAGCAGTACCAAATTTCTGATGTATCTTGGGACTGTCCCAAGATAAAATTACAACTTTAATTATGCATTCAACAGTATAAAAGGTTTTAATATTAGTCCATGAAGCATCTGGGAGTAAAAGAAGCCAACAAAACAAAGCAGTTTGGTTTTCCACTCTAAACTTTAGAGGTATGCAGACCATAGATGTGGATCTATCCACTTCCTTAGAATATTGAAGCATATATTCTTTCAGTAAGGAGGAGAGGGGCTGTGACTATACAGCTGAATTCTCTCTTCAGATCCATAGAGAATAGAAGACCAATATATGTGTGTGCTTAAAACACTAATTCAGCTGCCTAAATCTAAGCCAGTTGATCTCTCAGCTGCAAGTCATCAATTGCTGCATCTGTGCCCAGCTATACTTCTCACTCAATAGGGGTTCAATAGTGTTACTGCGCTATTGTCCAATACAATTATACCAGCAATCAAAAACTGTAGTAACAATTTTCCCCTTTATTTTGTACATATAAAATGTATATAATTATGTTTTCACCGACAACAATTCTACTTTACCTAACATTTTTAACAGCGTGTGGCATTTTGAAACCATAAGGGAATTCGCAATGTCCTATCAAGTCCATCGTATTTTTCATGTTATGATTAAGGCTCTAATATCCTTCTAGAATAATTTTTCCCTTCCTACATAGAGAAAGTTTTTATATGTTAAGACACTCACCTCAGATTTCCTGTCTTATGCAAAGTGCTCAGATGCTTCCAGTGCAGATATGTGAAAATTTTCAATGATCTTTTCAAAAATCTCAACATTTACAGAAGTGGCACATCCAAGATTTTATAAAGTAATTTGTGTAATGCATTACTGACTGCACTTGTGTAATGCACTGACTACAGTAGATACACTTTCCAACCAGTTCCTCAATTTCCACCAGTATACTGGCAGCTCTCTTTTCCCAATTTAGTTCTTCATTGTAAAGCTCGTCAAGATGCTCAAGTTCAGCATCATGTTCTCAGTGAATCTGTGGAATAGGCCTGGACTTGGGACAGAACCTTGTACACCAACATTCAGTAGCTTTTCATTACAAGAGCAAATAACTAATAACTACCTTGAACCTTACTAGTACAACGCTATGTTATTGCTTCTCTGTTTTCTACAAAACCTATTATCCCATTTTAACAGAAATTTCACATTTTTCTCCCTACAAATCCATGATGACTCGTTCTCCACACATTTCAAGACACTTTTAAAAGTTGGACCATTTATTCCCATATTAATTCAAGGAATTTAACTTCAGACAGCAGACAGACAATTCTGTGACTCCTCTTACTCTGTTCCCATTTCTTAAAGATGTGTAAGATGATCTTTCTTTCTAGGCATCAGTGGTCTTCCACTAAGCTTTTCAATATTTCCTTGGCAGAACATCTTTCAGTCATTTTTAAATGAAAAATTTTGGGAGAAAAACCACAGAGCTTTACAAATGATTGACACTTAAGCACAGGACACCTGGCAGTGAAAAATAAAAATTACTTGAGCAGAAGTATACCAGAATTCAAGAAAAACTTGTAGACAAAAATATTTGTCCCACTTTCTTATTGCAGACCAATAACAAAATGGAACAAGTGACATTTGGCGTGGTACAAGCCTGCAGGCATCATTGCTGGGCTTAGGTAGGCTTGTTTTGGGACAGAAAGGATGTGCTTGAGCGACTTATGCACTGTGGACATGGATGACACAGGCAGATGATGGTGTGGATTAGGTCAGGTAGGAATGGGAAGAGGAGGAGGAGGCATGGTCAGGACGAAGGAAGCGTAGGAAAACAGCACTTCATAGACCGATTCCAGTGAGAAAAAGTTCAGAAAAGCTGTGTGAAATGAAAACTTGAAAAAAAGCCATAAGAGAAAGAATACAGAAGCATCAGATGGTGTCTCAGTACAGATTAAAAAATATAATTCTGCAAAAGGAGGTGAGACATTTTGCAGGAATGGGGAAAACAAGTCAACAAATGTCTCAGAAAAAGGAACATGCAGTAAATGGCATGTGGCTGTTGTATCTCTCTTGCTCACTTCCATATTTGCAATCATTAATCCCTCGGAGAGTTTAGAGAAAGATGACATGCTGACATCCAGCTGGGCTTACCTCTGCAGCGACAGCACCACAAACCCATGTAGACACCTTTTCCAAGGTAGCAGTCAGGCTGAGTTGCCTTGCTGTGACTCTACAAACCAGGCAGCCACTCCAAAGGTGGGTTTATACGGGATCAGAGGCTGGCAATATCTAGCACGTCACTGGCCTTATTCCCTTACACACAGCTAAAGTGGTCTGCCCTTCTGCCCCTGATCCCTGAAGAAAATATTAGTGATAATTCACGTTAGGAGAATCTTTGCTAGCTCACTTTCAAAATAAGCTTTTCTATTTCTAGCATTGCAACAGGAACGGAGTTAGAAGAATCAAAAATTTAAATGCAGCTTGCTTATACAACCACCGGTTTTTCTTCCCCTCCTTGTGGGTATTTTTCAAATTGAAGGGGCTGGCTGTTTTGAAGGAAAGAAACATCTGAGAAACCCATTGTGAATTCTGGCAAATCAATATTAGTCCTTTTGTAGCCAGACCCAGGATCAAAACCCTTTCATTGCTCTATTTATTTACTGAAATGTTTTGTTTCTGGGTGGATTTTTTGAGGAGGAATATCCCGTTCCTGCCAGCATGCTCAGACAGCTATGCCCATGCACGGCTGCTGATCCCATGTCTCACATGCAGTTGCCTGCACTGCCACAGCAAAACAAATAATATTTTTGTTCCCTGATGTGATTAATCAAGATTTTCTCATTTCTTTTGCTTTAAGAGATGTTCCCAAGTCAGACTTCTCCTGTAACAACTCTTTACTTCGGGATGTTTTTAGATGCACAAGGTAGTGGGGCTCGCCCAGGAAGCACACCCTGTGAAACCCCACTGGCTTTAGACAAGGTGCAGCAGTACCTGGCTAAATTCCTTCATACACTTGGAATTGCTTTCTCCTAAAATATTAATAGTCAGACTGCTTTTGCTTTCTGCCTGAAAACTTAGCAAAAAACATGAAAACACAAAAACAATAAAGGCATTTGGGATATTCTTACTTGTAGAAAAAACTGGCTTCCAGGAGTTAATTTTTTTCATCTCATTTCTCTTTTCTTTAAGCCAATTTTCTTCTTTTCCCAGACTGTTAGAGTTCATAAAAAAAAAAAGAAAAAATTCTTCTGGCTTCTAGCTAACTTATGTTCTACTTTCATCTAGAAAGGCATAAACGTGTTGAGCCAAAACCACAGCATTCACCACTGTTTGAAACAATCTGTGTAGCTTTTTTACATCCCTGTTTGCAGAGTCCCTGTAAAAGATTCAGTACATAACCACTGCACTAACCTTTCCAACTGTCCACACACATCATCCTCTGGGTAAACAGAGTCATATATAGCATCAGTCTGTTGAGGGGTTTTTTATGACTAGGATCAAAATAGCTCCATCAACTAGTATGTGTGAATATTGCCTTTATCATATAACCGAGACTCCAAAATTAGAATTACAGTGGGTATTTCTGCTGATCTGAAAGATTTAACATCTCTTTTCTCATAAAAAATTCTATTTGAAATAAAAAATTAATGCTTCCAAATCTAGTATTACTGTACACAATGTAGGAAAGAGACTATAATTTGGTATTTCAATAAATTTTTTAAAAGAATATTGAGCCAAAAAACTCAATTCCCATGAATGAGACATTGGAGAAAATTAAAATAAGGCTATATGACAGGTTCATTTTTCGCATTGTCTCTCATGGACAGATGTAATACTCAGTGCAACTCAAGTTTAGAAATCATTCTTCTCTCAGATCCTCTATGTTGAGGAATATATAAAGTAGTTAGACATGCAATAAAAGTCAAGCATTTAATATAACTGGACTTCCCTGTCCTCCTCTTACTCCTCACCTCAATAAAATAATGAATTAACCATAAAATATTTACTTAGTAGAATGAGTCTTTTGTGATTTCCATTCAAACTGCATGATCAATAAATCAAAACTGATGGGGGAAAATTGGGACCTGAGATTAATTTGATTCAGTATTTCCAAGCAAAAAAATTGAATCTGAAAAACATTTTAATCTGAAAAAAATCCCTTGTCTTTTAATATGGATTAAACAAATATAAAATTATTCTTAAGTTAATATTTTCACTTCAGACCATGTATTTGAGTCCACCCAAAAGAAATGGATAGGGAAGCTAACCCCCACCTTCTTCCATCTGGTTTGGTTTGTCCTGAAACCATTTCCCCTCTTTTCCCTTCAAACACATTAATTCCATCACTGAACTGTAAAAGTCCAGCTTTATTTAACATCTGTGCTTTGATGCACATATATAACTGAAAGACTGCAAAGCTTTTGGCTAAGCAGTACATAATTTTATTGCAAAGAACAACTTTAAATTTGTTAGGCTTCTGTTAGCTGTTGTCAGAGGTCATACACCAAAGCGGCAGGATGGGGACAGAATCCATGCTAATTTTCTGTGGGCACCACTAAAAGGGAAGTTCGATAGTGTACAAACCATCACTTCAGAGACCTGCTGCACTGTAAATTCAGACAACACTGAGTCACTTTCTTGCTCTCTCTATACACCTTGCACTCCAGTAAGCTCTAGTGCTGTTGTCAGGAAGAGGCCCAAGCTGCCACAGTGAAAGTTCTAAGCCCCAGATTGTCTTTTTCACCCAAACAGACATTCAGTACCTCCAAGAGCACAAGAACAAACAGCCACATTAAAAGACAGAATTATTGCCACTTAGGCAAATTAAATATTGGATGATACCAACCATTTTCATTGGATCCAAAGGCTACAGTTGAGGGGAGGACAACAGATGTCTGTTTGCTTTATAAACATCATACACAAGCACAGAAGCCTGAGCAAAAAGAGATGCTGTCAATGCAGAAAGAATTTCCTGCAGTGTCTCAACTTTCCTCTATGCTGAAGCATTACCAGAATTTATGGGCTTTTTGGGTACAAACAAAAATAATATTTACTCATAATAGAGTCCAAGTATAATGTGCAGACAATTACAACAAAATGTGAACATAACGTGATAAATTATGGCACTCATGAGAAATTATCACACCCCTCCCCAGCAGTTACAACTCTTCTCCTTTCTTTCCCAAAAACCTTCCGGGGCACACTGAGAAAGCAAGTCGCTCCTTCCTGAATCCATCTTTACTCTAAATCTGAAGAGTCTGTTCAAACAGCATAGCATCTTTTAATCTTAATGCTATAGATCCTCAAGGTTAAGGGGAGGTCGCATGGCACAAAGTGATATAAAGAAGCATTTTTATTCACTTGCAGCTTGATCAAAATTAATTTGGTTTCTATATTTGCTAGTTTTCAGAAGTTATAAAAAGGAGGGTCCTTATGAGAATGAGCTTTTATCATTCATAAGAAGCAGCATAGAAACATGCCTCACAAAGCTATTTGCAGGCAACCAGGGTTTGGCTGTGTTAGATAAAGAATGAAATCAAATGGTGTGGCAAATTAAGAAATATTTTACAGGGTAATTTCAACAGTGCATGAGACACAGAAAACTTGCTGTTTGTTCAGTTGCTGCTTGGGCTGGGATTTGCAGTTGTTTTAGAAGTGAAAACTGAATACATGACTTAGTCACCCATGAAAATTCCAAGTAATAATACAATAAGCAATAATAGATAAACACAATCCATTATTTTAGCTCCAAAGATCCAGCATTTGTTTTCTTCAACCCATGTAATTTTTCAGGTACCGGAAACCTGATAAGATGACCTGCTTTTTTGCCATTAGAAAGAAGAAAAATAGCCTTTTCAGTCTCATTCCAGAGCTGTTACCCTTATCCTAACTTTGGAAACTGTAATGAGATCAGTAGTAATTTTCATCACTGCTTCTGGAACGTGTTTTCTTCTTTATGTGCAATACCCAATTCTATATTGCATCTGAATACTTTTGATATGAAAATGCCAAGTGATAGTGCATACGAGCACAGAACAACTACATCTGCACAGCAGAAGACAGAAGAGAACATGAACTGGCATCAGAAACCCAGACTGGAATTAACATCTTGGTTAATGTAACTTTTTTGCGGGGTGTGAGAGGATTTTAGGGGGTTGGGGATTTTGATATTAAAGAGCCAATGAACATGAGATTCTAGGTAAAGCTTCTTTGGCAAAACAAAACACACAGTGCTTAAAAAAAATAAGCCATCTTAGTTCCTCAACACATCCTGAAAATAAGATATGCAAAAGTTGACAGAAGTCATGCATGAACCTGGGTTGCAGTGGAGAATTTATCATGCATAATTGTTGCATATTGTCATTAAATTAACTGTAGAGTTCTCCAGAAGTTCACAGGATAAGATTTTAATCTTAACACACTGTTTATATTCATTGCTGAGACTTAAGAGTGGTCCTAGGTGTGAGTGAGTGTGCCTGTACTGATTTCATCAGTGAGAGACATGATTTGAGTTCACCCTGACTAACCGAACACCCTGGGCATTTAGGGGAGTTAAGGACATAAGTTTGCAGTATGAGCCACCTTATTTAACTTGCAAGAAAAAGAAAACACACCAAAAAAACAAAACCCAAAACACATCACGATGGAACCACAGCAAGCAGTGACCTCATGAAAGCAGAGACTGAAAGAACGTGATGCAGGATGTTGCTCACTGGCATCCTTTTGCTATATCTGTCACAGCTCCCACACAAAACAGGAAAGGGTTGTGCAGACCCACTGCTGGAAGACCTCTGTTTTACTTCAACTAGTGCTTCACCACACTTGTGTTTGCTGACCTTCCAGCCAGCTCTCCAACCACAACAGGGGATACACAGTTGGCAGCTTGCACTCTGGGTCAGAGAATCTCCAAAGCTTTTTAAGGAGAAGCCACAAAATTGTGTAACATGGATGATACTATTATGAACTTCAAGAAAAGTAACAGACCTACTGAAAAAAAGAGCAAACATCAAGCTCTGAAAGTTAATTCTAGAAACAGTAAATGTGCCATACGCTATTCTTAAGCCTATATTTTAACATGTTATTGGAGGAGAAAAATAGTCCCGAACAGCCTTTCCCTAGAGAGGTGGACGAAAAACCCACATGGCAAGCAAAGTTGAAAAGAGAAAATACAGTAAAGTTTATTTTGAGTGTGAACTACAGCAATTTTATTGCTATGCAAGACTCGGGGAAAAAAACTTTAATTTTTAAGTTGAATTAATCATATTAGGTTCAATAAGGTATGGAAATTAAAGTTTGAAGCCTCAAATCCTACTTAATGCTACATAAGGTTTCCCCTTAAAAAATAAATTACTACTCTTTAATAAGTGAGAATTTCCCAAGCACAGAAAATGGCCCTGTTAAAAACATAGATATAATACTGATCACCCAGCTTTCAAATATTATCTAAATACATGGTGTGTTGAACTGGTTGAGGGGAAAGCCAGCTCTTTATCAAATTGCCCACCAGGCTTCAAATTGACATTATTTAAAGTAAATAAAAAAAAATAATTAGCTTAAGTCAAAGTACTGCTGATTATTATCAACCCCAGATACCAGATTAGGCAACGTTCTGATAGACCTTTATTTAGGGTTCACCAGTTCCTCATCAGGCATGCTGAGATAGGTGCCAATTAAGAAAAAAGTCACTCCAGCAACAAAAACTGTTACAACTTCAAAAAAGGGTCTTAAAAAAGAGAGAATTCTCACTTGGTATCTTTAAGCAGCTGTTAAAGACAGGGTCTCATTTCTAATTCTCAACAGCTCTCAAAAACAGGCACTGGTACTTCATATCATATACTAGAACACTTCACCCCTTAAAGCAATCTTTCACACATTGCTTCTATGCTTATCTATAAATAAAATGAGCAATCAGCTCCCGCAGTGGTGCCTTGCTGTCTGTCTAGAACTACTCTTCCATTGTAAAACTTTCAGACAAAGCTTTTGCCCATTAATAAACAAAGCAGTCAAGCTTGCCTCAGAGTTTAATCTCAGAATATCTAAGCTGCACATAAACCCATATATCTTTATGAGCAGATATTTGGAACAGAAACAAACTTTAGTAGAGATCTGCATTTCAAGCTACAAATCAGAAATGGACTTTTTGATGACCTTTCTCTATATACACAGTACAAAGTACACTGTTAATAAACAAACATACGCCCTAAATTCCAAGAGTCAGCTTTATAGAAAAGCTGTCCTTATGAACACAGCGTTAGGTCTCCCTCAAAAAACACATTTGCTTAATAAAGAAAACTGTGTGGCAGAGTACATCTGCACCCTTAATACCAGAATATACATATATAAATCGGAGACTACTTTAAATGCATACCCACAAGCCTTGTGATACAATGCTTCATTTCCTAACAGTTTAGCCACCTCCCCTACAGGGACATAGTTGTGGATCTCTTATTTCTCTTGAGCTTGTCCATCCCTGTTGAAATCCAATACCTGCTTTAATTAATTTTGTATTTAATCCCGTAGAGGTTAAGAAAACTCTTAGGGGGGGCCTTTCAAGTTTAAACTATTGGAACTCTTACCATGGCACCAGGAACATGGGTGGCATATTAAATAGTTACAGTACCAGATATGGACACCATCCTGTTCGAGTCAGAAGCTGGGACCAGCTACAGGAAAAGACTAATGAGCAGTCAAAGTGTCTGGATTCAAGCAGGACAGACATTCATTACAGGTTTCCAGCTTTCCTGCACTTCTTGCAGATGCATCTAGGAGAGGCACCACCTGTTTGCCCAGATGTTTACATGCTCCTTTAGCAGATAACTAATCAACCAGCTAATCAACCCTGATTGTGTTACGGGAATTTTACAATTAGCGGGTACTCCACATAGAAAACAAGCCCTAAATTTATTGTATTTCATCTACCCACAGTAATCCCATGAAGTTGTAAGAATTACAGTTGCATCCATGATGAAAAGAAATTATTCTGATGGAGCATGAAAAAATCCAAACTGAAGTAAAGCTGGTGCCATTTTTTTTCAGGGAATTTAAGCTCTCTGTAAGTTATTGTACAGCTTGGCCTCCCTTTTTTTTCCAAAGGGGTTTCTCAACCCCAAGACAGGCACTGCTCTGTTGGCTTTACAGGAACTACAATTATGCTATTCTAGTCACACAGCCCAAACTCAGTGACATCATTCACATTACATAGCTGCCCATTTTCTTTGTTACTGGTATTAAAGGCAAAATAAGTGTGTGATATAATGGAGTGAAAACTGTGGCACATTACTAAAGTGAGCAGAGATATCTAAAGAAAATTGAAACAAGACAAATTAGCTGAGCAAGTCTTAGTTGTATATGCTTAGGTTTACTACAAATACTTCAATTAAATTATCACTTAGTTCCAAATTTGAGAGTCTTCTGGAGCTTAGGAATCTGTACAAATATTTGCACCCTGTATACTGAAGTAGGCAACTTAAAACCAAATATATCAGGAGCCAAGTAATACATGGGTACTCGCAGTTCATACAAATTAGCTGCCTCATGTTTGAGATCATCTGAATTGATCTAAATCTATTACTTTCCTTTATAGCAAACAATAATACGTGCTATTAAATTGGCATTCAGTTTCAGATATTTTTGTGTGTGTTTATCATACATTGATTCAACTTTCTGGTTTAATTTTTTTGATCCTCATATACTATAAGGGGCTGGAATGCTGACACAAACTGAATGCATACCACTTCATCTACACATATTTTGTACATTTTTATTTATAAACAGGTTCTTGTTGAAGGGAAATTAGAATGGTTATGGAACCACATATCTATGTTATAGCCACAGATTTAACATATACAGGTTATTTGCCTTGCAAATAACACAGAATAAGACTTTTTTGGAATGCCTATTTTATATGTTGTTTTGTGGGGTTATTTGTTCCCATAGCATATGCAACAATGTTGGATAGCCAAGAACATAAATTATTGCAGTATTCTAAGAATCAAAGTTTCTTGATGATCCCAGCTAATTACTATGCTCCTTTTACATCTCTAATTTATATAAAAATCATTTCATGACTGAATTCTAACAGCAGTAAAAAGTGATCTTCCTAGAAAAAGAACAAGGTGTGGATAAACACCACCTTATTTAAGCTTTTGATTATTTCAAGATTAGCTTCTCAAACTACACTTTATTTTGACCTTAGTCTTGGTGTATAAAAATTCCATAGCTAGAATTTAACTCCACAAATTGAAATAAACTTGCTTCCCCACCTCCCCCCTCCCCGCTTAATCCAAGCAACTACCAGTAACTGCTTTCAGGTGCAGCTCTGATGTAAAGTAAATGCACATTTATATTCTATTTCTTTGTCCGTACTGCAGGGGTAAGTGATAAGAATTTTGAAATCCATGTAGAGCTAGTAAGGAAAAGAAAAATATAGGAAAATCTTCTCAGTACCAAGAAAGAAACACTGTATATACAATTGGACTGTCAACAGTAGACATCTTCCAGAAGGAAAGACGTACTACTGAAGATTTCTCCTACTTAAAAAGCGTTGAACACCTTCAGCTAATTTTTTGAGGCCTATTTGGTGTAAGAATATCTTTTCTTAGCTCATACCTGTGACAGCAAGAGGAAAACAAATCCTTGTGAGACAACCAGCAATACCAAGAGTATGTAAAAGAGATAAGGGCACCATTCTAACTCCCCTCACGAACATTTGTTAGCAATCACCTCACCCTGCAATTAGAGCACAGCTTCACCAACACCTTTCCCAAGTTTCCATGCCCACACCATTCAAGGATCCATTTGAGTGTGTCACGCACACGCATGGCCACAGTGTCCCCAAACTGCAAGGGCAGCCTAGTGAAGCAAAAAGCCCAGGAACAAGAGAGCAGAGACTGGGCTTATCCAGGAGGTTTTCCCAAACCCACACAGCTGCAGGAACAGAGACCTTACTCTGAATGTGAAGCCAGAGCCTGTAAAGCCTCAGATTTCAAGTCACCTCCAGATGAGAGGAAACCTTCCCCTCCCCTGCTCCCACCACCCACACAACTACTACAGCACCGCAGGGCTGTGAGCGATGTCAATAAGAACAACCTACCTGAGTACACCAGCTCCTCCCGAGTCACCTCCTGGACACCTCCTCCAAAAAGTTTGCCCCAGGCTGGAGACTGTTCCTATATAGCTTCTGCCAGTGCCTGAGGGAAGGCAGAGCCCAGGTGTAGCCCCTCATGTCCCAAATGCAGCCCCTCAGTTCCCAGGTGGATCTCCTCAGGTCCTAAATGCAGCCCCTCAGTTCCCAGGTGGATCTCCTCAGGTCTCAAATGCAGCCCCCTCAGTTCCCAGGTGGATCTCCTCAGGTCTCAAATGAAGCCCCTCAGTTCCTAGGTGGGTCCCCTCAGTTCCCAGGTGGATCTCGTCAGGTCCCAAATGCAGCCCCTCAGTTCCCAGGTGGATCTCCTCAGGTCCCAAATGCAGCCTGTCAGTTCCCAG
This sequence comes from Pseudotriccus pelzelni, assembly GCA_035584735.1. Classification (NCBI taxonomy): domain Eukaryota; kingdom Metazoa; phylum Chordata; class Aves; order Passeriformes; family Tyrannidae; genus Pseudotriccus; species Pseudotriccus pelzelni. The sequence continues at coordinate 22,258,574 of JAWMRA010000005.1, forward strand.
GTGGATCCCGTCAGGTCCCAAATGCAGCCCCTCAGTTCCTAGGTGGGTCCCCTCAGTTCCCAGGTGGATCTCCTCAGGTCCTAAATGCAGCCTGTCAGTTCCCAGGTGCATCCCCTCAGGTCCCAGGTGGGTCCCCTCAGCCTCGCCCTCAGTGCCACGTCCTGTTTCCAACCCCTGCTGAAGCCACTTGTGGAGCTGGCTGTGTGGGGTAAGGGCTGGAGAGGTTCCTCCCTGAGTTACAGCAGGTGTACCCAGTGGGTGCTGCTGAGGGCTCTTGGCATTGCTCTCAGCCCCGGTGTGGATGAGGATCCCTGCTCTGAGATGCATTTCCCAGACCGGAACGGTCAGGCCGGGAGGCCCTTAATTGACCATAGTTTTTAAATTTATTTCTTTTTTAATGACAATTACAAGGCCTAGTGTCTCCTGTGCTGCAAACTGTTTAATTGCCATATCCCTACCCATGCTCCTCCTGGTCTCAGCTCACATCACCTGTTTACATAGTGGTCAGCTAACGTGAGCTAAGGAGTAAGCTTTTCCTCAAGGGGAGTTCACTGCTGATATTAAACAGCAAAAAAATACATTCCACAGCAGTCTATGGGTATAGTGAGTTGCTAAAAGTTTTCAGAATACTCTGTGATTCATGCAGGCAAAGAGTTTTACCTCCTGAAGCCATGCCTACGGGGGCTTTTTTTTATGTGTGGTGTGATCAATCTTTTGAATTACACCAATTTTAATTATGTAAAGAATCTGTATTGCCTAGCAGCTCTGTCCTACTGTGACTTTAAAAAACATCAATTCCAAATTTTTTTGAGCACTGCAAGGAATTCGAAGTGTTTCTGCATTTAATACTAAGCATCTGTCTAGAAAACATATCAATCACATGATCACAAACAGCTGTTGCATTAGACTTTTAATCAGCCATGATCTTCAAGAGAGACAGAGAATGTTGGATGGGATGATGGAAAGTTATTGCAGAGAATGCCCTACTTGAGAACTCCAAAATCCAGTTTTACGGACCCAGAGCCTTACTAAGCATTGTAAAAACTCTTCACGTATAACATACATTACAAACAGGATAGTTATCTGATATAAATAGTAATAGAATACTCTGACACAATGCGCATACAAGCCAGAGTGTAGAAGGTGCTCTAAGCAGGTATTTTGTTATTAAATATAAAAGTTATGTACCACTAGCTTGCACAGATTGCAAAGAATAAAGTTGTTGTTCAGCAGTCTGTTTTCTCTTCAAGTTTCATAAATTTCACTAATAAGAGATTATGAAGCCTTGTTAGAGATACAACATATCCCTTTGCCGAGAAAATGCTGATGGCCAAAAATGGCCAATTTCTCCTCTCAGTAGTAAATATCTGCATTAGCTCTGTTGCATTCAGGAGATATTACTGACTCCTTTTCAATAGAACCTGCCAATTTGAAATAGTAATATGAATACTCCATGTTATCCACCAGACATAAAACCACAAGATTGAATAAAAGAAAGAATACTTCTAGAATGTCTTTGGTTTTTTGTTTGTTTGGGTTTTCATATCCCAGACTCCTGACATTCAACTATCATAAATAGCTTCATACAGTACTAGAAGGGATAAATGATGCAATCCCTTTAAAATACTTTTGAGTCCAGAGCCTTCGGGCATTCTAAACATATCCACACTGGGAACATCAGGCATGGTGTTTGCTCCACTGTCAGCCTGCATAAGTTTTCCCAGTCTTTGACTTGTTCCTGCCTCACCTGCTGACCCATGCCTGACTTAGATGATGGCTGCTGAGCCCCTTTTTGCCCAGCAACAGGGGCTGGGTGTCCTGCCAGCCCTCTCCTGGACTGCCTATGCCTGCAGCAGAGGTGAATGTTGCAAAGGCTGGCACAGCTACTTGGGAGTTCTGTGTGAGGGATAAATTCTGAAGCTGAGGTTCTAGTCAACAGATGTAATGTCAATCAGCAAGTAATATAAAGTTCCTGGCAGTAGTCAAAGGCTTTTAATTCTGTTGAGGTCCATGTACTTTTGCTTTCCTTACTCATAGGCAAGTGAGAGCTCTCCTTCATTTTGGGTAGCTCAGGCTGCTTGAGGGAGTTCACTACAGCTCTTTATCTTAATTTTAGCCTTTTGCCTCCTTCTCCAGCTGCTTATTCTTGCTGCGCCCAAAGCAGTTCCAGGTCAAAACACCATGAATAGCGAAGGCTTTTTATTTGAAGAAAGCTTCTGTGAGATGGGCAGGGCAGACCCAGCATAAAACTGTATCCTGGAGCAGAAAATAATTTTATTCTGTCGCACCATGATTTGTGGGTCCACCTAAAAGAATTGCCATGGGATCGTGAGGTTCTGCAAGCCTGACATGGATGCCAGAAACAGTCACTCATGACAAGTGTTACGAGAAATTATACTAGAGGAAAGATTAGGACTCAGAAGTTCTCTACTGTTCATCTCGAGATGATTGTCATGAGACAACATTAAATTCTTTTTATTTAAGTGATCAGAGACATACATGTGCTGGGTTGACTTTGTCTGGGCACCAGGGGCCCACAAAACCCACTCAGTCACTCCCCTCTTCAGCTGGACAGGGAAGAGAAAATGCAGCAAAAGGCTCATGGGTCAAGATAAAGAGAGAGAGATCACTCAGCAATTACTGTGACAGGCAAAACAGACTTAACTTGGGGAAATTAAATTGTTAGCAATCAAATAAGGAGAAATAAAATGAAATCGTAAACAGCTTTCCCCTACCCTTTCCTTATTCCCTTCACTCCTGACTTCTCTACCTCCTTCCTGCCAGCAGTGCAGGAAGATCAGGAATGGGGGCTGCTTTCAGTTCACCACACGTTGTGTCTGCCACTGTGTCCTCCTCAGGGGGAGGACTCCTCACACTCTTCCCCTGCAGCAGTGCATGTCCCTTCCATGGGGTGCAGTCCCTGAGGAACAGGGTGCTACAGCATGGGCCCCCACAGGGTCACAAGTCCTGACAGCAAACCTGCTCCAGCATGAGCTCCCTTCTTCATAAGGACAAAAGTCCTGCCAGGAACCTGCTCCAGCACGGGCTTCCCACAGGGTCACAGCCTCCTCTGGGCACCCGCCTGCTGTGGTGTGGGTACCTCTGCGTGCTGCAGGTGGATCTTTGCTCCCCGATGGACCCCCATGGGCTGCAACAGCACAGCTGCCTCTCCATGAGCTGCACCACAGGCTGCAGGGGAATCTCTCCCCATCACCTCGACCACCTGCTCCCCCTCCTTCCTCACTGACCTCGGTGCCTGCAGAGTTACTTCTCTCACCTGTTCTCTTCTCTCCATCTGTGATTGCACAGCATATTTTCCCTCAGAGGTGTTATCCCAGAGGTGCTGCCATCATTGCTGATGGGCTTGGCCTTGGCCAGCAACAGATCCATCTCGGAGCTTCTGGCACCTGCTCAGAGAAGACACCCCTGTACACACACTCTGCACCAAAACCTTGCCATGCAAACTCAGTACAGTAACGTAGGTTGTAATTTAATTTCTGATGCTGTCTCACCCCCAGAAAAAAAACACAGACTCCTGAACACTGCAAACCATCATGTGAAAGACAGATGGAAAGCTCATGGCAGTGAATGTTCCCTGGTCCGTCGGAGGTTTTTCACACAGTTCCTAAATAATGTGCATTTCCAAACGGTTCCCAAACACGATCTTAATTAACGCTATAAATAAGATCCATAAAATCAATAAAATCATAAATCAGTAAAACTCAGAATTATGTAAGAGTGGAATACAGAATGATTGTTAAAAAAAAAAAGGCAACAACAAAAAAATGCCACCGGCGTTAGTTCCAGGCAGATTTACATGGAGCTACGTTACCTGATCTGCCTGGCTGGCCAGAGTTCTGGTACCAGCACCAGTGATTTACAGAGTTCTTTCTGGGAAAAGTACTTCAGGTATTTCAGATGTGATCTGAGGACCTTCCATTTTCAAAGCCTGTGTGTCACCATTTTCACCTGCCTTCATGACCTGCTTTGGGAATGGGTTAGTACTTTACAATTATTATGAAAATACTTCTTTAAGGTACAAGGATATGGTTTTTAATATTCAGTAGCGTGAATCAGTCTCACATCTTCAGATGCCGTAAGTGCAGCTGGGAGTGAGGCTGCTTGTTGAAAAGAAGGTAGCCAAACTATGTGCCATTTTAACCTTGTCATGATAAACGTTGCCAATCACAAGTCAACAGGTAAAATAACATCCTTGAACCCTTAGTGTTTAGCATCAAAATTCCCTCTGAATTTGAAGTAAGGGTGGTAGAGAAAAGGTAGAACTTCCAGATGAAACAATGAGAAAACAAACTCAAACATGAAATGACTGAATGTTTTACTAGCAAGATACCTAAAAGTTATTAAAAATACACAAATATCTAGTTTCCTTAATGTCATGTGCCCAAATTTTCTACCTCTGCAGATAATTGGCCACTAATTTTGAGGAGCAGAATAGCAAAGATGACAGAATTTCTTGGAAGTCATCCTTAATTTCCACTTCTGTTCCTCAAAATAGCCCCAGTAAAATTAAAAAGTAGGGGGGCATTGATCAGTCCCATTTAGGAAATAAAATCCTGTCAAGCCTTTGGTTCCATTACAGTAAGAAAGTGATTCATAAATTAAAAGCAGTGTAGCAGTCAGTAAACAAAAGTGACAAGAGAGTGTGTGTGTTTTTTCTCAGGCAATTAAAATTATTCTGAAACATATCAAAAGGAATACAGGAAGATAGGAATTGCCATACCAAACCAGATCCAAAATCCACTGTCCAAGACAAAAGTAAAAAACTTTGTATTAGTAAAGTATGAGAAGATCTTTCCGCTCTCTTCAGTCCTGGTTCTTTATCTTAAATCAAATCACTTGATTTGAACCCCACTGTGTCTGGAAGTCATTTATGTTTTCCCTGCTAATGGCCATTACTTTGCACGTGTGTCCCGACTGACCTTTGCTTCTGCTTACAGTTCCCTCTTCCACTTAAGTCTCCATATTCCACAAGAAATTAGAAATGGTTTTTTAGCTGTTAGTACTCACTTATAGTCATCTTGGAAATTTGTTACACCTGGGTTGCCAACACCATGAAACACATGTCTCTGACAGCCTCTTAATTTAGGTGTGTTCTCAAGAAAAGCATGTTCCAACAGCTCTTTCACTCTCCACAGTTCCTGCCTGCCCACATTAATGATATGAATCAGCACTCCTGTTAACATGTCTCCCCATTAGCGCTGCTTCTCGTAAAAGTGTTTGGGTTGTTCTTTTTTTGGGTTGTTCTTTTTTTTTTTTTTTTTTTTTTTTTTGGTAACACAGACTTTGTACAGCACATTTTTGCACAGAAAACTGCAGACACTGTCTCCTACTTTCTGAAACTACCTAAACCTTACTCTGTATTTCTCTGGGGATTCCTGATTGAGATCTTCAGTCTTGGATTTTTATTCCATTAACTGAATTGAAACAGACATGTAAATTTAATGGGTAGCTCTGAAAGTCCCAATTTCTATTCAGTACTCACTCTGCCAAACTACAGCAGCATCTGGCCCTGAGCACTTCCGAACGCAGCAGCAGCTGTGTGGCACATATACAGCTCTACAGAAGTCTCACCTATGAAACAGGGACTTTGTTGTAGTACCAGGAAAGTACTGCACAGTGTGAAGGATATGGGCAGGAATTAGCCTACCAGAGCAATGCCTCTTTACTGATCCCATCAGTTATATGGATGTATGTGTATATAAACGCTTTCTCTCACTCACATTTTTGTCCTGCTTCCTCTTTGCTTCTCACAAAAACAAGCCACATAACGTTGTGGGTTTTTTTTTTCTAAAATGCTTGTTTGTTCCCCATTTACTGAAGAGAACTTCAGAACATCTCAATGTTTGTTTGTTTTTATCTTGACACTTACCCCTATTTCAAGGAATTATATTCCTCACTTTCCAAATAGCCTTTGTATCTTATTTCCCAGAGTGACTTGCTCAAAATCACACAGGAAGACCAGGCCAGAGGAAGGAGCTAAGCCTCCACCAGTGTTCCCTGGTAGGTAGACATCTCTGCAGGTCAGTCTTCTCTGCTCAAAGATGGAGTTACCATGCCTGGCAACAACAGCTCTGATCCACAAGAACCCCATCAGATGAAAGGCTCACATTACCTGGAAAGGTCTTACCATCAGATTACATTTCCAAATTCCTTTCTCCTGGAAGCTAACGCACATGAGTTTATATGCTTAACTAATACTTAGCTATGTTGACTTCAGAAATAAAATATAGACATACTGTTTACCAGCCATATATTTAAAGGATTCTACTAAAATAAAATTGAATTATTATAGATTATGGGTGTATGGATCAATCTTAGATATATCTACTTTGATACTTTAATACATATCTATATGTTCCTGCTTCTGTTTCCATTCTTAACATTTGTACATGCGTATGATATGGGAAAGGGAACTGCTTTACTGCAACTTAACCTTTTTTTACTGAATTCATAAAGAATGGCTTTTCAAGCAGGCATACTCAGACTATTGCTTCTCTTGAATCTGTACCAAAAAGCAAAAGCACAGGAGCAAAACTGTTTTAGATACAGCCTTCTGCATATGTCTTTGAGACAACTGATCTAATAAACAGTGTGATCTGGCACCATTTAAGTCAGTACAATTTTCTCAGCACTGACAGCACTTCCGTATTGCCCCAAATAAACTGGCTCGGGTACCACCAGGATGTATAGCTGCTCTGTCTGTGCAGTCTGCCCAGGCAAAATCTGTCCTGCCTCTCAGCCAGGCTAATTAATTCTGATGAGACTACAGGAATAACACTGTTATGCTGCATCTAATTCATGGCTCCAAGCTCCCTGGTTCAGCATTAGCTGGGGAGCTCCTGTGCTGTGCTCCACTGTACAAAGCATTCAGATACTGCATTTCACTGAACATATATTGTACTCAGAATCCTAATAACATTCAAGCTTTCTCAAGTTTTGCATTATTATATGGGAGATATCAAGAAACGAGTGGGTGACTTGTAGCTTCCCTTTTCCTCTCAAAGAGTTAATATCAGGTACATCCAGGAAGTCATGAAAAGCTTGGCACAAACACCATGTCCTCCTCAGCTACGGCAACAAAGATTAAATAAGACTCCACTTTATCTATTAAAAAAAAAGCAAAGTCTGCTTGCTTTAGTAATTCATATTTGATGTTTTTTTAATTTGGGGGTAAATGTTAGAGAAGTTTAGTGCTCATAAAAATGAAATATTAATCCTGGCCAGAACAAGGCTTGATGCAAGTGGACCCTGTGCAAACTCCCACACATGTCTCTGTCAATGTACCTCAGTCAGGAGCGGCAATGAAACATGGCTGCTGTCCCAGTACTGGACCTCTCCTGAGGGGAGAGTGCCAAATCTGCTGAAAAACTCAATGGTTCACTTGATTGCAAATAGGTTTCAAGCCCACCAGAACAGCACATTTAATTCCACTTGCCTGTTGTATAACTCTGACACAGTAACAGGTACATGTGTGTCCTCCAACTATGCTCACGTAATTGCCTCTATCCAAAAATAAACCCTGAGGTACCAGAAGTTGCACCTGTGATGGTGGGGTTTGGGATTTTTTTATTACAAGCCAACGTTTAGTCTACTGGACTTGATGTAACAGAAGCCACTTCTAAGAGGAAATTCTAGTTGCCTCTTGCTTTGATCTTTTACATGTAAAAAAAAAAAAATCCCAGGAAACAACTGATGCAGAGGAAGAGAGTACTGAGAAATAAACAGGTGTATGACTCTGAGAAACAGTATAACCAGGTCGGTAGGAATTTCCCACTGGCTGTTCAAATTGCATGCCTATTTGCCAAGGAATCAGGGGTAACCACACAGTTTCCCCTCCGTGTACTGGCAGGGGGTTCACACTGTACCAAATTATCAGGAAAGCATATTCTTAGAGTGCCACTGGCTGAGGACCAATTTGACAGTAGGGCTCAGGTAAAACTTAAAACAGATCATTATTTTTACCTTTTCTTTTTTTTCTTAAAGAAGCAGAACGCAAGTGGTAACAGAGTCCACCACCCACATACCCTATTCTGTTCTTCGCTTACAAGGCAGCAGAATCCAATAACTGAATTATTTCAAGGCACAGTAGTGTGCCAAATGCACATTTTTATTAAGATGACCTCTGTTATTCCCTTGGTTTTGGAGAGGTGGAAGAGCTTATTACAGGGAAGTACTTATTACAGGAGAGGAAACTCTGTATAGAGGCTGTATTTGTGAGTGTCAGTATCTCCGGTACTGAGAGGAAAAAACATATTAAATGTAATGTATTCACACTTGCTTCTCTTATTTAAGTCCCAACTTACTGCACAGTAAAATCATTGGAAATAATTCCACTAATTTCAGTTGATGTAGGACAGAGTCCTGCTCAGAAGAATGGTGTGATCATATTGACACTACTGGACACTTTTCAGCAGTATTGTAAAAGCAGTTTGTCCATGGAACTGCTTTCCTCATGCTCACAATGTGCTTTGTGGAGCAAAAACCCACACTGGGAAAACACAGAGAAGGCCATAACTCGGGGAATTGCTTACGCATTATCCCATTGGGTCAGAAATTTTGTTTTTCAAGAGAATGTGAAGTGCATTGGGCTTAAAAAGCTCTCACTTATATAACAGTTGCCAAAGGGCAGTCTATTCATTAGCCAAGACATAAAAGTAAAAAGGCTGCTCCAAGGCCTTGAGGCAGCACAGTTTCTTGAGCTGTACTTCATAACAGCTGCCCTCCAAAGTCTGGTTAACGTCATCAAAAATGCTCTTTAACAGAGGACTAAGATGACACACTTACTCACAGCATCCCTTCTTTGGACAGAAAAAGACATCCTCCGTTTCCAGAGCTCTTCTTTCCAGTGCTGAACTCTGACATACTGGGCTTGTCCTTTACCTCAAAGTAGTCACAGCAGGAAAATTTGCTCTTTTCTTCTTTAATATAACCTTCTGCTCTCCTACGTCCTTGATAAACAATGGATTTATTATAGCATGTACTGCTGGCCCTGCATAGTTCAGTCCTCTGTGAGGAGGCTGCTTTGATCTTTTGAGGATCAGGGGCAGCCTTGTAGAGGATGCATGCTTCAGTTTTACAGCAAGGAGGGAACCAGAATGAGGGAGCAAAGGGAGTGAATGTGTTCCTTCCTATCACATGATTTTATTAATTTGCCACAGAAATTATAATGCACGTTGCAATTTTTTCCCTTAAATGCTGCTATAAAATTATGTAATTGCCAAAAAAAAGAAAAAAAAAAAAAGACGAAGTCTTCCTCTCTAAATCTGTTGTGCCTTTCTCCAGCTTAAAAGTCCAGCAAAATAGCTGGACTCCTGCATTTGTGCCCTGCATACAGCCCACTTCCCTGCCACAGAGGCATATCCCGTTCTAGCTCCTGGGCTGGCTTACCTGTGCTACCTTCTAACAGCCCTTTACATGGGATCTCCACCTGTGTACCACTTCAGAGGAGCCATCAGCACACAGTTGTAGCTGTTCAGAGCAGTTACCATCACATGGTCACTCGGTTGTGTTTGTGATGTCTCTCAGCCAAGAGTGTCAGGTTGCAGGGGAAAGTGCTGGCTGGGATGTCTACTGTAGATCAAGCTCTTGCCAAGGAAACCTGAATAAACCTTAAAAAAACATTCTCTCCTTCCTATTTATCTTAGATTTTTGAAGTTATAACTATTTAATTTATCAGACTTGATTTACTGAAGTATTTACCTTGGATGCTGTTGTACTTGATGGTTTTGAGCAAAGAAATTACTAATTCATAATGACAGTTGGATGCAAAAACTTGCAGCACCAGGAATTAACTAAATAAACTCTTGATTTATTTATATTTTTAGCTACTAGTGAAAGCTTAAAATAATAAAGTGCTGGATGCAATTTTTTTAAAAGAAATACAATGCAGAAAAGAACCAAAGCAAAACAAAAAGTCCATTAATAAAAGGAAAACCGTACCCACCTGTTCCATCAAAACACTCTGGAGGAGAAAAGGGACAGGAGTTTGAAATGGCTGCTAATAGCATTTGTTTGGTGACTCCTGAGCATTTCTTTATGAGTGTGGGGCCATCTCGGTTCAAGCTGCCTGGCTCCTTCTCCAACGCTGCCTCCTGCCATGCAGCTGGCACCACTGCTGGCCTCATGCCTGCTCTGTTTGGGCTTAAGGAAGCTCCTCACTTATGAAGAGGCACCTACAGGAAGGCTGTGGAGCGTCTCTGCCAAAGACAGCATTTACAAGTACACAAAACCCAGTAAAGGGGCCCTGATATCCTTGAAACCAAGCTACACTCATTTTGTCCAGTTGCATGCATGGCAAGCCGCTTAATTTGCAGAACTATTGCCCTGACAGCGGGACAGACTCTTCCCGTGTGACCAGGACTGAGCTCTCCATTTCACACATTGTCAGTTCCTAGCTGTGCCTCTCACCTATGTTGGATGAGAACAGCAGCCTTTAAAAGCTTCGAGGCCTTTAAAACTCAAACCAGCTTAAGACCAAAAAATTACTATAGCAAAAACTTATCCATCTGCTTGTATTGTAGCCTGTCATGAGTCATGATGCTGCCTGGATACACACATCTGTTGGGACAAGGAACCTTTTTCTCCTTGTTTGGGCACAAGTGAGGAAAAAAGGAGAAATAACTGGTCTCTCAACTCTCTAATTTCTTTAAAAAAAAAAAAAAAAAAAGAGGGAAACAGCTCCCTCAGAAAACATCACCAAATATACAGCTTTGTACTCCAACAAGAGACCAGAAAATGAGACTAAGTGCTTGGTAATACATTTCTGTGCAGCAATGCACAGTTCACCACTTTAGAAACACTGAATTAACACTGAATTAGCAAGCTTGTGGTTCCCACAAAACACCACCAGAAAGCTGTTCCTGCAAGATGGAAATGTTGAGAACAAGATATCTGGCTTGTGGCTATTTCTCACCTATCTCATCTAAGGTGAACTTTCAAAATAAAAGCTCAGCCGACCAGACAATGGGAGGATTCACTTAAGATGCAGAAGATGCAGATGTAGCTCTCAGAATGCAAATGGGCCTTGAAAGAAAATATACATGAGCATCCTATCTGTAAGCCAATGAACTCAGCTAACTAGCTTTTTTCACAACATTTAACTCTTAACTCTAAATTCTGCATAAACTAATACCTTTTCTCAATAAAGCTTTGAGTTTTAGTCCTAATATTCATTTGGCACCCATGGCATTGATTTTACAAGATTCAATTGTTTTCCTGTCAGCTGAATATACAAGACCTCAAATATCAGCACTCTTCAGAAGCAATGAAGCAGGGCCCATGGAATTGTGCACCGTGATACAACAGCACCACTACTGAGAGGCCACGCTGACATCTCTTAGCTCACCAACCTGGTATGAGGTCTTCATGAGTCCACACGCCACAGGCTCCGGCAAATCCTATGCAATGACAAGCAATCAACCTCCACAATGTCTGGCCAGGTGGCATGGTCCCTTTGCACAGCCAGCAACGCCAAAGGGGAGTCCAAGACCACGAGAAAAGAAGATGTAACAGAAACCTGTGTCTTGTCACAGGCCAGGAAAGGAGAAACAGTAAGGTAAGGAGCCCTGCCTAGACTTGCTGAGCTGCAGGTCTACCTGCAGCTGGCCATGCTCTTGGCTGAGCCTGACTCACAACCACGACTCCTTGGCCTCAGAGCTGCATCATCCCTTTGTGCTTTGCCTGGCAGCAGTGGAGTGCTGTCTGAGGCTGGTTACTGTCACAGCCCTGCTGTGCTCACCCTGTTTGAGCACAGTGGGACTGTGTCCATGCAGGTGTTGTCCTTCCCCTGCTTCTCTCTTGAGCTGGGCTCTGCTTACCTGGCAGAGCAGCTGGCCCTTGCTGCTTCCTGGCACCTGGGATGGGGGAAGGAGCAGGGAGGATGGGGATGGGGCTGAGCTAGGAGATAAAGGCTGTTGTGGGAACCAGATAGCTCCTCAAGTCAGTGCTAGAGCTTCCAAATAAGGAGAAAACCTAGAAAGCTGATAAAAATATTCAAATAAGAAGAGGTCACAATTCAGTAGCTGAAGCAAGAGCTACAGAAGGAAAAGCCAGAGGCTTCAACTAACTGGACTGTGGAAACAAGGCTGTCTGTGAGGGGGTTGGCTGGGAGCCTTGTCTGCCCTGCACTGTGACTGGAGCAGGGCAAGGCCTTATTTGATAGTGGAAATGCCTTGCTCTCTCTAGAAGGAGACATAACTCTTTATGGAATAATTTATTAACGCCATTTAAGAAATTGAATTCCTGTTCTGTGAGAATTTTATTTATGCTAAATCAATATATGAAGTCAGAATTTCATTTTACTGCTGAATAGAAATTATATTAAGAAAGCAGAGAAGAGAAAGGAAACACTTAACGATACTGAACTGTTTTAGTGTTGAAGTGGTTTCAACGACACAATGATATATTAAAAATAATAAGAAGTATTTCAGAAAATAGCAGGAGTAAAAGAGAGTACAGTGCTAAACTTAGAACGAGATACTGTTATTCTCAAAATGACATATTAACATTAGCAAAATAGGATTAAAATGATTCATTCTTTTCTTCAAGAAAAAAAAGTCAAAATTGACACTTCTTGCCAAATGCCTGCATTTGGCAAAAACACTGCTTTCCAGTGGTAACTTTCTATTGTCATTTTTTTTACCATTTTTCTCTGCATCTGAAGAACACTCACATTGACTTCTGTTGCAACATCAGGAGAGCTCACAAATACTTATTTAGCAGCCACTGATGCCAGCATTGATTTAGTCTGTGGCAACATGAGCACCGTGTAGACATGCAGTCTCCTGTACCTCACCTGTGACTTATTTTTTTGCAAATTCATTTCTGAAAACCACTATTATAAAGCCCATCAGCTGCACTGCCCCACAAAGACAGTTAGCACAGGCGCACCATGTCAACCCTGTTTCTCCTATTTTTCTTTCTTGAAGCCGAGCAGCTGCCAAATCAACAGCTCGTGGATTTCTGGCTCGGAACGCACTCTCACACTTCGGGCTCTGAAGGATGCACGCGCACACCCACAGAGGCACGTACACACTCTGACTCGGAGCTAGCGCTTGGTCTTGGGCAGGCACGATCTCTGCAGTGCTGCATAAACAAATGCCATCTTCATTACCTCAAATGGCTCCATGTTACTGAAATGGAGCAAGCTGGATGTGCTGCAGGAGGCTCGGAAGAGAGCAAAAGGCATCTGAAGAGTTTCAGCACAGCCTGCCGGGAGGCTCTGAAAATACAAACGGTCCGCCCCAAGTATTGATATGCGTGAGCTCTGGCTCTCAGCTAACTGCCAGGCAAGGTCAGGCTGTCAGGAGGGTTCATCTCAAAAACCAAAAGTTTGATTCTGAGTGCTAACATTGATCCAAAATAAACTTCCTTTTATTTTTTCCTCTGTATCTCAGTCAATCACACTTACCTTAGCACTGCCAGCCATGGCACTGTGCAGATGTGGGATTCAAGAGATAGCCAGATGTTAATAGTTATCTGCCTCTTGCTCAGAAAAAGGTTTGTTATGTTAATTTAAGAAAAAAATCAGTAACATACATTGCTGATGCTGGCAATCCTGAGTCTGAGGACAGAATTATTTAAGGTTCAAACAATGAGATTAATATTTTACAATAACTTCTACTGAGTATCCTTCCTAAATAATTCTTTTAAACCTAGAAAGATCTCTCAGCATCAAATTTCTCCGTACTTTTGTAGTAATCACCTTTCTTTCTTTTGCACTGAAAAGACAGATTGACTTAGAAGGCATTGTATAAAACTTTTCTCTGTTGCTGTACCTTTCAAATGACTGGATTCTATTCTTCAGAAGTTTTTTATGAAGCAGAGCTGGTGTATACAGATATGTGCTGTATCCTATAACTGATTTTTTTTCCTTCTGTTTTAGTTCTCCCTAGTCTAAAACACAGCACGTTGGTTCTTGGCAAGCAGCTGCTTTACGTATGGAAAATTGACTGTGGTACATCTGTGTAGAGCCCTCAGGGGATTTCTGATATACTTTTAGAGGCAATCTGCAGAATGTACAATGTCAAAAAAACCCTGGGCCTTTGCAAAAGCAAGACACCTTGTCAAAGAGATAAGCATTGCTACTGGAAAGTTTTTGTGAGGAATGTTAAATAAAGGACACAACTTCCAGCTTAATGAAACACCTGTCTGGAGCCACTACTCTCTACTTCCTTAGCTATCTCACACAAACAAACAGCTCATGATGGTTGTATTTTGCTTCACTTTGTAACTCCTGTCTTCAACACTGCACGTGGCTCAGACTTGCTATCCAGCTCGGCTTTGTGTGCTGGCCCGGTTTTGTGTTGCCTCATAATGTACACTCTGAAAAAGATTTTAATCTTTAATCTCTTGTTCATTTTAGAGCACAAGAAACAGGAAAAAAACTAAACAAAAACTACAGTAAACAAAAGCAAACACACACAGTCCTTTTCCACTGCAGTTATCTGACTGACCAGAACCTTTTGTAGACATCTTCCCACACGGGACCCCACTGCCACCTTTCCACACCCTCTTTGGTATCAGCTTTCAATCAGAAAACCGTGGGAGAAATCCAATCCCTTTGGTCACATAAACACTTGATTACCTTCATTCGTTGCTCAAACTCCTCTCCCAGCTCATCTGTTGCTTAGTTATTTTTATCCTGGACTTCAGATTATAAACCACCCTCCAACAGCAGCTCACTCAGCCCGAGGCAGTGGTTAGCAGTCTTTTGTGTGGCTTAGCTCGACTTGAGGAAACAAATATTTTTCATCTTTCAGTGTTTGTTTCTCAGCTTTTAGGCTACACTGGGTCTCCAGTGTGCTACAAAAGTGTTCTTGCCCTGACAGAGCCAGAGCAATTCCTCACAAAACTTATTAGCTTGGGCTTTGTGACTCACCTGTAAAACGCTTCACTGTGTTCCTGGGGAACCTGAAATTAAGCCTAGTGACTATGGAGCATCCAGCACAAGGACCACCTTTGACAAGCTCTGTGTCACCACCTCGTGGATTTTTGGAATCCAAAGGACAATCCTAACACACACAGAGAATTCCTAGAAAAAATGAGAACTTCTAAGCTGTGTTAAGATAGGCTCCTTCAATTATCATACTGGGATTTAATGAGATTGAATTGTACAAAGTGTTCTTTAATTGGAAAAGAATTAAAAGCCGAGAGCTCAGTTTATCTCCTTGTCAGTGTAAAGAACTTTACTGCAAAAGTGGTTCACATTAGGCACATTTGAGCAGTTACAGTGTAAAGCTCTGTTTCTCTGATTACACCACTAATGCAGACAAGCATGAAGCAAAATTTAAGATGGTTCAGGACTTCTCTTTCAAAATACATGCACAAATCAAGAGTTAACTTGGCATTCTTTTTTTTTTAATATGCCATCAAAAGAACATCGAAATCATTCTAGAAAATAATGTAAGCAAAACAATATCCCCCAAAATTTTTACCACGGGGTGCTGCAGGAGCTTAAAACCCACAAGAACAAATTTTTAAGGAATTGAAGTGTATGAGTGCCTCAGATTTAACACAAAATGAAAATTTTGATGCAATTTTTGACTTGGGAAACATTTTCAGTTATTCCTAAAAGTGTGAGTAGTCTTGCCTCTTTATTTTACTACCCCAGCTAGCTAGAGAGGTTTTACAGTGGCCAAATCTTAAAAGAAGGAAAACAAAATAATTATTTTATGTCATGCAATGAATGGCAGTGAGCCAATCTGCTTCCAAGGCTCTTTGCCTGTTTGATCTTCAAGTAGTGCTAAATTTGCAATTTCGACATGGTCTTCTAAAACTAGCCAGCAGACTTTGGGCCTACAATATTTTTCAGATTTTCTTCCCACTTAGTCCATAGAGCTTTTCCTCCACAGAGAAAGCTTTGTTGGTTTATCACCTAACACAACTCCAGCTGAAAAGACAGTTCAGCTGACAGCCAAGGGGAATTCACTGCCCCTGTGTCTGCTTGCTGCCACTTAGTCAAGCAAGACTGCCAGGAAGCACTTGTCTAAGCTCATAATTGTGAATGAAATATTTGATCTAGAGTAACAGCACAATTCAATTAGTGTTTTAACCAAGTGTGACTGTACATGTTGTTTAGGCGGCTCTCTGAGTATTTTCAATTATGTTTTGTAATGAGAAATTAGGAACAAGCAGTGATAAACTAGGAGCACTGAATCTGTTGCATGACTGTTCCCTTAATGGCTTCAAGCGAAAGGAAAATAGAAGTTTCTTTCCTCTGCTCTGAGGGAGTCATGACACTTACCTGGGTATACACACAGTTTTATAAGAATTAAATGACATGTTTTCCTACTGAAATTTGTAAATTTTATCCCTGTATGGGAGAGCAAAAGATTTTGTGCATTTAGAAGCAAATGATCAGCTTGCAGACATCTAGAGAACAAAATAATTTCCACCTTGTCAACTATTAACTTTTTTATTTGTTCTAAAAACAGAAGGCTAAAATTCAGCAAGAAGTAGTAAAAATATCACAACTGTAACATACAAAATCTCATTCTGGAAAAAACCAATTAAAATCTACAAGGTTTTGAGGAAATGTATCAAAGTATTTTCCAATTCTGCAAAGAGCTGGGAGGCATACATGGGAGTAGTCCCTTTAAATAAAAGAAAGCATAAGAAGTAGATGTGCAAGCACACAGTATTTTAAGCTCTAGGAGTAAACAGAATGTGTTTTCTATCAGAACTGTTGCAATGATTCAAATGCTGATCTCCAAGCTCTTATAGGAGTCTAACACTGGGATATCAGATTAATAATATGTGGAGCAACAAGGACACCTTGAGGACAGTTGGAAAAATGCAAAAATTTCTATTCCGCTTTGATGTGGGAGGATTAAGATTCCTTGTAGGCCTAAATTCCTTGGAATTGCCACATGATGTAAACAATCAGCTTCTAAAAGTCTTTGGCACAGTCCTACAAGTCCCACAGAGTATTACTAATGCAGAGCTTGGTCAGCATTCCTGAAATGCTAGAATATGTGCTTACCAAGTAGGTTAACTTACTTGCTAATAGTTTTGAGGACAGACCTGTTCTTGCAACACACTGATCCTGTTGTTCTGAGTTGCTTTTCTCCTTGTTACAGAAGTATAAAAATTTCCTTCCCACTGCTCAGCATAGTATTATACTGTACAAATTTTTAAAAAGAAAAGTATCAAAATCATGAAAAGGTTTCTGAAGACGTATTAAATGAAAATCTACACAAAAATTAAACTTCCACAGTTCTTTGTCACTCTCTACATGTTTAAAGTATTTCTTTAAATTTGTACCTTTGAAAAAATAATATAACTAAACGCTTTCAAATTAAAAAAAAAAAAGTAGGAAGAGGAAGAAATTTTATACTTCTTATTTTGCTTAAGATTTTTTTTTTCACTTGAAAAAGCATTTTTTCTTCTTTTTTTTTAGTATAGCTCTAAGTTAGAACTGGAGTTGTGGGGCCATTTGTAGAATTTTCTGTTCCCTTAGTGCTGTCTACAGCCTTAGAATCATCACATATTTCAGATGGCTCATTTTCCTCTGGTGTTGGTGGGGTAAGATCAATAGTGATCAAATCAGTTTCCTGATCTGTTTTTCCTACGTCACTGCAAAACTCAACCTTATCTTCCTGCTGGCTGTTCTTCTTTATTTGTCCATTCTGTGCAGGGTAGGTACTGGCAATGGTGTCATACAGAAATTGGTAATGGTCCTTAAAGATAAAGAGAAGAAAGTTAGTGTGAATGGAATGCTCAGGGCCCAAGAATAAACCCATTCTTTCTCTGTTTTCTTCAATTTTAGAAATGTAGCATGTATTTGGACATGCTAGACTGCATATGAAGCAGCCTGCACAGGTTTTGGCATACAGAGTGTTGCTTATATGGTTTCTTCTGATTTCATGTGTATGTAACGTCTCTGAAACTGCCTGTCTTGGACATTCCAAGTTGTCACTCGGTACCTGGTTGGTAAGTTGGTTGATAAAGTACCAAAAATATGGGGTTTAGAGCACCTAAGTTGTAAACAACACGTATTGTAAGGAGTTAAGGAAAGTCACCTAATAACATGCTCCAAATTGACGACACGTAGGTCTGGTTTGTTAGTAAATGTACAGTGTGTGCCACAGAGGCAGTTCCTCCGGAGTGGTTGAAAGAAAACTGTCAGTGGCCTGGGCAACAGAGTGAACCTCCTGACTGCAGAACTCCAGGGACACTGCATGTACATCCCTGAAGCAACTGCAGGAACAGCAATTTATGCAATTTACAATTTTACACTACGGAACCTTTCCCAAAGGTGTTAGACAATTGCAGCTCTGGACATCTCACAGACCCCTCCATTCCTATCAGTAAGAGCCAATGCCCAAGTAGTGGTGAGTGGCTGTGAATGTTCTGATTAGTATGAGTGTTCCATATACAGCAATTATACACAAGGTTATGAGGACATTCGTGACCATGGTAAGTAATCTCATAATTTTTTCTGGTAATTCATAACATTTACTTACAAAGGTGGAGACCATTCCCAGCCTGGTGCGACGAAGAGCTTTTACTACTTGGAAAACATCTATTACTTCTTCTGTTTCTGCACTTTCCAGCAGGGTCATTAAAGCACAAAATACACCAGTCTGCTGTGACCCATCACTAGAAGACAATTCAAAACATACATGTAAATTTGCAATGTAAAATCAGCAAGTCTTCTGACTTAATGTTAGATATATTTTAAAGCCTTCATAATGAATTACATTTCCAAGGCATTTTTACCTGGACGGAAATTGCCTCAAGTAAGTATATGTGTGGGACTTGCACAAGACATAGTTTATCTAGAGGCTACCTGGATCTCAAGTGCCACTTCAGGGGAAGAGAGAAACTCAAAATTTCAAACTTAGAGTCTCAACTATTGTTAGCAGGATTACCTTTTGGATTAGATGGTATGCAAGTCTACTCCTGGAAATGGTCCTGAAAAAGCAGACTTATGTACTGAAGTGAGAAATTAACCTAAAAACTCTACTGGATCTTCATTAGTATATGCTACAAGTGCACTCTGACCTAGCATTTTACTAGAAAATAGGTGTGCCAGCCAAGAGCACCCAGCTCTTACCACCTATTCTGCACCCATGGGAAGTGTGCTTGCTTTCCATCGCTACAATCCAAAAGGTCAAGCTTGAGCAATTCAAGGAATCTTCTAGGGAGAGCTGAGTCTCCAGACACACGGAAAGACTTGTGGAAAAAGGTAGGCATCCCAGAATTGTGTTACCATGTCTGTGCAGAACTTAGAGCTAGTTGAACCTATGTGCTGCATTTACACCCACCAGCAGTGGACGAGGAGTGGGACACTGCGGATTCTCCTGTTGTCCTCGGTGACTTGTTTGGCTGGAATTTTTTGTTTCACTTTCTCAATCATGCTGACTAAATCTTTGGGGGTTTCCGGAACGTCAAAGCCACTCCACTTATGATACTGATACTGATACACCTTCTGTGTTTCTTTTGTCTGAAAAACAGCAGTGGAGATGTTGTCAATGTTCAGGTTAAAATAAAAATTCACATAGTAACTCTATTTCTGCTTATTTACAAAGGAAGAATTATATTCCTGAGGAACTGCAGAATGATGTGAGTTCTACTTCATGAAAATGAGGTAGGTAGACATCCAAGCTTTGCCCAAAATACAAACCACAGCTGATCTCTTCAGACTCCACTGCCACCATCTCAGCAACTCACTAAATAGGGAACTTGAGCTAATTTATAGCATTTATCATGATTAACTTCTGGTCTGGAAGAGAAACTTGAGATTAGCTCAGCTGGTTAGAGCACAGTGCTAATAATGCCAAGATACTGGCTTTGATCCCTGTAGGAGACATTCATTTAAGAGCTGGATTTGATGATTCTTGTGGGTCCTCTCCAACTCAGAATATTCTGTAATTCTTTGAAAAATAATTCCATTTCTTAGAGCAGGAGGTAACTGTAGTGGGAACTGTCCCTTCTCTATCTTTAGGCTAAGTGTATAAATTTGTTTTCAAATTTTAAAATTCCTTTAAAACTTCCTTTTGGGATTTGCAAAGAAACTTCTACCTTCAGATGTGTAACATCAAATGCCCGTATGGTATAGCTTGGGCAATGGTTGACATCTGTCATTTGAACGTCTATGCCATCATGTGTTTGTTTTTCTTCTCCCCAGTACTGTGCACAGAGTTCCTAAAATGGATAAAAGTACAAGACAGTGATTACCATTCAGACCTCCTTTTATTTTGCCTTCCACATGCACTTACAGAAGGTACTGACTTTAAAGTAGTAGGAGTTTCATTGTATTTTAAAATATAGCATCATGGACTCTTACCTCAAAAATTCATTAGCCAGTAAACTAAGTAGGTAAATAATAAAACAAATTATATTGGACATACAAATTCCTCATCCTATGAAACATGCTTAACTGCAGAAAGGGAAAGTGCAGTGCAGTGTTTTCTTTGCATATATGTGAATGTGCAGATGATGCCCCTACCTGATCTCCTTCTTTCAGCTCTGTCAGCATAACAATGACTTTGACTTTTCTTTGGAACACCATTTGCCAGAAGTCAGAAATAGTTTCCTGCAGTGGTCCCTGCGTTGCAATCATGGCTTTCGAACCCCAGTAACCCTACAAAAGAATTTTGTTTTTTCTTGAATTCATTTGAAATGTAATTGTCAAACAATAGAACTTACTGTCATTTAGGGAATACCCACTGAAATAAACTAATGAACCATTTTATTTTGAGGGAAAATACGCCTATCACAGTACACAGTGGTCTTACAGGAATTCTACTGTTCCAGTGACATTAAAATCAATCCTCCCAACAAGAGTATCACTTCCAAACTGACAGCAAGGTACACTGATGCTGCAGTGGGTGAGACCTCACCCTGACATTTTCTGCAAAGCGTATTTCTAAAGGATAATAATTATGCCACTAAGCAATTGTGTTTATACCACACAAAGTTGGTGAACCAGTCGGTTCACACTGAGCAACCTAAAAATAAAGATACATTTACCCTGAACAAGTATCCTAACTGTGCAGAATTTCAAAGTATTCAGATAAATGGAGCTTAGCTAGTAATTCCCTTAAAATCCATTACTCCCTTAGTGACCAATATCTGCTCTCCTTCTTTGGGTGTATAATGATACCAAAAAAATGATGCCTCCAATTCTAACTAACAGGATTTGGTATATGTGAATAACTATATTCATATTTCACTAACAGGGAAAATATTAATATGGTTCAACTTGTATGCAGATGCCTACAATAGAAATACATGTTACCATGAGGCCAGCCTGAAGACTAGTGGTTTTGAACACAGATGGATTTTCCATACCTTTTTCCCTTATTCAGGTAATTCCTGTTCTATTTTGAAGCCAACAAAGAGTAAGAGCTCAATCTAGAATATAGTTTTAGCTGAAAGCTCGTGAAATACTTATAGTGGATCCTCTAAATACCTACAGTTATGAAGGAAGCATTGATGTATTTGCTTGATTCCTCACAGTCGCTGTCCTCATCTGAGGAGTCATCCGAATCGTGTTCACCCTCCTTACTGCATTCATCTTCGTGCCTGATCGGCACTCGGTTA
Organism: Pseudotriccus pelzelni; assembly: GCA_035584735.1. NCBI lineage: Eukaryota > Metazoa > Chordata > Aves > Passeriformes > Tyrannidae > Pseudotriccus > Pseudotriccus pelzelni. The sequence goes on from JAWMRA010000005.1 coordinate 22,280,144, forward strand.
AAGTCATCTGCGTGAGACAAAGCGTCACCCTCACAGCACACAGCCCCTCAGGTATGCCATTACTGGGGCGGGCAATAGGAAAAGTCCTTTCACAACAGACTGCAGAACACAGGCCACCTTGTTTGAAATAAACACTCCAAATAATTCACAGGTCAAAAACTCCTCTCTCTTTTTTTTAAAAACACCATGAGAAGTTTCATAATTTTACAGTGTTAAGAAAACTAATCAAATATCACTCTGTAAGGTAATTTGTTCTTACAGAAGATAACAGCTAAAATAAGGGATCATGGAAATCATGGAAATACTTACATGGAATTAGGTTGGCATTCCTATTTTTGCTTCTATTTTCCTCACGATTCCCAATGTTCTGCGTCCGCCACCCCTTATAGGAAGGTAATCGCTAAAGAAAGAGCATGTTTGGTATTATGCTTGAATAAAATAGTTCCTGAGATCATTGCCTCCCCTCCACACTCACACCCAGCCTTCATCTCACAGTGCCTCACTCCTTGCTTTAATTCTTTAAACTTTGGTCACATCTCAACTACAGTTTAAAAGTACCTGCTACACCATGTACTGTAGCACAGGATATCACGCACACAGACACAAGTACTTGTTCTGTGATCTCCAACTTTTTTAAAAACACCAGCACCAAAAGCAGAAATAAAATTTCCTTCACATTCAGCTTTTTTTTCATGAAGGTAAAGAAACTCTTTCTGTGCCAGAGAAATAAAATAGCACCAAAGTGATCTACTACATATGGTATCTCTATCTCACAACCATTGTGCAAGGTGTTTTCTAACAGAAGTGGGAAGTAAGGGCAACTCAAGTGTAATGCTTATGTACCTGAAATTCTGCCTCCAGCAGAGAAGGATCACTTGGGTGGTCTTTTCTTTTCAGGTTGTTCAGGTAGGAATGCAGCTCTGAGAGACCGACCTCCGTTTCTCCATACTGATTGTATTCCACGAGCGCTTGATGAATAAGGATGTACTGTGACTGGTGTTTCCCATTTGAAGAGTTCAAACATGAAGTTATTAAAGATTAAAAAAAAAAAAATCAGATCACTTTTTAAAACCATTGCGGAACTATTAGTCCCATGATATCACCAGTGTTAATAATATTAAACATTAACGTTAAATAGGCATTAAATGCAAGTATTAAATACAGGTATTAAAACTGCAAAATACTTAAATAAGTTAAAGACATGCTTTGCATCAGACAACTTCTGTTGTACTCTCAACTCAACTGAAAATTGCATTTAGGCAGACAGATTTTAGAATTCGAAAATTAAGTTTGACTCTGCAATCCCAATTCTGCGTTTGTGAATTCCACACCAAAAGAGGGATTATCAAACATTAATTGCTCTTCGTGCCCTTTCCTAAACTCTAAACTTAAAAAGCTGAAGTTTCTAAAGCTGAAAAATTATCTTCCTCTCTATTAATGTTTTTCAGAGCTACATTTTCTACAAACAGCTTCAACTGAACTGCAGCAGCACCCATGACTGAGCAGTGCACTTCTGAGAAATACTGACGCAGCCCTGGCAGCGGAGAGTTCTAAGTGACAGGAGTTTTAGTGACATACCTCTACTTGAACCATGAGGCATCGCTGCCGACGCAGCTTCACAACGTAGCCATAAACATCCACTCTGCCTTCTGCATCCAGCCCCTCCAGCATGGCATCGATCCCAATATATGTCCCAGTGCGCCCAACACCAGCACTGCAAAGCACAAAGGGACCTGTTTATCCAGGGGGAACGGCATCTCCCGGTCCCGCTCTGAGGGGAGGGGAAGTGAAAAAGTGTAACGGCAGAATTCAACGCAACAGAAAACAGTTCCTGCTGTAAATTAATTTGCAACACAAACAGTGGTGGGTTTGTATTTTTAGCATCTTTTAATGAAAGCAAGGCAAATGTTGCCAAATGTGATGCTTATAGCCAGAGTAGCCCAACACTCACTGTTTTCCCAAAGTCTGTGTATCTTCCCGTTTTGCCAACCTGAATATTCTTCATGTCGTTCAGGAAACAGCCCTCCATGCGATTCTCTGGCTACCTCATTTTCAAGTATTCAAGTTAAAAAATTTGGGATCAGGCACATTTGCCACCGCCCGTTTTTAAATAGCTTCATTCCATTTTTATATAACTTTTTTTTTTTTTTAGAATAAGATATATTTACCTGCAGTGAACTACTATTGGGCCACTAAAAAAGTTGCTGAGAGCATTAACTCTGCGTCGGAGTTTGAGAAGGAGATGTGGATCCTCAGGGACTCCATGGTCTGGCCAGCTTGTGAACTGAATATGAGTGACATCTCTTCCAGATGTTCTTTCTCTTCCCTAGAAAAAGTGAAGTGTGGAGTTTTAGTCTCCCTCTCTCTATATATATGTGTACAGAAGTCCAAGTCACTAGAGTAAAGCTTAAAGCGTGTGAAGTCTTGAGTCCTACTTTGAAATGTTACTGCTAGACTAAAAAGAAGACATAGATTTTGATAACCAGGATTATAAATCAAAATTAGAAAAACATCTCAAGGACATTCTTTTGCTGTCCAAGATTTAGGAGGGCTATATGGGCATTTCCCCAGTAATGAACCCCCAAATTCTTACTCAAAGTTGAATTATCCAGTTGTGGCAGAGTTATTCATACTGTTATTTGCCACTGTTTCAGTAATTACACATAACTATTCTACCACAACTGCAGAAGTCTCCACTTTCTTGCCAGGCACCACTGTTAAATCCCACAACTACTATCCATTTTTTCTATATAAATATGCTGTCAGCTGAACAAAGCAGACAGCTCTACAAATGTCAGCCCTCAACCTGCTGCAGTCTCTCATTTCTAATGTCAGATTGCTCAAGTGATGGAGCAATGGCTTTGTTAATAGTTAATTCCCAACATCCTAATATTCCCACTGACTTCACACTAAGTTACACCTTTCTTTTAATCAGATCACTTCCTGAGTAAATTTTAACGCAACATGAGACAGCAGAATAGGAATTTCCAGCTGTAATCATGGATCAAGATGGGTAGAGTCTGTTCCCTTTGCTGAAGACCTGGCAGCAGATTTACTCTTTGAATCTTAATGCTTTTAGCTATGACTTATGCTCCTTTTATCCTCATTGAAACAGTTTTCAAAGGGCCTGAGAAGAGCATTTGGCCTTACACGGCAAATTTTGTTCTCAATTACACATAGAGCTACTAGCATGATTTCATCTCTATAAAAGGTAGAAATTAACCAGACTTAATGAGTCTATACATAGATAAATGGTAATTTTAAAATACTTATGTTTATAAATGCACTCCGGATGACTAGAATTTGTAATTGTCCCACCGTTCAATTATCATGAGGGTAAATAATGGTGATCTGTGAGTCACACTGAGTTTAGTTGCAGAGGGTTATGCTGAGATACACACAAACCAGCAAAATTTCTGTGTTACAGAACAAACTAAGCATCTAAGGAAACCACAGTGTACATATTATTTTTTTTAATACTTAGCATATTAGTAGTTTCATCTTAAATGCAGATTCTAGAGAATTAAGAAAAACACTTTTTGAAGTTGGGAAATACATATCTGACTTATATTTCTTGCAAGGAATGACACCTACATCTAAGAAGTTTTCTTTGAAGCTACATGTTGCTTAGGAAAATACAGCAGATCATCTTGCATAGATAGCTGACTCTTCTCTCCTAAAACTACAGACTCCAAACAGACACTCCATTTCCAATCAGTCTCACACTTGTGAATCAACTTACATTTGTGATGTGTAGTTTCTGAATGACATAGTCTGGGCATGTTTTACTTTCATTGATCTTCACAATGATGTCCCCATAGGTTGCAGATCCATTCTCCATTGATGGCCAGTACTGGGCACATTTGTTCTACGAAGATACGAATTTAGGTGAGCAGCATGACAGCAAAGTGGCAGAGGGCTGAGAGCTAGAAAAAAAAGTCTGATTTAAAATAGATGTCAGTTCACTATAGTTTTTTTCAACTTCTCACAGGTCTTGTCCTCTCCTGAAAAGGCTGGCACTGCTTAGGTAAATAATTCCAAATATCCAGCAGTTCAGGTCTCTGACCTGAAGTTTATGGCCATGGAACTTAATTTCAGATGTAAAGCGGGGGAAAAAGATTGCTGTACACTAGTTGAAAAAGTGAACAGAAACTGCTGCTGGTGCCTGAAGGCTGTAGAAACGTTTTTGCAGCTACTTCCATGGCTTCTTTTTCAGTCTTCCATGAGGGATGTTGCTCTTGCCTGCCTATAACATCAACCTGGGTGTGCTGTAAATCTGCATGCTGCCAACATCTTTAAAAACAGTTAAAACAGCAGATCCCCTTCTTCCTGCTGTACCTGGAATAAGGAACAAAAGCAAGCCAGAAGCATCCAACTTCTCAGTCAAATAAGGGGCAAAGACAACAGATTAAAAATATTCTACTTAGGATTTATGGAGGACAATGCCAGGATATCAGAATAAACAGAAGTAAAATACTAACCAGTTCTGTGAGGAGCCAGAGTTCTACCCTGAGCTCTTTTCTGGGTTAATCAATTTTAATTTGGAGGCTCACCCTCTGCTACTTACAGATGTGACTAAAGTGACATTTTCTGCTAAGACTGGTAATTCATAAGGCAGCACTGTTTTGTCGTGCTTTCCAACACAGGTTCTGCCACAACACCAGAACAGCAAAGAATGAAAACAAAGTACTAAAAAGAAAATGTTTTTCAGCACAGCACAGCTACCCACTCTGTTTTCAGACAAAAGAAGGACAGAAAGACAGACAGAAGGATAGAAGGATGGATATTTCTCACCCTCTTTCCTTCCTCACAGCGAGTCACCATGACAATAATTGTTGCCTTCTGTTCCCAGATCATTCTCCAGAAATCATCTGTGGTTTCATCCTTGGGGCCTAGCAGGAGATATTTTAAAAGACTTTTTCAGAGTGCAGCCACATGAAAAAGCATTTGCCTTCTTGACAAGCTTAGCCACGCAGTCTGAAAAGCTACGTGATCACACAAATAACAGCCACACACTTGATTTCATTATGACTGCTGCCATGAGGCTTCAACGTTTTAAACGTCTCATATTTATCTTTAGTGCATAGCTATGAAATCTGAAAGTTTTTGGTGTTACATTATACAACATGAGAAATCTGCCTTTGAAGTACAATTTGCTAATCTTCACAAAATTCTCTAAACAAAAACTCATCGACAACAATTTCATAATAAATTTCAAAATTTCAGAGTTTCATTTTTTTCTTTAAATTTACAAATAGGCCTTTACTACTCTAAAAGAAACGGGTAAACAAAGAAAGCATATTCTTTTAAGGTTAAAAATTACCTTGTGCAGCAATGTATTTTCTCGGTTCTTTGAAGCCCTATAAAAAGTACATTGTTACCAACCTTTAGAAAGCAAGCATGAACATTCTGAAAGATTTTCAACTTTAAAAAACAAATTCAATATAAACCAGTTCAATCGTAAAGATGGAAACAACTCAAATGGAAATGCTTAAAGATGTTGATGCATTAAATGTACAGACAATAGGATTTCTTCAATAATGTCTAAGATTTTTTTCAGTAAAAGTCACTCACATCAATATAACTTGCATTGATATAGTCCGATCCTGGATCTCCTGGGATCTCTGAGAGCTCAACACGGTTATGGTCATCTGTTTAAATAATTAAAACCACAAAATTATGTTATCTCAGGGCAGTGAGAAATCAAATATTTATAAAATGCACCAAGATTATAACAAATACTCACATGGAAGGATATCAATGTAACGGTTTTTGTTCTGATTATAGCTCTTTTTGGCCTCCTTTATAGAAAATTTACTGAAAACTCTAGGAATACTCTGTAAAATACAATTTTTATTTTATTAAATAACTGTATATTTAAAAAAGCTTCTATTTACAGTCAAATGCATATGGAAATAAGTTGGTGTTACTGAATCTGGAAGACAACATTCTACTTTATACGATATTACTTCATACATTTCTTATATCTGAAGTAGAAAAAATTTCTTTCCCTCAATATAGATAATATATATCTCCACAATTATATATTATTTATATCCCCACGGCTATGCAGTAAGAGAGAGTACAAAAACCATGCATTAAAAAGGTACTTTTGAATGAGAAGTATTTAGACTGCTTATTTTATATTTTTGCTGAAAAACACCCTCAGGAAAGAAAAAAAAGTAGTGTCATCTTACAATGAGGAGAGATCGGTAGCAAAATTAACTGAGGCTCATTTGACCTTAGATGAGAATTTGCTCAGTTTTCTAGATATTTTATCTATTTCTAACTAGTGCATCAAACACGCTCCCAAACGGAATTTTTCCAACCACCTGGCTACAAATCTGTGGTATATTTTGAGCCAAGGACAAACCTGAAATTCATCCAAGAAAAGCCTTCCTTCATCCGCAATCTTCCTCTTGTATGTGTCCAGCAGTTGCTCTGAAGGTATTGGTTCTATGTTGAGAAGTTGACTCTCAAGAGCTGTAACTGTGTCAACAAGTTGAACATTTATTGTTACTGATGTTGAAAACGTACATCACATTTCAGTAACTGTGATTCTCGCAGCGCCAGGTCGATTAGCAAGAGGACAGGCTTCTTTCTTTTAAGGAAATATTCATTTTTTTAAAAAACTGGTGCTGCCTGAGCCAACTGTGAGAGAACAGGCCATGGGAATAACAGAACTGTTTCAGCTCTGCCGCCTGAGCGGAGACACCTCCAGAAGGAGGCCACGTGCAGTTACAAGAGTTCCACAGCCTTGCCCTCTACCTCAATTCTCATCAGTTATTGCCAGTGGAAATTTTGCCAGTGCACAGGGAAATACTGTGCAAACAACCTACAAATGCAATGAATTGCCTAATTTCCCAAATTTCCCCCAATTTGTTCTCTGAGTTGCAGTCATCTGTTATATCATCTCGAATGACAAAGTAACGATTGAACAAGTTTTAACATCTCTTATTAGACATTTATTAATTTCTTATTTACACCGAAAAGTTGTATTTTTTAGTAACCGTGTATCTAAGCAAAGGGATTTGAATCTCAACACAGTATGCAATGTAGTTAGTTTCTGTGGGTTTGAGTGTTCTAAATTATTTTTTCTTTAAGCTTTATGGCATTGACTGATCCTGTCTTTCTTTAAAGGCTTTGAAATCTTGTGCAAAATGTTGCACAAAAAGTTTGGTTTCAGATTTGGGATTTGAAAGCCTTACAAATTTTTCAGTAAAAAACAACTGGCTAATGTTTAATTTAGAAATTGTTTTGACAAAGGCACACATAAAAGGGAAATCCTGGTTGAAGCTCTATTTGATTCTGGACTTACTCTCACTGTTAAAAATACCACAAGCAGTGTCTGGGATAATAAAATTTGGTTTGTAATCAAATACTAACTAAGAATTTTTTAAATACTGCCAGACTTTCATTTCTCCTACCAATTTACTGAAGTATTTTTTCCTCCATATAAGGTGTTAACATGTTGATATCTGTAATCTGTGCGTACAGCCTAGAACGTCAACAATCCAAAGGTGGCAGCAAGACTTGGGACTAGTTTTATTTTTACTTGCTAAATATACAATGACTCACCTGCAACAAGGTTCATATCTTCAGAAGAGTTGCTGTAAGAAGCAAAAGCATCTGTAAACACTTTGACTAGTAAGGCATATATATGATTTTGATTTAAATAAAATCAGTTTTGTACGTGAACACCAAGGCTGTTTTTAGCCATCAGACTGCATTACAGGCTCTCTGTGAAACAAGAACACAGCAACTGCGACCATGCAGAGGTGTTTGGGATCCTTGTCTTCCTACTCTGAGCACTATTGAGGGGGAGAAACAAGGGGACCATATCAAAATGCTTTGCCACTTGCATAATTTTGTCCATATTATCTAGTGCAAACTCCTCTTTAATTTCTTCACTGGAGTGGCTGCCCACACCATCCTAATTTCTCTTGTTTGTGATAAAAAACCAACACATGCATAAAATATAATGACATTTAAATGCTAAGTAGCCAAAACCAAGTCAGACTCTTTGGAGCTGTACAAGCAAAAATCAGTTTTGCTTCCCTAAGCATAGAAATTTGCATCTGAGCAAGAGCAGCTCCCTACCCTGCTAGGGGGAAGAGCTGGGAGGTGAAAGGGGCTGGAAGAGATGAGACACCAAGTTCTGTTGTTGCCAGAGGGCTGAAAGGTTTCAGAAGAAGTTGCCCGAACTCTTCTGCGTGTACCAGCAGCAAATGCCCCCTCACACATGGCACCACCTCCCCTCACAGCAATGCAGCAGTCAGCCCGGCTCCATGGGACTCTGCCACAGGCACTGGGGAAGGCAAAGGCCACTCCTCTCTCTCCATCCACTGTCCTACAGAACTGCTGAGTCATCTGGAGATTACTATAATAAACAAAGTCTCCCTTAGATACTGTTTGGGGTGAACAAGCATTTGAAAGAATTCCAAGAAAGTGCGTATTATTTTCATTACTTCTGATTTAAATCACGAAGGAAATATCATCCAGGTATTTCCGAATATTTTTTTTCACAAAACTAGGGACAAGACATTTTTTTCTAGCAGATCAGTTCTTCTGTGCCTTGAATAAGGGTACAGCAGAAAGATTCTATATCTATTTCATTGTGTTGTCAGACAAACACCAAAAAATGAGCTTCTTTCGAAACAACTAAGAGGCAAAAGGATATCTTTTCCCAGTATTAATAAAACATCAAACTTGCAACATTTTTCCACTACCCACCAAGAAATCTTGTGGAAAAACAGAAAGCCTCCCCCCACATTTTTGAAAGGGAGTGAAAGAAACATGAACTTTACCTGAGCTTTTTTTGGTGAAGATCATAGATTTTGTACAGAACCAGTAGTAAAGCAATTGATGTCACAATGATCAAGAATGCCAAGAATATAATCAGAGCTTTAGAATTATCTGGCAACAGAAAAAGAATAAATTTTTATTATTTTAATTCATTTTTTTATCTGTACACTTCCTAGAACTAGGGCTCATTGATTTGTTTGTTTATTTGGTTTAGCTTTTGTTTTGAGAAAGGAACTAAGCAATTATTTTTATGTGCTTGGTTTAAGTTTGCTATTCCAAAGTAGAGAAGGGAATTTTACTTCTTCATTAAGAAAACTTTCCCTTTAAACTCTCCCTGTCCACCTGTCAAAATGCTACAGCTCTCTAGTTCTTCATTACCGTGCTTGTCTCCTGCTCTGTGTGACCCGTACATCCGAGCAGTGGAGCTCTCAGTTGCTCTTGACCTGAACATTGGGAATCTCGGCCAAGCCACAGACGTTCAGCTCCTGAAGTGCAGGATCTGAACACAGCAAAGTAATCCTAAACTGAACAATTTAAGTCAGAGGAATTAATTTCTACTTGCATTTGAATGTTTCCTGAAGAAACCACAGCTGTGTAATAATGCTGAATTATGATCAATGACTTGACAACGTGATCTGTTATATTAATACTTAACGAAGATAATATTTTTAAATGCAGATTAACTACGAACTGTAGAACAGGCAGTTTGGATTTTTAATTAGGAGCAATTCAATGGAATTCAGAATGTACATTATTTATATTACGCTGAAGGCTAAAGGTAAAAAGGCTGTGCACATTTACTTACATCTGGTTTTTATACTCCCCCGTACTGGCTCCCCTCTATATTTGCTGTTAGACACTGAGATCTGTATGCAGCAGGTGAGAATAATAGAGATGTTAAGATACAAAAAGCAAAAACTTCTGCATACAATTTATTTTTGAAAATGAAGCACAATGGATATTGAAATTCATCCATCTATTTTCAATTGATCAACCCCATTGACAGCAGCATCTGCTATATCTCTGTATAGCCATTTATAGTGCAGCTCGGGTTTCTACCCAAGTTACAGCAAGATCTAGATCCTAAAATACGGAGATTACAGGAAAAAAGTCAGCAAAATAGGAATCACATCTTATAAAATCAAAATCAGATGCATCTCAAAGAAAAATCAACTTTATCTCTTATCAAGTCTCTCAAATCTGAAAAATAACCAAGCATTATATAAAAAACCACTCATTTGCTTCAACAGTCCATATACAGAGAGTCAACTGAATTTGATATTTTAATACAAATTTCTGTATAAGAAGTAACTCATAGGAGTTTAATTCAATTAGCTGGTTTCTTGCATCATTAAATTTGGGTACTTTGGTGTTAAAACACTATGTTTTGCTGTGTTTACGTTTTTTTCATATACTTAACATTTAGTCAATCTTTTAAATTTCCTTAATAGAAATTCCTATTACATCTAAAAGGCAGTTTGCAGTTTGTACGTCAAATATTTCACATTGCTTTTTTTTTCTTGAGTCTTCTATAACTTGACCCAGAGTCTTTTCATTACCAGCAAAGGTCATAAGTTTTTCTCTGTTTTTCCAGTAAGAATTGGGCAAAACGAGTGCAAAGCAAAAGCCAGAGTTTATAGACAGAGAAGCAAATTCCTTCTGTAAGGAAAACTTCTCACTGCAAGTGGTGTACAAAAAGCTTACAAGAATGCAGAGGTCTTGTGATATTGGGTCAATGCAAGGATCTTTTGCTCCTATGGGACCTCATCTTTATTTTCCAAATATAAAGCTCTCTGAGTAGAATCTGTCAGGAAAATGCTGACAAATCTTGGAATAAAACCGAGACTACTCAAGTTCTCTGATACAGAGTTTCTTCAGGTAAAAACAGAAAAAAGAGGGAAAGATTGTGGGAAATGAGTGAAACTGATTCCTAATAGTAATAAAACTCCATTATTCTTACTGGTTACCTTCTTGCCTAAACTTTACTGAGAGGAGCTACTGGGATATAAAAAGTATTCCTACCGGGCACATTAAGGGAATCACACAACACCATTGGTTTTGCAAGCAGCAAACCCCAAAAGAGCGAAATGCTTGACAGAAAAGAAAATAGCAGGAGGCCTTCAGGAAAGCAAAGCTTTTGACGTATTTTTGACATATTTTGTATGGAAACAAGGACTGGCTTGTAAGAGGCTGATGTAAGAACATATGAAAGGACCTGGACTGCTTTACATCCAAAATCTTCACAGTGAAAAAGTCTGAACAATTTATTTCTGAACAATTACCTCAAGACTTAAACCCCACGTTTATACTCTGATTGAAATGACATTCACATATTCATTAAATGGAATGTGTTTTAAACACTAAGATATCAGTCATGCTGAAGGAACTACTCTAAACTTACAGAAACTTAACATTTCTCTCTTTTCCAAGTACAAACTATCTACTCAGCTTGTATTTTTCTTGTTGTCAGAACCTATGTGGAATAGCACACAAGGAATTGCCTGATACGTTAGGCACATACACATTTTAATTCCAAAATAATAGCTATTCCTTTACATCTATAGCCTACAGACCCACAGATTAACTTCCCTGCCACTACATTTGCCTTTTTTCCCTAAAATGAAATATAATATGCTTAAACAATGAAAATGCTGCAATATTTTATATATTTTAATATAATAAGCCTACTTACTGTAAATGTATAATTTGTCAAGTATGAAAGATCTTCTCTTGTAAACTCACAACTCTCGTTGCTCTTGGAGATTTTTCCATCATTTTCCCAAGTCAATTCAAATGTTGCTTTTGCTCCATATATTTTTTGGCGTTTGCACTTAATTTGGACAGCATTATCAGCTGTCAACTTTGCTTCAACAGCAGTCACTTTCTGTGGTACTGTACACAAAAGAAGTATTACTGGTACTACTGTCATCGTTTCAAACCCAACATTTCACACTGTATGTGCTCACATCTGTTTATCTTCTAATATCGATTTCATACATTTTCTTCCTTAAAAAATTCAGTCCCAGTTTAACAAGGTAAGTAAAATCAGTTTTGACTTAACCATAGGCTTATTTGAGCTGGAAAAAATGTGAAGAGGAACTGAAAAAGCTGGGAAAATCAGAGGTCTACTGACAGTCAGGCTGCAAACAGAGTATGATATCAAATCTCTCTCTTACATCTGACATCACTTTCTCATTTGAAGAACAAGGGACAACAGACAAGACAGGAGGACGAAGAGTTTTCCATGTGAGTATTAATTTTAAAACTTCTATAAATGAAATTTCCTGCCAGGAGTTACTGGTGTCTTAAAGCTGTCCTAAAACCACAACTTTTTACTTTTTAATGGTACAGAATCTGTTAAGTCTAATCTGCGTTTTCTAACTCCAATTTTCTATTTTGCAGCAAATATGTTTCAGGCTGAGGGGCACAGCCCAAGGAACCTTTCACTGCGAGCTTATAAAACCTTTCAGAAAGTAGATCACCTTCTCCATAAGGCAGGCCCATCAGCCACATTTCAGTACAACATCGCCACGGAAATTTTCTTGAAAATAACTTCAACTTTCAAACTAGTATATTAAAAAAAAAAAAAAAAAAGCAGCTACTTTTTTCTTCATATAGAGAGCTAAGGGGTATGAGGCTTTACATGCAGATCAAATATCTCACGTGGGTATTTTACTTGGCTGAGTGTGAGGTTATGATGTATCTGCTCATTTTTATCCACAGGGCAGGCCTGTTATTCCTATTCCACATACTACTGAGAGAGCTGTGACAAGCAGAATGAGAACTCTTCTGCAGGCAATGTGTTTGTTGAAGATGAAAACACGTTTTATAAAATGGAGGGGGTTTCCTGCTTCCAAGGAATTGTGCTCTACTGATACATTGTGCTGTTCAGGAAGCCATAGCACTCTTTCACTATCTGCTTGACCATGTTGTAACAGGTGGAGAAGGTCTAATCAATACTATTAATTCATGAAGGGAAGCAGCTTGTTATTTTCTCAAAAAAATAAGGGATATCAGGTTGTTTTGAGACCTATAAACTGTAATCTTCACCTGAGTTATTAAAATGTGAGTGGAACCCCAGGAAGTGGGGGCTTCAAAATCTACTATGCTCAAACAAGATTTTCAGAGAGAAAAGAATCATGATCATGCTCAAATTAGGGCTGCCTAAAAATTAAAGCCATTTTTAAATTCCTGTTACAATTAAGTCTCTGATCAAAACTGTTTACATTTATCAATTAATTAATTAATCAGATTTTTTTTTTTTCATGGGCCTTCAGGTGACAATTTTGGTCCCTGCATACTTCAAACTGTAAACTAAAATTTGTTAGCTCAGTGACCCAGAGTAATTAGGGGATTCTAATCTTTACATGGATAAAACTGGTTGCAAAAGCTCTGCATATTCCACAGAGGGATAGGATTCAAATTCAAAACAATAGTCTGCCAGAAGCCCCTGTATTTCCCAAAGCTCTATAGAAGCACTTTTAATAAAAACAGCAGTCAGGTTCAACGTTCTTACATATCCATTTCTACAGACTTTCCAGGAGTACTAAAAACAACAAACGACTTAATTACTCCCCTTAATTTAGGGGGAAAAAAGCAATCACTACTTTAAACTATCATTGTCTCACTATCACAAAAATAATATTTTATTTTTCACTAAAAAAAAATCTTTTGCTTATTAAATGAAATGAAAGGAAATATTAATTTAGTGTCTTACGAGGTAAAAGTCATCATAGTTTTCCTTTAGCTGTATATCTATATTAGCTATATCTGGAGGTGTTGCAGCTAGAGATAAAAAAGTACTGGAAAAAACTAGATAAATATGAGGGTTTGGGTAGGTCTGGATTTCGTTTTGTTGCTTTTCTCCTCAAAGCAGGAACTAAAATAGTACAAGGCTCTACATCTGAAGATTAAAAGGGGGAAAAACCCCAACAAAGTAAAAAGGAGTGCATCTCTATCATGCCTCTTCTTCATCAGGAGAATATCCATGAAGTCTGTTGGTTTGGGGAGTTTCTAGCTTCTCATGTAGATTTATCAGCCGAACATGTATGGCAAACAGAGAATCAGGACCACAGGGCTAAGCTTTTGAAAGTATAGCCCCAAAAAGCTTCACAGACGTTTCTGTCAGCAGAAGGGCTGGCACACCTTTGTCTTTAACCTAATGTTGGAAGGCGACTGTGTACGTGTACACCCAAACTAATCGAGAGCCAGTGCAGCCATCAGTGCTGGTGTAGCCAGGGTAATGCAGGTCTGCTTCACTACAGAGCAGAAGGTACAGTCTCCACAGCTTTGTACCTTGCAAGCCACAAAATAAAACATAAATGTTTTTCTTTCTGTTTTTGTTTAATTTGCATCTTTTCTTTCGATTGGGACATAATGCTTTCTAAAATCTTAACAAGAATTGCAAGTGAATGAAAAACTTTTTTTTTTAATCTAACATATATAAGAACAATACAAATACCAAATGCATAAATAAATACAGATTAACATTAAAAATTAAGAAAGAGACACTGATGATATGAATGTCAATACAATTACTTTAATGTTAATCAGTTTTTTGGTTAACAGCAATACTATGTATAAAATATAATGAACTACAAGAGAAGAGTACATATTCTTTGTGTTATAATCAGCCTCATTGTTAGCAAACAAGAGACTTACCTCCTTCTTTTGTTGTAAAGTTAAGCATTTGATGTTTACTCTTTAGTTTTCTCATATGTTTGCTGTTTGTATATGAAGCCACCCGTACAGAAATGTTGCTATACGGTTCACGCACTTCTACAGGCGAGCAAGTCGTGTTGATTTCTTTCTCTTCACTAAAATCTGAAAAATTAAATTCACTAATGAAATTAATGAAATCTATTTTATAAGCACAGGAACTCTTACACTTCATCAGAGCTACCTAAAACCACTGTCATTTCTCTTTTAGAGAAATGTGTTTTTCCGTAATACCACTGTGTATTTCTGCTTTAATTGCCTTTTACTTGGTTTTTCTGGCTTACTAATACTAAGTGAAGGCTCAGGAACAGGAGGAAATATAAAACCACAAATGGAAAGACACACTTTCTTCTGCATTCAGCTTGGGAAGGGGTTAGTGAAAGATGTTACTGCCCACTGAGCAAGTCTGAACCGGTGTGGTGTGAGAGATGTTGTGTGCTTTCAGTGGTAGCAAGCAGGAGAGAAAGGAATTGCAGGAGAAGAACTCGAGCAAAGCTATTAACCCACACTGCAAATGAGGGTTTTGGTGGCCTGGGAAACTGGGGAGCAATTTCCATGTTTCCTTCTGGCTGATTCAGATGTGACCTCCCTGCACCCAGACTTTACTATCTCGGTCTCCCACACTGGCTGAGACAAACCAAGCACAGAAACTGGTTCATGGGGCTGCCATCCTTTTGGGCAGTGGTCAAATTCAGGGCATGGAGAATGGGAGAGATTATTTGTATCTGGGTAACACAGGACCATGACAGCCTTTGGTTCCTGTAGCACTCCAGGTTTACATAACCTGCACTATGTGAACAGAAGAGATGAATTAAGCCAGAGCTAGCTTAAACCTGACACATACTTATTATTATCAGGTTCTTCAATTCAAAAACCTCATTTTCTAATCCTTGTTTTGAAGAGAAGCTCACATCTGGAAAAAGTGATCCCAGTGTAATGAATACAAACTTATCCATTTAAATGTAGGGTGGCCTAGACCAGCATCTCTGAAAAGAGTGGTCATTTAGTAGAAGACAATCCTCCGGCTATACCTATCTAAACAGGTTTATACTGACTTCCATACTCAGGATCCCTTGCTTTTACATATTGTTGTTAGAAGACAGGTCCTGGTCTTCTCAGAGAATATATTGACCAGCTATAGCAGCATTTGCTGAGACAGAGAGCACCATTCTGCAAACTGATCAGGCAACTGTCAGAACTAAAACTTAATACAAGAAAAACGAGAACTGAAGGTGACAGGTTTGTGTCCTGACATGGAAAACTGAATAATCTTAAATGAAGGTCCAACTGGAACAACCTCAAAGGAAGGAAATGTAAATGTTTGTTAAAAAAAAGTAAAATTAAAAAAATTGCAGTTTTTAAGAGATTCCAGTTTGACTGTGCATCATGCTTGGTGCTCTGTAATTATGCACGTGCAATGAATTATTTAACAGTGAATATACTTACCTTGGCCACCCACAGACCACTGCACAATGTAGCCATGTATGGGACCCATTGAAGTGTTGCTGGGTTTTGTCCATGTAACTGTTGCATGTGTCTCATTACAACTTACATTAAGGTTTTCTGGTGCTTCTGGTTCTGTCGGAAAGGAAACATAACCATAATTAGCAATAAATGACAATGCAAATATTCCTCTTTTTACCTACTTTGATCAGTTAAATTTCATCAGATACAAAAGGAAGATACCAAACAATGAGAAATATTTACCGCACTCTATTTCATTCCAAGAAATGATACATAAGTATAAACTGAGTATATGTAAAAGCATCATATTACAGCAATTTCACAAAGTCAGTATATACTGGATAAGGTGAATACAGCAATATCACATATTACTAAAATTGTTCAACATTTCCAAATATTAACCATTGTTTTTATTCTTTTATAATTTTAACAAACCAAATGTTTGGCCTGCATTTTTATCTGCACATTACCTGATTTAGTTTTTTCTCTTTTTTAATTCAGAAAAATAAACCTAAGCAATTTCCAAGGACAATGCTTTGGAAAAACATATCATTTTATATGGGGGTATTCTTGGCAATTATTCTATTATGCCTCTCTTCAAATCAAGAATTTAAGACCTGTTTCTGACAAGGCCTGCACTTCTGTGTGTCTTCCTTCAAAATTTCTTATATTTGGCCATGTTCTCAACTTCCAAAACAACAAAAACATAAAAATCTCAATCTCTGATAGGAGGAGAGAAAGGCATCAGACTGGAAGACTGAGGCTGGGAAATGAAGACTCTGACTGCAATCACAGAACAACCGCAGGGGGAGGAGACCAGGATGGAGGAGCTGGAGGAGAACCCGAGTGTGGCAGAGCATGTTTCTCAAAATATATCTGCGACCGCAGGAAACACAGACAAGAGGATTCATTGTAGGGGTTCCCAGAAGTATGTGGAATGTAAAGCAAAAATAAGCATCACACTTACCACCATAATCTGTAGTTATGGTGAAGTTTTGGTTGGCAACTGCATTTTCATAAAAATACATGGTTCCACTGCAGTTGTACACACGGTTGGGTGAAAGATTTTCCAGACTTTTACATTTCTTTTGATTTGAAGCTGTAAAGTCTGATGAAACTATCAAGTTCGGTGAATCTGTAGACACAAGAAGAGTTTGGTCAGTGTTTTTTTCACAACTCCAAAAGTGTATTGGCCCCATTTTAACTGGGATTTTCTCTACCATATTTATTCAATGTAATTTGCAATAAACTATCACAATATTCCAAACAGAAAAATGTACAGCCTGGTCCAGTGACTAGTTTTAGGTTCTTTTGAAAGCTCCTATGATTTGATTTTTTTAGAAAACAGGTTTCCCACAGAAATCATAATATGTCATGAGAGTCTGGCAGAACCCTGGAATGGCTTCCTATCTCTTCAGTTCCCTGAAACAGGAAATTTCCAGCCCCGGACATTCATCAGACATTTTTCTGGGACACTTGAGGACATTCAGCAACCATATCTTCCGCATCACACCACATGCCTTTGAGCCAGCATCTCCCCTTGCTGGCTGGCTCCAGGGGCAGAGAGCCTGGACTCCCACCATCCAGGAGCCGGCACTGCCGGCTGCCCAGGCAGCAGGCAAGGGATCAGCTCTCAGCAGACTCACCAACTGCAGGATTTCCAAAACATTCAGCTCCCCTTCAGACATCCAAGCAGGACTCAAAATCTCCAGAAGCCTGCAATTTGGCAAGCTGGTAAACTCAGCAAAAGATCTCTCTGGGTTTGAACTTTCCCCAGATCTGCAGTGTGTGGGGATGGCAGTCCCCAAACTGGTGATGCTGGAAATTCTAAACTACCCTTCCCTCAAACTGCCACAATTAATCTAAATCTGCCAAAAGACTAAATCTGTCATCAAAAGACAACATCAACATTGCTTGTAAAAATGAATGAACAAATAAATAATCATATTTCATAATATTTGAGAAGTGACTTACCTTTGCAGGTAGCAGTCACATTAGCACAGGCAAGTGAGCTATTCCAACATAGCTGTGCAGATACGTTGGTTTCCCTCTGAACTTCAAGAGGTTGACTGTTGACTGAAATAGAATTAATATTATACATCCCTGTGACATTGGCTAGACTGATTCTTTAAATAACAGGTGGCTGTTTTATATTTTTTATACTTGTTCTGCAATATAAAAAGACAATTCGCACAGGGTAATATACAAAGAATTTAATGAGGAATGGAAAGTAAAAGTTGAAAAAGCCTACATGAGATAAAGACATGACATTTAAATAATAAATGAAACTTTTAGCATAAATTGCAGTTTTGAAGTGGTGGCTGGTCTTCCTATTGCTTACCACACTGCATATGGTCAGTGTAGTTTAAGTTCCCTTTTTCCTTAACAATGAGAAAAATACAAACTTTTTTTACATTATACTTTAAGAAAATACTGAAGGGTTTTAATGTGCAACTTCAAAATATCTTGCAAATCAAGCACAAAGTATGAAAAAACCTTCCATGTGATTCTGTGAAAAGAGACAAAAATAGATGCTGAAACCCAGGGAAGCTGAATGACTACATATTACCAAAAAAAAAAAAAAAAAAGAACACAAACCAAACCAACTAAAAACACCATCAAAAAAAACAAAAACAAACTACTAAATCCCTTGTATATGTACCTGGTGGAACAAGAAGATGTTTGTCTGGACAGTTTTCAACTCGAATTGTGTATTTCATGCATTTCCGAAGCATTACTGTATGGGTGCTGGAATTTGCAATAAAACTTTTTTTCTCCTCCACAATGAAATATTCTCTGGATATTGTGAGATTTCTCAGCATAACGTCAGCCGTGTTATTCTCACGTTCTCCACTTATGCTGCTACCAATATCACCACCTAAAAGAAAAATAGTAAACAATGACTTTATGACAATTTAAAAAAAAAATTAAATGTTTTATGGCACCCCCATGTGTTTTAAGAATCAGAAAATACTGAAAATTATCTGCTCCTCATTCTTTATTTTTGTTTTTTATTTTTCTTTTATTTAAGAAAAATGTTTAGTCAAAACAGAAAATTTCCTTAGTAAAATATTCCTTTCAATAATTCTCTAGTCAAGAAAATTAAAAATTAAAAATATGAGCATTCCAGAAACAGATTTACATTCATTTAAAATGTTAGATCAAAGTGAAATACTTTGTTTTGAAACATTAGGTCATTTGTTTCTGAAACATTGTTTCATTTGACAGATTGATTCTTTTGATGTTTTCCTATTCAAAGCATTTCAGAACCATCTAGTAAATAATGGCTATAGTCTATGTTTGAAAATTAGAGAGGCCTCTAATTTTGAAGAGAGATAAATCAATGTCTAAACGTTGGTTCAACGCGACTTATGAATTGCACTTTGCACCACGTGATTATCAGCATGGTGGGGAAAAACTAGAGAGGGCCTAGTGGGATGAAGTAGGTCAATTCTGCAGGCCTGATATCAACAGCTTAGTGCAGGGCAATTCAATAGAACTGTAAGTGGAAGTGAGAAGACTAGAATTGCTGATAATTTTATTCCCACTTCTCCCAGAACTGGAAGACATTTTATAAAATAACCCAAGATGCTAACTGATTAGTTTTTTCTTTTCTTTTTTTTTTCACTGCTTTATCAGCTTTACCAGTTTTCTGCATTTTACTTTACCATTTGGTCACATTTCAAGGCTGAGGAAGAATAAGAGATTTGGTTCTTACCACAAGGTAATGAAGTTGTTACTGGAGTTCCTGTAAGAAAAGAAAGCACAATGAAGGTTTGCTTTTTTCCACCGAGCACTGGAGAAGGATGACCAATACTGTCCCAAACTCTTCACTAAATATATTCAATACAAGTAAATTTACTTAGCACTCCTCTTGCATTTGAAATGGGGAAAAAAACATCAGCTATATATAAAACCCCATTGTTTAACTAGTTATTTTAGAGATCGTGTGTGTTTCACAATTTTCCAATGACACCACTGAACTAGAAATCAAACTGTTTCTAATAATATTTCTGAATACAAAGCTACTCCAGAATATTCTAAAATCACACATTCTCATAGCAGTATGGTAAGCTATAGCAGTTTTCCAGGATATGTATGCTGTGGAATGGGTAACTGAGCAGCACAAAATGTCACTAAAGAACCAAAATTTACCTACTTTTTGCACTGCCTCTCTTACCTTTGGAAAGGGATTTATACAACACTACAGATCATTTCACAATAATTGTTACACTAAGGTATCCAAAAGAAATTATGAGTGTTATGGTATTTAGAAAATCTGTACAGAATAACTTCATCCTGAAAACAGTGATTTGAAATATCCAAAGGTATAAATATTACCAAAAGAGATTGATATCTATTTTTTTTTAATAGAAGATAGGCCCTAGATTTGCCTCCCCCAGGCTGGGGGCCTTAATGAGCGGGCAAACTGAGAGGGTCCACTGTAGAGTTACCAAAATTGTTAGGGGCAGAACACCCACACATAAAAGCTAAGCTCAGTTTTTGAAAGGACAGCAGTCTACAGCTGCTTGAAGGGCAGTTAAAAATTGTCATAATAGTGCAGCTCCTGGATGTACTTTCCCCAAGCACACACACATATTTTACTGACCTGAGTTACAGCCCAAATGCAATTATAACATGTGCAATTGCTTGCATCGTTAGATCCCAAGAAAATACTACTGCTGTGTGAAACAAAAAGGAAGCCACCAGAAAGCAGAGAAGCACACAGATCTCGGATGTATTCACACTTTTTTGCTGCTCGGGCAAATTTCTGTGAATAGCAAGAGGAGTACACAGTAATTGACAGATTTAACCCCTATTATGTGCCACCGTACGTAAATGATTTCTATTTTGCACTTGCTTGACAAGTAGCAAATCTGGTATCTAATATTTCTCGTTAACTATTAATAAGATTCCTAAAAACACCCTTAAGTTTAATACAGCTGTATGCCTCATTTGTATGCTTAGGTTTGATAACAGAGATTCAAAATGAATTGCCTCATTCTGGCACACTTTCTGTGCTTCAAGCATCATAACTGTGGTAACTGTGTGCAGGTTTGTCACCTATTGTGTAAGTGGGAGTGGTCCCAGTGTTTGCTGGCGTGCTGACTGGTGAGGTGGTGCTGTGCAAGGATGTTGAATTGTAATCATCTGTAAGGAAATAAACAACATATCAGCATGAAAAGTGAAATTCATTCTTTCACACGGCTATGACATCAGAAATGTCTTATACCACAACCCTTCCCTGCTTTTTTTCTTAGGGGATTTTTGTGACTTGGAGAAGAGTGCTGAAAGAAAAGTCATGTTAGCACAGCAAATAAAACAGAAAATGAGCATTTAAAAAGGAAGCAAATTTTTAGGAGCATACCACTTACAAATGAACATTCCGATGTACAAGGAACCCTCGTAGTGCTCATCTGCCAGATCACTTATCTTGCTCACTGTATAACTTACTATAGCTTAATATTTATCCCCCTGTTCATAAACCAGAAACAGGTTCCTATATTCTCTTTCAGGCCCATTCCTGTTGCCCTTGCGTTGGCAGCAGCCCTGTTGACAGCAGCTGGCATTTTGATACTGCTGCGATGACTGCAAGACTTGGCCCTCAGATACCAGATCCTGCTAATAATCCTGGTATTGCCACTGGGCCAAATTGCAGACACCTTTTCCATTTGCTGAACCGTAAGCTGAAAAAGGCTGCCTTGATGTTCAACTACTGAGTCTTCCCCTACAATTCTGAGAGCGGGGAGTGGCATCTAAAGGAAGGCGGCAAACCTGATGAAGGACTCTCGGAGGCAATGGGAGTGCGTGTGGTGAGGGCAGCAGTGCTGTCATGTGGTGGATTGTCGAGTTCCTTGGCAGGGGTGGAGCCTGAGTGCGTGGAGAGGTATGTGCTGTCTGCAGGAGAGACACCTGTGGTGAGAGGTACAGCAGTTTCGTTAATGCTTCGAGTCTGCCCGCCCGAGGAGGAACACCGAGCTGCCCACAACACAGGAGCGCGGTGCCAGAGCACTCTCACACTGGGAATTTGTTAGCAAGCAAAGGCACACCGAACACTCAAAGTGTTAGGGGATCTGACAGGTGTCAGATGAACATCCAGTGAGTACAACCCTTTTTGGCGCTGACTGCACCTCTTTCACCCTAAATGTTGTGTTCTAAAATATACTCAAATGCATTTCTCAAACTCAGACTTATCTGTTATTCTTGCCTATCAAGACAGCATATTTCATTTCATTGAGTGAATTACACACTCTGTGAAGTAACCATGTGTGGGCAAAGGAAAGAAGAAATTATCAGGGGGAAAAAAAAAAAATCAGTGCAGTTCTGTCCATGTAAATTTAGTTTCTTACCAGGTGTGGTCGTTGCTGCATCTTCTCCTGAAAAAGAGCAAGAGAGAGAGAAAGAGTAACTTAAACTTTCAAGGCATTAAACACAATCATATGCCAAAAATATAAAAAGACACGTTCCCTCCTCCCAACTATCAGCTGATCTTTCCCCATGGAATTACACATTCTTAAGTAATATTTATTGGATGTAGCAACAACCAGACCCCCTAAAATATGAAGCATATGATCATAGAATCACAGAATGGCCTGGGTGGGAAGAGATCTTAAAGATCACTTAAACACCCCCGCCATGGGCAGAGATGCCACACGACAGATGAAGCTGCTCAGGGTCCCATCCTACCTGTCCTTGAACAATTACAGGGACAGGGCATCACAACTTCTCTAGGCAACCTGTTGCAGTGCCTCACCACTCTTCACAGTAAAGAATTTCCTCCTAACATCTTTTAGTTTGAAACCATTCTCCTTTGTCATATCACTATCTGTCTGTCCACTTACAAAATAATCCTCCCTCTTTTTTATAAGCCCCCTTTAAGTACTGGAAGACCACAGTCTTTTACTAATTTTGAGGATTATAAACTTCCACTTTGATACAAGAGTCCTGAAATCCATCCCCAAAGTTCCCTCCAAATACATCCCTCTGACACAGCCTGCTATGCTTTCAGCAAGGAACAAACCCACTTGTTCATACACTCCTTTCTGGGACTATTCCATAAACTTTCATCGACCTATCTCCTCTTCCTTTCTCCTTCTCTCTCTCTCTCTCTTTTTCTACTAGTCCTTTCCCACTATATTTGTATCTTGGAATTTATTTTTTTTCCCCAGATAGTACTTCCCTGTTTATAATTTCTCCGTTACTTCACCTTCGCTACATGGCACTTCACAACTGCTGTAGCTCTACTCTTTTGAAAACAAACTCCTTCAATCTTTAAAGCAAAAAATCAGGTTTATGTGAAAAATTGCAATACTTATGAATGCTTATGAAAGATACACATTCTCTTGCCCTGTCCATGTGTCAACACCAAAACCATGTCTCTCATCTCTGACACACAAGATCAACATAGGCAGATCTCCTGGAACTCCTAAGATTTTCTCCTTATTGACCCGACAGGCAGCAGCAAGGCTGCTCAACAGCCACCATGGACTGTACACCCCATGTGGACAGTTCAGAAGGCCAACAACAGCCATTAAAAAAACCTTTGTGATGACAAAGTCACCTGCGGAGAGCGAGCATTTTCTTTGTGCTCAGAACTGTCATGAAGTATGCATATAAGCCATTATACGAATATGAATGTAAACAAAAGCTAAATGTCTTGTAAATATCTTTCTAGTGAGCAGCTGAATTTCTTGTGGGCTGCACATTATTCAAGACCTCTTACTACAAACTAAAATTTGGAAAAAGTTGGTAGCCTGATATCCTACAGAAAAAGTATCAACAGAAGTCAAATGAAGCTCAGCTAAAAACAGTGATGCACAGACAGCTATTTCTTTCTTTACAGAAGTGGGGAGAGGTGTTGCCTAAAATTCGGTCCACGACGTAAGGACACGGTCTGCCTACTCTTTGCCTTAAATCGTATGAAACTGTCAAAATAAAATTGCTCTTAATTGTAAGAGTATAATGTCTAAAAAAGTAATAGACAGACAACAGCCTGAATAACATGGTTCTGGTATGTTAATTCATTCTCCACTAAAACACAGATCACACATTCTTTGCAAAGCTACAGAATGTTAGCAGATCTCCCAACATGAGAGATGTTACAGCTAAGAAACAAAAACATGGCTGATCTTTTGAACTATCAATGTACCTTCAGCATTTGAAATCTCCTGTCTGGAACATTTCTTTCCAACAATTGCATAATTTAACTATATATATTTAAATGCCAATCTTGTAAAAGCTAGCCTTTATATCCATTCACATTTGTCATGGGCAATTACTTTTCAGATCAAATTTCACTTAAAAAATTTTTCCAAGAACAGAATACAAGAAGTTTCAGAAAAAGTCCTAAATTAAACTCTGCTCAGAGATTAGTGAAACATTCCGAAATACTTTTCAAGCTATTTACTGATCTCTGATGCAAACATAATGGAGACAAAAATACACATACATTAAAGTTCCCTCTTCCAAGCAGTAGGCTCATAAGCTTGTCACATAAGCTTGTCACAGGGTTGTTTCTGGATGCCTCATTCACTTCCTCAAGATTCCTGTGAAAGTAATTCTCGCCACCCTCTCCCTTGTAAAGTTAAGACTAATGTTACTAGCTTAGATTTAGTTTATTCCTCACTCACAGTGACAGATGCTAAATGTTACACATAATCATGGAACTCGAGGCTAGAAGTGACCTCAAGAGATCATTTAGTCCAACTTCCTTCTCAGACCAGGGTCTTAAAACAGTTTGGAACAGTCCTAGATTGCCCTTTCCCCCCCCTCCAACTAAGCACCGGCATTTTTAGCAGAATTTCATGGCAGTTTTACATCCTTCTAAGCATTTTTAAAGTCTCCTGCTTTTCTGTGATTCTGTTCTCTGACATGCTTTATCATGGCAATGGAATAGGATGCAGTTGAAAAGAATTCAATAGGTGGCACCAGAACACTAAAAAATCCTCTCAAACAGCAAAGTAGATACATTTCCCTATGTAACCTCATTGAGAGATACTGGGTAAAATGAAGGAAAATAAAGATCCCAATAGAGCAAGCAGACTCTGCTACTCCAGGATTAGAAGGTATATTGCTACAATTCATTTTTTTTAAAAATGTCCCACAGCACAGACAAATATGTCTGAGCTAACCTCGGGCTAAAAAAGTTAAACTCGAAAACAAAACTGTCTGCTCATGTTTATGTTCTAAAACATAACTCTGGAAGTTTGAAGGCTGCAATCTAAACTTATCCTTTAAATTTGAATAAGGATATCCAACCTTGCAAAAAACATGCTGTGCACTATGAAAGCCTGATGATTACTAAACTAATCAAGTTTGTATGAGTTCAAACAGGATCCTTTTCTCAAAATTTAAACCACATCCAGCCATAAGACATTTTGAAAACAACATGTGTAGATAATTCAGGTGGAAGAATTAGAGCATACACAAAGTTCCTACTACTGAAGGAACTTCCCTAAACTTCCTTTTCCCCTCTCCTGATTTGGCCACCAGTTGGTTCCTGCTGACTTAACTGAGAGATTTGCAACTCATCAGTAATGTTTGAGCAGATCTGGCTGTAAGCAGGTGCCCTGGAAAAAGATACAATCAGCACATCCCACAGGCAGATGGGAACCTGGCTAATTGCTTTCATTCCCTTTCCTCCCTGGCTACCAGTCGGCAGACAGAATGCAGCTGCTGGAAGAAAGAGAGGTTTTAGGTGGAATGACAGGCTGCCAACAAAATACACCTAAAAACGAATGAGCTGACCACTCTCACCTGAAAGCTCAAAGACACAGGCCCTGTGAGTGAAACATGAGACTACTGCATTATGAAGAAGCCTTTCAATGTTCAACAAAGAAGAGAAAATGGAAAAACTGTGGAAGGAACCAGGCCACCAAAAATAAAAGTCTATTGCTTCAAACCTTAGGACAGCAGGCTGTCTGGGTCACATTTGGGTGTACAGGAGCTGCTACATCACCTCTGCAGTACTGACTGCACCCATTGCACTCAACTGTGGTCACACCCATATAAATCCAGTCATATAAGGACACAGCTTCTTGCTGCCCGCTCAGGAAAATGCTTTCCACTCGGCAGGACCAAGCGACTCAGCAGGATACAACTCGGCCCTAGAATGTGTTAAAAGACATTGTATTTCAAGTTAAGTCCAGGGTCTGATCTTCTCCAGCTTCAGGAAGCGCCAGCACACATTTCCTCTGTGTGTGATGTTATTAATCACTCAAACTCCAGCTGATAAGATGGAGATACTGTCGAATTGGCATTAAGAGCCTAAAAACGTTATCATGTTTGTAGGTGCGCAAATACATTAGCTGATGACAGGGAACGTGCCTTTTAATTCCATTTTGCTGCTTAATTTGCACAGTGAGTAAAATGGACCCAGTTTGTATTTCCTGCTGGGCTGGGCAGGGGACTGCCCTTGCACTACGATAGCTCAGGCTGTCCCCTCTGAGCACAGGAGTGCTGCAGGATTGCATTCCTTGGAAAACACAGCATAGAGAAGTGTGGAAAGGAGGATGCCTCTTCTTCTAATAGTGCATTTGGTGTTTTATCTAGCGTGGTACCACACCAGCTGGCTCTTCACATCCAGCTGTACTCCGCGTGTCTTTGCCAGAGCTGGGAGGGGGCAGAGGAAGTAATCCTTCCTCTCAGCCTCGTGTCTGTAAAACAGTTGGCAGCTGGGTTTTGCTGCCAGGAAAAGTGCTTAGTGATTCCGCAGAGCTGCTGCCCTTTTCCCAGGCTCTCTCCAGCCTTTGGCATATTGGACAGACCCCAGCAACCCCCACCAGGCAGCATTTTACACCAACAGCTTGTGTAGGTCCAGATTCTGTCTCCTCTCTTTTTACAGCTGAACAGCACAGCTTCAGCAGGGTCAGGGCTCTTCACATCTGCACAGAATGCAACAGGATGTGGTCTACTTGTTCAGATGGAGTAAAGCTCTTTGAGGGGGTCTTCTAGCAAACAGCACAGACTCCACTGCAAGCCAATACTAAATTGCAAAAAAAGAACAGTTCCTGGTGGGAGGTGAAGGGTGAGTAAGGCAAGGAGCCTTACAAACTGCTGCCAGCCGCCCTTCTTTGATTTATTTTTAAACTTCAAGTGGGATAGGATGTAATTCACACCTTCTTTAAGGCTCCCTTGTGCTGCCAGAACCAGCTAAAGAGACCTTAAAGTAAATGAGCATCAGGGCCAGAGATGTTACTGCTTCTTTTTGCTGCAAACACAAAATAAAGGAATCCATTGCTACTTTATAAACAAATCTGTGCAGACCTAAGAATAGATTAGCAAACACTTAAACATCTGAGTAATTCTACACCGCAGAGGACCCCTCAAATTTTATATGTGGGATCATGTGTGCTGAAGTGCTTTCATAATCACAAACTGCAAAATTATACCTTATTCTTTATCACTGGCTCTGGGGGTGGGGGGAAAACCCAAGTCTGTTCCCAGTTTCCGGACAGATTGCTGCTTTATAAAAAAATTATTTTAAAAATTGATTTTAAAATGTTTTTTTAAACTTCGTATTAAAAATATTTGAAATTTTGCATGCTCTGAGTCAGAAAATAAACTACTCATTTAAATTTACAGTGTAGAATTTTCTTGTGTAACTGGGAGGGCCATAAAAAAGCCCCACTCTTGTGGTCACTGAAGATAAATATTATAATATCTTTCCCACAGGCAATATTGACAATATTTATTTTCACCAGAAATTAAGGATATAATCTTGGAACTGCAAATTTTAACAGAATTCATAAGTGTTCTGATTGAGAAATGCCGATTGTTTCCTTTTGGCATCAGGATGTAACGTCCTTTTCGACTCTTCAGAATGATAATTAAAATAGTTTTCATTTGATTTCTCCAAATATTTTTGTACAAGTTCATTAACAACTGCCTCCCATAGCAACTCCTTAACACACTGCACTGTTGCCTCAGAGTCTGATCTTGGCATTCTTTCCTACCACCTTTAATCTTTGGTTAAAACATGTATCTGGGGAGTAAAAAGCCTTTTTGTTCCCAAGACACCTGCCAGTGCTCAGACGTGAATTGCACTGGGGAAGCCTTGGCTCATCGTGCAGAGCACAGCCCAGGAATAACTGCAGGCCTACACTACAGCTAATGTGATATTACCTTTTTTGTGAAAACTGACCTCTGGAATTAGTGCTTGCTCTAGGACCCTCTCCTTGCTGCTCATCTTCCAGGACTGGAGTTGTCTCTGTCCTTCTCTATTTCAGAGTCAACTATAAGCATTAATCAGCATTTACAGCAACGGAGAAGGCGAAAAATTCAAATTAACCAGCAATCAGCTACAAGGGCAGGAGCCAGAAGAAAGAGACGGAATTAAGAATTTATACCTGACAGATACAAGGAGGAACATAACGCTGCAAGCTCAGGAAAGAGAAGGAAATACAAACATCAAAGTTTGTCAGCATTCATCAGCTAAAACAAATTAATACCAGGTATAACTTCTGCTAACATACTGATCCTGTCTTAAGAAAAGGATGAGGAAAAAAAAGCACAAGAAAAACCCTGAAATACTATTTTTTCTCAACTAGACTGAAGTCGAATGAAATATTTCTGATCACTCACAAAAAGTAATTTTCTGGTTCTGATTATGCCAAACAAGAATAAGAGTTTAATTTTTCCAGAGAAAAATATAAACACAGACCAAAACAGACATTTCCATCAGGAAATATTTATATCATGGGAGCAACATTTGCTATCAATGCTACGTGGAATTTCTCAAAACCATAAACCTGAAATAGAGCAAAAACCAAAAGCAGCAAATCAAAGTCCTTTTTGCCACGCACACAGTTCTTGCAAACGTAAAATAAATACACAGCAATATCGTGTACTTAGCAGGCACAATATTCCTGCACCATACTTTAAGTGACATCCTCAGTCTCCATAGGACGACTTTAACTGCAGTAACCCACTTGTACAACTACAGCTAAGGACACCTTTGCTGCTCTGTGGTTTCTCTCATGCTGCTTACTTCTGCCTTTCTTCTACAGAACCCTACTCAAAAGGAAGAGGGTGCAGCTTACTGCGGTTTAGAGCTTAAGTGCTTCCAAATGGTGAAACTGAGTTACCATAGCACCCACATGCTCAAGCAATCAGACCTATCTTAGTGCTAAACCACTTCTCTAGTGCAGGCATGAAATTTCCCTATTAAAGTCCTTTTCACCACATTTGCATGGGTAATTATTTTTATTTGTACAGGTTCGTTGATATGATGCGGCGGGGGGGG
>JAWMRA010000005.1:22309398-22330998 GCA_035584735.1 Pseudotriccus pelzelni
GGACAATCTTTGGGATAAAGTCCAGGCTGCTTTGCAGGGAGTGCTTGTCACCATATGAATTGTCTGCAAGGGAGGAGAATATCAAACACTGATGTATGTAACAGTTACTTCCACTATAAAACACTGGCTACTACCCACAGTCATTAAGAAACGCCTGTACACGAGGATTGGATGTGATACTTGCCTGGCAATTCTGTGCTACACACAACAGAAAAACTGTGCTAATATTTGCTTTGCTCTCTATGTATTTTCAGTATTTGTACACACACACAGTCGTGAGCCAGATCCACATTGTTACCGTGCTAAACTTGTCTGCTACCCAGTCCCTAACTTTAGTTATGATTTTTCCAGCCCTGCTGTACCTTCCTTGATCTTCCTTTCCTACATCTACCATGAGCACAAAGAAACACTTGCTCCACAGTGCTCTTCTTAGTGATACAGACACATTTGCTGAATGGATATTGTTTATGGCAAGCAGAAGGAGGAAAGAACTCACAACTATTACGCTGTCCTCTCAATTCCTGCTCCCATGTTTTTGTAATTACCAACTCTATTAGTCCTGGGGAGCTATGGAGGACAGCTGAAGGCAGCTCAGTTCTCAAGAGTTTTGATCAGAAAAAGAGGCTACAGCTGAAAAATGACTGTGATAAAGTGAGTGTGAGGTAGGGGTAAACTTCTTCCTCTCAGACTTTTTCATTGGACCATGGTTTATTTAAATATCTGACTTGCTTCTTTGAATCTCAGAGGCAGATATCTCTGAGCCCCTTCAAGATTAAAGCATTATCTGGTTTTGTAGATCTTCCTGATTGCATATTGCTTTTTATGTAATTTTGCCAGCAATAGAAAATGGGTCCTTTGCTCTAAAAAACAGAAGCAACTTGAAAATATCTCTCTAAATTATCTTTCATCAGCTCAAACTTCAAAGCATAAACAGTTTACTACCGTATGAAGAGTGGGGCATGGAACTAGATGATCTTTAAAGTCCCTTCCAACCCAAGGCTTTCTATGAGTTTATGATTCTAGGATCAACATTTTAGCCACCAACAACATGAAGCCTGTTGAAACCAGAAATATCTCCTGTTTGCTAGAGACCTATTAGCATGAAGTCTTTGCATCAACAGCTCTGGTTGCATAATGCACTGTGTGCATTATGTCAGTGAGGACTCTATTCAGTGATTTTCAAAAGAACATTTCTTTCAAGAAATGACATCTGCCTGTGAGTTATTCCTTTTTGTAACAGTATTTTTCTCTGATCCTCTGCTATGTTAAAAACCCAAACAAAAATAGCTAACTGGGCTGGGGGAGCAGAGCGAAGAGGGTAAACAGTTGATATTCAGCTGCTCTGAACATCTCTGTCTGCAATTGACATCACCTGGATTTGCAAATACTTAGCTGTCCTACAAAATGAGATCAAAACACAATCAAAAATGGAAAGAAAACACATAGGCTCTGAAAAAACACCATAACATTTAAGCTTTTTTTTTTCTGGTAACCTTAGACACACGTTGCATTCTGAGTCAGTAAAAGTTTCAGATGAAAGTCTGAATTTCAAGATCAGGTTGCTTATCTTCATTTCATATATATTTTATAATGAAGGAATATCAGTATTCTTCAATGTTTGAATCAGACAAAATGGGAAAAAAAAAAAAAAAAGAAAGAAACATTTCCACTGTTACAAAATAAAGATTAAAACAAAAACAACCAAGCACAAATTCTTAGAAAAAGCCTACTCTACAAACAGGATCCCCAAACAATATTCTAGTACTGTGCAAATTCATAAATCCATCCTTTTAACAGTCCCTAAAAACTTCTTTGATTGCTATGTATTGCACATTTTTTAATGATAAAGGACACATAAATGTACCACAGGAGTGCCTTGGCTTCACCTTGGCCAAGGGCTGGGGGCAGGGCAAGCAGAGCTGCGTGATGGCAAAAAATCTCATTCCAGCAGGACCAGGGTGTGATGAGTGATGGAGCAACAACCCACCAGAGAGCAACACTCAGTGTTGCTGCAAAGGAGTATCGGGGTCTTCCTGGGGCTGCTCTGACAGCACCTGACTATCAAGACCCTCAGCAGTGCACTGTTCCCACAGTTCTTCTGCTCACCAAGGTGAAGCTCCCAGTAATCCAGTACTGCTGCAAAAAGT
Source organism: Pseudotriccus pelzelni (assembly GCA_035584735.1). Lineage (NCBI taxonomy): Eukaryota > Metazoa > Chordata > Aves > Passeriformes > Tyrannidae > Pseudotriccus > Pseudotriccus pelzelni. The sequence continues at coordinate 22,311,546 of JAWMRA010000005.1, forward strand.
ACACTTTTCAGACAGCACTGTGAATATAAAATTTCTGATACTCCTAGGAGACGGCAAATGGCTCAAAGGAGTGTTGCTCTGAGGACTGCAGTGACATTTGGTGCTACTGAAGCAACTCTGTTACAGAGCCAGGGCTGGAGGAGTCAGCTGCTGTCTTTGATGAGAACAGGTTCAAATGAGCACACTGGAGTCAGAGTTAAGACCTGAGTGAGGATGTGACTTTATCTACTCACAAAATTAAGTTTTAATTGAATTCTCTGATGGTTGTTCAGTTCAGGGTTAAAGAAAACTAGCTGCTTTATTCCACAGCAGAGTAATGTGTGTGCCACCGCTCTGTACCTCCAGTGCACAGTGCTGGGTTTTACTGTGCTCAGTTACTCTGCCTGCACAGCCCCAGCCTTTGAAAGATTCTTAACTGCCACAGAAAGGCACAAATCAGAATAAAGATGTGGCACAAAAATTTCCTTTTCCAGTGATCTGTCATTTTTATTTCTACAACTTCTTGCTCCAAGCTTAACAGGACCCTCAGCAGTCCCTTTGCTCCCTGAGCTCAAGTCACAGCCTCACATCTCCAAGCAGCAATGCTCTAAACTATCCTGCTAGTCTCAGTCATCTCCTATGACCCAGATTTCTTCCAGCATGAAGAGAAGATCCTAACCAGCACTGGCTGATAGACAACTAGCTTCTGTTTCTTGAAAGGATAGAGAGTACAGAGGGAAAAAAAAAATCACGCAGCTCAGTGGAGAACCGTTCCCATACCAACTCTGCCTGCTGGGCAACTTCCTCACCCTCCCGGGGCCGCCAGCTGCACCCAGCAAACTCTCTTTGTTTCAAAGGAGAGTGATTTTACTTGGCTACTATCCTCACTTTTTTTATTTTCCTCCAGACATTCAGGCCAAACATGATCAGAACTGAATATCCTTCATCAAATATGCTACTGAAAAGCATTTCTGTTATTCATAAAATATTGTGACAAACAGTATTCACTGACCAACAGCGAAATCAACGGCACGCTTGTTAGGGTACAATTTAAAACACAGTAATATATACACACAAAATGTTGACAGGAAGCATCATGTAAGAGTCAGATTCTACCACCATTACTAATTCAAAAATCATTTGAAAAGTAAATCATTCAGTGAAGCATATCATTATCTTTTAGAAAACTGCCTTTTATCAATCTGCCTTTATTACTCCCTTTTATTGAAAAGCAGAAATTACCACTATTTAATCAAAATTTCCTATATTTGATATACAACCTGAAATCCATTTTGTACTCAGCCAGAATGAGAAAAGCTGGGACTGTGACCAAGTCCTACCCTGGAATTCCACTTTTTAGTCACGTACTGCATGAGTGGTTGGGTGCACCCTTCATTTCTGTGCCCGTGTAACATCCCATGCAAAGTGGCATAGTGGCATATTGCAATTAGAAATACACGTAAAATCATGAAGTTTGCAGACAAGGGATCTGAAAGCACCATAAAAAAATATGTTCACATCTGCCTGACTGCATAAACAGGAACAGTCGCAGGGCTGCAACGAGAGAAACTCCTAGAACTGGAGCTCCCCAGAGGGCCGTGCACACACATACAAAAGCCTCCCACTATCTCCAAATCTTTGCAAAACCTGGGCTTTGTCCCTTCAGGGAAGCTGAGCCAGCACTATCAAGAAGGGACCTGTACTTCATGTCGCGTCAGAAGCAATGATGAACAGATTTCAGAAGAGAGCTGACTATACGCAACTGCTCCTGAATTCAATCAAAAATGTTAAGTGAAAGTGGTTTCTTGAACACCATGCCTTCTTTATCTTTCTTTTGAAATCAAATCAGCAATTTTGGTGCCCAACTCTGGGCCATTCACTTCATTTTAAATGTGTTCTTTTTTTCTCTTCCTCTGTTTGCTGTTATCATTATAACAAACATGAGATGTGAGCTCCAGCTTTAACTAACAAACCATCTGAAGCAAAAAGAGGTGAAAACAGTTCATCTGATTTTGCTTTAAATGCTGTGCTGACTGTTCTTTCCTAAAAGATAGAGTATGCTGAATGTTTTGCGAAATGAAAATAAAGGCTTGGAATGGAAGAACTCCACTCTGCTCATAGGGATTGTGGTGCCCATATTCCAGCAAAGAACCTACGAAATCTAAAGCTCACGTTTCTTGGGATTTGAACAAGACTAATTTCTGTACTATTTGAAATAACTCAAGGCAAAAGGAACATAAACTGTCTAGCTTCCATCTTTTGTATATGGCAAGCAATTTTCATTAGCATTTCATAAATAGTTTCGTTTTTTCATTATATTTTTTTATTTTAAAAACATTAAGCGATGGTCTGGGAAAGAAAAATAAAATCAAAGATCTTAGATAAACATGCTAGACAAGAATTTATGTAGGAAAAGAATTTTATGGACCTTTCAATGTATAGGGACCCAGGGAAAGCCCTCAGGCCAAAGTTAAGAGAACATTCAATTTCATGCTCCAAATAATTTTACACTCTTTATATAGGCACAGCTATGCACAAGCAGGAAATTCCACAGACCTGTAAACATTGCTGATGTCTAATAATAAGAAATACATATATAGTAGCATTACACATCTTATGACAATAACAAGAACAACTACTACTTGGAAGTGGGAGGTCAGAAACCAAATTTTTTCTGTAAAACAAGTATCAGTTTGTATGCACACACACACATAGACGGAGCAGTTTGGAAGTAGCATGTGCATGGTCTTCTGTGGGGACAGATGGAAAAGCTGAAGCAGACCGACACAGTATGTGCAAATGTGGGTAAGATTTTTCTCTCTCAAAGTCAACATTTTACAGCATTTGGTTGAAATCCTGATGAATATATGACCACATGACCTCGTAAAATTAACTGCTCTTTCATTTTCAACTACGGAAATATGTAAGAAATGTCTCAGTTGTGTAGATTAAGGCACTCAAAGACATTATTTATCACCTGTTATTTAGCATTTCATAATTATGTCCCACGAATTTGACCATATGAACAAACTACAAAAGACAAAAAGCTTTGGTAGGTGTTCAAGAAAGTACTTCTGCACACAAATTCATTGTTGACTTCAGTAACAATTTATCCCATAGTTTGAATAAAGATGACCTGAATCAAGACTGTTACAGAGTCTGGCATGTTAGCAGATACCACATAAGCACATAAGAACTCTAACAACTCCCCAGCAACAAACACAAATAGGAAGTAGGGACTGACTGTTTAATTCAGCCTTCAGCTCTGCTGGCTCAGGAAGGCGCATGAGCCTGTTCTGTACCTTCAGACCAACTCCAGCGTAGAATTACCTGGACTTCCATGGACTCCTCTGCACCAGTGTGTATACGGTTAGTACTTGGATAAACTGAACTAGGATTAAAACCCTGCACAATCTACAGAACCCACACCCAAACTCTCTGCCAATTTGTCTGTTTTGGTAATACCTGATGCCACAAACTGAAACTTTCAAGGCAGTTTAATTCATATTAGAATTATGAAAGACAATTTATAATGGTGCCCAACAGTGCCCAAGGCACTTGAAATTACTATACTGAAAGACAAACAAGCTGCAGCAGCATTTGGTTAGGATTATCAAGAATATCCTCACTTCTAGAAACTCTGGAACATCTATAAAAAAGTAAGATTCTAGCTTCTGGTTTTCCATTTTTCTGCACAAGACTAATTTGTAGGAAACGGTACGAAAATCCATGGTCAAGAATTTAAACATTTCATGTTCTGTCCATCGTAACGTCTACTGCAAACCAAATCAATTTTGCATTGTTAACATAGTGAGATCTTTCTTTCCTTTTGGAAATAAATTATGTTCTTTATGTTCATTTATATAGCCAAGATCCAAAGAAATTAAGGACAGACCAATGGCATCTGCAGAGATGACATGATAAAGCCTTCCTTAGGCTGACAGGGAAAAAGAAAATGTTTACAAATATTATTAAACTTCCAAGAAAATAAGGAATGGAACTCCACACCAAGGTTATAATGTGTTTCCGTTAGGGGATGAATAGCCAATCCTCCAGGGCCACAGCATGATGTAAAAGAAAATTGAATTAAAGGCTGTCAATATATTTTGGCACATAAATGGGGCAGACAGCTCCCCCAAGTTCTCTGATGAATGGAAATGGAACTTTAGAGATGAGTGACTGACGGCTGAGTGGGATCCCACCGCACTTGGTATCACAGGGTACTTCTCAAATTAGAACGGTTGCAATATATTCAACCATGGCTTTTTTCCTGTGAACAAGGACCTACATTACATGAGGAATGTGGGCCTCTTGCCAGAGCATTTGCTCTCCAGCCCGGAGTGCAGGTGCTTTTACTTGTGCAAAGGTACACAATGCTCAAATGGCTTAATTGCCAAGCTTGCTTTATCTTTCAGTTTTAAGTTACTGGCAGTTGCTAATGAAAGTCACTTTTTACTGCATCAATGTTAATGAGCTTTGGCACTACGCTCCCAAATGTGGTTGTAAAAATCCTTCTGCCACTTGTTATGTTACTGCTTGTTCAGGGGCCTCTCTGTCTTGCTTTGCTGTACCGTGTAGTCATGTCCTTTTCGACTATGAGTCATTACAGTTAGTCAGGCATTTGGTCAAACTCCCACTTCAGTTTAAATCAACTGCAGTTTGGATTTGAATGGCTTAACCACGGGAGGGTTCCCACTGTCTTGTTAAATTTCTGACTTCCGGTCTCAGGGAACAAAACTGAGAGGTCACAACATTGGTCAGCTTGAAGTTTTGCTCACTCTTCATGTGCAGGTTTGGCAGAGAGATAGAGACACCACACAAACTAGACAAAACCCACTGCAATGCTCCACCTTGCTAGGGAGAGGCGAAAGAATTATTTTAGGACTTAAAAGTAACAAACCGCTAAATGTGTTTGGTCACTAGCAGTAAGTTTGACCAACAAAATGTCTTCATGTGTTCCGCCCCAGGCTCTGTGTTAATGCTGACACTGACAACAGCTTGTGAAGCAGTGCTGATGGATGAATGGGCTCAGAGAGAGGACTGTGGATAGCTGCAGCTCCTGCCTTCTACACATCCACCACCCCACAATGCTATACTCTTCGCTGGGAAGCCTAAAATTACAAAAGCAATCTGTGATTGGCTACTTTTTGGTTTCTTTCTTTTTGCCTCCTGCCCCCTCCAAAGCTTAGAAGCTCACAATTCCCTCCTTCTGAAGCAGCTTCCACATTCTGCCTCTAAACTGCAGGGGTCCCATGTTCAGGGGGCCAGGCCCTTGCTTATCTTACCATCATGCACCTGCTTATGTCACACTCCAGGAAACTGGCCCACGACTACAATGATGCCTCCACATCACAAAAATCCCCACGTAAAAGATGTGTTCAGCCCTGACAGCTTGCTATCTCTCTGCTAACTTGATCAGAAATTCTGAAATTCAGAGGAGATAAAATCCAAGAGATCAGTGCAGTCCTCTACAGAGATAGTAATTTAGGTTTGCTTGCCCAGCAGGCCTGTGACATATAACCATGGCACTATGTTTATCTTCCTAGTCTTGACCAGATTTCAATGGGATAATAATGTTTGACTTCAGATAAACTACAAAGCTTAATTAAAGTATGTGTTTCTTTTCAGATGGTAACATATTCACTTCCAAATGAGTACTTCAAAAATAGACCCCATCAGCCCTGTTAAAGTTTGTTTCTAAAGATAAATAAAATTCAAGTTCCTAACATTATAAAATAATAAAACATCAATTTCCCTAGTCTAGAATTTTATCTGAAATGTATAGGCATTTAAAAAATAAAACACATTTGAATTTTTCAATAATTTTAAGCTGTGTATTTAACATGTTTTGTGCAAGGATAAGAACAGATATGGGAACTGACAGCCAATAATGATTACAGATGTACAAGAAAAATTGCATTAGCTACAAATGAAGAGAATGTACTCATGTTCACCTGCAAACCTGATATGGCTGACAAATAGTCAGAGCTGGTTTTGCTCCTTCTCAGACACCACCAGGAAGACACTGAGCTGCCCCAGCAGAAGGTCTTGCTCACAGGGCTCGCTTTCACCTCTTACACAGAGCAAGGTAAATCAAGCCCTTTGCTGTTTTAACAGCGTTTGGAGCTAATGGACTTCTTTCAATTTCCTGGTAAATGGCAGCCTGCAAGAACCACGTGGTGTGACAGGATGTGGTTGCCTTAGTTTTATCTCCATTTTGCAGAGCACTGGTCTGTACGCAGCAAAACAGCTCTCAGCTTGCACTGTGAGCAAGCACCTTCCCATTCCCAGGCAAGGCTGCCTGTCAGCCCGCAAATGAGTGAACTTCCTCACTGGGGTAAGGTGAACAGGAGCAATGCGCAACAACATTAACACTTCAGCCTACGTTGTTTGAAGACACAGAATTCTGCAAAACTAAAGCATCAGAAAGTGTAGCTGCCCTAATGACTCATTTTTCATTTTTAGCATGGTTTCTTAACTACAAAGCACTACACAGGCAACCACCACAATGGCACAAAGCTCACGCTGCATTACACTATGAGACAGCTGATATATCTAAGAAATAAGACTGTAGTTTACCTTCTATGAGCATTAGACAGAATATCCAGTGGCTGTCCCAGATTAGGATGATCCAACTTGCTCAGCACAAACATCCAAAGTACTTTTTCCTTTTACGATTCCGCTATGACTATTTCAAGTATTCTTTAATTACTGAAGCTTCATTGATCTAAAGCCCAAAGACATTGATTATCTCCACCACAGCAACTGATGATTAGGCAGCTGGTTTTAATTTTTATTGGAAGTTCATATCCGTAAGTCCTTCAAGAAATGTTGTGGGAATTGCACAACATTCAGCTCTGAAGCTTACTTTCTAAAGACAACACTTACAAGCTTTATGCAGAGTTCTTTCTAAAAGAACTCTGTAGTTAGCATCACTTCAGATGGATTTCCAGATTCAGAACACCTCTAGAACCTGTACAAACACTTATAGCCAAGATGTTTCTTTTTCTTCTGCCTTTACTGCTTGCTTTCCCTTTAGGCTCAGACACACACTTGCACAGTGTGTTGTTAAAATTTCCTTACAGGTTCTAGGAGTACAGTTTACATTTGTATATTTTCTTCCCATACATTCTAAAATGCCTTCTGCTAGAGCTAACTTTTAAACAACTTGTCCAAGAGAAGATTAGTGCTTATACTCTGCAGAAATAGCTCTGGGGATTTCAGAGATGTAACTTAAATTATACAGAGAAGATAGCATATATATTTGAAATACATCACATTTATGTAACGTACTTGCACCTTTCACTTTCTAATACAAGTGTGCACATATTTTTATTAGACTGATTTCAAGTACCTTTTTTTTAAGGCAAAGCTCTTCATGGTACATCTCTGCCAAGGCCTTAAACTGTGCCAGAAGTCCTTTTGTTAGGTATACTGGGAGCTTGATACTACTGAATAAATTAACTCTGTTTCTTTGTATGCCCTATTTCCACTCTAACTTAATGGTATTTGCAGTGAGATTCTATATATGTGTTTCTTTTCTACCTTATAACTTTTATGGATTTTTTTAATTTCATAGATTGCTCTATTAAGCTTTTGAAAAATATTCCTCTTAATAAATTTTCTCTTATTTACCTATAAAGCTCAAATAATTCTTTGTCTGCTTAACAGAATTACAAAAATTAGAAAACAGCAAAAAAATCAGCTGATTTCAGTAAAGTTAGCCTGATAGACAGAAAGTAAATGCTAGAAGAAAAACAGAAAAGTAATTCTGTTTAATGATTAATCTGCTGACAGTACAAAGGTAGTGCAATGGACCTGGACATGTCCTTGAAATGTCCCTGACCTTTGTAAGTCAAGGAAGTGGTCAGAAATTGTTTTTTGCAGAAGATGAGCAATGCCTGCATATCCAGAGAATCCTTTGAACCCCCCAGATTTGGAGAATCTGTCCTGTATGATATTTAAAACTTTTTTTTTTCTATAGCATGCAGATGACAACTGTCTCAGTTGAGAGACTAAGGAATCTTATCAACTTCCTCTTTTTTCCTCACAGCAAGGCTTCACCTAAAAAGATAGCACGAGCTGAGCTAGTGGTCACCAACTGGGTCATTACATTAATAAATTCATCAAAAGTAATGCTAAAAACATGCACCAGTATGATTGCAAACACTGCACACTAAAATAATATAAAATCTAATTATTATTAGCAAAGAGTCTTGAAATGAAAAGCAAGTGTTCCACAAAGATAGTGAGCAGATAGACCAAGACAGGATCTATTTGCAATCAAACTGGTTTCTTCTCCAGCAACTGCATTGTGAAGCATCTAGATGGAATCTGTGGTCAAGAAACATCCACTATTTCAAATACTCAGCAACACACACTGTCAGTCATTCCCCGCTTTCTTCATTACAAGCAAGATCTCCTGCCTGTGTATGAAAAGGAGTCATAGGGATTTGGTTTTGAGCTAAAAGCTTTGAAGCACTTTTTGTTCTGAAATGTGGCATCACAATGAATATTGAGACAGATCATTTCCCTAATGATAACATTTCCTGTAGTGAGACTTCTCATCTGCCTTTCTGACTGCACCAACACTGCAACCACATGCACTCTGCAACACCTCCTGCCTCCAGTGAAAACACTATTGTGTGTCCATGGATTGAAACAGGACTCAAAGAGATGCATCACTTTGACCTAAGACATGGGGTTAGGACTTTGCATCACCAGCACAGCTGATCTGTTTTGATTTGGGGGTTGGATTTCTTTTACTAGATAGGTAGATGACAACTTTTATAACAATCTGCCTCACTGAAACCTATCATCCTGATGATGTTCTCATTTGCATTTGCCTCCTGCAAGTGACACAATAATTCTGGATCATAAAATTAAATGCAGCCCTTAAACACACTGAGCCCTGCTGCAAAATTATTAGTGCATTATTGTTATTTCTCTGCTCTTGATTTATTCTTGCTCATGCTCCAGAGCATTTGAGAAATGCCACCCTCTGATCTGGCCCAACTGTCCAAGCAATCCTTTTATCTGTGCTTCAGTTTGATACCCCTGCCTGGAAGTAAGCAGAAATTGTCTTTTGAAGCTGACAGCAATCCTCTCCCAGGAAGAAGGGTTAATGCCCTCAAGTCTTACTGCACACCTCTTTGCTGAATATCAGATAAAGTTCTTGTGTCCACCCTTTGTTTGGATGACAAGTACTTCACATAGAATGTTAGCCCAGGATTTCTGCAACTAGCCCAGGTGACATATGGGCCATTAGCTAATTGACTAACAGGGTTCATCAAATGAATGACTTATTTTGTACAATAATCAATGTTATACTCTTGGCTTGGGTTGTTCAATATGGTTTTTTGCCTGAGTTTGCTACAAAGTATGTGACTTCCTTTATGAAATAACAGTCATAACCAACCAACTTAAATGGCTGAATTAAAAAATGCTCCTTCTTGTGTCTTCATTTCCCCTCATTTTTTTGCTTCTTACTCAGAAAAAGGTCCAGAGTATTTTTTTTGTTCAACAGCTTTTCAAGTGACTTTTTAGAAATTGGCTATCTGGATCTGTTTCCATTTAACATGGAAATAACAACTTTTCTAAAGTATTCTGAGCTCTGTGGAACAGTAAGACATTTATGAAGCTGCATTGAAGTCCATTTGTGAAGTAGAAATATTTTATATCAGCTCTATGAGGTGACAATCAGCTATGATGAACAGGTGTCCCAAGGTTCTTTTCTTTTGCATTTCCTTTAATAACTAATGTTTACCAGCACTTAGTAAAACAAATAAGTGGTCTGATTTCTGCAAATACTTACTTTTCCCTCTAATAGCACAAATATTTTTTAGGGTAATATTGTAAAAAAAAACGGCTTATGGGTCTTTTAAGGAAATTACATTTCTTTACCTCACCTAGAAGATGAAAATTACTGTCTCTGACATTATGTTTCACTCAAAACCATTTATATGTGTGTGAAACAATCAAGGTTCAAGTACACTCCTGAAAGAAATCTACTTTTGGCCCTTCAGAATTACTGTATGTCTACTTATACACATAAAACCACATGCTATAAGAACTGGCATCCTGTTAATGATTTGGGAATCCTGAATGCTGACTATAGGGTGGCCTGTGTGTCTGGCCTGATAATTACGTATTTTACTTTCACTATAAAGAATCCCACTGAAATTGGCTCAAATTTAAAGTAGTGATTAACTCTTCTTTCTCAATGGCACAGATTTACGTAAATAAAATAGTAAAGTATTAGTAACACTGATTTTGAAGACATGCTATAGTGTCTTACCAAAACTCTCACAAACATAGTTTAAAAGCTTCTCCAGGTAAGAATTTTCAGAAGGGCCACTACAGTCATTTCAGTAGTGCAGCTCTAACCATTATTAAGATATGAATGAGATGCCTTCCTGACTGGAAAAATAATACATTTTTCATAATTAGATATTGCATCTTCCTCTCTGTATTCATTCTGCACAATAGCCTTACTCTCTAGAGAAGAGAGACATTCTCAGCTACTTTTCTGAACAAGAATTCCCCACACACACCCCCTTAAGAATTGCCTATAATCTTTCTTAGAATAGAAGAATGACAGTATTCTGCCTACACTTCCTGGAGACTGCCTAGGCTTGTGTGTCTGCTTTTATCAAAATATCCATCAAAGGTCAGGTAATGTTCCATGCTCATCTAAAGATGCTACCTATCTTGATGAATCAATTCAAGAGTGTCAGTGCTTCTCCCTCAAAATTAATCAGATAGAATCACTAAGAAAATGAAGCGCATTATTTCCATGACTGTTTCCAAGTGGGCTCAGAATTACAATCTTAGCAGATTCCACAGCTTCTTCCACTGTGGCCTATCAATCCAGCTCTTCCCTGGCTTTGGAGCTGGTGACAGGAAACAGGTGACTAGCAGCAAATCAGAGCTACTTTAAAGAAAAAAAAAATAAAAAAGTAAAAATAAAATTAAAAAATAGGAAAGAGAATAGAAAAGAGAAAAGAGGGAAAAAAGGTATCACTCAAGAAATGAGGGTTATAAGCCATTAGGTTTTCATCCTCTTTAGAGTAATGTGAAGTGGTGATCATACCTTCAATACTTGTTTACTCCTTTAATGAAAAAGATATCCTCTGATTTTTTGGAAAAAAATCATGTTTTTTGTTTCAGCATCTGGACTGCGGTTGCTACTACAAGTTATCAATATGTCAGCACATTCATTATAAACCATTACAAATGTCAAAATGCCAAAACCCCCTCAGTGACTTTGGTTGCTACCTCAGTCCTTGCAGTATTACACAGAGGCTTCCTACCACTTTTTTGTGTCTTTCTGCCTCCTTCCAGCTGTTCCCCACTGCCATATCAGCCTCAGCATCCAACCCCTTCTCTTAAAGAAGCAGTTTCATCATCCTTTCCCTGATGCTTTGGGGCAGCAATATGTGTACCATCACATCCCGAGTTCCTGTCCCACCACATCAATATCCCCTCATTTGGCTTCACGATCTGACCAGAACTTCTTTCTGAAGTTCTGAAGAACCTTCCATGAAGACACGGGTTGCATCCACCAACACTGTAAGGATCTGGCATCAGCCATAGATGAGATTTATTACTTTACCAATCATTGCAACTCTTTTCAAAGATTACCTTAAAGATCTGAAGTGATTTTGAAAAAGGATGTAGGATTACAGTACCTGCTTCCTGCTACCTGTGGTTGCTCATTATTGTAAGGACAAGCTGCCACAGCAGAGTTCAGATTTTACAGAAGGACAATATTATTAAACAGTTATTACACACGTATTACACAATACAGCTCCATCCAAGGCTCTGCTTACAGTTGTATCTTACGATCAACGACTGCATTAGCAAACAGAGCCATACCAAACCCTTAGCACTTCACGATAAAATTTTTTCACTCAAACTTGCAACCACCTGCAACCCAAATGTCATTATGACCCTGAAATCCAACACAACAAATTAAAAACAATCAATTCCCCCCAAAACAAAAACAAACCAAACCTCTGTAGTACTCAATAAGTATTTTAAAAAATATTCTGTACTGTAATACGGATTCATGTCACACTTGAATTAGTTGCAGGCAATCCCTAGAGTCTACAGAGTTCACCATCTGATATTCAGGAAACTTGATTTTTTTTTTTTTAGTTTAAGTAAATCTCTTAGGTCAATTACAGGTCAAAATTAATTTATTATTGTTGTTAATATTTATGAGCATTTAGATATGAAAATGCTGAGTGCAACCTAATTTTTTTTTTTAACTGAACTGAACAGAATGTGGTCCCTTTTTTTCATATCCAGATGCTGTTCATGTTAGTTCATCTCCTGCAGGTTGAGTAACTGCTACAAGAATTGAGAATCAGAAGGGTGAGATTACATTCTGTCTGATACAAGACAGAGAATGTGTGTATGTGTGTTGGTAACACATCATCTACACATTCTGTTGTTTGTTTACTGTATTTCAGTCACTGGTGAGAGAATGCAATATGTTAATGAAAGGATTAAACAGCTGGAGAAAATAATCATTGCAAATAAATATAGTGCCTTTGTATGTGACCTGATTTTTTATTCTTTCTATACAGCAAGAGAGGAGCTTTGGAACACCGTAAATTTTTACCTTCAGCAATTTTATCATTAAGTGTTGTTTTTCAGGAATACTTGTGCCAGTTGTCATGTAAAAAAGTTATAAGAGCTCAATGTGATACCTATAATACATGGACCTATGTAGGAGAGTGTATTTTAGATCCTGGGAATAATCTCTTCAGTTGCCTGCTGCTTTGAATAAGATGTAGTATGTCCCTTTCTCAGAAAAGGAAATGAATAGCATAGGGGATTATGCAAGTTCTTTGGCTGGGCACATATGCTACTATTACTTTTTCCATTATCTGTCTTTCCTCTTGCCTCTGTACCATTCCCTTTTAAGAAATATCCATGCTGTCCAGAACCAGAACAGATAACCTTTGAGGACAAGATCATATTTGATCCTAGGTTTCTACAGCACCTGGCCCAACAAGAACACTTGATCAGGACTATGACCATTTACCCTGCTGTAGACACAGGTCAGACAGTCAGTCACACACAGAGGAGCAGCTCCTTCTTGACTTTCCAAGTATTCAATATTCACAACTTTATAAAAAGTTTCAGAAAATATTAATTTGCAGCTGCACACTACGATTTTTTCATGTTGTCTCAGTGACCAACACATGGAAGTCTTCCGAAAATCTGATCGTTTTCTTCTATGTAAAAACAGTTGCCAAGTGTTTTGGAGCTTGTAGTCAAAACCAGGGATGTCTCCTCCAAACAGTTTTCTCTGGGCAGCTAATAGGAAATCAGAACTGGGAGTCTGAAGACCACCAGTAGGTTAAAAAGAATTAAAAATTCTGTAAGACAGTTGGAAGCCTTTTCAGAATTTCAACTGATTTCACTGCTAGGTGTAACTCAGGTAAGCAGCAAATGTTGTGAAGAGAAACAGCATCAGCTGCAGAGAGAGCATCAAAAATGGCTTCTCTGACATGGTTTTTGTTAAATATCTTCACTGCTCAGTGAAGAGTATGTTTTTTAGAAGCTGTGGTTTGCAAGCAATCCTTCCCTTGCCATTTAAGGCACCCTCCTGCCATGACGACACACTTGTTGACATCTCTGAGGCTGAATCACTTCCACATTGTAAATGGTTCTCTTCCCAATATTAACACAGAAACTTCAACCAGCTACTGCACCAAACACTTGCCTGTTTATTCAGGGCAGTGCAAAACTGCATCTTAGCAGGCCCTTAAGTACAGCACTAATTACAGCAGGAAGACAAGTGCAGCTGTCTCTTTTTTAATAACTTTTGAAATAATCTGATCCACAGATCGTGGAATTTTTGCGTGACCTTTTCTGCTGAACTCTTATATGAATCCTAATTAACTCAATACCTCCTATGTTGATTCAAAAGGCATCTTTATGTGAGTTCCACAAAGGGTATTCCTCTATAAATAGTATCTTAGTACATATTTCATCACTTCAAAAGCCTCGTGGCCAAACTGACCAATCTTCAGAAAAGTATCAAGTGCTAAATTTGGCAGTCCAAACATCACTGGATTTTACGAAAATTTCACCTCTGAGTATTACAAAACCTTGATCCATTACTGTCAAGGATAAATTACGCTTTATAGATTTCACATTCATTTCCTTGAACTGTCTCCCTCGTATTCAGCACAATTCCACTGTAAGCCTCCTAAACTGTAGGTGTGGAAATTGACACTGGCTTAAGCTATTATTATTCTTAAATTTTTCTAAGAGTGAGAGTGATGAGTGTCTCTCAGAAACATTTAATTCTAAGTCATTTAATTAGCAGACTAGGAGAACAAAATCAGAAATGCTACTAATGTCTACTACTGATATTTCTTTCTGCTCTTCCACATCTTTCCCTCAAACCTCAACCACGTTTCTTACTTCAGACTAACACACTAGATTGCAGGTGTGTGTAAGATGTAGAAAGCTCTTTCACTTCTGTTGAGGCAGTTGAGCACAGTAGCATTAAAGAAGCTGCAAGAAAAGTCAAGCTTTTTTGTGCACTTAGTAGGCAGTCTGAAGTATCACGAATGTTATACTTCCACTCACTCAGATACATTGCACAGGCCTGCACATTCACACACAGGGTTTTGGGGTGAGGGAGCTCATGTATTGCACACAGGAGATGTAAGGCAGTAATCTCTTACTGCCATCAGGGGAAAAAATCCACATAATTTTAAAAATACATGTTTCATCATTTAAATTCTTCCAAGAAAGTGTGAAACGAATAAAGAAATCCTCAAGACGCTCTATCCAAAACTCATTAAACCTGAAAGATTTCTCTAAGAAGCATTCACAAGTGATTCTGCATTCATTTTAGACATCAAAGGTCTATCTAGAGAAGATTACCTGAACTGCTGCAGTAGCAACACTGGTCATCTTGCCTTTGATTATGTGAGTGTATGATTTTAAATCATATGCTGACAGGCCTGCTGCTGTATTTACCCCTGAGTGTGGAGGATACTTTGTAACATGAAGCCTTTTGCAGCTATAGTCTGTTAAGCACACCTTCTCATCCACAGACACAGGAAGTAAAAAGCTGGCAATCCTGTTCCTGTGTCTCACAAGAACTCATTAAACAACTTCAGCTACTTCACCCAATATTGGCTAAAATAGAGACTACAGTTGATGTGCTGATGTTTTACAGAATTTCAGATTTGCTGAAGTTAAGCACAGTATGGGCTGTTCTTACTCAGTACTAAAGTATCAGCTCCCCATTGACAACACCTGGGCTTTAGGACTGAGAACAAGGTAGAAATTTATGCATAAGTCATTTGCTTCATGTTTTTGCTTTCTTTGCTCAGACACACTATCCAAAATACTCAAATGCACAGCCAGGTTCTTCAGAATAATTGGTGGTAGTTTACATGTTGCAAGACACAGGCGTAACTGTAAATATTTAAGGAATTAGGACTCTACATTTTTCAACAAGGTAGGCGTTACTATCTTCAACTGACAGATGACGAAACTGAGGTCTAGAGAAATGAAAACACCTTAAAACTTCACACCAGGAGTTTCTGAGATAGCCTACACTGCAGCTGACTTCTGTCTCTTAGATCTTATTCTAGAAACCGGACTGTGCTTTGCCCTTTATCATACCTTATTTTCCACCTACATAGTCTTAACTCACAAGCCTATAGAAACAGTTCAGGGCCTAACGCTACCTTAAATATTCCATTCACATATTCTGCAATGTGTATAATTACCTGGAAAGGCATTACTAGCCCTATATTTTTAATACCACCTGAGCTGAAGTTCTTTATTGCACTATATTTCCCTGAGTGTAAAATCTTTCAACTCATATAGGACATATATGCTTCATTTAGTGAACTACTATTTCCTTAGATATTGTACAAAAAGCTTCATTGTATGGCTACATTTTTCTATTAGACAGCTGACTTGATTATTTCTCTTACTGTCAGGACAAGAATCTATTTCAAAAGGCAATTAAAAATATTGCTCCACAGAGCCCACATTTTTGCAACAACAAAAAAGTCATTCATGCACTACAGAAGATACCTCTAGAGTTCTGTGCAGGGCAGTGGGATTATGAATGAAGAACAGATAGATTGTAAGAGAAGTCTTTGAAACTAGAGAATAGAAACCTAAGCAAGCAGGCTAGCCGAGAAGGCACTGACACAGAGAGAATAACTGGAAGAACAGTACTGCAAAGTAGTGGTATAAAAGAAAAGCAGTGGGTCCTGTTAGCTATACAACACTATGGATAATATAGGCTAGCACTGAAGTGCTCACAGCTAGTTTCTGAAATCCTGGCATTGAAGGCCCCAAACTGCTTTACTTGAAAGGGAAAAAAGCCTGGAAATAGATAAAATGCTGTAACAGTTACTGAAACACCAGTGAAAAAGATCTGTTTGCAAGTGTACGGATAGCCTGGAAATACATCAGGATGCACAGTCTAAAAGAACAGTTAAGTTGCAGGGAAATAAACAACTTTCGTAACTTTATCTGTTGTTTTAATCTTGATATTTACAGGAGGAAGTCAGAGTTTTGCCACTCTTCAGACCTTTTATCACTTTTTTGCACAGAAGTGCCTCAGGGCCTAAACTGAACTTTGAAGAAAGCCAACTACTTCCTCCAAAACGTATTGGATGTACTTCATCAAGTTTGTCTGAAAGAAATAACTGCATGATTTCTAGTTATGTATGATTAAAGACAAATCAAGGTGAGCAATGGACATCTCTGCGTGACGCAGAAAGCGTCAGGGACAATCGCTGTCTCCCAGGCAGGACGGGCACTCACAGCCCCAGCTGCCACCTTAAAGGGCCTGTCTGTTCCGAGCAGGGCACAATTACATAGCCCAGCTCCACGTAAGCCAATACACTCCTGTAACACACGTGCTCTTGCCAGGGTTTCAAAGGAACTCCCAGCCACCAAGAGCTGAACTCACACCAGCCAGCCCGGCCCAGCACATCACACATCTCGCCTTCCTGCAGTGCCTCTCGGTGCTTCGCTGGCTTGGGTTCCAGCTCCGCAGCCACCCCCATGCTGTGATCTCACACCCATGGCTCTCACCCCCGGCACTGACAGCACAGGGGTAACAGCACCCAAAGGAAGGGCAGTGACTCAGGGCAGGTCTGCACCGCACGGGACAATGCAGAGACACTTGAGCCAGCTAAAGGAGGTGCTTGACTGAGCACGAAGAGAAGTCAAGACATCAGAGAATTCATTGTGTGTTAATTCATTCTGCCTTCGTGGTGGGCCAGATGTATGATTATGAATATTAACTCTTAAAACTAGATCAAGAATGTAAACAGAGGACAGAACATTTTCATGGCCTGCTGTTCTCCTCTCCTTGCTCCCAGCATGGCACAGTGTACACCACAAGGCAGCTGCACAGCAAAAGAAAACAGAATAATTTTTAGGCACTAGGTACAATGCATTCACAATTTCACTGTGGAAACTGCTACTTGTTTAATGCATGCACATACTCCCAGGCTGGCAGGCAGTTCTGCAGATAGGTCAGTGGAGTCAGAAAAACAGAGCTTGATTCCTGATAGTAGATAAACTTTGAAAAGTCATTTCATCCTGTTTCCTCCTCCCACTTCTTCTGCCTTATCTCATTATGTAGTGTTTCTAACACTCTTGCTGTTGATTTGTTCTTCAGAACCTACATGTATAAACAGAAGTTCACCATACTGAAACTAAAGGAAGTGGTTCCAAATACCATGCCAGCAAGTGCTGGATTTTCTTTAGAACTGGTCTCTGCATAGCAATTTTTTATTGGTAAAAGATTCTTAGTATGTGAATATAGAGATATGAGTGAATACAAAATGACTAGAAAATGTCTTTGCCATACTATGTAAGAAAGACCCATTAGTCCAGAACCAATGTCCCTTGCCCCGTCTGCATCAACAGATATACCTATACCACATCAACAACCCAGCCATCTGCTTGCTGTGTTTGTGCAGGTCCAGGCAAATGGCTAAAGAAAATCACATGTTTAGTCCAGAAACCACGTAGCTCAGCTAGAGTGCTGCTGAGCTGCAATGAACTTGTGTCCTGCCCATGGCTTAGGTATGACACCATAATGAAACTAAACAGCTTCCAGTTTAGAAGTTGCTTGTGTCTGGCCAGCCCAGGAAGCGAGAGGAACTGCTGCTATCTGTGCGTGCACAAACCCAGTCACAGCTGATTGTGAGTCAAGTTTTCGAACAGTGCAAGATGCGCAAAGCAGGCAATTTGTTCCAAATGATTAAGAGGTCCCTGAGTGCAGGACTCTGGGGTATGTGTTTCAGAAACCCCTAAATGCACCACTACAACAAAAAAGAACAGTCCTAAACAGAACCTGCAGTGGGGCATCTGTAAGAGGGCAATATAAGAGGTGGTGCTCTGAAGTTTTCACTTCATTTCCTCCTATCTTAATATACATCCTCCTGCCAGAGCAATTCCCCTTAAACTTTATACTGCACACAAAATGAACCACTATTACTAAGTTCCTCTTCTTAAAAATTAGGTCTGCCAGAATCTTTCCAACGGTACAGACCAATCTGTGAAAAAGATTTTCAGAGAAAATCAAGGCCATAGGATGAGCTATACTGATGTCTGGGCAAAGAAAACATAACACTTCCAACTGGAAACCTCCACAGCTGTTGGGCATAGAGACTGCATGACCAGGTTTTACTTGTATGCTGGCCTTGGCTGGGGTAGAGTTAATTTTCCTCACATTATCTAGCATGGGGCTCTTTTGGATTTGTGATGAAAAACAGGATTAATAATCCAGGGAAGTTTTCTGTATTGCTGAGCAGTGCTTACACATTCAAGGCCTTTTCTGCTTCTCACACCGCCCCACAGGCAAGGAGACTGAGGGTGCACAACGATCAAGGAGAGGAAACAGGTGAGACAGGTGACCCCAACTGACCAAAGGGATATTTTATACCATATGACATCATACTCAGTATATAGAGCTGGGGAAAGAAAGAAAGAGGAAGTGGGGACATTTGGAGTCATGACTTTTGCGTTCCCAAGTAACCATTACGCACGATGGAGCCCTGCTTTCCTGGAGATGGCTGAACACCTGCCTGCCCAGGGGAAGCAGTGGATTAATTTCTTAATTTTCTTCCCATATTAAACGGTCTTTAACTCAACCCATGAATTTTCTCACTTTTTTCTGATTCTCTCCCCCATCCCACCAGGGCAGGGGAGTGAGCAAGAGGCTGTGTGGAGTTTAGTTGCCAGCTGAGGCCAAACCACAACAGCCCCCTTTGGCCCCTTTGGGTCTCAAAGGGTTTGAGATAACAATAGATTTGACTGGAATATGTTAGATGGAATTTATAGCCATTATTGCTGTTTGGCTGCTCTGGGCAGGCTCTTGTGCTGGCCCTGGGCTCGACTGCCTTACGGTGTACGAGAGTCTGAGCTCATGAGTGGCTGCTTTTTGCTTTCACTGCTT
>JAWMRA010000005.1:22331059-22476059 GCA_035584735.1 Pseudotriccus pelzelni
TGGTGATGCACAGGGACTGGCAGATGGCTGGGGCATGGCTACTGTTTGTGCTGCTGCACTGGACATGCTGGAACTCCCATGTGAACTTGAGGGGAAGGGACTGCAACCAGTGGATGAGTCCATGTAGCAGCAGGACATCCTGAATCTTCCGAGGGCCACAAATAAGTCCATGTACCAGAGCAGGTACATCTCAAAGCATTCGTGGCTATAAGTGTGCCCCAGCAGGTCCACCCCTGAAGGCACTGTGGCCCAAGGATATGTCCGTGCTGCAGCACACACACCTCGAAGCACGCTGTGCATGAGGTCACCCTGAGAGCACCTCAAACCATGGATAAGCCCACAGCAGAGCAGGAACATCCCTGGTGGCACCACAGCCAGCGCTAAGACCACGTTGGGCACATTTCCTTCTGAAGACAGGGTGGCTGTGGGTAAGGCCACGCTGGAGCACGTGTATCCCTAAAGGCACTGCGGCCCATGGATTGGGCCATACTGGAACAGGTGCCCCCCCAAAGCACCTGTGGCTGTGGATAAATCCATGCAACAGCAGTTGTCCCCCAGAAGAGACTGTGGATCACAGACATGGCCACACTTGGAGCAGGTACAACCCTAAGGGACTGTTTATGGGTAAGTTGAAGCTGGACCAAGGGCAAGGAGAGGAGTTCATTGCAATGTTAAACCTGACAGGGAATGGGATAGAGAAATACACTTAAATTGTTGTAACCCATGATTTGAGTCGCTTATTATATACATATATAATTGCTATAATATATATCAAATGTACGTAATATAACAGGAACCACCCAAATCAGTGGAGGAGAAGCCTTACAAGAAGCAGAGCAAGTGCAGCAGAGACCAAATCTGAACTGGTTTTGGCACCCAATAACACACAACAAACCACCTCTCTTGTCCTGAGTGACCACCACAACATGGAACCCAAAGTCATGGACTCAATGGACATTTTATGCCCACATGTTGTGGACATTTTATGAACATTTTGCAGGGGTGGTCAATAGACTAAGTCAATAATATCTGTGTATTATATCAAAGTTGGGTGGTTAATGTGGTTGTATTGGATAGTGCGGGACATAAATCGTACAGAATAAAAAAGAAATCTCTGTATTACCAACACTGTTTTGAGCGCAAATCCAAAGCAAAGTCCCATAGTAGCTACTATGATGAAAATTAATGGAATCCCAGACAAAAGCAGTACAGTCTGACTGCTGGAGCTTGGTACTTTTAATTTGGAAAATAAAAAATTCACTCCCAAAACTATCAAGCAGTTATTTAGTTTCCTGACATAAAGGAAGTGGCTCAGGAGCTGGGTAAAGGCTTTTGAAAGCCATCAAATTGCTAATACTTTTGTGGAGGAGGGTGGGAACCTGAAATACTGATCTAATGGAAAAAGTGCTTGTTCAGCAAGCATTGCTTTTTTCTAAATGGAAACAAAGGTGTTTTTTCAAGCTTTTCTTGGCTTGGGTTGGGGGGTTTTGGTTTATTTTTTGTTGCTTTTGGATTTCTGGGGGGGAAAGTTCATTGGCATTGGTCATTTTTGGGAGTATTGGGGTTTTTTAATTGGATTGGCTAAGGGTTTTTTTGTTGTTTTGAGGTTTTTTGCATAAACAGGCATTGATGAATTTTATCAGCTATATTAGGACAACTTTTTCAATTGGGAAGGTATCCTAAATAAAGTGTTATATTATCAAGCTTACACTAAAGATTTTAAGAAATACACATCTGGCAACTAAAGATTTTAGTAAAGCTAGCTACTCCATGTAGACAGAAAGACTAACAGTGGACAAAACACTGATTAATTTAATGAGATGTTTTAGCAATGCAAATGTTTACAAGGACACACCTGTTTCTTAATATATGTACCATAAATTGGTATGTATAGGTACATCCACAAATAGCACTACACATCTGTTTCTTACCAGGATAATCAGTTGGATACTTGGTTTTTATCTGAGGGATTTACACAGTGAAAAGGTCTTTGTGCAGGCTATAACTTCGTTTATTTTTTTTGGTTTAATGTAGTTTGATGCTCTTAAAAGTGGCTTAGTGATTACATGAAATAAGAGATGTTTTATAGGATGTCTGAACTTGTGGAGGAAGTTGGACAACCTTAACATTTCTCCAGCCAAGTTTTCAAAATCACTAGGTACAACAGGCCCTTGGAAAATAATTATAGTAATAACAAAAGAAGTGCTGATGCCCTCCCAACACGTACAATCAAGTGCCTGAAAAGTGTTTGCCATAAAACCAAAGCCCACGCCAGCTTTTTCAAAATGCTGCTCCTCCATCAACAAACCCCTCCCTAGGAGACTGCCCAGTGTCCCATAGCGAGAAGGCAAAGTAATCTGCACAGCAAATATGAAGTACAATTGTTCTGTCACTCCGACAGGAAGAGCAATCTCTGTGCCAAACTGCGTGGTAAATACAAGGTCTGTGACACTGAGTACTTGATAGTACCACGGGAGACTTAATTGCCTTGAGTGTAGAAGATAGAAGTTAAACCTTAGCATTTCTTTGAGGCCCTTCTGTTTAGTAAATGTAGAGAGGGACTGACTCTAGTTAGACTACTGTGTGTGGACAGAGAAAATAACTATTACTTGAAATAAAATACTACTACCTGTCTATCCACCTTCCTGCCCTCTCTTGTTAGCTGACATGTTGACTGACTGTGAAGGTGGCTGAGAGAGCAGACAGTAACCTTCCCTTTCTGGAGAAAAGGGAGCAGCAGGAAGTCTCAGAAAGACTTATAAAATGGAAAGTAGGACAGCAGATTAAAAAAAAAAAAAAAGACAGGAAAAGAAAGAGATTTTGTTCTTTTCCTCTACAGTTCAGCATTCACTTGTTTTCTTATAATATCCAGCAGCTGTCAACCAGATTTATTGAGTACTGCCTCTCTCCAGAGACTTTGAAGGACAAGAGAGCTAATGCTTAGGCTTCAAATGCTCTTCTTAGCTGGTTATCAACTAAAGGCAGATCACTTTATTGCTTCCATCAGTATAAACCTGGAGTTACTATAGTGACACGAGGATAGAAGCATACATAAATTCAATGTATATGAAAAGAGATTTCAGCCCTGCATATAAAACTTACTGCTATTTCAGAAAATATATTTCAAACCACTCTTTGGGGTCAACATCACCCTAGAGAAAAGCCTTTGTGTCTGCCATCAACCATCCCAAATTACATTACTAGCTAAACTGATGGAAGGTACACACACGTAAGAATGCTGCATTCTTTTCGGAAGAAAATATTTTCTTAAGCATAGATAAGTTTTTGTCTTTATATGAATATTACCTCAAGATTAACTGCATTCCTTCCTACTAATATTATCTGTCACATCTACCATGTTTTGCAAGATCATCCTCTTGGGCTCTATCTTGCCCTTATGAAAGTAAAAAAAGTCAAGCGACAAATTCACCCGCAGTAGGGTAATTAAACATTCTGAAGACTCTTTAAGGTGCAGTTTGTATAAAATAAATAAATAAATAAATAATGTCTATTTTACAAAATAACTAATTTACCAATTGTAGAGATTTATTTTTTTTTTACTAACCCCACTGCAGTTAAAAAAAAATAAAAAAAATAAAATAAATTTGAGGAACTATAAGCAGATTCTGAGATCAGGGAGTGGCTAACACTGATGGGAAAACTTTTTTTCTTGAAGGATTTAAGCACAGAAAATAAAGTACTGCATCAAGAGATGAAGCCAAACAAAGACTGTAATGAACTTAAGGGATCTAAATGCATTCTTTTTCAAAGACAGCTATGAATTGGGGGCTTTTTTCAAACTGGTTCGTATACGTCTCACATATGACCATGCGGAAGACATTTTAGCCCAGCATGTTGTGCATCAACCTTCCTGATCTAGGTTCTGACACCACTGCATACAATTGGATTCTAATTTCTGAACCAAGACAGTATTTCTCCACTTTGCAAAGCTTTCCATTGGTTTTACATCTACAGAGGATATCCAGGGTTCAGAACAAGAGAAAGAAATATCAGTTGCTACCTACCTTTGAGAAAAGCATCCTGTCTCAGAAGTGCAACGCCAAATGCTAAGAGTTTAAGCCACAAAAACATGGTTATTTCTGGAAATCAGGCGTATCCTTATGAAACAGCATGTGTCTCTCTCTGCAAAGCAAAATAAATGTTATCTGTCCGCAAAAGAATTTCTCCGCCAAACTTGAACCAGAAAGGAGAAAAAGGAGGCACATACATTGCCCTGCCTGCTTATCTGTGAAGGAGCTGCTTCCTTCTCTTACCCCAAACTAACCACCCGCAAACTCGCTATGCAGTTTAGTGATGTCAGAGACAATTACTTCTTCAAAAAAAACTTTCAGTTTCCAGGAAGTCAAAAGGGTTTTTCTTAAGTTCCTGCAGTAATACTCAGCTTCCTTAATTCAAATTAAATAGACTGTTTTCAGCTATTTCTTCCTTTCTACTGAGGAGCTACACAAGACTTAACTTTTCAAAGGACTGGATTTAACGAAGTCATACTTTCTCTTCATATTCACTTTTCTCTTGCATACATTCACTGGGTCCCTTCTATGTTATGGATGCTTCTTGAGATTTCTGTTGAGAGAAAGAAAAACCCAAACCATCAGGAAACAGAACATTTAAACTGACAACAAGGCCTTAATAAAAAGATGCATCCTGAAGTGAAGTAGCTGATGATTAAATGAAAATCCTTCAAAAATGGGGTTGGACTAGAACATCTCCAGAGGTCCTTCCAACCTTAACTATTTTCTGATTCTATGGCATATACTTCTGAATCTTTCTACAACGATGACATTTTAGGTAGGACAGTAATACATAACAAATGGATAGAGACAGTCTAATTCTGTTTTCTGTAATGTTCAGTACCTAATTAGGTAGATCAATGCAATTCTTTGCCATGATAGTGCCAGACGATTGCTGTCCTTCTCATGGAGTTCATGCAAGGTAAACCAAAGACATGTTCCCTCACTGGATGCACTGAGGCAGTTCTCAAAAATTTGACAAGAAATGCTCATTATATAGTAGATTGCAAAAGGAATAAATGTTAGAACTGCTTCTCTTTTTGAAGGTTTCAAAGGTTTTAAAAGAAACAGCAGAACCCTGGCATGAGACAGATAAGGGAAGAGAATTCTTTTGTGCTGCCTCTTTGTAAGTCCTCCAGAAACTGCCTAAGCATCACACAGGAAAAAGTTGAACAAATTCAAATAATAATTCACAAATTACACTAGTGAAATGAACTCCTCATAAGATTAAACCCATCTTCCACAACTCTGAGTCAAGTCTTACAATACAGGCCAAAATCTTAGCTTGTGTTAAGGAGTACTTCTCTATACAAACTCACTGCAATAATAATTATATTGTAAATATGTTCAGAACAAAACTGATATAATGATATCACTCAGACACTCCAGAGATTTTGATAAACAATAACTTCATCATCCTGGAGTTGTCACAAATTAAATTTGGATTACAGTCATATATTGTCTGTAGCACTGACATCTTAGCCCTTTTATCCTACCCAAAACCAGGATAAGAGCGTGGCTGAGGTGTGCTATCCGATGAACAGAGAGCATGACATCCTCTGGAGAATTTCTCATAAAGGTTCTCAAAATGAACCAGGCTCCATTCCCACCTGACCTTCCCCAGCAGTTTTATACAACCTCCACTCAACTTCTCAAGCTGTGTCCCCAGGACAAATTCCTGCACAGTGGACCTTTTCTGGCTGTGTGGTATTTCTATTACAACATATGAAGTCTTTTCCCAAATATAAACTGCAGTCTTCTTCCCAAGGTTAAACACAAAATCCTCCTTTGGAGGGAATGGGAAAAGATTAATTTATTCTACCTGCACATTAAACAACGGGTTAATAAAATAAATCCTCTCTCAGGACAGAGCCTTAATTTTTAAATCGGTCAAATGATTATATCAGTACACAACTATAGCACTTACTTCCCCTGTGTTGGAAAGAATAAAAGCCAGAAACAACAATTTGTATTAATAAGTATTTCTAAAATGACATTAAAAATTTGCAGATGCTCAAGCTATCCATCTCTTTAGAAGTCTCTCTCTTTTGTAAGTTATGAAAAGAGCCACAATAGCCCCCAAAAAAACACCAACCAAACAAAAAAAACTGTGTAAGAAGCAAATCTTACTCTATCCTTACAACAGATTTCTGAAACAGATGATTTAAGGAGAGAGAAAAATCAAATGATTCCATGGAAAGATACAATGAAAGCTCACACCTTGCTTCTGATTTGTGTTGATTTACACATGATTCAGACGTCCCAGATAGGAATAATAATTGATGACTAAGGAGATGATGATAAAGGTATCATCAATGCTTATTCCAAATTCTCTTTCCCACTTCTGACAGTCCTAGGGCTATTCAATCATCCCCCTGGGTAACCCAGAGTGGGGGATCTGGTTGTCTCACTGCTAATGAGACCACAGCACTGGAGCAAGCAGCTGTGAACCTCAAAACACTACACACACCCAGCTTCCTGCACAGTCTCTCATACACATCAGAAAAAAATGCTGTAGTTACTCAGTGACTGATGTTAGACAGTACAAAAGTTCTGCCCAGAACCCGAACAATCTTAGAGCTTGCTGAGAGACACCAAGATCTCTAACACCCTCCACAGTCACTGCCAACTGGCTTTCTACCAGGAGGTGTTTCTGTAACTCTGTTTTGTGAGTTGTGCTGAAGAAAGGCACGAGACTACAGAGTGCACTGGGCATGGTGTGATCTTCAGATACGACTACACAAAGCATTGCACATTTTTTGCTTCTGAAGGCATCCTAATTTACTGATAGTCCTGCCTGGCCATCTTATCACACTGTGTAGGCAACAGCAAAAGCCAAGAAAAATTCAGCCACAGAACCCACCACTGTTCACCCCACAGGCAGGGAGAGCATGAACTCCTCACCCATGTAAGACAGTTTTTACACTTCCCTTTTCTACCCCACAAAGTCCTCCCCAAACCAGTCCCTACCTCTGCCTGGTACCAGGGCCAGGAGGAAACAGACTGAAAAGATGAAAGGAAGGCAAGAGTAGCAATAACCAGGGTATGAACAGCATCTTCATACAGCCATAAGCCAAAAAAATTTTTGTCTCAGGTTGGATTATCGCAGGTTGCCCCCGAAGATTGGCCCACCCTGTATCTGTCATCAGGTATCAAACATTTACAAAATGTAGTATGAATTAGTTTTCTCAAGAAATGTGTTCTTGAGAACCCACCCACGTTTTCTTTTTCTTCAGAGGCCCGGAAAGAACAACGTACAAAGCAATAAAAATTAAATAAAAATTAAATTCTCTGCAGACTCCACACATCACTTGGATTTAAAGCTATGTAGACTTACTTTGGTTTGTATAATTTCCCTTGCACTGAAGTCTTCTCATATGGCTCAGCTCAGTTACTCTGATATTCTGCATATCAGAATTAATAATTTCAGTTGCACAGAAACTGAAGGCACACACCTTTGCAAACACTAATAGACACAGGATAAATTCATCCCAAGGGCAACTCTGTTTAAATCAAGGGGGGTTACCTGCATAATGCATTTCATCCAGCAAAATTAATTTGACAGTGCTACTGTGAAAACATTGTTCTTGCTAGAGAATATATAATACTCATAATTTTTCATTGAATATTTGCTAAGGAGCCTATTTTGTACATACTTTTCCAGGCTCGTTTGCAATTGCCAAGAACTATTTCCTGAAGAAAGAAAACATTTTTACTTAATATGTCAGATTGGATCAAATTATTTTAAGGTCAAGAGTAAACAATATAGCTCTTTGTGCAAGCACACTGCTGTGCTGCTACCAACCCTCAGGCAACGAGGATTTGACATCTTCACTTCATATGGTGCCTGCACGATCTGTGCTGTACCTGCTCAGGACAGAGAACGTATTCTGGTATCCCTGAGGCACTATTCACAATCTGGCCCAAAATGAGCAATAAGTCTGTGATAAGCTCTCAGAAGTGCCAGGCGTCTACTTCTTGCTTACACACAGAATTGTGCCAGGATAACACTAGGCTCAGTCACTGGGATGTGGCTGTTGTTGAATAGCTCCTTTTAACATGTCCATTTAGGATTTGCCACCCATAAACAGGGGCAGCATACCTATAAGCACCGAGTCAGATTTGTGCTGAACATCCTGGATTTGAGTGAGTGCTGGACACTGGGAACAGCTCAGGGTTTAGCTTTGTACATGGTGTTCAAATATTGCACAGTGAATGAGCTCATTTCACATTATGAAACATCAAATAAATATTTTTACCCATGGTGTCTTTTCTTTGTATTCTTCCATCACCCGGTTTGAAAGGGAAAAGGAAAAGGAGGGACTACACTTATTCGAATGCTTGCTACCCATGGCCCACCCCTTACTGAACTCTCATTCAGAAGAGCTCTTCAACACTGGCAGATTTTTCCCTCTCTTCATCTGATTCTTCTTTTTGCCGCCCAGTTTCATTTCTCCTAGTACTAACTTCTTAGAGTCTTATAGACACTCACATGACTATGCCTCAGCAAATGAACAACCACAGCTTTGAAAAGCAGCTGTGCTCTGTGCAATCACACAAACTCAGAGTACCACCACAGCTGGAGGGACTAAACAAGCTCCCTCTGTGCAGGGTCTCCCCATTACCTTCACCAAATCAGCCCTGCCTTCAGCAAAACTGGTTACCTGCTTGCTGATGGCTTCTTAAGAGCCAAATCTGTGCCTGCTGGATAATTCTCCCAAGTTGTATGCAAAATTATACACTATTATATGACACTCTGCAGCAAATGCTGTCCTACCTGCACCATATGAGAAGTCAAGGTTGTGCCAAGTTTGCAGGAGGCCTGAGAGAATATGAGTCAAAACAATAGTAACACCTGTGACCCCAAAAGAGCCCACCCAGAAAAAGAAGAAAACGCTTACAGAGCAATCCTTCCCGAAGTATTTCCATTCCGGTTTCAAATAGCACTCACATATGTTCACTGGACATTCCCTTATCTCTTGAACATTGTTTCCTGTGCCTTCTGTAGAAAACTTAAAGACATGCCTGTTTATTCTGAAGCTAGTGCTTGAAATCACCAAACAGGGAAGGTTTTCCCTTTTTAGTCTTTTTTTAAAGCTCAAATTTAGCTAAAGCAATCCAGAACCAGTGTCAGGTTAGGCTACTGAACCTGTGTTTTGGGCTCTCTTTCTACAGTAGGAAACTTCTGAGCTAACTGGTGGTTAGTCTGTGTTGTAAATGAGCAAACCAGTGTGTTTTCTGTGAGTTCTTGGTCCTTTTTTTCTGTTTTTCCCAAGGAGGCATCTTCTGTGATACTAACTTTTGTATTCTTTGTTTCTAGCCTTGTATCCTGCTTCCCACCTAGGATGCCAGATTCATTGTCAAACACTATCAGCTGTGGTCTGCGAGTCCTCCCAGTGTTTTATTATCTGTCAGATTACAGTGCTTGTATCCAAGAGGATTTGTGTTCATTTTTCCAATAAAGCACAGGATGATTGTATACGAAATGGGTTTTTTGTAACATCTCAGCTAGGTTTATTTTTTGGACGGAAATGTTGTCCCACAGCTGATTGTAGTTATTATGGTACAGAAGCACAAAAATGCCTCTGAGCAAGGTATTTATAAGTATAAACCACAAATATTTACCTAGAAGGCTGGTCTGCTTGCAGTGACGCTGTCGGTCATCTTCTGATAGCCCATCTCTTACCCTTCTTCACATTTTGACATGATTTTTCTCTCTGGGGCTGTCCAAATGGGTTAGATAGACATCTCCAAAGATAAACATGTGGCAGGCATTACTTCTTCCTCAGTGGCTTGTCAAGAAACTACTGCTAATACAGCTAAAAGAGTCCAGAAGATTTCTATAATCTAAACTCCTAATAACCATCTTTGAATTTGAAACAGTTAGGAAACCAAACTGATCCCACAGGTTTACCTTGCACATCAGGGTTTATGTCACATCTCCCTCCCTTAGTTTCCGTGCCTCTAAGCCATTCAAGTCATATGTTTCACACACACACAGTGTAAGCTATCCTAAAATGTGGCAGGTTCATAATGCTGACACTCAGAAAAAAACCCCAGTCTGTCTAAAGATACACTGGCTGTCTTTGCTTATTCTCACACTATAAAAACAAGAAAATATTTAGCACAGGGAGTAAATTCAAAGCTTCTTTAAAGAAAAAGAGTCATCAAAACTAGAAGGAAACACTGAAAAATAATTCACAATAAGGGCAGAAAAATTTTTCTGAGAAGTTTCTGTAGCATAAAATGACTTCTGTAATGTGGAAAATCCCTTAAAGCTACATCCTAGGCCATACATCTTTGAAATATATTTTTTTAAGTATTTTCCCACAATAACTTTCTATTCCATCTTGTAAAAGTCCATGTGCCTTGCTTATTTGCTCCTTTAGTAGAAATGCTAAAAAATCTGATATTACCATCCAGCACCTCAATGTCCTTCTTGTAGTGAGGAGCCCAAAACTGAACAGATGCATTGTCGTAGCAAGGAAAAAAGGTTACTTGATCCATTTATATGCACTTTTGGTTCAAATCATTTCACACTCATCCACTGTTGGCAATAAGAGTTTTGTTAAACTACTTGCCTTCTCATTTTCTCTTTCTCATTATTCATATCAATTTCATCCTTTCTCTTAATCAAGATTATTATTTGTCCTGGGACACAGAAAACATTGCAGATGAAAAATTACCAAGGAAGAGAAAAACTGAAGACGAGATTATTCAGGAAAAAACGGGATCTGAAGCAAGGACCTACAAAATTTGAACTTCTTAGGTTCATATTCATCTGGCCTTCTCCAAAATTCTACCTATTTGGGTAGACTATTTTCTAATCTGAATGAGAAGTGCAAAAGGTAAATTTGAGCAAAACTGAGACTTGGTTAAGCATTTTAATTTCATTACAAATATTAAAATTATTATTATGTCAAAGTCATTCATGCAACTTCAAATGCTTTTTTATCAGTTCTTGTCAATGGGCATAATTAGAGTCAGCTAACAGAGGTGCAGAAACACTGGAAATATATACTTTGAAAGTAACAATCACGCAGACTACAGACTCTTGTGCAAGACAAATTTTGCAGAGACTCAAGAAAATACTCCAGTGATTTACAGAAAGGTAAAAGACAAGACAGCATTGGGAAATCAAACACTCCGAAATAAAAATATTTGTTTTGTTATTTTGGTTTTATAGCTTATTTCTCTTTCTCTGTAGAATGTTTTGTAATAAACACTTAAAGACATTTAGCACAAATTGGCTATTTCAACTGTGTCAGAAAAGCTCAAGAAACAAATTGCTGAGGCCTTATAAACACATACAACCTTTTTAGTGCACACGACACAACGGAAAAGCCAAAAATAGCCAAAAGAGGATGGTGGAAGGGGAGTAGGGAAAGCTGTTAATCTATCATGTTGAAACAATCCATGCTGTGGTATTCCCAAGACACCTGGAATTCTCAGAGTATGTAAACAATTGAATCACAGCAGCATTAAAACAGTATCAGATTCCTTTAGTTCAAGAAAAAAAACCCTTTCATGTGTTTCATAAAACAGGTCTCAAAGAAATACCACAATTTCACAACTATTTTTATAATACGTACTCATGTGTACACTGCTAACAATCTAGTCTTTGTCATTAAAAAAAAAAGGCCTGGTATTGCTATTGTTTCTTCATTCCTTTTCTAAAAAGTGATAAAATGTTGACAATATAAATTCTGCCACAGCAAGAATAGCTCATTTTTCCCATACCAAGTTCAAGCTGACGTACTAAGTCAGTAACATGCTTTCCCTCCCAAGATCAGCATGAAATATTTGCACATCCTCTTTCTGCCTTAGATCAAGTGTTACTTCCTATACTTTGTAAGTTAGGAAATATCACAGAAGATGAAACTTCATGCAACCATTATTTAGCAAGAGGGTCTGTCTGTTGTTGTCTCCTTGTAAGATCCTCTTTAGAGTTTATGAAATTCTGTGTTAAAATACAGAGGTGTTATTTAAAACGGATTTTGATGCAAAACAAGAAAAAATTGTCAGCTTAACATTGCCAGTCCCTAGAGCAAAGTCAGTCTGTCAAGCCTGTAAACGGGTAAAAAAAAGTTAATTTTTTTCCTTCAGACAAAGGTATACTGAGAAATATCAACCTCATTTCAGTTTAACATAACATCCCAGCTTTATTTTCAGTTTACTGATGTTCATAAAGTTGCCCCACACTTATCAATGGAGACAAATTCTGGAGAGGTGAAGTTTCTGAGGGACTCTATCCCCTCCACCAGCACACTGTTATTTGAAGTGGAAGAGACAAACCACCATGGAAAAATATGGATTCGCAAAGAAGTTTTTCTAAGAAAAGCCAATAACCTGTTCACTTTCCTTTCCTCCTTCTACTGTAAACAGGAACATAATTTAGAGACAGAAGACAGCAAACAAAACGAGGCCAACCTGCCCTCCACTGTCTCTGACACGAAAAATCCTTTGTGCTATTCCTTCCTCTCAGAACCATCCTTTCTCCAAATTTTCCACATCAGCCTGAAAAAAAAAAAAACTATCTGAACCATCTCACTACTCTTCATAGATAGATCACCTTCTTGAATCATCAACCTGTAAGGTCAGACTTACGTACACTCCACCCTAGCTGGAAATAATACCCGTCACATACTACTGCAATATCTGTGCAGTGACAGCACCAAATACCAGTCCTGAGGAATACAAGCTCCAACCAAACCCTCGAACTTTGGGGAGTTGGGGGTGAGGTGGGGTGTTCAGTCTTCATTCACTTTTGTTTGCATGAGGAACGCAAGGAGGGTGAGAAAAGAGAAGTTTGAAAAGGAGGTGGGAAGAGCTTTTTCTGCTATTTCCAAGGGGTAATGGGAAGTTGAAAAAGTGTTTTTGAGAAAGTCTGGTTTTTATACATGTCTGAGCTCAGTATTAGAAAGCTGAGCAGGCTGAAAATGTACAAATTCTTTGTACAACCACGCAACCATGCATCTTTACTTGTTTACCTATTTTAATGAGTGTTATGCTTTCATTAACATTCAGATTAATTATGGGGGAAAATAGTTTGTTTTGCACAATCTACAACAGTTTAACTATGTGAAAACAGTTTTATAAATTAGCTACACCAGTTTTCAAAACCTCCCAAAATTGTTTATTGAACAAGTAAATGCTCAAAAGGAAAAACAAAACCCCGAAGTCCTGTCAAATAGATTATTTATCTTGAATCCAAGTAAATACCCACTTAAACTACTTTGCTACCGATACTATTTTTTATGCTGTACTTATCAATAGTTTATATATTGGAAGCAAGTTTTGTTTAACAGCAACATTAGATACACTTAATGCCTTTACTGTCTAATACATCATGAAAGATCAGCAGCTGTGTTCTTCAGGACTGTCAGATTAGGACTGTTAGGCCAAATACAGCTCTAACTGAAAAGCAGTAAAAACTCCTGAGTGCTGCTTTCTGCTCTTGCCTCAGCTTGGCATGCAGAGCAATGCTGCTCTCAGCTTTCCAAGCTGCTTTCACTTTCTGATTCCTGTATGATAATTACCAAGGCCCGGTAATGGTGCAGAGCTGCAAAACTCATAACTGATGGCCCAAATATAACCTCCTTTTCCAGCTAAGTGAAATCCAAGCTACACCAGTGAAGCCACAATTTCACTTGTGTTGTTTCTGGTAGATCTCTTTAAAGATGGACTTCTTGGAGACCAGCTGAGGCATTTTGGTGCAGCCCACTGCTGGTCCCTGAAGAAAGAGATACTCTGGGAGCTGAAAGCAGCAGAGCTGATATCCTGGCCCTTGATCCCCAACCTCAGTTTAACATATTGAAACGCTTGCGGGCAGTGCATGCCTTCTTACCTCTGGACTGCCTGAATGAAAAGGCTGGTCCTTTGGGGACAACCTAATGAATATCTCCAATTTCATTCTGTACCAGAGGTTCCAAGCTCCTTTTCACCAATCTGGCTTTGTATCTGAATTTCCACAGGTGCCAGCACTTTCTTACTGAAAGCAGAGAAATGCAGAGACAGAAAAATACCATCCGTATTTTCATCTCAGAACTACACTCAATATTCAGCAAAACTTTTTCAGTCAGATGCCTCAGGTATTTCTAAATTGATAAGCTGGTTTCTTAGCTCTTGTCACAATGCATTGGATGATTTGAAGCTTGCACTGAACTAAAGCACACGTGACACTGACTCCCAGGTCCTGCAGGACCAACAGACCCTGCCCTGGGGCAGCGGAGAGGCTGCAGAAGTGTGCAGATATTTGAAGTTCTGTCCAGTCCAAGTGCTGAGAGCACACGTCTCTCTCTCCCTGGCCCCTGGCTGCCTTCAGCTTGTCGATGGCTCCCATTTGACAAGACAGGACTTGAACACATTGTACAGAATGAAACGATCCATTGCATAGCCCTCCCAATAACACTTTTGGGCAGCACATTCGATGGGATGCATTTATATCTCAGTGTGTCTTGGCTGGTAGTTTAACCACATATTTTAAACACAGTTACTAGAATCTCCTCCTCCTCTTACCTGCTAATGAAGTATGAAGTCGGTCATTCTACATTTAAAAAGAAGGAGCTGTTGCTTTATGGCCACATCTTTGGAAAACATACACGTTACTACTGCAGAGATCTGTGTTGTCCTCCTCCTAAGACGGGGACAGTGTTTTTCTTTTTTCACCAGATGTTCCCTGACCACACCGCTGCACAGGGAAATGCCTGCCTTGGCTCATCAGCTCTGTGCAGCACAAGTGTTCTGGACAAACAGCGCAACTGTGTGTGGGAGGGAAGTGGGAGGAGGAGAGCAGAGGAGATAAGCAGATCCTGAAGCAAGAATTGGTGATCACTCAGAGCTCTCTGCAGCTGAAAGGAAGGTCACGGTAATAATCTCAGCAGAGAAAGCATGAACACTGGTACAAGACAGTGTGCTTTACTACATCCAACTTCATCTAGGTGTTAGGTTGCTGTGCTCTACCCTCACCTCTATAGGCAACTGGGAAGTCCCAAGGAGTGTTCACGAGGGGCAATAATACACAGGATTCCCTGTATGTCTCAAGGTATATACAGGAACATGTACAGGAGAATGCAACCATGTATCAGGTTTCAAAAAAGTCATCATTTTTATATGAAAGGGTTATCAGGCTAAGAGGATCCTTTACCTGCTTTGTACTCCATGCTCCATAAAAACCTTTGAGCATCTACATGTTTTAAATAACCCATACTGCCCAGCTCAGCAAGGCTAATGTTCAAAGTTGCTGCTAAAATTAATGTCAATAGCACATAAAGGGTCACTTCTTGGAAGCTTTAAGCCCTAAGAACCAGAGAAAATACATATTTAGCAAGACACATGGTAACTTAGATTTATAGCTTGACCTTGAATTATGGGAAAGTGTTTTCTAACATTCCAGATTTATGATTCTATTTCCTGGAGACCCTGACTGCAAAAATGAGGCTGGACATAAAGAAGCAAGTTCACTTCTGGTTTTCTTAAGAATAAGGTGTCCTTGAGCTGTAGGAATCTTGTAACAATTCAACATGAACCAGACAAGCTTTCAAGTAATGTATGTGCCTCCCTAATTGTCTCATAGCTAAAGGCTTTAAATCCAAGATGAGGTATGTACTTCCTCATGTCCACAACTGCATAGAGACACTAAGCAAAAATTCTAGCTTTTATTATGAAGATTTATTGAGGTTATGATATTCTTTTTCTCCCTATCCAAATTCTAATAGTACCTTTTCTCTTTTAGTATTTGTAGCCTACAAAACCTTTGCATTGTAGCATGTTGGAATCGTCAAAATTATATAAAGAAAAGAGTCATCCTTAGCTACAAAAAGAAATTCAGAGGTAAATGCCTTAAAGCTTTATGTTCTCGCTCCTGTATAATGTGTAAAACAGACCACTTGTCCTGCAATCACTAAAATCTGCTAGGACAGGATTTCACTATAGAAAACTCAAATACAACTGTTATTCACCTGACAGCATAAACTGATAATGACTCACATGCTTATAATTAATTGATTTCCTCTGTTTAGAAGTCAAGGCAAAAACCTACCTATATGTTATGACATTATATTCTGTTACAGAGTTTTGCAGCTCTCACTCATCTTATTTGTAAAAATACAGGAAATGGGAGCACAAGATGAAGAAGTAGGAGAGCAGCTTCTAAATTGCAAGTTTACAGTGACTTTCCTTTTCTTAGTTGCCAGGAGTAACTATCAAAAACTCAGATTTGATTTTTTTTTTTTTCTTCAAAGGGTTGCTAGGAACAGAATTTAAATTATGAGAAGTTTCCTTTCTTTTTTAGGGCCACTGACTGACCATAAGAAAAATGTATTGAGGCATTTAGATGTATTTGTTTGAAATACCTGATACTGAAATTCAAACAGTTCTTCAAGCAGAATTCCTAACAAAAAGGATTTGTGACAGGGAGTCTACAAGATTTACTTTGAAGAAAAAAAAAAAGTGTGTTTAAGAGACCCTCGAACCTTCAAAAGAACACCTCCTTCAAAAGGCCCCACCTCACAGCTATAAGGGATTTTCAGAAGTTAATGTATTTACATAAAGTGGAAAAACTTGCAAACTGTATGAGGCAATTACTGGAAACAGTGGTATAGTACTGAACAAAATGGTCCTGATTTTCCTTGGTTTTTTTCAAAGAAATCCATTATTTCTTTCATCTACACTAAAACTATAGGCCAAATCCTGTAGTTCTTACTGAAAAAAAAAAAAGTCATTTTACAGACCTCCTGCTGGTCTTCTGTGCAAGGAAATTGAATACTCCAGTGAGGTGAAGGACAGACAGAAAAGGAGCTTGAAAATGCAGTCCATATGAAAGAAAAACTGTATTTAAAATGCAGCCAATAAACACTAAAGATTTCTTAATGTGTATTCGAGCAGCTTTTGTTGACATATATAACTATTTGTATGTGTCTATACAGACACATATATGCACCTCTATACACACTTCATTCCATATAAAGCAATCCACATTAAAAGCCTGCCCCATTTTATTTTCAGTCCCAATGCACTGAAATCAGCATCCTCTTGGGTATCATCAGCTAATAGTTCCCTGAGATAGGACTTCACAGTGTCTTAATGCTGCATGTTTCAAATCAGCTTTGTGAACTTATTAAAACTATATTTCAGAAAGGGAGGGGTAGAAAAGGTAAAAGATAAGCATAAGCAGCAGTGTCTAACCAGGTAGTTCAAAGTGATCAAGGCATTGATTTACTTGGGCTTGCAATCAATCAATGCATTTATTTTGTTGGGCTTTTTTAATTTTAAAAACAATTTTTTGTCCCTTCTTGTTTAGGCATAATTACTTTTGCCTCCTGAATCCCACCTTTATGTTTCTGCATATCTCTGGAATCAGCTCAAAGATGTTTCAGAAACAGGGGGAGAGACTTGAAAATTATTTTTGAAACAGAGTAGGACTTGTAGAGCTTTTCATCAGCATGTGTGTGCACATGCACACATGAGCACATGTACACACCAACCACTAAACTTCCACTGAAGATTCTTCCCTGATCCATAACTGCCAGTCTTGACTGAAAAAAAAATTCACACTGCAAAGCACAGTAGAAGAAGTGTCTGATATTTTTGTATAGGAACTCTCTAGATTTCATCAAAGGAGCCTCTTCCCACAACTGTAAATGCAGTAGTATCGCTCAGCCTACCCACAATAATATATTTTAATCTGGCAATACTTTCTCATGTGATAAGAACACCTAACAAAGAAGACAAAGCTACACAATATTTGAATCCATCTCCTTTACTAACCAGGAGTCTTTATTTAATTAAAAATCGGATTCATTTTTAAAACTATCTTAAAAAATTTAGAAATATTACTAACCATAGATCAGCTCCCACTAAATCAATCACTCTGGCTAAATGCTCGAGACTGCTTAAAATCATGTTGCATATTTGAAGGCAAAAAAATTATAAGTCTCTTTTCCTACATTGCTTGCCCTGCATAAAAAAGAAATGAAAAAAATAAAAATCTACATAGCTGACCAAGAAGATTATAGACACAAGCATCTCCTAATTAGTCCCTGCATAATTAACAAGATAGCCCTGAAACTCTAGGATTCTGAAGTGACATGGCTTCTCGTGGATGCTTGGATGGTGAACTCTGAAATTTTTTACTTTATCATTTCAGAAGTCAAGAAAAAGGGTTCAATTTATGCCACTCTGGAGTGGCCCTAACTGCTTTTTTTCCATTCTTATGGCAGTCTGAAATATTTCTGCTGTGAAACATTCTTTTTAATGTGATGGTTTCCTCCAAACACAGAGCCACTCACCTGCTAATAAAACCCTGAACTTTAAAGAGTCTGTGTAATCACTGCAGTAAATGCAATGAAATCTTCAATCCATCTCCCAATACTCAGACTTGCCTTTGCTCAAATTTTAAAGGCTTCCCCTCTATGGTTTCTGTGCAGAAGCTGTGATTTAGTAACATAACTGCAAACCATAGGCCTGAAAACCTTTAACTGAGCTCTTGGTGATTACATGGGAAGAAATACAGCCTCTAAGGCCTCTCCAATTTCCCACATGGATATTAGTGCAAGCTAGAGAACACTAACTCTAGGAAGCAGTTAGAAACTGGATGTATGCAGCAGTTTTCCCTCTTTATATGCCTTGAACAAACCTCAGAAAAGAAATGTTACTGCTTTTTCCCCACTGCTGCCTGCAACGGTTTGGACAACCTGAAAGACACCATGTGGTACAGGACAGGACTGGATCATCTCTGCATCCTCTCTAGATCAGGAGACAGACAGGCTGTCCACAGGCTGTGCAATACAGGCCCTGTCGTGCCATGGCACTCACAGCTCTCGACCCTGGGGGCTGAGGATGCCTCTCTGCTGCCCCACTAATCTGCTGCTTCGGAGCTCAAAGTGCTCGTAGACATGGAATTAAAACATTTTCATCCTCAAATGCTGGTAGGAGTCAATGTGCTCAAATCATGTTCCCGCAGAGAACTCGGGAGGTTTCCCTTGCAAAATAATTTTTCAGGTCAGTTTTCTAAAATAAGCAGATGCAAAGCTGCTATAAAGATCTGTAAGCCCAATAACAGCACAACACCTAACCAGAGATATAAGCATATTTTCACACAAACCTTTGATGTGTTGGTAACAAGCTTATCAGATGCTATCTGGGGAAGGGGAAAGTTCCCATACCCAAGTTATCCCTTTATATATTTAACCTGCAAACTTCAAAACAGCAAAAAGCTTGTGTAGAGGAAGTCAAAGTTACTGTAAAGAGTCAGGTTTCTGAACTTCTTACCGTCAGCTCCCCTCCTACCCTTTAATTCACACACCTATTGACACAACTTTCTATGCCGTAGAGTCTTGTTATTTCTTCAGTATCATCAATACTTGTAATAACAAGCGTTTCACATACTGCAGAACTGCAAAAACAGAAATGTGAGAGGATCAGAAGAAAACATTGATATCAAAGACATTACAATGAGAGGAGGCAATTTATACCGGGAAATTTCAGGGAAATGATAGCAGTCTACCTGTAATGCTTCAAAGCAGTCCCCAGTGTAATCATACATATTCCTGGTATATTTTTTCTGGAGTATATGGGACATAATATGCATGTTATGAAAAATGTATCAACCTGTTGCTATTACAGTCAGTTTAAACAACATCCAAAAAGCTTGATACTGTAAAACAACAGCTGGACTCATGATGAGGCTCTGGATAGCCAGCACTGAGAGGGAGCTGCTGGCACCTGCAAAATGCTCTTCGTGCTGGCACAGGTTATGCGATAAACGGAGAGTTGTTTTTGTTCTGAAGGTAAGGAGGAGTCAAGTGGCCAGAAAGAGGTAGTAAAAGAGTAATTTCTGAGATTCTCAGTACTTTGCATAATGTGTCACCCCTGCCTAGAAAAGGGAGAGAAGTGAAATGAACAGATGAACTGCTGTAATATCCTGAATTCTAGGACACATTTCTACAATATCTCTGCTATTAACAGGAGGATCTCAGGTGGTGTGGAAGTGAAAGACCCAGTGGAGCACACTGACAGAATAAAAGCTATTACTTGTTAGGCCTTTACTGAAGAATTTCAATGGATTTAATTTAATTTCAAGAGGGTTTTGAGAGCCAATATTGTGCAGTCTTTTATCAAGGGTTACGTTACCATAAGCATGAAGCTTCTTTTTTTAATGTATCTTTTGAGGTTTTTCAAAGAAATGATTTTTTCTTTTGAGAGGCTTCTATTATAGCCTCTGCCATACTCCATGAAAGCAGGTTTAATCCATGCTGCTTTGGCTGTTACCTATAGCGTCAAAAAAGGAGTAATGCAAATATTCACAATATCTTCAGACAAAAATACATAGAATACTTTGTGCTTTTATAGTAGACTAATTCCAATTCTGTCTCTGAAAAAAAAAAAAATCTTTCCAGGTATTTATTTCAAAGATAAATAGACAGCTGCTCAGAATAACCAAATTCATAATAATTTGCTTTATTTTGGATTCCAGCACCTCCTGTCAGACCATATATTTAGTAGAGCAAACTTCTCATATTAACATTAACCGCATATAAATGAAGTTCCATTTCATATTAAAAAAAAAATTTTTTTAAAAGTCATCCACCTTGTTCATGCGATGACTTTAGAACAGCACAGATGGCAGTCAGGTTCACATTTTTAAATGCTGTGTGATACCAGGAATCTTGTTGCTCTCTGCGGGGCCAGAAAATATTCCCTGTGAGTAGACAAGGAACTTCCAAAATGTTCCTGCTGTACTTTACTTTATTCCTCTTTGTTCTCCCAGACAAAGCTTGACCTTCTGTGCAATAACCACAGAATTACAGAGCCAACATCCCCACACAGGAGCCGTGAGGGAGGCCTATGAGGAGCTGTTCCATGGTGGCCCACACAACAAGATCCACCATTAAACGCACAATTCCCGCCAGAAATGCACCTTTTCAGTCTCTTACACTTCCAGGACAATGACACACATCATCTCTGAACTATCTTTGGATCACCACTCCTGTTATCTTCCATCCCACACAAATGACAATTCCGAACAACAGCAGGCACACTTTGGAGCCAAGGTTCATCCTTCCTCCGGGCAGGTGTTATGAGGGCTCAGCTTCCCCGCAGCCGGCTCCCACCAGCTCCACCTTCCCTCCCAGCCCCGCTACCTCAGACCAGGCCCATAGCACAGCACTGGCTCCCTTCCCTCCCCTCTCCTCCTGCTCCCCGCCAGGTCAGCCAGCGGCCCCACCGCAGGCAAGGGGAGCTCTGCGGGACTCCACACCTGCCCGGGAGATGGATCATCTCCTGTGTTCCACCAGGAGCAGATCACCAACGTGGTGGCCCGTGGAGCCAGGAGCCAGCTCCCAGCCACACGGCAGACCTTGCTCCCTGCACGGGCGGCTGCTCTGCCGGCCACGAGCACTGCTGAGCTCCGACTCGCCCATGTTTCCCTTCACAAGCTCTGCCACAGTATTTGCACGTATAAGGTAACGGTTTAGAAATGAGAAATGATTAGAAACGCTGACCACTTGACGACACATCATGCCATTGTCCAAAATATTCACCAGGGCTGGCTTAGGCAAAATAACCTGATGCCAATTTTTGAGGTGGCAGCCCTGAAAACATAAGGAAATCTATCAGGAAGGTCTGAGATACAGCTCCTTGCTGGATAAAGCAGGAAGATTCCTCGGGATAGGAGAAAGCGAGGTGTGTGGGCGCAGCCGTCGCCCCGCACACAGCACAGTGGGCAGCCCACTCCTGAAGGGGCCTGAACATGAATTCAGCACATGTTTAACACTCTGTAAGGGTGTTTAGTTTCACTAAGCTCTGAAATTACTCGCAAGTGAAGTGTTTGAAAGAAAAGCAAAACTAACAGTGAATTTTGACCTTTTCTTCAAGCCCATAAGAGGCACAAATGCTCTACATTAAAACACACAGAGATCCTCGTCAGCACAATTACTTTCTGCAAAGAAAAGCTCAAGTCCCAACAAGTTACCAACAGAACAGAAAAAATAAAAGGAAAAAGTGTTTACACTGCATGAAGGCTTAACAAGAAAAATCCTTCCCCCTCTAAGATGAGGAACTGCCTGACACAAGACTCACTACTCTCACAGCCACATGATGAACAAGAGAAACAGAGAACAGAAATACCAGAGATGTGATGTAAAGTGAACAGGCTAAAATTAGTTAATGTTCTGATTTCTCTTACAAAGGGAGGGCAAATTCTATTTTTATTTTTTTAATTATACCCAATATCCTAGAAAGCACTAGGAAAGTGGTGGGAAAGAGATTTTTAAATCTCAGCACAAAAACACATACTTGTGTACACACAGACGGTACTAACATAAGTACACGTACACATTTCTTGTTTCAGAAACACTAATTCAACAGCAGGTATTACAAAATAAGGAGAAAAAACACCCCCTTTACATTCATAGATGTATCAGAATAATAGGAAATTCTACAGGGACTATTTTAGCTAAGACATCATCTACTCTGGTCTTAAAAGACAGATTGAGAGTATGCATCATTTTTTCCACTCCAGGTTTTGTGTCTTACCTTTCCAAATAAAGCTTTCCTCCTTCCTACTGAAGTATTAACATTTTCACTACAAGAAAGGAAATTCTTATTCCTTTTTTTCCACTTTCAGTTCAATCTGGTGTTGCTCAGGGGTGGAATGAGATACAATGAAATGGCTGGGTAGAAAATTAAGATTTTGTCAAAGCTTGGAGAATTAGTTAAATGACAAAGCAGTAGGCTTAAGTACAGTACAGAGGACCACAGATTCAGCTCCTCTAGGCTGCAAAGTTGAACTATTTTCTTTGTGGTATACTTGTTGATCTTGATAAATCTAATTTGAGACAGCACTGAAATGTTCTGATATACTACACTCAGTTTTCTTCAAGTGAATGTTGAACTGTGACACGGATGCGAGTTGTTGGTTGGCCTACACAGTTCAAAATATACTTACACGACTCCCCACTTCCCCTCCCTTCTGCGCCTGACTGCACAAATACACTGGTGAAGCTGCAAACTTCTTTAGGGAAAGGCAGCTACGCTAAAAATCATAGAGAGGACGCAATAAGTGAAGAGGCACGACTGTGGTACAGAAAGGGGGGAAAGAAGAGAGCAAATAGCTGCACTGGGAAAAATAAAAAAGAGAAAACTATTTGAAATGAAACACTGCGTGCTGGGTCTGGTTGTGATGGAGTTAACTGCTTCATTGCAGCCCGCAGGTTTTTGGCTTGCAACTAAAACAGTGCTGACAGCACACCAATGTTTTAGATGTTGCTTGCAGGGCGTCAAGGCTTTCTCTGTTCCTCAACTCTGTCCCCTGCAGAAGCAGGCTGGGGCATGCAGGAGGCTGGCAGTGGTCACAGCCAGGACATCAACCTGGACTGACCAAAGGGATACTGCAAGTAATGTAATGCCAAACTCAGAAATATGACTGGAGATTTGGCCTCTCCCCAGTAGCCTCTATTTGGAGGCTGACTAGGCATTGGTCTGCTTGTGGGAGGTGATAAGTGACTTTACATCACTTTGTCTCCCTCTACCCTTTACCCTCATTTTTAAAACTGTTTTGATCTTGACTCAGAAGTTTTCTCACTTTTGCTCTTTTGATTCTCTCTCCCTCACACCACCACAGGGGAGTGAATGATCTGCTGGGTGGGGGCTTGCTGGCTGGGGTGAATACACCTTATACTAAAACCAGGAAATAATCTCAACCATACTGATGGCCAAATTATAAATTAACCTGGAAGTTAATAA
The DNA here is from genome assembly GCA_035584735.1 of Pseudotriccus pelzelni. Classification (NCBI taxonomy): domain Eukaryota; kingdom Metazoa; phylum Chordata; class Aves; order Passeriformes; family Tyrannidae; genus Pseudotriccus; species Pseudotriccus pelzelni. The sequence continues at coordinate 22,354,834 of JAWMRA010000005.1, forward strand.
CAGAGAATTTGCCTTTTTTTCCCCTTTTTCTTTTGCACATTTTTTAAATTATTACTGTTTACTCTTCCAGAGTTATCACATACGTATTGAAAACAAACAAACAAACAAAACAAAACAAAAAAAACAACCAACCAAACAAAAAACCACTAATTTCTCCTGGAAGTTGAAGAGATTTTTAGGAATAAATAAGCAAATACACAGCTTACACTGGCTTTCTCTGAATGTTAAACTCCCTGTAGTTGCAAACATAATTACCCATATTAAGACACAGGCCAAATTTAGGAAAAAATACGAGTTGGTTTAAAGTAGGTGTTCAATATAGGGTCATCAGACTGCCATGGCAGCTGAGGCTGGAGCTGTGTTGGAGACTTGGCCAGCAGCCAATAATCTCACCCAGACAGTATGGCAGCAAGCAGCCTCTAGCAGTATTATAATATTTATTTATCTTTGCACACCTATATGTTCCCATATTTTTCTGGCCTATGGGTGAAATTCAGGCTGCTGAGATGAACTGTGCTGACGATAACAGAGTGACAATGTCAGTGTCAGAGAACACTGCAGCAAGAATCTTAGCCTGCAGACATAATTACAACTTCAGTACAAAGTTCATAACTTTTTCTTCTAATATGAGCAAACATGGTTGTTGAATTCAGAGAGAAAAGGCCAGGATTTTCGGATCTGTGTGATGGTTTTCACTGCATACTTCTTAATTTGTGCACAAAGACTTTTTTATATGAATGCTAACAGGAGCCCATTACTCTTCCGCAGCGTGATAGGTCTTACTCCATTTGAAGGTGCTCCATTTTCACCAGAAAAGCCGTCCCCATCGTGCTGCAGGAAGCCTTGCAGGTGTGTACCCTGCCTTTCCTTACTTAGGCCTTTCTAGAGCAACAAAATAAAGGTGCACAGAGACACAAAAGCACCCACAGCAGCTGCCCCGCCTCACATGCTGCTATCATTGAATCAACGTTGCTGCTTTGAAGCTGTACCCTGAACAGAGGTTGCTACTTAGCAGTCCTTGTGGCTCATCTGGAAAGAATTTGTTTTATAATTTCAAAAAGTGATTTTAAAAAAAAAAAAAAAAAAGTTTGTGCTTTGGGAAATACAGCCACAGAGGCAACGGGAGACCTTCTACTTAAACACATTTCAGCAGCAACTCCGCCTGCTGCCCTCCTACACACCAGAGAATCTGTGCACACTTAAACCACAATAAAAGGGTGCCACAGCTCTGCCTTTACTGCACAGTAATAGGTGGACTGATGAATTAGTACACTCATGCTAGGTAAGGCTCAATCTGAGTTACAGCAAGCAGATTTTTTTCCAAATAAAATAATCTGAATTACCTGGGGTGAACTTAGCCACTGTCCCTGACCTTCCCTCTGCAGAGATAAAACAGCAGCTGCACAGCCTCCACCTAAACTAGAAATACCTGATTTAGAGTGTTTCTGCTGTTCAAGCTGTGGGTGAGCAGGGAGAGCTCAGCAGGGTCTCTCAACCCTTGTAAGACGCTTCGTTTCCCTGCTCTACAGCTTTGCTTTGAGGGAGTGAGAATGACAGAACTGAGCCTGTTTTTCCCATTCTGTCAGTGGGAATAACCAGAAAAGGCTCAGGGAATTCTGGAGACTGAGATAGGTTGGCCAAATGCTGAGAAGAAAAGGAGTCTTAAATAAAAGTAAAAACACTTCTCTCTGCCTTCTCTCACTCTGCTAACACCTCTCCTCCCCCCATGACCAGTCACCACATCGGTTTCTCTTCTCTAATTTAATGAGTCTGGAGCTGACTTGGAAAAAAAGGCAGCAACTACAACACGGAGAAGTTTCTTATGAGCTTGTATGATGAAGTAGGAGCCTGTTTGGTCAGTCAGTGGCTTAACCTACTTTATTTTAATGAATTATCTATGAAGTGGGATTCACAGAGGTGCCACGTCAACATAGTCTGAGATCATCACCGACATCATCGGGCAAGCTCTGAAATCAGTTCTAAGTGGCCGTACTTTGTGTGGAGTCTTCACAAAGCCTATATATAAGCACCAGCCAAAATAAAGTATCATCTTCTCCCCTGCAGAGGTGTGCTATTACCTGCCTGACGCCAGGAGGAATGCCAGCATGGCATGCCACCACACTGTATGGGAACCAACCACAAGGAAAATTATAAACTGGGACATACGCAGCTCACATGATCTACTGAAGGACTATCTTAATTTTTCTGTCAATGGAAGAGTCTCATAATCTGTTGAAGGGTGGATTTTTTTCCCATAAAAATTCATTATATAGAACTATTTTCTGTGAAATATTAATTAACAGATTGTAAATATCAAAATTCAGACCATTACTGAGGTCCACATAACATAATTATGGCATTGAGAACTGCTCTGAAAATTTAAAGGGTCTGACGCATGATGCTTTCAGCCAAGTTCAAAACTCTGAAACAGTTTAATTTCCTATCAGTTTTGTAACATTTCTTGTAGCAATGAGATTTGCCTGACAAGACCCTTTGCCTGGAATATACTTTTGATGTCTGAGAAAAGCCTGACATTTCCACTTCCTATTTAATTTTTAAGTAACTACTGCTTTAAACTTCTGAGCCCAAGTTTCCTGCCCCAAATAAACCAAATCTCTTCATTTTTTACTTTCATTTTCCACTTCTGCTTTTCTTTGCCAGTAATATCACTTGCAGCTGAGTCCCAGTGGCACAACAGGCTTCCTAACCCTACAGTTTCCACATTTTCTGTAAAAATGATCATCACTTTGTCTTCTCTGTCTGAATAAAATAAATTCCAAGGCTGTGCATTACAATCTTCTAAAAATAGTGCCATGTCTGTTCTCCTGCAGCTACAGCAAACCCCTGATTTCAGTGCTGGAGAGGAGGAAGCATCTCACACAGTTTCTGCATGAAGAAAAAAACCTTTACATCAGAACGCGATCTCTGATCCTGGCAGAGCTCTATCTTGAATAAACTTAGAATAAATATACTTTACTAGTGCTGTAACGTAGTTTTCTACAAAAGTAAATCTATTTTAATTATTCAACTTGACAGATCCCTCTCCTATGCAAGGGCAGGAACAGCTTTGAGAGTGAGATTTGTTGTTTTTCCTAATAAGGATTCAGAATATGCACATGCTGCTTATTCATGTAGTAGCTCACAAAACTCTCTGTCCTTCTGTAGGGAATGGGATGTGCATCTACAGCCACGCTCAGACGTTCACTGGACTACTGTGTGCGTTATAACTTAAACCTGGGCCACCATTCATACCTTCCAAGAGTCTGCATCTTAGACCTAATCCCACAGCTTTCCACCCCAGCACTCATCTCCATCGTGGCAGATTACAAGGCAGAGTGTACCTCAACCATCACATGCTTTTTTAAACTTTAGTCATAATGAATTCATTTCTATTGAGACTTTTTTTTAATTGAAAACCCTAACGTATAGTGTTAAGAAGTAACACCAAATAAAAGCCTACAAGCAATTGATGGTGTTCAACCAAAATTATTTGTTGACTGAATTTGATTCTTCACACTGAGGCAAGGTTTATTAAAAGAAAAATCCAATAAACAATTTTTTCCCTCAGTTCCTCTGACAAGATTAACTATATTCTGTTTCAGCAATAAGAGACAAAAAAAGAAAAAAAAAATCCCCATTAAAATACAAGCCAATTGAAATGTTGTGGTTTTTTTTTTTTTCCTCCAGTGTGTCAATTGGACACTTCAACTTCTCTGTGACCCTGAAGAGGAGAGAACATTCCTTTCAGCCCTGCTGCTGTGTTTGTCCAATTGCACTAACAGGCCTTTTTGCCCAGTAGCAATCCAGGCAGAGCCGGCTGGTTTGGTGCAATCTGGAAGCTTGTTGTAATAAGAGACAGAATAAAAAACACAAGGAAGAGCCTGGCAGCTTCATAAAACTCCCTCCAAGCTGTGTTCTCCACAGAAGTTCACCAGCCTCAGCAATCAGCATGACCAGCCAGTCTCAGGGAATCCAGCAGCTTTTGCAGGCAGAAAAACGTGCCAAGGACAAACTGGAGGAAGCCAAAAAAAGTAAGTAGCTGTCCTGGTTTTACTGTACTTCTCAAGTGCAAGCTCTTCAGAATTACAGTGGATCACAGAAAAACATTATTTCATCTGTATGCATGCATTAATGCTGTGCCTTGACTGCAACCAGGCATTTAACCAAACCTGAACATTCAGAGTTTGCTTAAAATTCTGTGTTTGTGTGTGCATGCACATGTGCCTTATTATGTTAAAAAGGTTTTCTTTGTTATATTCATCCTGTCATCCAGATTTATTCTTGCTTTATCTCAATGCCAATAATGTCATTACTGCCTTCCTTAGCTATTTAAACTAGAATGCGACATGCCCCTGGCTGCCAGCTCTGGAGGACCAGACTCCAAATTCTATTTTTCTTCATAAGTCCTATTAAAATGTTCCTCTTTACTTGCAAAATCTAGTAACTTGTCTCCTAATCTCAGCTGGATTTCAAAAAATTATACGGAAACAAAAGGGAGACTTCAGCACCATGACAGTAGTCAGTAAAATCACAAGCACTCTCAGTACTGTCATAGATCATTCGTAGAAGTTTTATTATATGGTGCAAGTAATTATTCTCCTGAGTGTAGGCACCGACCCCTTGAGTCACTGACCTGCATTAGCACTGAAACACTGATAACTCTTTCATTAGTTTTCCTGGTCTGGAAACCAGCAGCAGGAAACAATGCTGTGCTGCAGAACTCAACTAAAATGCATGACAGTGATGTCACGTGGAGCAAGAGCGTGATAAAGGAGTATATTTTGTTTTCCAGGGAGAAATGGAAGCTAAACAGAAATAATTTCTGTAGTCTCCATATCCCTTCTACACGTGAATCAGCATTGCTGTGTGTTCATTAACTGTTAGTGTGACATCTCAATTTGCACAGCAGCACACAAAAACCACACAGAAGGGCAAGTCCCCCTCCCTGAGCACCCAACCACTGCCAGTGCCTCGCAAAAGCAACAGAGAGGGGGAAAAAGTTCTCTCGCCTTCATCAAACAGAACTCTCTCAAATGCAAGCCTGAAAGCAAGGGATAATGAAGTGATCTGACCCTTATATAGCCAAAACAGGTGTGTTGGGACAGGTGATTTTTCCCTTCTTATGTAAGGCAGAGGAAACACTGTACCCAAAGAAAGAAAGCATATTATCTGGAAAGACGCAGCCTCAGTGGAGGGAGGGAGAGTTTAGCCTGAACACAGACTGCCTTTAACTATGATAGCTTGAAGTTGATTACCCCTTATTTTTAGTTTGAGGGGTTTTTTTGTTGCTTTAATTTCATTTGGGTTTGTTTTTAAAACCAGATGAGTCAGTTTAGCTTTTTCTAAAACAGCCAGTTGAAAAAGAGACTTCAAAAACTTAAGGAACTTCAAAAATGAAAAGTTATCATTATAACATAAAACATATATATGTTATCATAAAAACATAAAAGTAATGACTGAAGATGAATGTCTTGCAGAATCCAGACAGAGTTGCAGGTGCCTTTACTCTACTCCGCAAAAGACATACTCCTGTGTCATCACCTCAGCCTCACTTGGAGTGCTTGTGATAATCACAGGGTTTCTTACAGATAAAGTATCTTCAAGATCCCTCTGAGTCAGAAACTTGAATTAAACCACTACCTACGCTTACCTCACCACTAATACACTGGTAGGAGTTAATAACCAGCTACAGAAAAACAGCTATTAAGAATTCTGCTATCAGTAAAAATGTTTAGAGTGAAAATAATTCATCAGTATGACTTTCTTCTCTATTCCTTTTAAGGCCGTACTTTCCTTGCATTTACAAAAATTATTAAGAAAAATAAAAGATTCAATACACAAATTTAAATGTAAGAAAACAATGCAGTAACTGTGAGGGAGGAACAGGCTGCCCAGGTAGCCTGTGGAGCCCCCAGGCTCAGACATATTCAAAACCTGCTGGATATGGCCCTTGCTCCAAGCAGGAGCATACCCTAAAGATTCCTTCCAGTCTCAGCAGGTCTATATGATCCTATGAAAAACTTCAGGAATTTCCAAAAGATTTTATTCCAGTTTCAATAAATCCACCCAGATTTTGTACTAAACCAAGCATTATAGCTAATCTAGCATAATAATTATACCTAGACAATCATTGCATTCAACATTACAAGAGATCTGCAGTGAAGCTACAGAATAAAATTAAAAATTCTCGTGTTGTCATGATTTCAGTATTTTTCATAGAAGTGTTACTACACCACGTTAGATACTTAACTATATTATCACAACTTAAATTCTATGTTACAAGGACAAAAGGGATTCTTTCAGAGGCAAATCTGGCTATGCCAAATCAGAATTATTTCAACAGTCTCTTCCTTGGAGTGATTCTGCAGTTAGATCAGATTGCAGAGTTTGTCTCTCAGAATAAAAGCTAAGATGAAAGGAAGTACATGAAATGCAACCAATGTATCCAGCACAGCTGCTTAACCTGGGCACACAGTTCAGCGAAACAAGGCAAGGACATGCTGCTTCACCCCAGAAAGTGCCAGCCCAGATCCACCCGGGACCAGTTCAGATCAGCAGCTTCTGCTCAGGGCCTGGGCTCAGCAGGTCTGGGCTGCAAGTGGAAGCAATGAACCCGTCCACGCAGTGCCAGTGCAGCCCTGTCCCTGCTAAACTGCACCTGTGACCTCCTTCGTCACCACAAACAGGCACTGCACAACACCCCTGTGCCACCGAGTCTGGTTGTCCCGCTTACACTGGAATGTCAGAACAATGAATGGCAGGTTGCTCATGGGACACAACCAGGAAAAGGCATTTTCAAGGAAATGTGAAGAGCAAAACTACCCTTCAGTGTTTACAGTTGATACATAACCAGATCAAAATGTAGTGTGAACACACGTAATGTTGTATATAAACAGATAATAGGTCTAGTTTTTGCTGACATATGTGCAGTTGTTTGTAATTCAAACCCCACTTGAAATAACTGAAAAAATAGTACATAAAATTATATTGATAGACATGAAACACAGCGAAAATATGGTGCTAAAGCTCCTCTGTACATGCTTTTTCATACTTCTAGCTTAATATCCTTTATCCTGGCTTGCAATACCCTTTATTGTATCATTAGCCCATATCCATTATACCTGACAAATTAATAATAGTTGAACTAATTAGTAAATGCACATCTGCAGGCCTGAAACTATTAAATTGATTAAACACAAGCCAATCCAGTCTGCAATCCTTTGGCCTTTAGAATGCAGCTCTGCTTTATCTATCATTTTTACTTAAAGCATAATTTGGATCCCAGAAATAACTGAGCATTGTCAGAGCCAAGACATCAATTTCTGAAAATCCTTTTGGGGAAAAAAAGGGAAACAAAAGTGTCATGAACACTGGGCTTAGCAACATTTGTTTTCCTACAGATTTTTATGGCTTGGCTTGAATGTCTCGTGCCTAATAAAATGAAAACTGAGATGAAAGATTTCAGGAAATCAGATTAAAACCAAATGTTAATCAAGATATTATAAACAGAATTATATCCATGGCACTCTCTTGGATAATATCCAAGACATACTTTACCTACTGAAAAAAAAAAGCTATATATATTCATCAGCTGCTTTTATTGTATTTTATTAAAAGTACAATATAGTCTTCACAAAATTAGCATCCCCAAATCCCAATTTGCAGACAATTTAGCACTCTTGAAGACAACTGAAGCAGTACTATTTTAGGAAAATATGATTAATTTTTGGCAACTTCTTCAAATGATTTGATTTCTATGCAGAAATTCAGCTAGAAGCCTAGATGATATGTTTGAAAACAAAAAGCCAATTTTAGCATTGCAGTTTTTGGAAAGTAAGATAACTTAGTGCTTGAACAAATTAGAATGCAACATTTTTGCCTCCTACTGTCTTTTCCTTGCAAGACCTAAAAAACCCCAATAATCTAAAAGAGACCAGTTCTTTGGGATCTAACCAGAGCTAGTTATTTAATTACCATCAGAGAGATACCTAGAAAGAAGAACACAGCCTTTTCCCATGCCGATAACACCTTCCCATGTTAGACAAGAAAATCGAACACAGGGCTGACTTTTACAGCAAGTTAAGATTTGGTCAATTTTACAAGACACCTAAAAATTTATAGGCTGTCAGCTACCATAATCATGGACAAGAGCGGACAGGGAAACCAAGCACAGCACAGCTGCTTTGCTGCTCCCTCTCTTTGAGGATGGAAGGAGGGACAGAGGGGCAGTGGCAAACCAGAGGGGCATGGCCCCCACAGCGTGCCCTTTGCGGCAAAATCTCTTCCAACTTGGAGCTTTATGTACCTCACCTGTATGATCACAGAGGAAATGTCATAGAGACAGGTTGGTTTGTCCACCTTCCTGTATTTCTTGTCCTCTTTTTGCAGGACCTTGGCTGAATTTCAGTGCTTTGCCACCCTCAGTGTGTAAGGGTTGATTTCAGCTTGACTGTGCTCTGCACTGAACCCAACCCAGCGGATCAGTAAGGCTTTGAAAAGGCAGTCCCGTACTGCACAACCAAGGTAGCAGACAAGTGGTTAACAACAGACTGATTAATTAATTTTGGTTTGTCTCTAGTGGAACAGCGGGTTAAGCTTTAGTTTCTGCTTAACTTAATCAGGTGCAGCATATGCACTGTCGCATATGTTGGCAGTTGCCGATTCTGTCCACAACGTTGTTGAACTAGCAGTAATTTACTCACAGCTTTTCCACTTAATTAAATAAGAAGCAGCAGGTTCCTGCTGTGCCAATCCTAAAGGCATCATGGTAAAATGAAATGGCTGCTTCTCCACAGTGACACTCCAGTGCTTGCTCCAATGCACTGTCCAGAGCTGACACCTACGTATAGATGTACATTTTGGTTCACTAGCTACATTGTCAGAGGCAAGTGAACTGCTGTTTTACAGTAAACCTCCTTCCATTTTGTGCATTTTAAAAGGATATAGCTATCTATCTGGTGGCCAAATATGCAACATATTTACTACAGATGGCCCCCCAGATGGAATTTGAAATTAAAATCCCACTGATTTTGAAATAATTTAATTTGCTATAGAGATCCAGTTCCTCAGCTGGTGAAATTGGCAGAGCTTCATCACAGTCACTTCCCCCCGAATGCCAGCTCCAGAGAATCACCCCCCAGCTCCATCCTAGAGGAAAACTCTACAAAAGGCTGATCAGCTCCAAATTTGGAGAGAATAAGGGAAACTTCAAAATACAGACCTAAACCTGGTTCCAAATTTTGTTGTCCAGACTGATGTCGGGCTCTTACACAAATCTGTCTGTTGACCCAACACTTCATACAGTGAGTGGCAGAAGCTGGTGGAATCAGCCTTTATCCAACAAATACAAATTCTGGGAAAATACCCTCTGGATTTTAAACTGCTTCTCTCCCCCTCATACATAGGCACAGTGGCTCAATGGCAGAAGGACTCTGAGAAAATATAATTTAGTACACAAGAGAGCCCTGCACTCATGAACTGAGAGTCAGTAAAGCTATCTAGTTCCTCAGCAGTTTGCTCATTCCTGTAAAAAGCCTGCATACAGCCACACACCCAAGGTTCCACAATAAGCATGCCCACAAAAACAAACAGTCCAGGAATCAAGACTTGAAAAGGTAATTCACATTTCAGGCATCTCTCTGCTTCTACTCACCCATCTGCGGACGGTGACTTTGGAAGGAGCCATCAGCTGGGCAAGTAGTTTCCTGCTGGGTCAGGCATTTTACCCAGGCTTTTGCTGAATCTGAATCGTACTAAACCCAACGGCCTTCCTCTTAAGCTTCCTCCTTGTGCCATGCTCAGTGAAAGCAAATTGCTATATGCCACACCTGATAAGGTTTTAGAAGCCCAGGTCAGGTGTAACCAATCCAGTGTAAGATCCTAGAAAAAACAAATTCAAAATATTCATGGTCTTCTTCCTAGCCTAGGTGAAGAACGTTCCTTAGGATTTCAGAAAAGTTACCTTTCACCTTCTGTGCTTGAATTAGTTACAAGAAGTAAGTTAATTAGTGTGTCACACATGAAATCAAGTTGCCTAGGATACCACCTTCATCCTTGGGATATCCTAATTTAAACAACTAAGCAGTTTTTTAGACATCAAAGATAATTCTGTTAAGAAAAGGGAGCAAGCTTATTCCCCCCCTACTCTTAAAATTGTAGCTGTACAGAAACAGACCCCATAAATCAGCATCAGCCCAGGTGTCTCAAGTATAACATATCAACATTCAATGCAAGAGGTTTACAGTCCCATCAGTTAGAAAATTACTTTTTTCTCACAAAGTAGCGATGTAGCAGAATCCAGGCAACTTTACCAACTTTATACAAAACAGACAGAGAGGTCCACAGTGGTTTTTATGACATTTTCACCAGCTTCTTCATGTAAAACCTTAAACATCACATTCCCATCAAACCTTTTACACCTGTCCTTTACATAACATCCTTGCTAGACCCAGGAACTACCTTATGCCCAGTCCTGCAATGACTTATGTGCACTTGATTTGACAAACCCATAGTATTTTACCTAAAACAAAGCAACTATTCACAGCAAACAAAATTAAGTATGTAAACAAGCCTGGTCAGGAGGAAGGCTCTTGTTTCCACTGCAACCTACACAGTCACCTTAAAGATCCCCTTCTTCTTTAAAGTGAAAAGGAAAAAAAAAAAAAAAAAGTTTTTTTGAATCACTCATGTTTTCTGTGCACTGGTAGAGGATATTATTGACCTCCTTCTCTTAACTACTCACCTCTGCATTTGACAAACGTTAGGAAAACGGTGGGAGAAGAAAAGGACAAAGCCTGAAGGTTGCAACTCAGTTTGGTAATGGTTAAGATGTATCTTGCAGTATTCTGGAAATTTGCCAGCTCTAAGCAGCATCCAGTTGGTGCGGGATGAAGGGATGCTGGCAACCAATCGATACAGCAAATCTTACAGAATTAACGTCTTTTCCCATCAGTGACAACTAAAATCTGTTATCTGGCTGCTACTATTGCTGATAAAGAAAAGATAGATATTTATTTAAACACCAAGCTGTGATTAAGAAAAAAAAAATGCATTTGTGGTACGAGAAAATGTGTAGTTGCAAAAAGACTTCTGTTGTTAGCAAACCAACAAGCTTTTCATTCGCTGTGTGCTTCTGCACAGGAAGTTGGTCTCAGAAGATGGGTCCTTGCATGACTGGCTGTCAATCACAAAGTACTCCACATAAATCACTTTGGCTATTTTGACCGTTCTTGTGCAAATAAAGCTGATGGACAAAGCTTTCAGCAAAGTCAGCGTTTTACTATGCCATCTAAAATGCCTCTGTTTTAGAGAAATTCATCTTTTGGGAGGCAGTGATAGTATGAAATAAATCAGTTTCTCTCCCCCCTAGGAAAGGGGAAAAGGCTGAAGCAGGCCAAGGAAGAAGCCACAGCTGAGATAGACCACTACAGGTTACAGAGGGAGAAGGAATTTAGGAGCAAGCAAACAAATGTAAGTAAGAAACACGCACATGCCCTTTTGTAGTGTCAATCTGCTCAATGGTAAAAATTGCTTCCAATAGTATTACATGGAGACTTCTGCAAATCAATGTGATCACACTGATTAAACACAGAGATATCACCCTATGGTGTGCATATGCTTAATTTTTACTTTTTCACAGGCTTTGAATGCATTGGTAGAAGAAATTGTGGACTCTAACCACTAAAATTGTCCAGATTCCACATTTGGTTCATGCCTGTACTTTGAAGACATATCTTCCTTAAGGAAAAATACCTTTGGGTGCTCTTCTATAACTGCAGACAGACCTCATTCCTGTCTTGAAACTAGAGGTTTCAGTAAGGTGGATGTCAGTAAAAGCAAAGATTTAAAATGTTTCTTTCTATTTCACTTTAGCAGTCTAATACAAGAGTGCATCTTTTATCAACTGAAATCACCAAGATTTTGGAGTTTCTTCACTTTGTTTCTATAGTAATAGTAGTTTGGCTGATATTTTGCTATCTGAATTAAAACCATATAATACATTTATGGCATCTTATTACCTGGTGACCTTCTTCTTATGTATTTGCTCTTGTTTTTCCCCCAGCTTGTACTGTGAAAAGACAGTGAAACCACTTGTGCAAAAACAGCCACCAAAAAAAGTCAAAGAGGTCAAATAGAAACTGCTTTACAAACCTGTCATAAAACATTTTCCAGCGGGGACCACAGGCCTTAGGAACATATATAAATACAAGGCCTCTAACATAAACTGCCAACCCTAGACACCCTGTCACACAAGCAGGCCAGGTAGCACTGTCTCATATCTACAATTTCAGATGTTTACTGACATTGAAATAAAGCAAAAACACCTCTAAAATTTGTTCACCTTTTCAGTTGAGCCAGACTTCTTGTTTTAGGTCTTAAACAGCAAAAGAATAAAGAAGCTTTGTTGTGAACTCAATTTTTTCATCACAAACAGAACTAAAGCTGCAGGGAAAGGCCACTATTTGTCGACTGAACATTTCACACAAGCAGGACAGAACACATATTGCTCCTCGAATGACAGCATGTTGTACAAGATCATCACAGTCCTCCTTCACGTTCCCTGACCCCATTATGTCGAACATTTATCTACCCAGACAAATGTCATCATTATTAACCTGTGTCTGGAAGGCACTCAGGAGCTTCAGCAAAGCCAGTGCAGAGGGAGATCTGATGCCCAGTTCCGTTTACTTGCTCGGCTATTTGGACACAAATAAAAAAAGTATTTTTAATTCTTTGTCACAGTCTCATTTAATGCTATTCCTTCTCTTACTTTTTGTAGCTTGTATCCAAAATGGGGTAAGTTTTCTCATACTGTGAGATGTTCCACGTCCATCCAGAATTAACAATAGCAACAGAAAATAACAATTAACTTGAGGTTAGAAAGACGATACGAGTGACACTTCTTCAAAACATGTAAAATTTTTAGCCTGCATTTCAAACCAAGTTTGCTGGAATTCATGGTGTTTGTACTCAGGGTCTGACATCAGTGAACTTTGGAGATGCGCAGACTAGTTCTGAATTTTGGGGCTTCCAAGTCAAAGCAATATTTTAGCAACTTTGGAATGATGATAGCATAAAACCCCTATGGGCAAAATAAGGGACAGACCCTCAAGGTCAGCAGAAATCATAGACTAAGCAGAGCCTTGTCTATATTCTTAAGAAAAATACCTCCAAATTCAGAAGCAGAAAAAGAGGGGGGAAAACGCATAGAAGTGTAAGAATTTACTATCTCAAGTTACAATGTCAGCATGAGCTGAGAGAGCAGGTCTGCAGAGGCTCTTCTTAAAATTATAATATTTTTCTTGAGGTTTTTCAAAAGTATTTAGTAGCTGGATAACATGCAACCATCTGGGATCTCTACAAAGTTATTTTTCCCAGTGGAAAAAATCAGCTTCATAAATCTGGCCTAAGCTATTCAGCCCTTCCCATATGTGACCCTTGCAACTTGTCTAAAAACTAAAATAAAATGTCAGCTAAAAATAGTTACTATAGAAAACTATAATCTTTTCCCAGTACTAACTATTATGTCTACAACCTGCGTTTCTTCCAAACTGAAGTATTTCACATGTGAATTACAGATTACTGTCTTACTACATTGTCAGGCACTGATAAATGGAACCGAGAGGGTGATTTGAGCAAAAGATCTTAACTCAGTTGCTTTCCTTCTTTTAAGCACTAGGTTGGGCTGAAACCACATGGAAAATAAAGCTAATGACCTTACTTCTGGTCATCCTCTAGGTATCCCACTAATGTATCACAGGTTAGCTTCACCTGCTAGTCAACCCCAGAAAACCATGGTAGGAACAAGAATATGTTACTTATTCCTTTCTTATTTTGCCAGCACGCAGAAAAGTCTCCTGCTTTCCCCCACGGAATTCTTTAGGTGGAAAACAATTTCTCTGCTGGTATCTGAAGGACTTTTCCATAAGGGAAAAAATCAAGGGATGTTGGGGCAGTGGGGGAGGAGGGAGCAAAGTCACAGATTTGGAACGTGTGCATCTGTTTATAACATAACCTTGCTAAAATGTTCAGCGAGTCTAGAGTCAATTAAATTCTAAGCGAATGTCCTGATATTAACTGTGCCAGAAGCTGTCTGGTATTTCGCCAGATAAGAAAATGTAACATTAAAAGACCTTGTCTGAGGCCTGTTGAGGGCTATACATCACTAACTGCTGAAGACATTTCAAGTACTCCGTAACTGTAATTATGCATTGTCAGGAAGGCTTTCCCATGTTTTGCTCCCTAGCAGTGCTCATGTGCATTCTCAGTGAGGCCAAATGAAGCACACGGGTGATAGAACTTAGTTGGCTAGTCATTAAAATAGAAAACAAATTAAAAAGAGCGATATAAGAGACAAAACATCACAATGTTGTTCCCACAATGAGCTGGGAAACTTTCATTACATGGGGAGATTCCCATTGCTTGTGAGCATATGAAAGAGTTGCCTTTAATCCTGTTTTTATGAGTACAGTTCAACCTAGATCATACCTTACTGTTAAGGAAGCGCTGCGACGTGTTCTTGTTATGCTTATGTTAGATGATGAAGAATAATAAAATAAACTAGTCATATATAATCATTTTATTGTGCTCAGAAACCTTCTGCTTTTCAGGTAATGGGCTCCCAAGGTAACCTCTCTGCTAAAATAGAAGAGCAAACAACAGAAACCATCCGAAACCTCACGAGCAGCTACCACAGGAACATGGAGAGCATGATGAAAAAGCTCTTGAGCACAATATGCGACATCAGCCCTGAAATTCACCCTAACTTCAGACATGAAGTTTAAGATCCATTGATGTGCTGTGTTTGTAAAAAGTAGCCTTCTTTCTTGATAAGCATAAATACTTCCTCATGGATTGTTTCTGCATGTGTGAGAAGAAAAAGCACACTAAAGCCAAAAGCACACAATTCACACAGGCTTTTGATGTGACAGGAATTATACAGGGTTTTGCAAGCATTTGTTGTAATATTGCTTCTTGTTGGTAGCTAAGCCCCTGTCATTTAGACAGGGGCAAGTCAACAACAGTAGAATAAATGATTATTTGACACCACCAGCTTTTCAGTGGGACTCTTTATTCCTTTTCTTTTATAAAATGTTCTGTACTGGGATGTTGTGTTTCATACAGTTTGTTTATCCCAATCTTTACTGTACTTAAGTCACATGAAATAGAATATGACACGTGGAGTGGTCAGGTTATGGACCATACAGGAACCCTTTAGATTTTGGTCAGAAAGGGCCAAAACATTTTCAATCTTTCTATGCTAATTTCAAGCAAAATACAGTTGACTTGTACAAAATTTTGCTAAGAGCCATACTCAAAATATTGTCCTGTTGTTTAACTACACCACAAATTTTATATAGCTTTGTTAAGTGTGAAAAATGAGAACAGGCATAACCATTATTTACAAAACTGCTTTGGAGCAAGAGGCAGATTAGCACATTCGTCATTATACAGTTACCCTGAAAGCACAGGAATCCCTGGGCTCAAACTCTACACCAGTTACGCTAAATGGTACCTGAATCCACAGGTTGTTTACAGAAATCACATCAGTTAGAGCTCATTTCTGTTATTCTAAGTCACCTTGAGCAATACCTCCCTCTGCAATGGCACAGGTTTCCCCTGGAATAAATTCTACTGAAGTTAGGAAAATTGAATATGATCTGTGCTTTCAAGGTGAAGCCCATTCAGGCTGATGGGAGGCACTGGTGAAGTGGGGATCTGACACACACCCACACCATGAGCCCCTTTAATGCCTTGTCTCCACTACAAAATTATACTAAGTTAGAAGAAAAAGGTTGAGAAATTGCAGCAACTGGCAAACAATAGCCATGATTTTCAGTCCACATAGACACAGAGAAATCATTTCAATTTCACAGCAGCTAATCACAGGCAATCTCCTGTTCAGCGAGGTTTACACAGCTGACATGCTGTCATGTGTAAAATGACTGTAAAGCTACAGTCAACCTAATGTCAACAAACATGACTCCTCAAGGCTGTGCCTGGATGCTACATAATCCCCAAACTCTTATTGTTACAGTCTCCTGTGCTTGTTTATATTCTCTGGGGACCCAAGGATGCTGAGGAGTGGGACAGAGACTAGAAATCCTATTGACATCAGCTAGAAGGCTCGTTTATTTAGGGGCACTTTGAATCAAGCTGTGATAGCCTTTGATTTGCTGAGGGATGAAGGAACTCCAGTCCCAGGCTATGTGCAAGACCTAATGCAGGCACCCTCCTGCATAGCTTTGGGCACTCAGGGCTGCCTCATTGCACAGGCACACGTGCCTCTGGTTTGGGTCATGGCTGCACTCCCAATGCAGGGCTCAGCTGTAAGATGCGTTCTCTGTGAACCTAAACAGTCACCAAGGTGTACACAAACACCTCACAGAATCTCACTGCAGTGCTCAGGACTGCTCCACTTTTCCTCTGGGCTACCTCAGCACCCTTTTCTCCAGCTATGACTTCTAAACATACAGAAATGTTGTGGGTTCAGCTGCAGAACTAAAGCAATGTTGGTTCCATTGCCAGCTGCACGGGATAAAAATACACACCCCTGTACAGCAAGAGCAGAATTGCCACATCCTGGTGGGCAGCAAACTACAGTGGCAGCTTTTCAGGAGGCAGCAACCCAGGTTACATGAAATAAAGCTTTGTCTTCCTCATTACTCTGCTTCTTTTTATGGCATTCCCCCTTTCCTGCGTTCTTTCCAAAATCTGTCTTCTGTAACCAACCTCTTCTCTTGCAAAGCTTCTGCCCTCCCTTCCAGGCTCTTTCTACACGTCTGGTCCTAACAGCCACACACATCTCTTATTTTAGTATCTTCTTTAAAATACACTCTCTCATGAATCCCCCTTCCTTGACAAAAACACAAGCACAGGGTGGGGGGCAGCAGAAGCCACCAGCAGTGAGGGGATTGTGCAGCTGTGCCACTTCCCATGCAGTGACACTGCGCTGCAGTCAAGGCTGTGACCTGCCTATAGCCCTGCTATCACCTGCATACCTGAGACACACGTGGAGTCGGAAGTACTCAAGCTTTCTGAACATGGTTATGTTTTCCAACTGTGGCCAGTTCACGGTTCTCTCTCATGAAGGAGGAGTGATTTTGATATTATTAGGTCTTTGAACTTGAGAGATATAAATCTGAGAGCTTTGAGCACTCTGCGCATTTCCTCTCTTCTTCATTCGCTCCTTCTTCTGGACAGGGAACGGATGGTCATACCACCACTAAGCTGTACAGAGGTAATAGCCAAATTAGACTTCATATAATTTGGCAAGATACTAAGTTTTTCAAATGAAGAGTGTAAAGTACCAGCTGCATCCATGTAATATTGAGCTGCCAAGAAAATGCATGCTGAACTTACAAGTGCACAAAATACCTTGTATGTGACAGTTATGTGCTCATGATAATGACAAATAATCATTCCATACAAAAGAAAAAGGAGGATGTTTAAATTCAGAATGTTTTTAAATGCATAAAAGAAAGGTTAAAATGTTTAGCAGTCACCTACCAGGGATGATTACAAATGCCCTGCCATCTTCCAGGAATATCCTGGGACACCAGGGATCCTCCAGCCCTCACTGTGCCCTGACACTATTACCTAATATGCCTCAATGCAGTTGCCAAATAAAATGGCAACCTATCACATATCAAAACACAAACAGATTTTAAGAAGTGGAAAGCCACATATAGGTAGCACTAATGCCTGTATAAATCCTTCTCTTTTGTTTCATAATTACCCCTGAAATCACGGTTTTACCAAACACCTGAAGAGCCCCTGTGAAAGTTTTCATCTCTCCAGCCACGCTTTTCCCTTGGAAATGGTGGTTGCCTGACCATGGCACCACTTCAGACACAAAGGTTTTCCCCATATTGTTGGGAGCCAACTCTGTAAGGAGTAACTAAGAGTACATAATGACAGTGATTAGCACTTGCAGTATTTCAATCGGTAGCTTCTAATTATGAATAAATAAGTAAGCAATAAAATGAGCGAAGCTGTTCCCAAAAAAATCAACTGCAAAACTCCTGCAGTGTCAAATACTAGGACTGAAACAACAAGCTTGAGAAGTTTCCTCAATCGGTCTAATTCTTCACTGACTTAAAGAGGGGGTTAACAAGGCTCTCGCTGTTTGGAAATGAAGACCTGTATTATACAATAATTTCAAAATCCACTGATTAAAGTGTCTCAAACAACAACCGGTGGAAAAGGCCATACCAGCAGAAAGTACAAGAACTGTTTTATACAACTCATGACATGGACTATGCTGAATTTCTCTGTCTGTTCTCCCTCAATGTTCTCTTTTGAATTATAATATATGAGGACGTAGTGATGTGGTTCCCATCCATGGGTGATGAGGGAAGATCTCTGAACTCATGCCAGTAGGGCAGAATACCTTTCAAGTCTAAATAAAGTAAAATTAAACAGACACAAAGAATTAATACTATGTTCTATGTAGAAGGCTGTCTACAAATTCTTTCCCATTAATTTCTGAAGAGTTTGGGAGCTGAGGTTTGGGAAATCAGAACCAGATGTTAATCTATTTCATGGATTATGATATTAACTGAAATTTTTCCATATTAAAATATATTTGGAAATTCATACAATCTGTAAAACATAAGTTGTTCTTGTAAATGATCATATGTAGGATATAAGTGTATGCATTAATTTTTTATGGAACAAAATATTTCAGCCCTTAAATTAAAAGGTTTTGTAGCACCAGGACTGTGAGCAATGTCTCCCTGTAAGCTGGGACAGGATGACTTGCTGTTTTAGAGCTCAGGAGCCACCACAGGGCAGGTGAAGGCAGACTGCCATGCCATACAGTTACAGCAGATGTGTACCTGCAGATCCATACTTTCACACACAGCCTTGCCCAGAAGCATCCTTAACTGCAAACAAAGCAGGAAAGACATCTATGTGTACGGACAGACTGAGCAGCCCTGCAGCAAGGGGCTGTGTCAAACACTGAGCGCCAGTCTAGTCAGGGTGAGACATCAGACTGAGTCTGGGTATGAAATATAAACACATTTTTAGGCTACTAAGCCCTACCTTCCAACATTTGCAGTGGCATTGGCTATTAGCTATATGGACAGGCAGGTTTTACTGTCATCAATTATAGACAGGTGAACAGTAACAACTCTTCCAAAATAAAGAATGAACCTTGCCCCCATTGTCCATTAATGGGAATACATTATGTTCAACCAGAATTTCTCTTAACTGTGTGCATCTTACAACTGTGGATTTTGTTTTTTCTCAAAATAACAGTATGCAGACTATCGAAACACAATTTTGCTTCGCTCTCAGCCACAAGTCAGGTTGTGTCTAGGATGTCCTCACCAAAAGACTAAGCCAAGAGAAAGGTATCTTTGTGGCATCTCACTGTCACCTTCTCCATATCCTGGGGCAAAGAACATTACCCTTTACTGTCCAACAACTGGGTGGGGAGCCAAGTGCTACTGCAAATAAACATAAGGGAAAGAAAGGATATCAGGCAAATATTCTGGGGTGACAGCAGCAATTCTAGTTCTCTTCCATTCCAGAAACCCCCCATGGCCATGTGTTGGGTAGGAAGCTTGAGCATTATACAAAGTTATGTTCTGCTTCATGTATACAATGCATATACTTGAAAATAATTTCATCCAGTTCATCACAGAAATAGAGGGAATGCCTGTTACACGATACACAAGCGTCACATATTCCTGCCAGGTTCACAGTGGCCTGTCCTTCACAGATTTGATTATTCCGCATTTTACGGTAGCATAAGGCACTTCATACCCTGAGTCTTCCCCGAGGAATGTTAGTGCTTGTTAGAAGTACATGACCCAACCAGCATTACTACAAAACACTTGGAAAATGTTACACTGGAGTACTATTAATACACTCTACTGCACTTAGAGGACATGACTGCATGTGGAAAATCTGATGACTTGCAAGCTTATTAACTCACTGAGATTCCTCATTGCTTTTTTGAAAGATATGCCACAACTGAATTACCTGACCCTGGATGATTCCTGAAAGCCCCTCTTGCCCCAGATATCTGATCTATTTCCAGGTACGTGAGACTCCAATATGCTAACAAATTTCCATATCACTTTCAGAAATACAGGATTTTTGAGTAAAGCTGTGCTCCAAAAACAAGCTCTGCATAAAATATGCCAGAAAAATGACCTCAAAACCTGTTATTAAATAGACTTTGCTTTAAGAGACACAGTATTTATAATTCAATTCACTTGTAACAAACCAAATAGCATAAATATTAATATAAAGCAGATCATCACTGTCAATATAACCTAATTCGTAAAACTTCCTCTATATATTTCACGTAAATATTTATTTCGCAATCCTGTGGCATTGATTTATTGTAGAAAAGAGACAGCTAAAAATAGATATATAACACAAATGTAATCTAACCATGTATATGTCACTTCAGAAAATGAATCTAGCATTTTGTGTCAGTCTTCTTTCCTTTCAGACGTACTTGTGGGAAATGAGCAATCCCATTGCTGGCAGTGGGATGACTCACACCTGGGCTTAAAATTACGTAAAGGTGAAGCGTGGTGGCAGCTCAGAGAGCAGAAGTGAGACCTACCAGCAAGGACAGGCTGCCAGGGCACGGTGGGTGCTCGAAACTGCTCCTGCCATGAATTCTGATTCACGCCTCTTCTCTGAGGGTGGCTGCCCTGCATCTCACACTGGCTCCACTGCTCTACCAGCCCAACCCCTGACTGTCCAAAAACCTGCTTTACCAACCTGGCTCCCCAAGCATCAGGATGATGATACATTTTACCTCATGGTTTCCCAGCTGCTAGCAGCAGTGAAGAACATTTAATAAATGAAATGATTGTGCTTTATAACAGATTAACAGTTCTTAACAACGTATCTACTAAGATCAGTTTCAAGGGGAAAAAAAAAAAGGTATTGGTTCCTATTAACACTTAACTGCTCTGTCTGCAGAGGCTATGGAAAATGTTTTTGATGGCACAGGCTGCCAAACCCGATCAAGTATTTTCCCTAATGGCTTTTCCATTCAGCTCTGGAGTAAGAAAATTAACATCCAGCTCTTTTTTTTTTTTTCAAACATTTTTCTTCCATATCCTTTGAGGTCACCCATAAAGTGACATTGAGACAATAATTTACTCCAAGATGAAAAGTCTGCAGAATCTTCACACATTTCCTAAATACTCTAACTCCTACTAACTTACACAATTTTGACTTTCTAATACACATATATATATATATATGTAGGAGCAAAAATATGTCCCATATGTATCCTTTGTATTAAAGAAGTTAAAGTCATTTTCATTATTCAGTTTCTGGTTTTGACCGTAATTATTTACCTTCTCTGGAGAAATAAACAAAAACTACTTTCCTGCTTGTTTATGTCAAATTCAAGCCTGAATGGCTCATCACTTTCCACTTAACCACTGCTAAAACCAGCCAATATTCACCATAAAAGATTTTAGACCTGACCTAGGAGAATGCTCTCCAACGCAATTACAAGTTTCCTGGCAATATTCCTTCCAAACTTTTGGTTGCGTAGAACTGCTGTGAGAAAAACACCTAAGACTTGATTGACAGCCTCTGGAAACCGCTGTAAGTCAGATGACACCAATGGAGTAGCAATCAACTCAATTTTGTGAAAATCTCTGAACTCTGCACCTACGGCACTTACTGTGCTGTGCTGTTCCCTGATGTCCCAGCATGTCTGCTGCTCTGCTGATGTTATTGCTCCTATCTGAAAGCAGGCTCAGTAAGAAAAACTCCTTGTGACGGGGAGAGTGCTGGACTAACAAGGCACAAGAATAAAATTATGTGCATGGTCACAGTTTGTGCTGGGTCTGTGTGCAGTCACTTTGCCACCCAAAATAGCCCACTGTCAAGGACACAGGCTGCAGGATACACCAGAGAACTAAAGAGAATTTCAAAGTGGGAGTGTCTCAGAAAAACTGGTGCATTCTGAGAGATTTTTCCATGAAAAGTTGTTCAATCAGCTCAAGCTTTAAATTGTGATGTTTTCTTATTTTCAATGAGACTAACTTTAATAAAGAGAACTCATTCTGAAGCATGCTGCAATACCCTCTGGACTACAGTCTGCTTGAACAGAACAGCCATGTTCAGTGAAACATGGACATTTGTTGCAGCTTTGATCTGTACAGAAATTCAGTAATTCCACAGTATAGCATGGTGTTTTAAAATGATTCACTTGTTTGAGATGTGACTCGTTCAAGCACCAAGACCAATATTTACAGTCTTTGGTGGTTAAGAAAGATGCCGTATTCAGAAGAAAATATGTTCTACACAGAAGCATGTGGACTTGTCAGCAAACACTGAATGCAGTCATATATACTAATATGTTATTAATTGCTTTGTGGATGGTAAAATAAAGTCCCTGATGTGCTTCAGAGTGAAAATATCTTTCCTCTCCTTGAAATGGTGAGCAAACTTCTCTCCTACATACAAACATGGATGCCAGCATTCCTCAAAATCTTGCACAGCTTTTAAATTAAACTTGAGATTCATTCTCTAATACCGGGTGGAAAAAGGTAAGATTAGATGTGTACTAGTTAAGGCAGCATGCAATTAAAATTCAAAGCATTAACAAAAATGGCACTATGCAGTTTACAGTTGAGTTGCAGACATAAAGTTTAATGAGCCTCTTTGTTTTCTCACCCCCCTGTGCCTGGTTCCAACTTTTTTAACTGTTCTTTTGCCTTGTAAACTTCAGGTCCGTGAGAGGTGAAGATCCGTTTGAAGGGGCACGTAACCTAACAAGCACTTCTGAGTTTACATGTCAGTGTCTTGCTTCCACCCAGCTGCTCTTGTGAGACTGGAGCCTTGCAGAGCACTAACAGCACACAAGTACAAAAGTCAGCCCACAAACTGGCACTGAAGTACTTACAAATGTTTGTGTGGAAAAAAAAACATTAGTAGTACATGAACAAGCGTTTGCTGACCTTATAGGCCACTACTAGAGCTCAGCCTTCAGCGTGTCTATGAAAGAGCTGGGAATTGAAAGAGCAACCTGAACAGAGACCTGTAAATGAGAGGAAGCATGCTCCAACATGGGTTTGTCAGAGGTCCAGTTCTTGACTTAAAGCCTCAGGCTAATGCCCTAAGGAAATTGCTAAAAGTGCAAGATCCTGCTCCTCTGCACTGCAGTGGCTTTCACCAACCATTGGGGTGCCCTTTTTTTTTTTTTTGGTGAACTTCTTCTAACACAGATGAGGCAGAGAAGGCCTATTTCCAAAGATCACACTGCTGATGTGACTGAAAGAGTTCTCTCCATAATTCTAGATATTGAATTCACACCCCTTCCAAAGGATTCTTGCTCAAATTAAACATATTTGCCAAGGAAGGCCAGATGAAGTAACTGGTTTGTCGGTTAGTCTTTTTCTCATAGCCATAACTGTCATTGCAAAGAATAAAAAAACCCCAAAACATAAGACCCCCCAAAAACATTTTCCTGGTTTTTTACTTTCATCAGGCCAGTGTTTTCTTTCTCACCTAATGTAACATGCTTTACTTTACCTCTAATGTGTATCCTAATTTATTCCCACCATAACCTCCTTAATTTCTACTTACCTTATGCATCCAGCTTCCTCTATCCTCTAATTACTTTTTCAACTCAGTATCTTCATGCTTTCTCCTTCTCTAACAGGAATTCATCATAGACACATGTTACACTGCTTCATTTTCCTCCTCCACACTTCTAATAATTCTACCAAAAGAGCATGACAACCCCCCAAAAAAATAATGTTAAGGGGCTACTGACTAGCATATTACTCAACAGCATCTCAATAATTTCTTTGTTTTCTAATAGCCCTATTCCTCTGCTGCCATGTTGTGCTACAAACTCCTGGAGACAGAAACCATCCTC
Source organism: Pseudotriccus pelzelni (assembly GCA_035584735.1). Taxonomy (NCBI): domain Eukaryota; kingdom Metazoa; phylum Chordata; class Aves; order Passeriformes; family Tyrannidae; genus Pseudotriccus; species Pseudotriccus pelzelni. The sequence goes on from JAWMRA010000005.1 coordinate 22,378,709, forward strand.
CCCTTCAACCTCAGCTCCAAGTCCCACCCTCACTGTAGTCCTTGTCTGTGACTGTGGTACCCAAGAGTATCAAGCACAAATCATTGCTATTAAACAAAGTTTAATATAGGGTTTTGATCCAACAGAATGCCTAACTGAGGAACAGTGATCCCTGCCTTGAGCCAGTCTGCAAGTCTGCTGCACATGTGTGCGCACCGATGAAGTCACACAAAGCATCACCCCCTGTGCCACAAAAATATTTGCTAAAATCAGCTTAGACTGCAATGTGAGACAGGCACTGGCCTTTTTTAAATTGAGAAGTAAGAGGTAATTCTAGTCCATCCCTCTTACACTTGGCAAAAAGTACAAATATTCTGTGTGTTTATCCCTGCAGTGGGATCAAAAAAGTGAATTATAAAAAAAAAAATAAATTACAGCATAATTTGAGCCGGTTCTTAACTTGTATCTGCCATTAACACCACCTGCCATTAACAGCTTTGAACCTAATTGTACAAGGAGAGGAGGAAACCATCAAAGTTATTTCTTTACCAATCTATCATCTTTTGTGCCCATCTCTAAGCATGTCACTGCACTGCTGGTAGGCAGGCTAATCTGTCAGATATATGAAGAAGGGAAGGGTCTACCATTTTGCCATTACTGCTGGCTAATCTTATTAAAATAACAATATCTATACAATAATTAGATGTCAGAAATAATGGGTACTGCTCTGGTTCTGCCCTCTTCTTTCTTTATTTGACTCGGTATTTCAAGAGAAAGTGATACGGTGGCCCCTAGTTCTGACCTTTATCAAGATCTGCAGCTCAGCTTTTCTAATCTTACTTTGACTCCTCTTCAGTGACCCCCCGTTCCCCATTACAGACTTCCCCAATTACCTCAATATTCACAGTATTCCCTAAAGCACCGCTACATGGAACACTATTATCTCTTATCTATTTTATCTATTAACCTTAGGAACACCAGCAAGCTATTACGGGCAATCACTGTGCTTACAGAACAAGGACAGAAAAGGGGCTGTGCTTTAAAAGTGCATGAGGAAAACGTTTGCCATTTTGGACACATTTTGTGTTTTTGTCTAAAGGAAAAGGAACTAGATGCTTCAGAAGCAAAGCCAATGTATCTCAATTAAGCCTCTCAGCGCTTTTGCATTCAGTTAAATGCTCATATATTTTTAAAAGATGTTTCTACTTGCTTCCCACACATTTTCTACTGCTCACTCTTCAGAAAAAGCCCATCAAAAGGCAAGAGCCACCTGGGAATGGAGGCCTCCTGGATCTCTAAATCTTGCCCCACACTCTGCCATGCTATTAGGTTGGTGACACTGTGCATCTGCCCGGGGATGGGAAACAAACTCCTGAAGAGCAGACTGCCTCGGGAGAAATAGGCAGTTCAGGAGAGAAGAAGCAGACAACACAGAAGAGACAATAATAGCGGGAGACAGCTGGAGGAGAGCTCTGCAGGAGCAAAGCTCATCCCTGTTCACATACCATCAGTTGATGGTATGAACCAGCAAATTATTTACCTTTTTTCCAGTCAAAAGGTTTGGAACTTTGGGAAATGTGCAATTCAGAAATATCATCCCTAAAGACAGCCGAGATCAACTTTTCACCACTCACTGGTGGTCTGTTTGGTTTTTCTTTAAGATGCAGATTTGGCCATGTGATCATATTGTGTAATATTCCTGATTACAAATGAATGGGGAAAAAAACTGTCTACTTTATAAACTCAAAACATAACATTTTCATCTGCTGGTTTTAAGTACTGCTGTTTTTCAAGAAAAGGAAAACCCTCCATAATCTTCCTGTTTTCCAAAAAGCTCAGAATTTTTTTGAAAGCTATTTCTCAATCTGAGGGGAAGAGCAGGGGTAGAGGTGTAGAAATGCTCTGAGCACAGGGGCAAGGAGAAAACCTTCAGACTCCACTGTACTTTTGGGGTGTCATTTTGGAGATACAGATCTATATGACAAAGTAGCCAAGGTGATTCAGAGGTACTGAGCTTTTCTGGTGGAGAAAGAAAATCCAACCATTTGGTGCTTTCTGTGTAAAGATGTTGTTTAATCACCACATAATTAAATTTTATTCTTAAATAGGTAGTGCAGAATGCTATCCCCGACTAGGATTCAGTGCTAATTCCGTCTCTAATCAGCAGATGGCACCATGAATTCGTCAAACAGGATGCAGACCAGAAAGAAGTATAAATTTATTCCCCAAAAAAAGAGGGGGGAAAAAGGAATGGGAAAAAAGCATACACCCAACTTGACACACATAAATCAGGAATTAAATTCAGAGGGTGTAACTTTCCCCTTATGCCATCCTTCCAAAAATAAAACCGGCTGTGGAGCACGCTGTGTGACACCCTGATGCACAAAGAGCAGCTATACCTATAATGTCTTCAGCTGTGCCCTGTCACTGACCTACATTGTCTCATGGCCTCCTCTGAGACTGAAAAGAAAATTAAAAAACCCAACCAAAACTGAAACAATTAGAAGAGAGAAAAAAAATATTAAAAAAAAAAAAACCAACAAAACTTTCCTTCTGCCCTTCCTTTGCTCTGAACAACAGCACCTCTGGAGCAGAAGGCCTCCCCTTGGGGACCCAGGAGCTATCCCCTAGGAAACTCCACAAAGAAGCTGCAGGCAGAGTTTCAGATGCAGCTTGAGCTGGCACGTGGAAAGCCTCACCCAGGGCTTCTGCTCTCCTGTGGCAGGAGTACAGATTCATGCAGGGGTGTGGAGTCCACCCAGCTGACCACAAGCTGAGCGCAGACAAGTGGAGCAGAGTTTACTTTTTCCTGCATCCAAACAGCAGAATTTCTACTTGGAATTCAAAGGCTGGTAGAGGCAGCCTCACTCTCTCCCTCAGCAGTGTCCTCTGTCCCTGACAGAGCACAGAGTGAGCCCGCAGCTCCGCAGCAGAGCCAGGAACTGTTCCTGTTCAAAGGAGCAGTTCGGTGTGTCTGGGATTCTGCTCTTCCCCTGGTCTGGCCACACTCATCCTAACCCATTAATACAATAACTGCCTTGACAAGCATGGAGCTGGCACCCACCTGGCACCTCTCCTCGCTCACTGGGCTCCCACAGGGCTGCACTGGCAGGTGCCAAGTGCCATGAGAAGGCGTGTTCCTGTGCACACACCAAGTGATGTGCAAGATGTGCTCACCCCCAGCAAAAATCTGCTGCCTTAAATATGGGCTCTCCATGCTCTTACATATGAACAGTGAGTGTGAAAATCCTGCCTGTCCATCTGTTCCTTAAAGGTTTCTTTCTTTTGCTGCATGTTAGAATTTCTCCCCAAATCATCTTCAGCGGCACAAATCACATCAGTGACATTTATAGGTTAAGTAAATAGTATGTTGCTGACATCATCTAAGCACAGTAACAGGCACAGTTAGGTTGTCTGTGGTTAGCTTTAATGCTATGGACTTCAAGCTCCATTTATCTTGTTCTCTATGAGTGGTAATTAAAATCTGCAGTAACAGAAGTATTGCTCTGAGAAGCAATAGCTCTATCACACGAAGCACAGAGATTTTGCCAACAGAAGAGAGCATTCAATCAACAGTTTCAACTATTGCACAGAAGTGAAAACTCTGACGTTTAAAATTTAGAGAGGAAAGCAGCACAACAGTAAAAAGATGAGCTTACCTTGCATTGCATGGAGTCATCTTGTCTCAGGCCCAAGGAGGAGATGCTGTAAATTTTTGCCACCTCAGACTCTGCACGTCTGCTTGTTGCAAAGCGATTTTTCTTCCTGGCCATTTCTTACTGTTTTCCCAGCCTGCCTGGCAGACACAACTCAGGAATTACCAATACCTCAGCGGTGACACAATTGATTAAGCATGAGCAATACCAGCTTGGGGTTTGCATTCAGTCAGAGCTCTGTAATGGCAGCACAAGGGGCCTCGCTTGTTGAGCAAGAAGGGCTTTATGTCACTCGTCCCTAGAGCAAGGCACAAGTGAGCTTGACGGAGAAGGCAGCGAACATACTGTCAGAAGCCATATTCGAAGGGAAATGGCAGAACAATGCAGATTAAATGACAGGACAGAATCAAGGAATTAAATCATCCCTGAGGCTCAGATATTCCAGGCTTCCCCACGACACCTGCTAGAGGCACAGGGGAAGACCTGGAGCAAATCCCTGCGGAGGTCTTGCCGTCTTACCAACACTCCGGTGGAAAACCTGCAAAATCGCCTGTGGCTCTTCCAAAAATCATGGGCCATGCGACTTTGTGTCCAGCTGCACGCTCGCTTTTCAGATGGTTTCCAGTCTGAAAACTGGACTGGAAAACAACAGTAAGATTGCTTCAAATACAATTCTTTTTTTGCTCTTTCCCTCTGTTCAGAAGCATAACTCCTGCCTAGCCTCCTGCTGTATTTCCAAATCGTTTTAATAAGAAAGGAAAATAACTGCTTGCTGTAAATCAAAGGAGGTTATGTAGGCCACTTATACACTTTTAGCTTGGTAGTAGCATCATTCTCCAGAGGGACAGGAGGGATCTTGAACCTACACCTGCGCTTTCAACAGTGTGCCCAAACCACTTTGGCAGGGTACTCTGCACTTGATCATCTTTTTCTCCAGATACACTTCCAACTTAAATGGACCAGTAAAAGATTTTTTGGCTGGGAAGAGAGTAACGAGATATTTAGGATTGTAACCCAAGAGACACAACCTCAGCTCCAGCCCTAGTGCCAGAGAAGAGAGAAGTTTTCCAGACAAGGAAAAGGCTGTGAGGAAAAGGGAAAACCAAAGGGACCAGCTCTGTCTCTAGCAGCCTGATAGCTACCGTATCCTCCCAGGCCAACGTGAAAACACTTTTGCTTCACACATGAAGACAAATCCCTGCTATGAGTCAGATGGAAAATTTAAACTTTGATATTGTCTTTCCTAGATTTGTGCTGGGAACAGTTTATGTACTTATTCAAGAGTGAACAGCAACATTTCAAAGTCCTAGTAAACAAGCTCAAGATTCAAGTACAGCAACTTACTGCTTCACTATATTGAATAAGAAACACTTACTTCTTGGGAGCAATACTTCAGGCTGACTGTAGATTTGTGAAGTTCCTTGCTCCTTTTCAGGCAGTATTACGTGGCGATGATGGACACTGCTCACTTTATAGCTCCCTGTGCCTCTTCCTGTTGGTGTGCAGCCACCACCACCCTGCCTCTTCAGATCATCTCTTGGGTTGGTACAAGAGTAGAAATCCTGTGATCCGCTCTCAGCTCTGCCAGAGACATTGCAATTTTAATCTTAAATTTTTATTGAGCTTTTCTGTCTCTTGCCTGTAAAGTGGGAGTGACAAAAGTAATTACTTAACACCAGAAAGCTAACAGTATTCAGAGGCAGATTCTCTGTGCCCTGTTTTCCACAGAGCTTCAGATGCTAATCCATTCAGGTATGAACCCATTCTCCTGTTTCTCCTTGCTATTTATTTATATTCAAAACACCAGGGAAGGAAGGGTTGCAAACAATTAGCACAGTCCTGTTGCCAATGTCCCACTGCCAAGCCTCTGAGCTTGAGAGGAAGTTCCTCCACACTGATGCCCTGGATGTTTACAAGGTTGTGCCCTTGTAGCATCTTAGTTTTTGCATGGTATCAAGGACTGAGGGAGTCTTAATTAAAACCTGGGATCTCTAATCCCCACCAGTATGAGACATAATCTTCAACTCGTGCCAAAGTGTCTGTAGGTCATTTGCAATGTCTTCATCAAGTCAGCCTCCTCTGCTTACTTAGAACAGCTACAGAACAGGAACCACCACCTGCTTGGTAGTCATCTGAAATACAAGAGCTGTGGCTGTTGCTCTGCTCAGCTCAAACAAAAGAAGGGAGTTGATGTTACACAATTCAAATAGCAAGGAGAAAGTGTCCAGCAGCAATATTAACAAATTTACAGAATTCATTCAAACTTCTTCTCAATATGGGACTGTTTCCTGTATGCTTTTTCCTGGCAAAACGTGTTTTCTATGCAATTTTCTCCCAGCTTCAAGTTGGATACAATCTTTGTAAAACTACGTGCTTTAAAAGTAGAAAAGCAAACTCTTTAGCAAGGCTTTGGAAAATTAACATTGTTTGTGTCACAGTGTATTAGTAGGATATCATGGAGGATTTTGTTTAGCTAGAAAGGCAATGTTTAGGCTAGTGACCAAAACACATCTTTGAGACATCCAGTGTGCACATACCTCTGCACGGTCTGCTGCTTCCCATGGGGAACCCATGAGGCTGGCACCCCCCTACTGCCACCCCTGCACCTCAGCAGCCTTTAGCACCAGTCTGTGGTTTCCACAACTGGTGTATATTTCCAGTTTTCCTCTACCTGCAGCTGGTTGTTGTTTAGACAGCTTCTATAATATTAGAGAGTAGCAATGACTGACCTCAAGCCTGAAGCAGTATTTTCACTGCAAGCACTGCTGTTCAGCCCTTAGAAGCAGAGGTAAGTAATTCAGGGAGAATTTTATCTGACAAATGTAAACATGGTATATGTGAATTTTCATTAATATTTCACATGAAAAAAACGAGGCCAAATTAATGAGATATGTATTGCAATTTAGCCACTATCTGTGGTGATAAGCAACCTCACCAAACCCACAACTGTCTTCAGTTCACTCAGTTTAAAATTATCAATGATGTTTCTTTGCGAACAGCTTTTTGCTCACCAGGCCTTCTCTCAAGAGCTTACTTACATATTTTGGTTTATAGCAAAAGTATCAAGAAGTTTTCTTTTAACTTCTCTGTCTCGAATTCCCTGCTCTGAAACACACAATCCCTCCAGGGCCCTTCTCAGACCATGCTCCCCTTCACTGCTGCAGCTGCCCTTGCTTTACTGGACCTCCCCTTGCAGGGCTGCACAAAGCACGGGAGAAAGGAAGTCACCTGGCAGCAAATACAGCAATAACTGCAACCCACCAGACACAGAAGATGATGGAAACAAATCCCACCAGCCTCAGCAGGCTTCTATCTGCTAGTAGTAGAAAACCAATCTTCAAAGTGCACATGGCCTGGGGAGAAGCCAGAGGTTTGAAGCAAACCTGTAGGAGCTCTCCCGCAGGTTAGCAGCAGAGTCTGGTGAACTCAACCCGAGAGGCCCGGACAACTTCCAGCTGTGCAACCACAGAGCTGAGGACAATCTGCCTAAATTCTGCATTTCTTTGCAAAGAAGCACCTAACTCCTCAAACGTAGCATTGAGCTAATGTCAGCGTTAATCTAGAAAGCATATAGCTGTATAGCAGCAATTTGAACTCAGATTTCAGAAGCAAGTTGAAAGTACTGTACTAACAATACACACTTTATGACATAGTCCACACCTAGTTTTAGACACCTCAGAGACCCTTAATGGTTTGGGGCTTTTTTGTTAGTTGGGGGTTGTTTTCTGGGTTTGGTAATATTTCATTTACAGGAAGGTTGAATACTGTATGCCAATATATGCGCTTGCACCATATTTCTTTAAATATGTTCCAGGAAATGCCATACTCATGAACTGCTCTGTAATGCAATCCTTCAGACTGGAGCAATTCATAAGACCCCAAGAACAAAAAAGCTTTTTCAGCAGGTATAGTTAATCAGGAAGTGAGTACATGCCACGTTAGAATCCCCACAGGGTTTCTAGTTCCCAACCAGAGCATGGCCAGTTGTTTTGCTAGGAAAGCTGTCACAGGACAGACGTCCTCATCAGAGCTCCATTTCCACTGTCTCTGGAGATGGGAGCAGAAGCTTTGCCACCTCTACTCTGAGACCTTCACTGGTTGTAAACCAGTGTGGACTTGAAGGAAAAATTTTCAGCCCTACAGTCCAAACAGTTCACAGTGTAAGAAGCAATTCACACTAAGGATAAACTGTGAAATGCATTCTTAAAAGTGTTTTATTATCATTTTTTCTTTGAGCCTGGTGCTGGAGGTAGATATATTTCTTTGACACAAAGCCCTTTGTCCCGCTACCACTGTAAGAGCTCCAGGGACAAAACTGCAAATTGGTTTCCGAGTCTATTTTAGGAATGATTTAACAATCAGAAGAGGAAACGTGATATTCAAATCAAATGGCTAAATCTTTCAGTATTAAAAGGTGATGGGGTGAGCTCTGCTCTAACAGCGCAGAATGAAGAACAAAATGCAAATATTCTAGTGCAGAGCAGCTGTGCACGGCCCAGTGCCTGCTGAAGTCACGCACTTCTACCTTTGGTATGGGCTAAGGCTGTAGGGGAGCCCTTGGGGGTCAGAAAACCTGGGGGCTGGGGTTTGCATCCCTCTCCCAGCACAGCATAGCAGTCGATGGTGAGGAGCTCTCTCACTGCAGCATGCAACCCACAGTACACCACAACAAAGTCCAACAGCCTCCAGCAAATCACCCACCAGGGAACACTTATACCCTCCCGTGAACACCCCGAAAAGCAATGGTTTGAGGGACACAACAGCTTCTCACTGATGGAGCAGACCCAATTAGAACAGGGTAACAAATTACATCAGGCTGGCACGTAAGGCAATCCCTCCCAGTGCAGAGTCACCCGCCTCTCTGGAGCCTGGCAGGTGTCAGCAGGATGTGATACAAGCACCTAGGCTGTACTGCTGCATGTAACAGCTAAGACATTCTCATTTCAAACTCTTTCCAAAAACTCCACTGAAAAGAGAATACAAATATACATGAAAGTAAACCTAGGTTTATTTTTGTTTTGTTTTGTGATTGGTACGGTTACTTGCAAAAGCAGAAGACTTTTATAGCATTTTGCCAGAGAACTAAAACAAATGTTATCAGGTGACTGCATAACTCAACTGCCCCAAAGAGAACAGAGCAACACTAATTTACATGAGCAAAGGACCCAGCCTCCAGCTTCCTCTGTGTATTCATATTAAATGGACACACTGCAACCTTTCGGCTGGTATAAAAAGTACTGAAAAAAACGCTGCTGGTTCAAAACCAGCTGTGCCTTTGTACTGGCTTTTCCTGTGGAGCACATTGTACGCATTTTCGTGGCCTGATTCTGAAAACAAGGCACCCAACCCATACACCACACAGCAGGTACGAAATCCAGCTACGTGCTGCTTGAAGTGTATCTGCATATGCCATTGCTCAAAAATTTAATTCTTGGTATCATTGGCACTGGGGTCAAGTTGGTGCTCTGAAACATGTCTACTTATGGGAAATGGATACTACTCTACTTGTCTAAGGGTTTGTCAATATAGGGGAGATTTACTGAGGCAATTATACTGGTGTAACTGAGCACTGACCCGCTGCAGTCACACTGAGGCAACTCCCTAGTACTGAAGTACTTACTTGCAGTCCATGTTAAATTGCTTTGAATGCAATATAATTATTACACTGACATAATCATGAGAGCAAATATCCCTTTGCAGACAACTTTAAGGAGCGAAAGGCTTTTCTGCACTGGAAAAAACTAGGCAGATACAAACAATGTGTTGTCAGATTTTTTTCTTTCTCTGATTATCCATGTCTCTCTTAACAGCCTACATGTCAGGCAGCTTGGGCTAATGGACTGGGTTTAAGACACTGAACATTTCATCTCTGGTTTTCACATGTTGAGTGACAGCAGGTAAGTCACCTGTGCTTTTTGCCTTTGGGTTTGTTAGTACCAATATTTTTTCTGGCAAGTCAATAGAGGAAAAAATGCCAATTTAATAGTCACTGTCTAATTTTGCCAATTCAAATACTTTTTCTTAACACTAATTAAAATAAACCAAGACATCTATTGCTTCAGCATTCCATGTCACAACATTCCCCACACAAATATGCCTCCTCTGTTCAATGCATCTGGTGCTGACAGTTGCAAATGGTTTGCACATTTAGAAACTAATCTGAGCTCAAAACTGAGGTCCTCTGTGTGAATCTGATATAACTCTCCAGAGACAGGTGAGGAAGAGCAAAGACACATTTGAATACTGTTCCTCTTAAGCCACAGAGGAAGAAGTTCTTTGTTTCACCGCGGCATTTTACCTGCAGTGCTGCAGAGATGCATGTGGTGACTGCCACCTCAGATCTCCAAAAATAGGTCTTACTACACTATCTTGCCCTGCTAGATGAATGGGATATGCAGTATTTGATTTAGATGACCTTAAAGTCTATTTGCTACTAGGTTGGTTTTGGTCTAGTCTCAAAAACCACTCAAAAAGCCTCACCACAACCCAAGAGGGGTGGTGCGTCACTGCTCCAGAGCATGATGGGCTGCAGAAACAGGCACTGGGTCATTGAGTGCCCACGGGCCTCTGGAGACTCTGATACAGAATCTCCCTGATTCCTTTTTCAGCCTCTACCATGGCTCCCTATTCCCAGGAAAGGCTTTATGTGGTCTCCATAGGCACCAATCTATGCCATAACTAGGGGGCTTTCAAAATCAGGGGATCAATAATGTCACATATTTGAGGGCTAGATGCCTGGACTGTCAAAATGACTTCAGGCTTCCTTTGGGGTAGCTAAGTCAGAGCATCCTTTTCTGAGACTGATTTTCTTTGTTTGCTTAACTGACAGGTGGGAGCTAGGGGCAATCTTCCTTCTTATTTTCAGGTGCCTGCCAGCACACAGGGACGTGGGCACAGCTGCCAGATAGTCCAGCAGGTTCCCAGTCACAGTGAGAAGCAGTGAAGCCAGCACCCCTGCCTCTCCACAGCATCGTGAGGCATGTCAGGCATGGAGTTCCACAGTGGGGACTGCTCAGCCTGACATCACAACTGGGGGAAGAAACCATGCCATGCTGTTAAGAGCCCTGCGAAGAGCTGGGCTGCCCTGAGCCCCTCACTTCGGGTCTGGACCCTGTACGATGCCTTATCTTGAATACACACTGCACCCTGCCTGTGTTTCACGGGAGTCCTGGCATGCATGAAGCATTTCAGAGACAAAGAGTCACAAGCAACATGAAGGCTAAACAGGTAACGGCTTGACATACATGACAGAAAAAACAGCACCCCCTTCAAACCTGACCTGCAAATAAGTGAAAAAAGCTAGTGCTCCCAAGGCAAGAGTTCCAGATGATTCAGATTAAAAGCCAGTGATGTGCCATTATACTCCTGAGCACACCTTGGGATATACGTTTCTTGCCCTAGTATTGCTGAATAGCAAAGTATAAATCATGTGAAAAGGTATGTGTGTCCTTCTCCACCCAGCTGCCACAGGCCAGGGTTAGCAGGCTGGAAGACATGATGCATCCTGTGAAATGCCTGGGAGAAAAAAACACAGTGAATTGCCAGCACATCCCAATAGGAAGAAGGGAACAAGGCAAGAAAATGCTCACACATGGTCCTTAAGGTCAGTGAGGAACATGAAAATGTTATGTTTTCTCATAACATGGAAAATGTCCATCCATACTGTTCTTCACAAAGCAGCAAAAATGAAAAAAACTGGGAACATCTCACACAGGAACAGCTTTGGATAAATAAACACAAAGGTGGGGACACATAAAGGTAACACTTGCGTGCTACCCATCTAACAGCCGAAAAGTCTGCATGAAGTCCTAGACTCACTGAGATTTGGAGTCAGTTTTATCTATGCAGAGAATAGGTAGGATCTTACATTTAAGAGAAAAGCGATTTCAAGCCTAAGTCACCAGTGAGGGTACCAGCTGGAAACTTTCTGCATTATCACACGTTTGCTTTTTAACACAAAAGTATCCTGAAACGCTTAAGTTAGCATCTCTCTGAAATATTCACAGCTTAGTAAAGTATAGCTGTCATATGCTGCAGATACTCACTTTACACAATCAAATGATCGATTCATGATCTTGCACGTACTAAAAATGTGCACACATTTATCTGATACCCTTTAACAGAAAAAACCCAATTTCATCTATGTGGACAATGCTCTCAGCACATGGTGTGATTCTTGGGGCAGGAGTTGTATTTTCATGATCCTTGTTGGTCCCTTCCAACTCAGGATAATGCTGATTCTATGATTCTATTAGCTGAACTAAACATTTGAAAATCAGTATTCATTATTCTCAAAGCATCTAAAATGTATGACTCACCTAAGTGTTGCATCACAATCTCAAGACCAAGGTAACCGTACGACTTCACACTTCTGAATGAGATTGTTCATACCTGCTAAGCTAAACAAACATGTAACTCTTTGGAGGCACGGAAAATAGTTTGAGACATTAAGTTGTACAATGGAAAGGGACAAAGAGACGGCACAAGCAAAGAGATCACAAAGACATGTTAGATCGGCATGACATGGCTACCTCGCTTCTGGGGTACTTTTAAGGAAAGTATTAGATCTTCAAAAGATGCTGATTATTTACCTTGAGAGAAAAAACAAGCCCATCTGAAGGTGCCAGACATCAGCCTGCCCTTGTGATAGAGGTCTCGGGTTTCACTTCTACTGCACCAAGAGACATTCTGCCTCACCTCTGCAAACCTCTAAAAAAATCTCATAAAAACCATGATGGAAGGTGCGTTATTCCAGGAAGAATGGATATCACGGCACAGGGAGTCAAATAAATAACTGGAAAAAGAGTCATCAACCACAGCGTGAAGGCTAGTTTCCTTCAGGGTTTTTCTTCAGCTTGTTTTCAATTTGGTGCTTAATTTTTAATCTCTGGCTTGGGAGCCCAGGACTGATGGGGGAGCAGCGTGGGTCATCCTGGGCAGCATCACGAGCTCCACCACTACGAGTGGCTGCTCCAGGCAACAAGAAAAGCAAGAGATAAAGGGCACTGTGCACTTTTTAGGCGTAGGTTGTCAGCAAAGTTGCTACGCATGACACTTTTTTGGTACGGGCACTCGTTTCTAGGAAACACTGTGGTAAACAACTTTGAAGTCAAAATGAAAAATTACAGCCTGAGTGCTTTTTTCGCTTTTATCCACCGTACCTTCATGACTGTACTAGTCCATTTAAATGGCAAAGCAGTGCTGAATGCAAACAGCCTCCTTCTGCAGGCTGTCTCCACAGTTCAATTACCAGTGCTTTAACAGTGCTAATTAGCATTCCTCAGAGCTAGATCTCTTTGAGTGACAGGTAACCATGGAGAGTCACAATCCTGTAGGTGATCAGCAAGAGTCTGACTTTTCTTTTTAATTAAAAATTAGAAATGCCTTAAACAAAAATAATAATTCACTGATTTATGCTATTATCCCAGGGTTGCCAAGCTGGTGAGAATAACATTAGTGTTGCAAAAATGAAACAATTTTTAAATTAATAGACTAGGGTGACAGAAAGGAGAGCAGGTTTATTATCTGTAACAAGAGAATGTACTCGTAATGATGGTACAAAATAGTAGACACTGCTCCAGAGAGTTGGCATGGAGACCAAAAATAGGACACTTCCCTGAATGTTGGATGGGATTGCCACAATTTATTTCAGATTTTAACATGATAGATAGATAAATACCAAGTCTGTGGCACAAGTAGGAATTTCATAGGGATATCGTTTCAGTAAAATTTAACCATGAGGTATATTGAGAGATAATATTGCATCTGGCCCAAGCAACAGCCAAGACTGGGAATTGAATCAGCCAGATAATCAATTAGTGAAAATTGTTTTCAACGTAACTATGCCATTTCCCGCCAGCTAATGATCCAGTTCTCTTTCCAGTAAGGGACTCCAGCAGCAAAAAATTCAGAGTCGTATTTTTGAAAATCACAGTGGGTCTAAATCACCAGTGTTGACCTAACCTAATCTAAGATTATTCATCAACAAATAATAAGGAAAATTTTTAAGCTGAACTTGCAAAAAATAGAATGGATATGTGCATATTTGTAATTACAAAATATTTTCCAAGACCAAGTCATCTCCACTCAGCAAACTCTTTAATTGGAGATTCTAATGAAAATAACTGCATGTAGACAATAAAAGGAAACAGATGACTGAGCAAAAATTATTCTAGTAACCAACAATCACAACGCAGAATTCTAACCATTGTTCACAGGCAAAATCATGGCTGTTAATTGTGAAACCCATCTATTCAACATGGGTTTTTTGAATATTCCCCATATGATTTCTTTCTTGTATGCAAAAAACCCCCCAAAACTCCATGGTTAAATCAATATAGTTCTCTTTGATATAGAGGTATTTACATCTCTAAAGTAAATTAGAGTAAAATTTAACTCTAGATGGGAAGAAAGAAATTAAAGGTAACTGAAACCCTATCAAAATTTCAGTTGGATTGCCTAGTACTAGTTCAATTTAAAATTAGAATGTCAACCAAAAAGTTAATTTCTACAAGTACAGGGAGGAATACTTTCCTAAAAACACAAGTAGCTTCCCAAGATAGCTTTCCAGCTTACCAATTATAAATGTATAGTAGTAAAATACATACCAAATTTTCAACTCATTTATTTACTATTTTAAGCTTATAAATGAATAACAAAGTATCTACAGCTGTCAAGACATGTAAACAGGCAGGGCTAATCATAGTTTTACCAAAGTTGATAATACAGTCAAAGACAGAAAGAAGAGAAAAAAAAAAGACAAAATATACCTCTGATTGTAATATTATCTTTTGGGGTTTTTGTGTATTTACAAAAATACCACTCACTGATGGATTTCTAACTCCATTAAATGGTCTGAACTTTTTTTTTTGTGAGGAGAAGTTTTAAAAGCAAACAAATCCGAGAACTGGCTTTGTGCCATCAAGAGATTTAAGCACTACCCAACCTGCAGGCTCTTACCCAACGAGCAGATTTCAGCAGACCCAGCAGCACCGACCTGACTCAGCCTCAGCCACCCCTGACGACTCCCAATAAATTCAGTTTGACTCCTTACTAGTTATCCACACACACATGCACGTCTCCAAATATTTTAGGTCTTGTAATCTCCTTCCCACTCTGATATTTCAAGGACATAATAAATCAAGTTTTATAATAAAGCTATTTTGCTCTAACTTCACTCTGCTTAGGTATCCATGTGGAACAGTTCATTCAAATGCCGCAAACTTTAGTCACCAGCATTGACAGAAAATTCTTAATAAAAAGACAACTAATTGCTGGAAAATAACTCAGAATAAAGGCAGACTGCTCTGGAGACCAGGTTCATCAGCTTGTTTTTAAAGCTGTTCTGCTTTCCTTAATCTCTACTGCAGTGAAAGGGGAGCAAGCAAGGGGGAAGAGACAGCTTATGCAGGAACAGGGGAGAAAAATAAACCCACCACTATCTTGCCACAACTACTCTTATCCTTGCTCTTGGAAAGCAACTGTCTCTCTTATCTGTGAAATTATCAGAAATTAAACAGAAAGTAGGTTTGAGCAACTACAAAAATCACAAAGATTCCTGACATTAAGTTCCAAACTTGAAGAGCTGACAGAAATAATCATCATCTCAAATACTAAAGAAATTTTTTAAAAGTGAATGCATTTGGTTCAGGATTTAAATAAAAACATTGGAAATTAAACCTTCTGTAAGGTTTCTATTTTGTTTAACCACTTATACGCTGCTTGCTTCACTTGCCTAAATAATCACATCCTGGCAAGTTTAGGGTTTCAAAGATTAATTATCCTACCCAAAGAAGATTAATTTGCCTCAAGAACACTTTCCCTTCATGTTGGTAAATTGATAAGCTATCAACATGCTTATTTCCTACTAGTAGGCTCTAACCTAGACTCTGCAGCACCAAATCCCATTTGAAATATGAAACAAGCTCTCTGGTAGCTCTTAGCTGAGGGATGAAGGTCACTGACAAAGGGAGCTGATTAATTCCCCCCCAAAGTGGCTATCAGAAATTCTCAGCTACATCTCTCAATATTACAGCCCTGTGGCTGTGATGCTGGAAGGGCTGCTAGCTGGAATCTCTTGGTTTCCTTTGCAAAACCTTTGACAAAATCTCCATCACTCTCATCCTTCCCCAAAAAAAAATCAATGCAAGCAATCAGACTGCCTTCAGTAGAACTTGTGCCAAGACTAAAATGTGCTTCTGTTACTGATCCTGTGATTGATTCTGGTGGATATTTTGGTATTTGTAAATATTTATAAAACTTCAGAATTTTTTATAAGCTATTATTTCTCCATTTCCCTGACAGAAACCCTCTGGCTATGAAAATTGACTGGCATTTTTCTGAAACCACACTCTGCTTCTCTTCTTTCAACTCTTGCCTCAGATATCTTACAAGCAAAAATAAGCTCAACCCAGTCCAGTATTCCCATTTATCTACTAGGCAGGTAACACAGGGCAATATCAACAATATTTTCTTATTTTTTTTAAGGGGTCCATAATTTTCACCAGCCTTTGACTGTGGAGATAGCTCCCAAAATCAGCAGCCTTTACAGGTGGTGATTCAACACAGTCTCTGTCCCCACTGTGATAACCTCATCTTGCTTTCATGATTCCTTTACACTTCGAAATGTTTACAATTTATTTGATACAATCCTACTTCTGAATAACATTACTGGGAGTACATAAATCTTCTGGTTAGTCCCTCTGGATGAGGGAATAATTCTCTAGCTGAAAATACTTCCGTCAAGATAAGAAACAAAACATACTGAAAATATTAAATTATTAAGTGAAAAAAAAATTGCTGTGCTGAAAAATAGAATGCAATTCTATAATATGTGTTTCCTTTCACAAAGCCCATCCTGGCCTGAGCTCTGGCCCCCTCTGCCAGCCCTCAGAAGTCCCTGAGCCACAGAGCAGGGATGTCATCGTCTCCTAATCTAAATTACATTCAACTGTATTTCTATCAGCTTTGGAAGAGCCCTCAGGTGTGTACTGCAGCCGGAGCTCAGGAGCAGGTACACTGCCAGCGGTCAACAATGAACCCGCCTTGCTCCTGACTCCAGCACAGCCTAAGAGGTCAAAAGTTGAGTGTGGCACCCACTGCTATATATTTTCCTATTATATTTCTTTGTTAGGTCCATTTTGGGGTCGTTTTATAAAGGTGGCACACATAGGGGTGTTGTTGTTTTCAGGTGGCTAAACTTTGGTTAAATATGCATGACACAAGGAAAGAGAGAAGATGTAAGTCAGACATTCAAGAAAGTAACTTTTGCATCTCTTTTTTAAAGAGCCTGTTGGAAAAGCTGCTGGCAGCTGCAGAAGCCCTGCCTAGTTTGGATACTCCTTTCAGTCTTGGTGTCAAAATGGAAAATTTCAGTGCTGCCCAAGACAGATGCTGCATTTTGACTTTCCCAAGAACAGGATAGGAACTGGAAACTAATGAAAGTGTACTCTGCTTTTTCCTTTGGCACCAAAAAGGCCGAAACACATCTGAAAGCCTAGAAAGAAAAAGAGTAGGATACATCTTCTTATTTCAAATAAGAGGAATTAACCGCAAAGAAAGAAAATATCACAAGCTCGCATATTGAGTTTAAAATTTACACACACAGGTAGCTGTGCACATATTACAAAAATTCCAAATGCATAAGGGGTAAATTTAAGTTTCAGCCATGTTAAAAAGCTGTTTGCTACTTATTTCATCAGGCCATAAGCGATTTTTATATTCAGACAGAATGTATTGCTTTTAGGTACAGCAAACCGAGTATCTTGCAATGAAAGGCTGCATTGTTTTGTTCAAACTAAAGAGAAATAGTTGATGAGTGAGTAAGAGCATGATCTAAAGCCTATTGAAATCAATGGAAAGATTCTCATTGACTTCTCCAGGCTTTGGATCAAGCCTCAAAAGAGCAGCTATTTCTCTCTGATACAGCGAGGAATCAATTCCCTCTCCCAGCGGTACTCTAAATAATTCAATATTTTGTCTCAGATCATTTCCTAAGAAAAATGATGAGGATGTTGTTTAAGTGGGCGATACCCTGAAGTGACAGAGTTTACAATGCACTCAGCCATGTAAAATGTGCTCTGTGCTGCACGCCTGCACAAAGGCAGGGCAGACTCGGAGCAGCCCTCGGACCCCCAGGAGCGCTCCCCGCCCGCCGGCTGACGGACAACACGCAGTCGTGCTTCCCCTCTCGCTGCCCAGAAAGAGCTGCAGGAATTTTGCTAAACCTTGGAGGAAAGCCTGCTCTGTGACAATTATTTAAAGAAGCAACATTATTTTTTTTCTTTGCGGTAAAATCATCCGCTCCTTGCGCAATTTGTTTCGATGTCCACAGAAAGGCAAAAATTGCCACGCTGATCATGTTATTACTCACATTAAAAAACAAAAAATTGAGGCTCTCACCATTCTCCAACAGTTTTGCCTTATAGAGCAAAACACTATATGGAAGTGATAATCTTCTTTTCGAGCTCTTTTCTTCCACATGAAAAACTGATCTGTACAAAGCAAACCAGCGTCAGATTAAGGAACTCTGCCGCAAACCACAGCAAAACCTTGCTAATTTTTACTTCCCTGCCACAGTCAGGTGGCCTTCTGCACACTATTCACTTTCTTCTGTAAGAAGAAGGCTGTGGCAAGTTGTTTACGGGCAGCTCGGGATGAGCGGCAGCATCCATGCCATCTCCCAGGCAGGCTCCCGGACAGCAGCACAGCCTTGCTCTCAGTCACGCTTCCCTTCGGCCGGCGGCAGAGCAGCGCTGGGATGTGTTCTCCCCATGGGCACACAAGGACAGCAATTTGCAATACACCACTTCAAGAGGTGTGGGGGGAAAAATAATCCCACTTCTCCACTCCCACCAGGCAGCTACCTAGCAACAGTTGACAAATGGGAAGGATGAAATTGGTACTCAGCTACAACTAGAGTGATTATCCCCCTTCCAGATCACTTCTGATTGAGTTACACCTGTGGGAAGCAACTTGCCAGCAGCCCCTCTGATGACTGCAGACATGGCAGCTCTGGCACATTTGCTCTCTGCATTTCCAACACAAAGCATATCCCAGTCTTCCATCATCATTCTGTGGAGAAATATTAATCAGCATCTGTCCAAGCGTGTTCCCGTTTCCCTCCCAACCTCCTTGCTGTACATGTACATGTGTACTCACAACTCACTCACTGTGCATTTCAACTGCTTACAGCACTGGGCACTACTTCAGATGCACTGTGGTGCCAGTCCCACAGGCTTGTCCTGACTGCTATGCAAAGCCTGGAAATCCTCATGCACAGAGAGAAATCCGCTGCCAAGGCCAGCTTCCCTTGCCAGCTCTTTCATAGAAGCAGGAAAAGACACAGGCTCTTCCCCTCATCAGTGCTGCTCAGTGACAGCTTTCGGAGATCAGCTGGGTATTTGTGCCAAAGCCCACCCAGCTGCTACTCACCACTGGCACAGCTGGGACAGCCATAGGGCATGGCTGACTGCCCAAAAACACTTGTGAAATCCTCCTCACGGGTGGTACAAAATATACCTGCTCTCCTCTCAGACACCAGGAAGAGTGTGGTTTTGGCAAGGCCAGAGAAGGGGATCCTCAGCACCCTTCCTCTGCCATTTGCCTAACAATGCCACATAGAGCCCAGCGTCTCATCCACCCCCACAGTATTTCTGCTCCAGTTTCAGAAGACTGTATTTGCTAAATTGAGCTGTTACTCAAAAAAAGAGACTCAGAATATTTCTGACACATCCTTCAACTTTGTCAGAAAGTGCCCTTTTGGTTTCTTATGGTATCGAGACATTTAAGAACTATGACTTCCAAAGACGTGATAATAATCAGACACTGAAAAACAAACACTGTCTACACTTCTAGTCAGAGAAAAAAAAAACTTCTCTGCAGATAGATTAATGCATTCTAGCAATTTTGATTGTTGCTTTTATATTACGGTCACCACATCACCTACTTATCAGGAAAAGGCTTTAATACAGTGCAGCAATAAGCCATTAGTTTTATATCCTCTAATTTAAACAGCATTCCTAAACCTTTCAAATCAGATTCTTCCCCCCAAATCAATTTCTTCATTTGACAATTTGTTACCATACCAATGGGGATTTGGCAAAATACTATAGTTAGGAATTACTGTACAAAAAATATGAACTATATGATTTGCTGTGTATACCTACAAAGCTGAGTTAATATCAACATCCTTCGGCCATTTGAATTGCCGTAACAATGCTTTGTGAACAAACTGTAAGACTAAAAACAACAATTTGAATTCCTTGTTTTAATTCACATTTTGAGCTGAGTTTTAAAGAGAGCATGAACACCTTTTTGGAGGTTTTTTATGAGGAAGCGAGAAAAAATATTATAGTTAGAAACTTTCTTCAAGCTCAGACCATTTATCTGTTGTATATATGAAGCATTTCACCATTTTGCATGGAAATTTAGGTACTACGTGCAGAAGACACGTGTTTTCTTCCCCTCTTACCATATAGGAGAACCAAACTAAATATTCACCTCATTTAACTGTGCCTTAGACCCCACAGCTTGACTGTTACACTGAAGAGACTGTGATACTCACCTTCATGCATCACTACAGCCTCATCAAGGGAGACAGTAATGTCTACGTGTACCTCTGCCCTGCACCTCCAACCATTTCAAAGAACAAGATGAGACTTTCACAGTCCCACAAGTAAAAGGGAAAGACAGCACAAGAATTTAAGAGTTAAACATATCTAACCAGAAAAAGAAATTAGCTGCTAAAACACCACTTCCTTTTCTAATCAGCAATTTCACACAGCAATGTATAAAACAAATTTGAGAGCTGCTATTTATTGCAAGGAAATTAAAAATGCTCAGAGCACACGGAGAGCACATTTATTGGGGAAGACACTGCAGCCAGTTCTCAAATGTATTAACCCTAACTCAGTCGAGGGAGAAATGTTCAGCTTTTTCTTTAACCAACCCTGGTTCATGTTATTAAACACTCCCCCCACTGTTGATAAAAACCAGCAGTGCAGGAGACCCCACAGTAGCTGTCTTGCCTCTTTTCCACCCCAAGCATGGTTCTGCCTTTGGGAGGCTCCCAGCCGGATCCCACACTGCCAGGAGCATGTGTACGCCCGCTCTGCTGCCAGACACACAAAACCTCATTGTAGCCCCTTTGATTCTGTACTTTCTGTCCCTGCCTAGATAACTTTTCAGAAGCTGACAGAGCCTTTACAATTTAATTGGTGTTGACACCTTTTGAAGCAATGCCTTGAGGCACTGAGGGTCATTGTCTACTTTATCCTGCTTTTCTGCGGCTGCCTCCATTTGGCTACCTTGCAGCCTGTGGTGCTCTGGTGGCCCCTGCACTCTTCATTCATGTTTGTACTTGTACTGGGTCCCGTTACAAGGACCCTTGTTAAACGCCCAGCAGGCAGCACTGAATAGAGATTTTGACTATCTGGGATTTGAAGGCCTCTAGCAATAAGGGAGAAAGGCCTGTAAACACAAAAGTATCCCAGTAGCGCTGGGGTGTTAACGTAATCACGCATTTATGCCACAGGACCTCAGGACCAAGCTCCTTACTGTCGATTCACTGGCTATTAAGCCTTGGTAATTAGGTGGTTTCCCGTGACTTTTCTTTCCTGGGATTCACCTACTATCATTTTCCATATGTCCCTTTTTCCCAGAGCAGCTATACGCCCTCACACATTCAATAAGCCAGGCAGATGGTACCACATTACCAGGCTCTGAGCAGCCAAAGCCAATTCAAAACAACTAAAAAGGTTTGGCATAGCATTCCCAAAGCTGCCCAGGAAACCTGGATCCAAAAATCACAGAGGTCACACAGCCTCGTGAGAGCAAACACATCTCTCCAGGTTCAGCCCTGCAGTGCCTCGTAACAAGCGAGAGACTTCTGGGCAGTCACATCCCCACAGAAGGGGAGCAGGAGAGAGCACTTTGAGAACCATCTTTCACTCCATAAACAACTTTTAATATGGATTTCTCTGATGTTTTCCAGGTTTAAATAATTAAGGCTCTCAAATTTCCTACTGAAAATGCAAAGGACTCACTCACTTCGTTTGGTCCTAAGCGCCAGTCAGCTTGGGGCCACATCTCAGTGAAACTCAGACTCAAACACTGTATTAGACAGTGAATAAATGAGAGCATGACCAACTAAAATGGAAAATAACATTTCAGTTAGGTAAATCCACGATATTAAAGCGTGGCCAGAATGACCTCAGTGGCAATTTCCTATTTGAAAAGTTCCCTGCCCTCCCAAAAAAACAATCTTGCTAGTCAAACCTAGTGGCTGGGTTTTGCATTTTCCAGCGCTCTCTCTGCCACATTTCAGAGTCTGCTTTTCCACAGTCATTCTGAATTCCAGCAGTTCACCTACAGAGCTCTGACAAATGAGACTGGTAATTCCACTATGATGCTGCCAACTCCTCCCACATTCAGTATCTCTTGGTCCTTTGCCATCTGGGATGCTCGTCCCCATATCCATGATCCCATCAACCCCTTGCTTCTACCATGGAAAAAAGCAATCAAAACCAGGCCCCCGTGCATGCCTGCATCCCATGGAAACAGGGATCCAACTCCAGATCTTTACTCCTTGTTTCCTCTCTCCCCTGCAGTCATGCCGGCAAGCCTCTTGTTCACAGCCAGCTGCAGCCATTCTCCTTCCCTCTGTCCCCAGCCTTCCTGAAAGGCGACTGCACCTCCAGGCTCTGCATCTGAACCAGTGCCATGATGATACCATTACCACAATTAACCTGCAATCATGAGCTACCAAGGTTCAGAATAAGAACAACTTTCCACGCACTGACAAAGCTGCACTCAACTGTGACAAATTACCCACCTTTCTTACACTTTACGGAATCCCTTTCTATCTTTCCATATGTCTCTCTGCCATGGACACGGGGTTTTCTGGAAGTACATCAACGTCCAACAAACAGGGCTGGGGGAAAAAATGCGTAGGCACAGTGTAAGGAAGCAGCAGTTTGGGAGAGGCCAGGCCAGGCCAGCCTGGTGATGAAAAGACATGATAGAGAGTTCCACAGAAACCACCCCAAGTGACAGATATGCTGCTTCAATGAGCTAAATGTAAATAACGCCCAGAACAGCTTCCAGCTGCACCACACTTCAGGCAGCTCTGCTAGGAGAAGTTTCCTTAGGCTGACAGAGGCAAAGGTCATCTGCAAAGCACAAGTGTCCCACAGATAGCATCAGCGGTAAGAGTTTGCTGCACTGGCAGCAAAGAAAGTCACTGGATGAGAGCTGATCACGTCTGCCTTGGCATCTGCTTCCTTGAAGACTAAAGTCAATCCAAAGGTCACTAAGCTGAGCTAAGAGCACGTGTTTGGGCAGAACTTTGCTTTTCTTCTGTTTTCATCATCTCAGACAGAGTCTGCAGGTTGGGATGCCATCGAGGGAATAAAAAGTAAAGAAGCTCCTCTAGACTGGCCACTCTTTATCATGTCAGTTCAGCTCAAGTTGATCCTTGCAACAATTAAACAAAAAACATAACTCTTTCCTCAAGGAGACAAAGGCTTTACAGAGTCCATTGCAAGGTACAGGATGTTATCCTTGTACATGAACAACCACCATATCTGTCAAATGAGAGGCTGACCTTCCTTTTTTTGTAAATGCCCTTTGTGCACTTTCATTTATTAATTTTATTTATGCCTTTAGTGAAGCTTTCCTTTCATCATGTGGCCAACTTCTTTCCAAGTCCATGCAAACTTCTGATACCCACCCAATCCAGAATCATGATGCTCATTTAGAATATTTGCTGCTTTCCTAACAAATTTTACAAAACAGCACAAAATTCAGGAACTGTTCTCTCAGCTAGAACAATTTTCTCATCTTGCACACTTGTCTTATTACCAAGAGGCTCTGAAGAAAACAATTTCATTTCCGAAATGTTCAGTATCCCTAATATTCTTCTTTTTGTTTTGTTTGTTTGTTTTTGTTTTGGGTTTTGTTAGGTTTTTTGTTTGTTTGTTGGGGTTTTTTAATAATTTCTTTTGGTGGTGTTTTTCTAATTCCCCTGTATTCTTTTCAAGATAGCAGGATTGCACTGTACTCAAGGACTTCCACATACAGAACATGCTGAGCCCAAAGAATCCCCACGTCTGCCCTTCCTCTGACACACTTTATGTGGGAGCTCTCTCTCACCCACCTTTCATGCCCTAAGCACAGGCAAGCAAGAAAGATATTCCTGTTCTTTTAAGAGCTAGCAAGGGTAGGTTATGTCGAGGTACAGCCTGTGTCCAGCAAAGCACAAAGGCTTCCCCAGCATCTGCTACTCAGACCTGTATCCTTGGGGCTAAATAGTCATGCTGATTACAATGTGCTCCAAAATCTGCTCATTTTCGGGAGAAAAGTCCCCTTTTACAAAGGGACTTTGCTCTCCTTTGGATTGGATTGGATTTATATCTGTGCTGGCAGTCTTCTGGGAATTTACCTCTGATCTACAACACACTGAGGATGAAGTTGTCCATCTGACTCTAGTTACCAAAAAAAGCAATACTGATCCTACCAGGCGTCCAAGGGGAGATTATAAATGAGGGAAGGAGCCACCCCAACTGATTGGATACACTTCTAAATCCTTTCTTTCCCGCATCCTGCATTTGCTATTTATTAAAGCACAAAATAATAATGCGGTGCTTACTTAGTGCACAGGGTAGCTGTAAAATTTAATTAATCACTGCAGCTTAGCTTGCTGAGATTTTTCAATGAAAACCCCAATAAAAATGTAATGCCTGCTATAAAGAAAACCCCTCAAAATTTCCTGACTTCCTGCTTCGGTTTTGTACCTTATGGGACCTGAGATAGGACATTGCCTATAATCCTGATTCAGCAAATTACTTGAAAGTCAGCACATACCTAAGCCAGTGGACACCAAGGCATGCTTTGATACAGTTGACTTGGGATGGACTTAAATTGGTGCCCTACAGACTGTTTGCTTCCACATTTCCTGTCCCCCTCCAAGGGAGTCCAATTACAGATGAATCCATCCTTTCTAATTTCCAGATTTCCAAACACAGAGTCAAAGTGGGAGCCCCTACGGGTCTGAATGAGTGGGTACTGCTCATTGTGATCAACAATTTACTGTGAACATCAATTACATTTAGGATTGCCGGCCCAGGAAAAGCAAGATATCCCTTCCCAAACTGCCTCTGCCCTCCCCTTCCCCCCAAACTTGCCTGTGATTTGCCCCAAGGTGTAGCACATGAATGCACACGGTGGTACAAAAGATCAATGCTGTATCTCAAGTGTTTCTTTTGTCTTCTGGGTAATTCAGTTTTATCATATGAATATATACTGTTACAAGCTGATAATCCCTACAGATCTCCTTTCTTCTCAATCAGATACGCTAGAAGACAGCAAATACTCCTTTTTTTTTTTTTTTGCCCTAATTTACAGCCTTAAATAAAGACTAGGACATAGGGATGGGAAGAACACAGAACATTTCCTCCCCCTACAGATATTATTTTCCCTGCTCCAACCTGAGCAAAAAAACCTCACGGGTTAATTCTTTTTTTCAGTTACAGGGAAAAGCAGAAAAGAAGAGGGCCCTTAGTGAGGTACAATAACGTGTGCAGGTTTTCTTGGATCAATTGCCAGCATTGACACTGTATCCTTCAGCTAGCAGTGTGTGATGAATGGTACCCTGTAGCACTGGAGAGAGCAACAGCAGCCAGGCAGCATGGGTGACTGCGTGCCCTCCTAACTGGCTGATGAATCAGGAAACTCAAGAGAGACTCTGAGTGTGGGAGCTGGAGTGGTAAATGTTTTCATCTTTCTCTTTTATGATCTTCCCTTCTCCATTTATATAGGACATTTTAGAGATTGAGCTTTGTTACAAACTATTAGCCCAAGGCAGTGGGCTGGGGACGTGAGATCTCATGGAAAGACAGAGCACAAGAAAGTGTGAACAACTGGAACTACATGTGATATTATTGGTTTGTTGTTGAAGGAATTTCTGTTTGGATTGTAGTTCAGACAGTTGCCTTGATGTACTGGAATGAAAATCAGCACCCAATGTGCCTAGAGACAAACCACAGAACTGTCAAAAAATACTTGCCTTTTTATCTCCCAGAACCTTGAATTTGAAATGAAAATCCCCATTCACCCATAGCACAAAAAACACAGCTCACCACTCACAGTGCTGCACAGCACCATGCTACAGAAAACAAGAAAATCAACTCCTCCACAACAGCACCACAGTGAGACACTGGTGTATCCAATTACCCAGATATCCTCTGTCACTCCAAGACACTGGAAAGCCTAACATCAAGCAATCCCACCTCTGGAACCTGGGAGGCACCCACTCATATTGACCAGATACCATCTTGGGTCAATTCACAATTCAATTTTCATTCCATATTTTCTTCCACACACTAGAGAAGAATATGGCATTTGCTAAGTATATCATGACCCATATGCGAGCAAGGCTTTAACCTATGTGGGATCAGTTTGTTCATTTGTGCTGCAGCTTCAGCTCTGTCTGCTGTAAGCTCTCTATCCCCCAGGAGCCACAGATCCACACAGGCCAAGAGTACAGGCTAGTGCTTGCATACCACCGTCAGCTGGATGCAACATCATGCTTGTCATGTACTTAGAACACTCAGCTGCAGCAGAGCTCGTGCATGGAGGTTGTGCAATGGCTTCTCAGAAAACAACAAGAAACTGCACACACAGGTGCTCATTTAAATGGCAGTAGGCAGGCTATGAGTGCCAGGAATTTCTCTAGCCTCTTAACTGGCTACAGCTCTTAACTAGCAAGATGAGAAAGCTGCTGCATTGAAAACAATGTCTTTCCCAGCACTGCGTGCTTGAGATGGCTCCTAAAGAACACATAAATGAAAATCCACATGGGGAATCCATAGATGGAAAGGGATACCTGGGAACACAGCAGAAATATTTGATTTCTCTGATGGTCTGGCAATCTCACTCAAAAAATTTAATTTAACTGAAAAATCATAGTGACACAATGCTATGAGGTCCTGCGTGATATTTGCTTGGGTTTACTACGAGGTGTCAAGGTGGGAACCACTGTGTGACTGAGTTCATTCCATGGGCACATTACAGAACTCTGGTGGATGGCTGAGTAGTCTTGGAAGAGCTCTGCAACTGACCAAGATTAGAAATATCATCTACAGCTTGTTAAAATAGCCGGTTTTGGTCCCTTAATTGA
Organism: Pseudotriccus pelzelni; assembly: GCA_035584735.1. NCBI lineage: Eukaryota > Metazoa > Chordata > Aves > Passeriformes > Tyrannidae > Pseudotriccus > Pseudotriccus pelzelni. The sequence goes on from JAWMRA010000005.1 coordinate 22,405,520, forward strand.
GAGAAGACTAGCTGTGATTAGTTTCCTTCCTGTCAAACAAATGGTTTGCTTTCCACCTGAGGCAAACCAAACTGCCTACTGGGAGAGCCCTCCAATGGAAAAGGCTGAGGAACAAAACCCCCAGTTGTGAGGAACTGAGGGCTTCGACCGAAGGGAAATGTTGTTTCCTTATTACATTAATCAGTTTACAAAATAGGAGATCATAAAGGGAAAGGGGAGTTCCCCTTGTTAAATATTTACCACTAAATCTCTGCAGGGACTCCTACCACAAAAGTCAGAGAAGAGAAGTCATTTATTTCCTGCACCATGGTATACATGATGCCTGCAGGATGGGACAAAAATCTTCACCCTGAAAGAAGCATTGAAGATGGAACTGTGTTCTCCCCCTGAGTGCACCTCTGAAGGGTTTAGTTTCCTCTTTTGCTCTCTTTCATTAATTTCTATTAAATTACTTCATAGGAAAACTTCAGATCTCCACACAGAACTTTTAACAACAGGAAACTGAACAAATAAAGGCCAGGTTGGATGGGACTTTGAGCAACCTGGTCTAGTGGAAGGTATCCCTGCCCACAGCAGGGAAACCAGAACCAGATGATCTTTAAGATCCCTTCCAACACAAATCTTTCCATTATTCTATGAATGTTCACATTTAAATACAGACCGTGATTTTCAAAAGCATAGGCTACAATTAATGAATTTACAAACTCAGCTTTATTTTCTATTAAAGTTATTTTTGCAGTGATTTTTAGTTTGATTTTAGCGTATTTTGTAGAACAATTTCGTATTTTGTCTGCCCTTTCTTATGGGAGTGGGAAATTTTTAGTTAATGAAACAAAAATAACTTCTAGGTCTTTCAAGCAGATGGAATGGAACATGCATGTTCTACCAACCAAAAAAAACCACCAAACTAAGTCACAAAACCACAAAGAAAATCACCATTTTCACACTTAGGTAGAAAAGCATTTGAAAAATTGAAATAGTAAATGGCCAGATAGAAAGCAGGGTTGTTACCAACCTAGGAGACATTCAGTGATAGGCACCTGAGTGAGAAAATCCCACATTAGAGGTGATTTCACCTACACAGTCAAAAACAAAACAAAAAAAATCACCCAGGCAATTCTCCATGTCCATGAGTATTAATGACATACCTTTCTATTTTACCTCAACAAGAAAAAACAAATAACAAGAAAAAGGCTTCCTTGGTCTACCACAGCCATCAGAACATGTTCCCACCACCTTCCTAACATTCCAAGCAAAGAACTCATTGACCAACCGTGCTCAGCCAAGGGAGCGGCAACAAGGACAAGGAACTAAGACATCAGTGAAGACAACACAGGACAACTGCAAAACCCAATGGCTTGGCCTGACAAATTGCATGTTAAGCTGTCTTCAACAATTCAATATTCTGACTGGTGAGGGTCAGCCTAAGTAAAGGTCACATTTTGTTTATTTCTACTGGAAAATAATAGAAAGAAGGAACAAGTGTCTGAGGAGGCTGACAGAGGAGCCCAGCAAGAGTGACAAATGTTTTGGTTACAGTTTCAAGTTGCTCTAGTAACCATGTGAGATTCCAGGAATGCTTTCACCCAGCTCTTGCCCATAACAAAGCCTAAACTTGCCTGGAATATGTTTAAGTTTCATATAGTTCAGGCACACCTCATTTGTAAATAGTCTGTGTCACTTTTAATAGAAATACTTGTTAGCAAAACAAGACCAAATAAGGATGCCAGAATTACTTCAGACAGGAAAACCAAACTTTCCTATAATTCCAGTAAAAGGTAAAGTCCTGTGGCCTTCAGGCCTCAAAGTCTGGTCCCAAAAGATGTCTCAGTACCACAGCAGCACAGCGATGGAAGTAGCTGTGAGTGGCAGAGTCCTGAACTACTCCAACAGCCACAACGTGTTGTATGTAACGTGAGCACAACAATCAGAGCCAGACTTGACCCATCTCCTTTAACCTGACTTTTGTCTGGTGGCATCCTATCTACTGGTTCAGTCTGGGAACCAGAGAGAGTCCATGTCTCCATTAACTAACAAGAAGGTGTCACAGGGAGGAAAGAGGGGAAAACATTCTCATTGACCTCGTGGATCTCTGTTACTCTGGCACAAATCCTGGAGAGAATAGGGTCAAAACACACCATCGAAAAAAATATAATTTCCAGCCTTGAACTTCATCCAGGCAAAGGCCACCTTCTCACCTCCAGCTCTCTACAGTTTCAGACCAGAGCAGCCTGTTATTGCCATCTGAGTGGTGCTAAATGGAGTGGACAGAAACTCATTTTGAGCAAAGCTCTTCTGCAAAATAATCAGTTGTCCTTGTGGCCTAGACACCCAACACCGTGGATGTGGAAAATGCAAAAATGGGCACCCTTAAACAGCCTCAAAGGCTCATTCTTCCAAAGCAAAGATGAGGCATAGTGAAAAGTGAGCACTCCCTATTCTTATTTTAACAAGCAAAAGATACCTGACTCAGCCTGGTTGGTGATGAATCTTTTTGAAACACTTGGAACTTGATTTTTTTTTTCTGCTATACGTCAATAAGGTCAAACTTCCAGAATTAACTCTTCAATTTGCATAGCAATGAAACTCAGGGAAAAACACACATTTATCAATATAACTTAGAATAGGTAAGATGATATAATAAGGAATCATTCCTCATTGAAAGGAAAACAGAAGGGCTAAATAAAAGGACTCCACCTGCTTTTAATTTGAACCCACAACACAAGGGAGAAGTTAAAACTCAAATAGGTACATACGTTCCTTTGAAAAGCTAGATCTGTGCCTGAACAAAAGAAAGAGGCTTTTCACTTACCTCCTGTGGTATCAAAGAGCCCATTAAAAACCAATAAAATATTATGAAGCTTTTTCCTTTTGTGAAAAAGTGCAATTAATATCCTTCAGCAGATGATTATTGATTTTTATAAAGCAATTTACAGGCTTCTAAAGTCATGATTATTCAACCCTCTGGAGGCCAGAAAGGAAGAGTTTTCAGAAGTAGGAATCGTATTCTCATTTCCACATCAGCACAGCCAGAATTTACAGACTTCTGATTATTTATTTTTTTTTGCCCCCAGGATATTTTTGTTGTTGTTGATGTTGCAGCGCTCCAGCACAGGATTAACCCTTTTATTCTCTCCCACCTGAGACAGATTTTTTCCGTGATCTGTTCTTGAAGTATATCGCCTGTCAGATATTTATCCGCTGCTCACGGCTGGTGGGTTGGATGCTCAGCAGAGTAGACTTCGTGTCAGAAAATCAGCAGCTGCTCATATATCACGGTGGTCATTAGTAGAGGATCATTCTGGACCTTTGCCCACAGCACCTTGCTATGGCAAGAGAAAGGCTATAAAACCCTAGGCCCTGTCAGCTGTTGTCATTTAGGTGAGAATTTATCAGGTCTCAGAGTGCCCTCTGACTGGATTATTATGAATAATGAATGAAGCTTTATGCCACACTGAGGCATTAATAAGACTGGGATGACTGGGAGAAATTCAGTGCAACATCATAGCAGTAACTTTCTGTGAGCAAGTACACAGCTGGTGGGCTCGCTGGATTCAGCTTATGTTAGATACTGCGACTGAAATGAGGAGCTCATTTAATTATTAAGCAAGTAGCACAGTGCTTTTGGTTTAGCCTATGGGTGGTATTACTGACCTACTCACAGAAAGCTTGCAACAAAAGCCTTTCTACCCTCCAACCAAACTCATTTGCTGCTCTTAAGAAGCTGAATCAGTGAACCCTCCCCCAAACAGAAACAGTGAATGTCTATCTTCATATTTACCTTTAATCCAACCTAAAAAAAAAAAAAAAGGATATGTAAGAGCAACCAGTGAACAATAACTCCCTAAAATCTCCTAACACAGAAGTCATCTAACCTGTTGGTGATATCTCCGGAGATATTAGCCAGGATTACCAGTTTTCTTCCTTATTTTTCCTAAGTTCATTCAATATGTATCCCTACAGTGCACAAATGAGAAACAGAGAAGGAAGGAGACAAAAAGACAGCCACTGACCTAACTTGGAGGGAGAAAAAAAAGGCAACAACAACAAAAAAAGCAGATGCACAGCAGAGACTACTGGCAATAATCAACCTCCTGGTGTGGCCATTCCAGCTGCACTCCAGAGGACTGAGCTCACAGAGCTGACAAGTACTGGAGGCTGTCATTTATCTTGGTACCAGCTCCACTAGGAAAATTATTTTATAGGGCTGGACACACTTTTACAGACTCTTTAGTACTTTAGGTGCATAATATCATTAAAACCTTAGGCTCTCAGTATCTCGTATTACCACATTCTCAGCAAAAACAAAACCTGCGTGGCCTCTTTCAAACAAAGATGTTCTCCCTAAACTCATTATTTTTTTTTTTTGTTTTCCCCCCTTTAATTTGGCATGCAGCCTCCAGCAAATCCTTGCTAATATTAGGCCAGATCTTCGTTCTTCCAACCAGCCCTAAATAAGAAGTCAGTGAAACAGAAGCCAGCCTGAAGAGCACCAACTGGAGGCACCAAGTCTCGGAAACACAACCCTCTCAGACAGTAACACGTAATTCAGGAAGAATATTTCAACTCATTACTCATGCACGGGCAGGCAGCGCTAGGACTTGGCCTAACTCTCACATCAGTCTCTCCATTAATTGTTTTTACAGCAGAGCCACTGATGCACAGCCAAATTATGAACAGAAAGAAACTTTATCTGTTTTAAAGGGAAAATGTCTTTTTGGCAGGGGCTGGACACAGGAAACACCCATTTGAAAAGGTTCAGTTTCCACTCCACTTACACAGTCACAATTGAAGAACAGAAGAGCATCGAGAACACAGAGAAAGGCACAGGGGGCACAGCACTGATGGGGGGCAGCCTTAGAGAGCCCCCCCTGCCACCAGGGACAAACTCAGGCACACACTCAGGGCCCAACCAGAACTTCACAAGCAATCACATCAGAGAGCTTTATGAAGCCTTTCTCTGAAATATTAATTGAATTATCAACTTGGATACAACATTAATGCTACAAGTCTTAAAATGCACTCACACTGCAGCAGCTCTCAAAGCAAATATTAGGCACGTTAAAAGGCCTTGACCAGTCCCAACTCAGTTTTTTGTGTTTTGATCCAAAGTGCTTGGACCTCCCTGACTCTCACACAGGACTCATTTTCCAGTACAATATTCAAGATTTGGTTATTTAAGAAAAATCTAACCAGGAATAAGAGGGAAGTACACACACATCTGATTCTTTTTTGAACAGAACCTAAGAACAGACAGCAAAGTTCATTGTAATAAAGAAAGCCCAGTACCATCTCTGATTTGCAGCAACAATATGGCTCTTTTCCAACACTTCTATTACTTTTTTGAGAAAAGCAAACTGTAAAAAGATGACAACCCCTTTACTACACAGAAATAATGTAAAATGTTTCATTTTCATTATTTCACTACAAGACAGCTCTAATTAAAGCAAAATTTGGTGAAATCTGGAACACTATAACCCCACTGGACAACTCCTACTGAAATAGCAAGATTCCTATAGATTTTTCCTTTCACTGGATTTAAAATATTTATATTACTATCATTCACTGTATAGTTTTTGGATAATAATATCTTCATATTTTTACTGCTTTGATCTAGAATGCTTCATATTTGCATCCTGCCACTTTTGTTATGTATAGGGAATTTAGAGATGACAGTGCAATCGTGTATGGTTTTTTTAACTTGGGGACATTTTCATTTATCAGTCTTTCTCACAGTGAGTCAAGAATGTAAATAATCTATGCTTGATTCACACTGGTCATACAAGCTTTGAAAAGCTGCTTAAAAAACTAGGAAAAAGAAACCCGACTTTTGTCTTTTTTTGTATTTAGTAATCTTTGTCTCAACATGGTTTCCAGGACAGTAAAAAGTTTTGTATGTTCACAGCACTTCTGCTGTAAGCCCGGGGCACCAGCACTGCCCACCCAGCACAAGGACCGTTTTGAAGGGAGGATATGGAATTCCACTTTGCTGAAGGGACAGGCATTGGCTGGGGCACCAACCTCACACCCTGATTTTCTGAGTGTGTTAAAAGACAAAAGGAAAGGCGGCCCTTTGGATACTGAGCATTTGCTTAAAGCATACTTATAAATGGGGTTACATATCCTTAAAAGACACCGTCCTTTCAATGGTGGAATAGGGCCAGGAGAAACCCACCCAGTCTTAGCACTGTCAACCCTCCCCGCCTCAGAAGAAATGTATCAGGGGCAAACATGTTTGTAGAACCAGCAAGAAATTAATTTTAGTTTCTTTTGTGGTCTTTAAACAACCATTTGACATTACAGATGTCTTGCTTCAAAGTAACATTGCCAGTGCCACCTAAAATGTGAGAAACCAATGAAACATAACCACACCTGTTTTTTCTTTTTAAAGTCACTGCACTGTGGTAGGTGAGGGTTTACCCATGCAGTTACTCCTGAGTGATCATAATGTTTCAAGCTGTTCTCATGTTTAACAAAAAATTACTGCAAGTCACTGAAAAATTCTATTCAGAGGCAAACCTGGTCCCCCTCCCCCTCTGGGGGTCTCTCCAGGTCTCACACAAAGCAGAACAGAGTGATTCTTGAGGAATGGGAGAAAGTCTGTAGTGTGTGAATAACTGTCATAAATTCAGCCTTAGAGGAACTGAAATAATTTGTGAATTCAGTTGCATTTTGACTACTGAAAATAACTAAACACATACCTAAAATTTAAGTTGCCTCCTCTGTGTAATGCTGAATCTTCACTCGGCATCTCTCCTGCCTTTTTTCCCGGTGCGCCATTCTAATGGAGACAATATCCTAGGGAAAAAACATCCACTCAACCCTCTAGCTCCGATCCCACACTCACAGTCCTTGCATCACAGTCAACATTCATCAGCCCTTTGGAAAAAAGTATCCACTAGTAAAATCGTGACAGATTCAGGAAACAAATCTTCCTCCTCACCCCTCCTCCCTCCACACAAATCACCCAGCACCTTATGGCAGAGGCGCCGCAGCTTCTGGATCACCCCAGGCTAGTTTTGCTGTCCGTAGGGTTCTGCACTGTTCCACGGGGAGCTCTCTGAATCTCCTTCCCTAATTTGAGCCAAAAGAAGTAATAGAGATGAGTCTAGCTGAGTTCCACAGAATAAGAGTCACAGAATGGGTAAGGTTGGAAGGCACCCCAGTGGGTCATCCAATCCAACCTCCCTGATCAAGCAGAGTCATCCCAGAGCACATCGCACAGGATTGCATCCAGACAATTCCTGAATATTTCCCATGAGGGAGACTCCACAACCTCTAGGTTCACACGGTACAGTTCTTCCTCCACATCAGTTTCTGCCCGTTACCTCCTGTCCTATTGCTTGGCATCACTAAAGAGAGCCTGGATCCATCCTCTTGACACCATCCCTTCAGATACTTACAGACATTGATGAGGTCCCCTCTCAGTCATCTCTTCTCAAGGCTGAACAGTCCCAGCTCCCTCAGCCTTCCCTTGCAACAGAGATGCTCCAGTCTCTTAATCCTCTTTGCCACCCTCTGCTGGAGCTGCTCCAGGCGCTCCCTGTCTCTGTTGCACTGAGGAGCCCAGAACTGGACACGACACTCCGGATGTGCCTCAGCAGGGCTGAGTAGAGGGGCAGGATCATCTCCCTCAGACTGCTGGCAGTGCTCTTCCGAATGCCCTCGTGGATACTATTTACCTTCTTGGCACAAGGGCACACTGGTGGTCATGGACACCTTGTTGTCTATCAGGACCCCCGGGCTCTTTTCCACAGAGCTGCTCTCCAGCAGGTTCTGGTGCCTGGAGTTTCCCGTTAAATGTGCCTTTCAAGCACATCTTTACAGCAGAAAGCACAACTACAGCCTCTTATCCCAGAAGGCAAACTTACAAATCCCTATAGTTCTGCTCCTGTAGAAGAGCTAAAAATCTGCATTTATTTTATTTTTTGGCCATTTGGAACTTGCATGGATTTTCTCCCACATGCTGGAGGTATTTTCTTTTTTTTTTTAATAGGTCAAATTTTGATTAAGCTGAAGTTCCGTGAGTTCTGTTGTTTGGCACACACTCCAGCTTTTTCTTTGGATCAAAGCTACAGGCAGCCACATTCCCAGCTCTCATTTTAAAATGAAACTCTTCATGCAGGGAGACAACATTATGTGTTTTAATTTTTAGGGAGTATAATCTAGGAACATTGGTATAACCACTTTCTAACTGCAAGTGAGCTAATGGACACATGCAAGAACACAAATACTGCCTAACCAGCTTTATTTTATTATCAGCAATAATGAGTAGCAACCCATTAATTTTAAAAGTTGAGGTATACACTGTAAAGTTAATGAGAATCCAGAGTCAATTAAAATAACAACAATTAGGGCATTTTATTGATTTTTTCAGCTACCTTTTATCTGTAGTAATTTTGTTGCACACACCACACTGATCACAAGATGGTCAGTGTGGTATGTTTCAATGCACGTGATCTATTCCATTTAAAAACTGTTTTATTTTACTATGATTGAGCAAAACATGCTGCTTAAAAAAAAATCTGGATTTATATCTAAACTATGCCATTTATTCATTTTTATAAAGCTTAAAACCATTTTTCAAGCTTAAAATTTCTTAAAAGTTGGATTAGGAGAGCCTGGGATAGGGGGAAGAAGAGAATAGTCTTACCCACCCCATATTTTGTATGTGCTAATTCAAGGTTCTCTTCTGGAGAAGAACTTTTTTCCCCTAAATTTATTTCCAACTACTTTTGTTTTCCTTGAGGGACCTTTGAAACACTATATTGCTACTTTTCATGTTTTTTATTTGCCCTCTGGAACAATAAAGGCTCAAAGGTTCATAAATATGCATTCTGTAAATGTATTATGCTGACAAAGTGTTGCTCAGATAGCTGCTCTTGCCTTTAGGGAATGAATAAGTTTACAGCATGCTTAAACAACAGTGTAAGGGGAAAGAGAGAAAGGGAGAGCTGTGTCAGCGTGTGGGCTGAAAATGGAACAAAAGAGTTATCCTGACTGCACAGAGAACACAGAAAATAAAGTTAGATAAGACACCACAGCTAGTACCCTGCAATAAGCAGGGCTGGGGATTTGAGGGTGTTACTCATTAGGGATGTTCTTAACAGAGCGTTGTACCTTGTTTTCCAGGAAGGTGACACAGCCAAGATTTTGTAAATTAAACTTCATTTGCTAATTTTGGCACATCAACTGGGATAACTCCTCTGTTCTTCCCAAAACACTCAGTTCCCGGCAGGGTCCTTGTCCTGGTTAATTCTCATCCCAGACACAGATCTACTTCTGCTTCAGTCATCTCCGCCTCGCTGGAACGTCAAGGCTGACGCTTGTCAACATCCACACTTTTGGCAAGAAGAAAACATTTAGCAATTAAAAATACCATTTCAACCCATACCTCCAAATTGGCTTATTATTTAATGTTGATGTGACAGGAGGATTTGACAGGTAAGCCGCCAGACCAGGGCACTGGGTTTGCATGGAAAAGTTTTGGTAGCAGAGGACTACAGGTGGCTTCTGTAAGAGGCTGCTGGAAGCTTCCCCCGTGTCCGACAGAGCCAATGCCAGTCAGCTCCGGGACGGACCCGCCGCTGGCCAAGGCTGAGCCCAGCACTGATCGTGGTAGCACCTTTGGGGTAACACATATGGGGTGGAGGAGGAAGAACTTAATACAAGCTTCAGCCAGAGAGAGAAGCGAGAATAAGTGAAAGAAGCAACTCTGCAGACACCAAGGTCAGTGAGGAAGGAGGGGCAGGAGATGCTCCAGGAGCTGCAGCCTGTGGTACAGACCATGGTGAGGCAGCCGTGCCCCTGCAGCCCACGAGGGAGCAGAGATCCACCCGCTGCCCGTGGAGGGGACACACATGACAAACAGCAACTCCACTGCACATCAAACTGCAATAAACTTGGAGACAGGAGTACTGCACAGTAAAGCTCTTGCCTTCTGAGGTGGCAATGCGGAGTTGATCCATCTCAAACTCCTTACATTCCCACCTGGAATTGTACGTATACACACACACATGCTCTGCCCCTACTCTTCACAGGATGATGACTTCTCCAACAATTAGAATCTGTAGTTACAGCTAAACAAACATCCTGTACTGTGAGGCTGCAGGTGATCTCTTAGACCTACAAATTTTAAATTCCTGACATTTCATATGGATAAAATCCCAAGGGATAATGTAGTCAACCAGGTGCCACCTCCTATTTTTTGATAGTCTTTAAGCTACTAGCTAAAGGTCTCCTAAGCATATATATTTTCCACTTCATCTTCTAGGCTTGTGTCCGGTTCTTTTTGGCAGTGTCATGGGATTACCTATCTTCCATATCAACACTAGCTACAAAAATTTTTCTTTGTGACCAGAGATTGTCTTAAGCTAACTTGGTCTTTCAAAAGGCAATCTTTCCGGGTCCCCTTCACCTCTATCCTTCATTTTATGTTACATCTCTCTCAGGCCAGGATTGAATATCTAAAGCTTCTTGATATTTATTTCATAAGAATTTTTGTTTTCATTCTTACTTTGTTTACTCAACTGTAGGAAAAAGCAATTTCCATCGGATGAGTTAAAGGATGCTCCTTTAGCCATGTAAGAAAATCATAATGTTTGCAAAAGTAAGATATCAACAGACTGTGAAACCCCCTTCAAGTAATCTCTCACATTGTATACTATCCTCAAAAAAATCCCTCTAACTTGAAATCAAGTTAAAAACCTCATATGAACTACATACCCTGAATCAAAAATAAGTTTCTAATCTGAAGTTTTCCTCTTAAGAGAAGGTAAGTCTTAGCAAAAATAATCACGAAGTTACACCTCAACCACTTCTCCATATGCTGCAAAGAACGCAGTGCAAAACGTATTTTTCCTGTGCAGAATCTCCAGGTACATAAGTCTGCTTTGCTGTCTGGCGTTCAGCAAAACCCCAGACACTGCTTAGGGCAAGTCTGGGTGTTTGAGAACAGTGTCCTCTTTTCCTGCTCGGGTTACCCCTGACGCTTATCGACCAGGGAGAGCCGAAATTCAGTCCACGTCACAGTTCCCAAACTGCAGCGAATGACGCACGTTCACCTCAGAGTCTGGAAAGGTGTCTGTGCTACGTACAAAGGACTCGAAGGGAGCAGAGAAGGCTGTCTGGGAAGTTTGCCCTGTGAACGAGGATGGAGAGGCAGTCAAATAATCACATCTTGGCTTGTGAAGATACGGATTGATGTTCCGACTTTTCCCTTCTTGCACAAAGCTTCCATGAGAAGCTTTGTGCAATCAACAGCCCACAAAGCCTCAGCTTTAGCATGAAACTCTCTCTGAAGAGAGTGTAAAGTCTGAAACAGAAAATGCAACTATTTCTCTAGTTCTCTCTATTCTTGTAACTCCGCTGCAGGCTGGCACAGCTCTGGCCACATCCAGCCAAACTCCAAATCCTGAGGGTTTTTTCTCAATCTGCTTCTCAGGTCAATATATCATTCCACTGCCACTTTTACTATTCCCATTTTGCTTTGCTGAGAAGCACTTCCTCTGTTTGAACATATGTTTATTTCCAGCTCAATTTTTCTGAGTTAAAGTGATCAAAACTGCCATCTCTGATGTACACTATGTTCCTTTATCTAAAATTGAAATGTTTGCCCAGTTATTTCTCAGCTCAACTCAGGCAGTGACTCTGGATTTAACCTAAAATAAACTCACAAATAAAGGCTTACTTGCAGAACACAGAATAAAAAAAAAGAGGGGAGCAATCTTTCCCAGCACTGCAGGATCAGTAAATTTTCTTAGAAGTTTATCTCAAAATAATTAAATTAACTAGCAAAAATGGAGCAGGAATAAATCTGGGACAAAAGCATCAAAAAACTCACAGTAAACATATTATTAAGGATAAGAGAGCTTTAATCCATGTTTTCAGAGCTAATCTCCATACCCATTCAACTAGCAAATTAACTTAGTACCTCCTCAACTCATGCAAAACATGGTTTTGACCTAAAACTGGCTGCTCTGTTGATAGGAGGTCATACAGATGATGATAGGAGGTCACACAGCAATGCCAGGGGCTTTCTCCTATGAGCCCTGAACTGTGCCAGACATCTACCCTGAGCTCTGGCTGCAGACACAGCCAGTACTGGCTGAGCATCTTGGAATGATTGCATGTTACTCATTCCCCTGAAATGACTGCAAGTGAGTGAATGAAGTTAAATTGTTGGCCACTCGTTGAATTACACCCCTTGATACTAAAAACAAATTTTCCTGGTATGGAGCAGACTAGGTTTTAAACTCAAATTATAAGCAATAAATCTTTAACAATCTTTGAGGATGAGGGAAGGGGGGATACAATAATCCAGTTTCCAGCCAGGTTGTTCAGTCCACAAGCATTCATTGGCAGAAGAAAGGTGAAAGTTCCTAAAATGAAGAGGGGAGAAAAAAAATAGGCTCCTGGGCTATTCAGGACAGAGACAGACACACTGTGAGGGTTTCTAATAGAAGAGTAACAGATCAAGACAGGGGATACAGATGCACACATGTTCTGCATTCTCCCATAGATCTAGTTTAATAAAGCACAAATGATGATCATTTTTTTCTTTTCTTATCTATTAGGTTTTTCAAGTGTGTAAGTGTGTCTTAATCAAAAGAACAGTTCCATACAGCTCTTGACATCAAAGGAGAGCATTTCCAAAGCTATTACAGTATCAAAGTAATATTCTGTGCAGAATCTAAGGTGAACCATTGGAATAGTCCTTCTGGGATAGAGATGAAAAAATGCTGCATTCAATGTTGCCCAGAAGCATCCAAAGCAATCTATCAAAAAAGACAAAAATATCAGGCCACACTTACTGGATGCATGTACTCACCACTACTATTATTTTCCTCCATTTTCTCTTTGTCTGGTTAGCTACTAATCTTACCTTTGTCTGAAAGTTCCTGCTGTACATATGAAAGTACCAGAGCTGATTAGTGAGTCACAGGAGGAAATGACTTCTGATGTGCTTCAAATCCATACACCTTTTATGTAGTTGAATCGTATTATGAAAAGAAGGTCTTGCGGCAAAAATAGCAGCACTGTAGCAGCACTAAGGTGAGACTGCCGGACATGAGCGATCCTTTTCATGTGCCCTTCATTGATTTTCACCGTGCTGAACTCAGTCATTAGCGACTTCTCTTCTGCTTATTCCATGCATGTTTAATATGAAACTGTATTTAACTACAGCAGTTTAGCTGGATAATCCATTTCAATAAAAGATTCACTAATCCAACCAACCATCAACTTAATTATAGGCAAGGTACAGATTTCTCCCTTCAGCTGTGTGAGTGAACCACCAGTTTACTTGCAGAAGAGATGGGCAGCCTGGTAGCAGCTGTGGTCAAGTGAACAGACAGGGCAGGGAAAGAGAGGGAGAGAAGGTAGGGAGAAGGCACCAAACACAGAGAAGCTGTTCCATCTGACAGCAGTAGTTAACTTGCTCCTTGAACTTAACATCTGGTAGCATTTTCATCTTCTGCAAACTTGTAAAACCGTATGGTACTTTAGACAGTGGGAGTTCCTTTCCAAAAGAAATTTTAACAGTACAAAGAGACCACAAAATGCACTTCTTACCAGGCCACAGGGTTTTCTAATCCTCAGCTCGTACCTTACTCCAAGAATACCTTAGAAGTTCTCCATTTGCGTATTGTTTTTTTGAGAGTAGGTTTAGCATCAATTTTCAGTAGTCATAACATGCATATATGGAAAGCTTGTCTCTTACAAGCTTTCCTCATCATAAAGGAGTAAATGTGGGTAGATACAGATATTTTTCTCCTTAGCTGTCTAGTAAGGCTGCTGTGGAAACCAGAGAAAACTTAATTGCTACCTAAACCCATCTAAAATTAATATCCACAGACAAAGATACAGTATTTTGTCAAGTTACGGTTCCTACCTTTAAATACCTAACTGGCAGTTCCAAGGGCCTGTAGGGAGGAAGGAACAGCTTCCCACCCCCTTGGAAGGGGGCACAGGGTCACAAAGACCATCAGGTGTTGTGGAAACCATTTGCAATCAAGCTTCACTTAAAACACAAATGAAAAAAATCCCTTTAAAAGGGTTTCTTTCTTACACATATGTATACTGCTGCATGATGGCTGTCCTCAATATGCAGAATTAACATCTCCTTCTGGGAAAGATTATTTTAAAGAAGCAAACTATGTGATTAGGTAAGGATGTCCTGGTGACTACTAAGTAGCTGGAACAGCAGCACACATCGCACTTGCCACTCTCTCTAAATTTGCACCACTCTAAAGCACAAAACAATACCATGACTGGAAGAAAAACGTGAGCCAAGCCTGCTGTGACTCAAAATGCAGTAATTTTGCCTCAGTCCATGACACATGTAATAACCTGGAATAAATACTAGGCTTTGCGTAAGTACTACTGCAATTAACATAGGATTGAAGTACTTGCAAATACTACAGATTCATTAAGAACCATTAAGACTGGAGAAAACTGGGAGGAACTGAAAAATTCTTTTATCAAAAGAGCAACATGTACCAGAGGAAACGTTTTTCACTATGGTCAAACACAAGATAATGCTTCATAGAAAAAATAATGGAAAGAATACTTTTTTCCCTTCCAAATTAAGTTTGTTCCAAAATTTATTATAAAGCAACTGTAGAAGCAGACACACCTGTAGACAGATCTCCAAAAATACTACACGACTCCATCAGACAAAGGAAGTTCCAAAATGAAGGACCCAGACTCCAGTTTTAGCAATGCAGATGCAATCTATGAAACACATTGATCCTGAACAACCTCAAGCACTAAACTTAGTGTGCTGAATCAGAAAGTGGGGCAGGGAAGAGAAAAAGTTAACACATCAACTTTTGGAGCCATATTTGTGAAGTTCACAGTCGAAACTATCCTTGCAAAGTTTATACATTTACTACACAAGGGAAACTCACCTTCCAAACTTGTGGCCGTTCCTTGTTCTCAACATCCTAACTGTATTTTCCTTCACACATATCAGGATGCGGCTGGGCACCCAGGACAAGAAAGAGCTGCTCTGGATGTGGGAAGCTTTCCAAGTGAGCTAAATCCACTATGCTGCTGCTTTGCAAAATTTACTGAACTTGCATTTTCCCCTTCACTCATGCCAGCTCCACACATACAGGGGAAGAACATGCTGCATACCTTCAGAGGGAGGGAGAGAAATAACACAGGCTGCTCTTCCCTCTCATCCTGTTTGTATCAGTGTATTGTGATGGATTCAATAAAACTTTTCTAGATCTCAACCTTCAGGAAAAACAGGTAATCTGAGGTAGAAATTTGCTACATATTTGTCTCCATGCTGCCCTAGACAAATTAAAAAAAAAAAAAGAGAAATGTTTATAGACAGTTCCTCCTTAAATCCAGGTATAAGCACCTGTGCTTTTGAACAACTATACAAATTACCGAGGTATACCCCTGCCTGAAACAAAATGAATAACCCTGTGTGGTCAAAACTCAAGCAACCACTATGAAACTAAGAGTGAACTGGGCAACTCTTTATAGCAAGCTCTGTGCTTACATACTGCATTTAGCATAGGCCATAACTTTAAAGATCATTATTTAAATCTTTGCTATCTTTAATGGCTTCTTATTTGCACTACAGAAAGCAAGCAAGCATCTTAAGAGAAGTGAAATTATACATGGAGCTATTTATTACAGATAAAATGTTTTACATATTTATTTATGGTACCTCAACTATGGTGTAGATAAAACACCACGAGAAACTGAACCCCTCTGGGGACAAGATGGAAGGAGGCAGTTATAGAAAAAGATTCCTATCCTATGGAAAATAACCTTTTTTTTGGCCTGCATATTTAAGAGACTCGTGTATTCTCTTACTTCCTCTGCCTCACTTGTCTACAAGATGACAAGTGATGCCCAACTACTTTGGCATATCATATTGCATTGTGTCATTCCACCACCTGCCAATGCCAGTGGCCCATCAAGCCTGAAAAATCAAAAGCAGCAATTTGTTAGAAACTGGGGAAAAAAAGAAAAAAAAAACAACCACACACATTTTAAGCCAAAAATAGAAGCAGTCATTTTGTATTAGTAAATAGACCGTGAAATATTGATCTGCTAAAGTAAGTGAGCAGGAGTAATTTAAGTATCAATCTCATAAGCAGATTCATGGATATAAAGGCATCTCAGTATCTGTGTGTTGGTAGCTGTGTGGAAGACAGCATCTATCTCAGATCATGTACAATTCCAAAAAACACTGTTGCTCTTCATACTTTTCCTTCAGGGAAGCAGATCCTGTGATGAAAGAAGAGCTGAAGAAACTACAAGTTGTAATAAAAAAAAAAATATTATGGAACTAAAACCAAACACACAGTTATCTTTGCTGACAAAAGTGCCATTAAAAAAAAAAATTTGCTGCCTGGGTCCTCATTAGCTCTTAAAGATTAGTGTTAAATCAAAGAAAATTATTTGTTATACAAGCCAAGAAAAATCCTACCTTTTTTACACAGTACACATCTACCAATAAAATCATCTTTCAACAAAAAAAAAAGGAATCACTATTTCCTTTGGTCTGCAGTGAATACTGAGAGATAAAATACAGACAGTGAAAACAACATGTTTACCAGTACTAGCCAAATTATAGCAATAATTTTGAAAGGTGCTGTCCTCTGGGTAACTGTTTTGTCCCTTGCAATGCTGCACAGGTACTCTTCACAAAGTGTTTGCTTAGGATCTAATCCCACACTATCCTGAAGCACTACTTGAGCTTCACTCAGGCAAATTTTCCCCTCAAAATCCTCCACACTGTGGCCTCTCAAATTTCTCAATTGCTGCCACGTGCAAATTGTTTTGTACTCATCCTTTGTGCTCAACCTAAATAGCACAAAGCCTGCTCAGAGGCTCCAAGTCCAACTTGTGCATAACTGGGACTCTGGTAAAGTAGTTTGCAACGTTACCGGATTGTCAGAACAGAAACAGATTCTTACGTCCCACTAGGGAGATGGGGAAAGAAATCACAAAAGCCATCTCATCCTCAAATCACAGCAGGAGTACATGAGAAAGCAAGCACAAAATTACTAGGAGAACAAGGGAAGCATAAGGTTACCAAGCCAGCAGCTGTGAAAAGGCCGTAACATTGAAAGGAAAGGTTCTCAAAGCACAAAAATCACAGGACAGAGCAAAGCTAAGAGGTAAAAGGCAGAACTGACAGCTAAGCACGGTGTGACATCCAGGATCCCACAGAAATTGGGAATGCTAAAAAAAGGCCTTAAGCACTGTAGGAACTGGCTACACTCCAGAAAGAGCAGAAACCAGAGCTACAAATATGCAAGAGGAGGGCAGGAGCTGTGAGGTTCGCAAGGTGCTCCTAAGTTTGTGGACTTCTTTAGGACGCCTGCTCACTTAGACAACTTGCTGTGAAGCACTCTGCCTGGCAACGTCTGCCTGGCACACGATGAAAACCCCTACTGTGTAAGTTGCATGGAAAAATAAAACAGGAAGGGAGATGTAATTAGAGCCAACCTGTGCAACACGGGGTCGTTAGGATAGAAATTGCCATGTTTTTCCATGCTGAACAGCAGATCAGGCTTTCCAATAGCAGGCAAGCAATTCTTTCACATATCCAGTCTACGATCATCTACATAATAAATGCTCAGTACAGGTAAATAACCAAGTCCCATTATGGTGGCCAAAGATGGGCATCCATAGAGTTTAACAGAATAGATATTCCCATGCCAGACACCTGAATTCACCAAGCTGACACTGCCTTGCTTAGAATGCACCCTGTGGCCAGGGAAGAGCACAGTTAGAGGCTGCACAAGCAGAGTTGCCAGAGGATGAGTTCGTATCACAACCTCCCCAGAATGAGCCTCCCTCTTGTTCATGGGTCAGTATCCTGAGAGGCAAATGGTACCACTGACAGTCCACATGGACAAATCTACTGCATGCTAATATCTCTGGACAGACTGAGCTCAGAAATACCACTTCTATTCCTCTTCAAACTAAACAAAATGCTACACAAGTCAGAATAGCCAAAGATACAGTGTTAGTTCATACAATCATCATCTGTTAACAGTTTGATACTTTCATTTAATAAATGTCAACAAAAAGTAGTCCCGAGACTGTGATAACATGATTGTCAAATGAGAATTACATAAATTAATTTCAAATGAGGCATGTATATGCTTCCTATTTACGTCCTGCAGCAGAGCAAAATTTATTCTGATATACCTCCAGCACTGTGTGTTCCTTGTAGGGTACACATAAATTATTTTAAGGGAATAATACATCTCCAAGGACATTTTAATGGATTAAATGTCAGGAATGAAATAGTGCATTTCAACTTGGTTAGGACCTTAAAGAATGAATATAAAGACAATTATTGAGAGGTCTGAGGAACACAATTGATTTCTTTGCAATTTCAACTCTGAGGCCCTTTATGTAAACAGAATTTCAAGTTTTTGTTACATAAAATTATGAAGCATGCAAAGATGTAACGGTGTATTTTAAGTTTATGAGAGAACTGCAAAATATCTGATTTAAAAGAAGTTGTGTTTTAGGACTGTATTTTAAGAATAGAATTTTATGCTCAATTACTGTGAAATAAATTACAGTTATGATCTACAGTTCTTTTAGCAGTAGTTTGATGGTCCTGTGCAAAATCAGAAACTAAATATTATGAGGAAATAAATAGGCCAAATTTCAACAACAGCTCCATAAAGCAAGAAGTTACACATTTGGAAGGTCCTTTGCTGCAGGTAGCTGGCAGCATTCCAAATCAATGTGTAAGGCAATTTACTGCAGAAATAACTGTGCTCAATACAGAAAACATTCTCACACAGATACACCACTTAGTTACAATAGGATTCTGATCATAATAATGGCTTTTGGATACTATGCTAATAAAAAAACTAAAAAAAAAATAAATTTCAGGCTGTGTCAAATTTAAATTTCTTACAGAAAGAGAAATATAAATCATTAATTGCAAAATATACACAAAATTCATAGCACACTATATCAGAATACGTAAGTCACCTTTAGTTTGCAGACCTTTTTTTAAAAACGTATTATAGCTCAAAGCAATCACCACCCTTTTGTAACATAACTTTAAAAGATGACAGCTTTCCAAGTACTGCATTGGTGGAGTTCCACAGGGTCTTCTTGGGATTTGTGACATTGTGAGGGACGGCCAAACGTCACAGCAACAGATAAGGGTCACCCACGTGAACCTTTGCCCTTTTGCTTGAACTGACAATTCACATTGAACTGCCCACTGCTTCTAGAAACTCCAGGCAAGTGGGTCATTTCTTCCAGATGGTTATCCCCAGGGAGAAGTAAGGGATGGGGGATGAAGCACTGCGGCCCAGAGGCCCCGTGCCGGCTGCTGGATCAATGGCCGGTGTCAGCAGGCTCCCGTTTAATGATGCTCGAGCCAGCACCAGCCTTGCTGACGGCCACTCTCACCCCTGGCACCCCCACACAGGAAACTGCCTTCTGGGAAGGCCAAATAATTGCCTCATTTTGCAGCACGCGGAATTTTTTTTTAAAGGTGTACGCCTCGCATTTTATGTTCGTGGGACCAGTCCTCAGGTTTTAACAGAGAAAACGCGTCCGCAGCAGGGCCACGGGACAGCCAAGTGCAGCTCACAGCAAGTGCATCTGTGTAACTGCAGATCAACTTACAAGTGCTCCCTATCAAGAAGAATGCAGTGTTCTGTAAGCCTTGCTTACGTGTATACACATAAATGTGTGTTTCACATGCAAGGGACAATTTTTATTATCGTTTTCAGGTCCTAAGTGTTTAGCAAACAGACAAAAGCAATCAAGAAGTAACAAATGCACATCATGGGAAAACACAAAAACAAGACAAAGGAACTCTTGTCCTTTTCCTATTATACAAGGACAGAGTTGTTGAAGTCACCTCTGTATCCACGCAAGCTCTGGAGTAGAACAACTAAGTTATGGAAACATGATGACTGTACATGGTTCTTCAAATTACTGACTTACTATTATTACTGGATATTCCATGCAAACTACCTACAAAAACTCTCACAGCAACATTGTTCACCCAGGCTGTGTTTCAACACCAAACATGCAGTCCAGGCCTCTCAGCTGAAGGAGAAAGGACAAGAAACCTTTTCTTTGAATTCAGCCTAGTGCATTCTGCAGCTGGAGACCTCCATATTTCTAAAGCCTATCTCAGATGTCACAACATGAAAAACACCCTCTACAGTAACAACATTTTAGGATCCCTTTTTCCCCCCACTAACTCATTAAAATTTTTGAAGTAGTCCTCAAAAAGTTATGTTTGTCCAGCAGTGCTTCTGCCCTGGGAAGAATTCCCTTACAGCTCCAGGCCAAAGCATTTCAACAGCTCACATAGGATTGAAGCACGGCATGCTTCTTTGGGGGTTGAAAGCAGTGCAACTATCTTTGGCTCTTCCTAGACTCCTGAATTCCTCCTATCTTGTGAGGACAAGTATAGCAGGAAGAATTTTAGTCCTAACACATCACACTGCAGAGAAATCATGACCTAAAATAATTACTTGTTCTAGAATAAGGAACCAAAATTGCTATTTGCAAATCCTGCAAAATGAAATCACTTTATAAAAAATTCTCCCACAAGAGTAAAAGCTCTGAATCAGTTGCTACTCCTTTTATTTTTTTTCTAACGTTTGAACTGCAAACACAGCCGGTGCTGGGAAGCAAGAGAAGGGAGCAGCACATGCAGCTCCACCCTGTGCCAGTACCTGATTGAAAGCAAATGTTACACAAGGCACACTCACCACCACCAGCCTGCCACACTGGTAACTGCTAAATGATATTTTATAAGATTGAGAAATTATTCTTGGTTTACAGAAATTGTTTCCTAAGACAATTTCTGTCAAATCTGAACGTGAATCTACTTCTAATATTCTTTGTTGGCTTCCAAGAAGTTTGTGGTCAGAAATTTCAAATTTTGAGCCCTCATTCAATACGTAGAAATATTTACCAAAACCAACTACTACTCTGAAAACAGCCCCCACCCCAGCCATTTTCCGCCCTAAACTTCAGTTTAGATAAATCTCTCTAGGCAAGTTTCCACCAACATATGAGAGTTCAAAACTAGAGTTCCCATGACCACAGTTAACTCTGATGCTCATTAGCCTCCTTCCCTTCCCTTCCCGTCCCCAGTGGTAAGCTACCTTCCCCAAAGCGGGCTCCAGAAGACAGAAACACGAAGTTGCATTCAGGATTCCAACTTCCCTCCTTCACCACAGTGGGCAGAACTGTGATCTGCCAGAAGACATCTAGTAGATTTGAAAGGTAAGAAAAATGACAATTTTGAGAAAATCCAAGCCATAAATGCCAAAGAAATTTTATATCAAGTTTACTGCCAAAAATTTTATTTTACACTCAAACAGAAAATGAATATAGTGTACATGTCACACATGATGTACAAGTGCTACGTGAACATAATTGTTAGCAACAACAGTTTCAGAAAATAAAACATCCTATGTTCTCTGTTACAATACTTGACTTACCTTTTTTGCAATACAAAGAACATTTGAAGAGTGGCAGAAGAACAAACAGTGGCCATAATTTGTAACTGAGGAGTTTCTGACTGAATGTAGGGAAGACAAGGTTTCCAGTGCTCCAGCTAAGCATGGGAGCAGGCTGCCCAGGGAAGCTGCACAATCACCATCCCAGAGGTTTTCAAGATCCAACTTGTCGAAGCCCTAAGCCCAGGTCGGAATTCAGCTCTGACTCTACTCTCAGCAGAAGGCTGGACTAGAGACTTCTCTCAAGATCCTTTCCAATCTCAATAATTATACAATTTGATTCAAGCACAATCAGCAGCCAAATTCGAACACATTTTTCCCTCTCCCAACAAAAAAGCAATACTCATCTTTAATCATCATCTTTACAACATCTAACTGAAATCAAAGAAACAGGCAGCAAATGAAGAGTATAGAAGAGTCCGACACCACATTAAAAGACAAACTAAGAGCCTAAAATTCTCTGTGTAACAGCAAACACATGTTTTAATTCCTCTTTACGTATTTGGAATTATCAACTACATAACAATACCAAAGATATTCCTAGTAATTTTTAACTGGGAGATTCCCTATCCACACTAAGTTTCTACTGGCTCTTGATACCATGGCAGCGCCAGGTCCCCTGCAAGTGCCCCAGGGAAGCCAGAGAATGAGGGTATGGGAGATGGAGAAGAAGCAGGGATCCCCCAAACATCTCTGCTCTATCCTGGAGACCATTTCTGTTCCTGTTTGAGACCTTTTTCTATTGCTAGGATATAAATGAAAAGCAAGTGGAACTATCAGGAAGGACTCAAAGCACCAATAATTTCTTGATTTATTTTTAATTCCATATGAGAGAAAATTGCAATTAGACAAAAAATGTAAGGCTTCCACTCATCACTAAAGCAGCTGTAGAAGAACAAATTAACAAATGGTATGATGTGATTACAAACAGGCAACAAGAGTAAATATAAAACCTGAAAATTGCTAGAAAAATTCTTTGTGCCAACAAGCAACTGACACTCTAAAAAGAATTATTCTGGTGCAAATAAAAAGTCAATAAATGCGTATTTGCCAGACACACCAGACTCAATCTGATATTCAGCTCTATGTAGATCCCACAGTTCCAAAACACTGAACTTCTTAGTTTTACAGAGAATTTTGTTCCTCAATCTCAACACATATATGAGGATAACTATGAGCAGTCAAAGGTCAGACAATTTGATGAAAAGTGAATCTCTGCAAATATACAATCTTCCAACTCTGAAGGCCTGCTAAAACTGTGAATTCACATAGTGCACTCCTAACACTCTGGATCCAGCCCAGTGATGCTCTTAAGCATATTCTTATTTCAAGCAATTGTTAAAAGCACTGAAATCAATTTGCTATAACAAGAAAACTGTTAGCTGCACATGCAGGAATAAGACAAGACAAAGTTACACACAGTAAAGACGAAACAGTTAAGGGAAAAAAACTTTTCATCTGAAATGACAGGAGACCAAATCAAGGTCCAATTTCAAGGACTTCTGAAGTACTTGGAAAAACAGAATCTACTCCAGTCTACAGTACTAAAATAAGACCAGATTTGTGGGATTCAGGTCTCTTTAAAACACAAAAAAGTAGTAATTTGGTGGAGTTCCTTCTTCAGCACACAAAACAGTGAAAGCCCAATGACACTTAAATCCTGTCAATTTTGATACTTTGAAGGGAGAAAAAGAAGTCAAAATGACACAGAGGTTAAATCAGTAAAGATAAAAGATAAGAAAGAACACAGTGAAGAGGGCTGGAATCTGATACATCTAACTTTGAGACATTTGATACACAGGCATGGGAGAAGTGTCAGAGGTGGAAGGTTGTGGCCTTGGAAAACAGGCAAGTAGAATTGTAAAGGATGTTGGAAAACAGTCCAGAGGGAGTCAGAAATAAAAATGACATCTTTGAATCTGAACAGGACTGAGGCTGGCTGGATACTAAAGGAATCCTCTGGATATAGAACTACAGGGGAACCAGACTGGTGGGGAGGGGAGGGGGAAGCACTGGATTTTTGTGGCATTCAAATTGGAAGCTGAATGTGATAATCTGGAGAGAGGTGTTCAGATGCATGAAATTAGGAGATAAGAGGATGAAAAAAGGACAAAGTATTAAAAAACACAGTTAGGATGACGGGTGCTATCCCCTAAAGACAGAGGGAAGAGAAACTTGGTTGCTAGTGAAGGTAAAAAGTCATTCAATGAACAGAATGAGAGGCACAAAATATACAGAAATAAGAGGGGCAAACTTGCATAGTTAAGAAGCAGAGAAGTTCAGTTCAGAAACAGATCCTGAAAATGAAGAACAACTTCATAAAGGATCCTGTCATGCAAAAAATCAAGACTGAAGATTTTGTTTCAAGAAAGAATGGAGAACTAAAACAAACAGCAAATCTGCAAAGCAAGCTCACCAAGAAAAAAAGGGTGAGAGAAGAGTAGGTAAAAAGTCCATTTGGGAAGAGAATTAAAGAAGGTAAAGCAAAGCAGAGTCCAAACCTGTGTTGTAACGATGTACTCTTCAGAGATATTCAGAAAAGCTGGAATGGAAATTAAGAAATTACAAAAAAATGCCTGCAGGGAGGAAAGGAGACAGGGCAATGTGAGAAGCACCCAAAGATACCATGTATAGAGAAGCAAATAGAGATGAAAATAAAGACCAGTGAGTCAAAAGAAGTGAGACCAGTGAAGGAAGGAGGCGGCTGAAAAGATAAAGGAGTCAAAAAGGTTAATAGACTGGAGATCCCAACAGGAGTGAGTGACAGGGTAAAGGAGAGAGAAAGATAGATAACCTGAAAGGGAGCAGGTAGTGATCACAGAAAGGGAATTTAGAAATGAGAGATAATAAAGTGAACAGTATTTAGTAAAGACAAGGTCATGGGAATGATTGAGGCAGTGAGAAAATCTGTCTGAAACTAAAAATCACAGGCATTGGGCTGGAAAAACAGGAGTAAAGTACTTATTAGGGGGGAGGAAGGCTTGCCCATGGAGAGGGATAAATTTTGACAAGACAGAAATGGGTTGAGTTTAACAAAGTTACAAAGAAAGAAGCAAGCTAATGGCCACTAGGAAAACTAAACACAGAGGACTCCAAATCAGGAAGAGGGTAGAGCAGACAATGGGACCAAACGAGCAGAAGCAGCAGAAGACAGGAGTTGTAAAAATTTACAAGCGAATATGACCGGAAGACACTTTTTAAAAAGCATGAACTGCAGAAAAAAAGGTTCAGGGAAGGGAGTCAAGTTTGAAAAACAAACTTAATCTGTATTTAAGTCCTTTTCAGAAACTTCAGTAGCATTCTGCTTGGCGTGGCCAGCACCTGTATTTCCCTCCTTGGGTAATCTTGCCAGAAAGGTTTAGTTACTCACCCAGACCAAGCCAGAGATCACAATTTCAGAAGACCAACACTACCACTGTGTAGATGAGGTAGGGGTATGGCTAACTTGGAAAAACTTTGACTGTTAAAGAAGTACGAAAAAGTATGGGAAAATGTGATTTGCCCTCTGCTATCCAGCACCTTCCAGATAAAACAATCTCTTCACAGAGCAGACCTGAAGGCCTTTGTTGATTCTCCCTCACATCAACCTCCTCTTCCTTAAAGCTCAAATACCCAATGCAGCATTCACCACCAGTATTCAAATTCAGCCATTAAGATTCTCATCTCACTGTATAACAGCAAGGATAAGAGATTAGGTAGACAGATTGTTGAAAACAAACATCACTGCGATTTTGGGTCCCATTCAGAGGTATCTGAGAACCACTGGCATAAGAAGTCTTTCTCCATTTCCAAGCCTCTGTCAAGAATTTCAGTCTATGGCTTTCTTAATCATAAGCATGAATAAAACACCAGCCTTCTCAGACACTTCTAATACTGCATTTCATCTTCTGGTATACTGGCATGTTTTTAAAGTTTCTGCTCATTACAAAAAGACGACACACTTCTATTGCCTGCTCGTACAACTGGTAGCTGGATCATTAGAGTGCAACAGAAGAGGGGAAAAAAAACCCCACATTTTTCTTTGCTACCAAACAGGTGACACAGAGTATAAAAAGTGAGCTGAGCATATCATTTCTATACACACTACTGATTGCTGTTTATTCACGTGTGTCGATGAGGTTCACTCAAAATTACTGAAACTACATAAAAACCAGCCAACCTATAAACAAGAGCTCACAGGACTGGGGCCATAATGGGAGCTCGTTGTTATTTTCAGGCTTTACTACATATTTTCACACGGCATGAAAATAATTTTACCTTTATTTTTAAATTTTAGATAAAAACACTCCTTTGGGTTAATTGTGAATATACTGGATCTAATATTTTTAGATAAACTTTTGACAAATAATACAAAAAAAATTTTTTTTTTACTTGTAGTATCTTTTGTTACAGTCAAGAAATCTCACCTGGAATCAACTACTGGAAGCAGTTAAGTTGTCCACAAGACAAGGCAGCATCTACTGTAACATATATTTATATATATATATATATCTAACAAGAAAAGTTGGAAAAAATATCATAGAAAAACTATAATTTTTACATCATATTGAATATCTGTATATTTTATTTCTATCAGACTACTGCAGAGCAGGGGAGTTTTCAAGACAAAAAGATTGTATGCCATGTCACAGAAAGCACAAAGTTCACTCCTGACGCAAGTTAGTACCAGAGCATTACTGAAATCAAAGGAGCAGCTAGTCCGGCATTTTTGGTAGAAATGTAACATTTTATCTTTAAAGAAAATAAACATATAATGACGTAGCTTAAAATAAATAGTGCCATATGTCATCATCAACATATGAAAAAGAGAATGGTCATTTAGGAAAGAAAATATTTTATTAGTACGTAGGACACATGGGAGTGTTATAACAGACTTATCACTGTCATATGTTACCAGGTGCTTTACTTTAGTGATAAATTCTACAGTCCCCAGTTATGTAAGCAGTTGTATTAGCCCACGTGGGTTTTTTAATTATAAACTTTGGCACCAGAGTCATCTGTATCTTTTGTTTTATAGATTTTAAATCAGGAACAATTATTTTTTTACCTCAACACATGATATAATCATAAATATTAAATCCCCCCCACACCATATTAAAAAAAATTAAATGCTTGAGTATGCACATTTGCTAACTCTTAACTCAGCATTTTTTTACTCAACATATCCTTCCGGAGGGAGAGACAGCTATTATCGGTTTCTTTCAGGAAAAGTTCACATAAGATTAGACACAAATAACTTGACTGCGTTGAGGGGTTTTTTTCAGTGATTTTTAAATGTTCTAGGCCATGTCAGGAAAAAAAAAAAAAAAAAAAAAAATTGCATGAGTACTAGTGCATATTAAGAGCTAATCCTGGCAGTCAAGCAAGTATTGTGCTGCTTTTTCAATATAAAGCATTTCATTCTATGACATATGAAATACAGTTACAGAATATAACCATTTTAAAAATTATATAATCAGATAATAAAAAAAATAAATCTAGAGATTGTAAAGACACAAACCAAGGTTTCTCAGATGCCTCTTCTCTACAAATTGCTCCACTCAAGTCCTACAAGATTAAGCACACACAGAAGTGAGAAGGAAAACTGTGGTTTCATAGAATTCATCCTACAAAATCTGGAAACAAAAATTTAAAAAATATATATTAAGATAAGCTCATGATATAGGACATACTATTTAAAAACTCCTGTATTTTGCCAAATACAATTTCCATACTATTTGCAGTTTTAAAAAATACAAAAAACTGGAAACAACCCTGACCTAGACTGAACATTTCATTCACAAACTCCACAGACAGATTTTTATTCTTTGCCCATTATATCAAATCAACAAATTAAAGCTGCACAGAAAGCAAAACAAGCAAAAAAAAAAATCTGAGCATGCAGGGAAATGAATGCATCTAGAACCTGTATGTGTATGTACATACCACTGCTTTTATTCAAACTAACTTCTTTTTACCCACATAAGGAAACAGATTTAACTGACTGTAACACCTCCTTAGCTGTTATCACTGAAAAGAATTATGTTTAGACAATTCTGTATAAAAAGTTCAGTCATGAAACTCTAGAAGTTTCATTCAACTCTCCATTTTTGCCACATTTAGAAACAAGGCACATTCCATTCTTAATAATAAAAATATTATTCAAACATACTCAAAAAGGCACTAAGGTCTAACAAAAGTATTGAGCATTTCTTTTTTAACTAAAAAAGTACTTGTAGGACAGTTTGCATATATATTTATTTCCCAAATTAAGGACTGCCAACTTTCTCTTTAACATAAAAGCTAAAATTCAATTTTGCTAAATATAAAACTAATTCTCAGGATATAGTATACAAAAATTATATATTTATGTAGAATACATTTTGTGTTATACTACATCATTGTATCTCTCCCAAAAGATTTCTGTATTTAAAAAAACAAACAAACACTTTTAAATTTAAACATACTGTAAGGTCATTCGAATTATTTTAAGCACAAAAATCTACAAAACAGTGACATATACACAAACAGTTGGGAAGTTGTAACCTAAAGATCACATCTTTTAATCAGACCTGCTCAAATGACAACCTCAGAAGAACCCTCTCTGCTACTCAAGCATCTGCATGATTTTAAGACTTAACTATGCAGACTCCTATTGCCCCAGGGCAGTGCTGCACAAGCCTATACAAAGAGAGCAGATTCGTGAATGAACACCTTAAATTTTCCCAGAAAACCTCCAACAAGTGTTTTATGTGTATTATGACAGAATAACAAAACAAAAAGGGATGTCACAAAAATTTCAGCATGACAAATTTTCCTGAAACTATTTTTCCATTGCACTTGGCAAGCGGAGAACTAATCCTATCGCCTGTCTACTCTTCCAGCAGGAACTGCATACTACAATTCAATATAAAATACAATAACCTTCTATAATAATTATGTTCTTCTCAGAACAAAGACTAAAATAACGTTAACTGTGCTGATTCATACTTTTCATAAATTACTATAAAGGTGAGAGATTCAGACATTTTGCTTCTGGATAATAAGCCTAATATCTGTATCATGTGCAAAAGTGCAACTGTGTTTTAGAACTGAGGCCCAGCTGAATATAATTTTGTTATTACATATAATAGACTTGAACCCACGTATCATGGAAAACAGTGGCTCTCGGTATCTTAAAAATTACGCTTTACACATTTAAACCTGTTGTACAGCTCCAAGTTAGTAAAAAATACAAACAAAACCCCGCAGAAATACACAGAAAACAACAAAGCTCGTATATAAATCGGTTTACAATTCAAAGCACAACAGTAAGCTTCAAATAATTACACTTGTGTAGCACACAGAGGGGTGGGACGAGTTATTTAAAATCCTTGGTTCTCTCTGCTCTCTCCCTCCTGGTCTGGCGGCCACTCAGCTGCTCGCCGTGTGTGCGTGCATACGTTTGGCCACATCGTACACGTAGGTGATGTCTGGTCGCTTCTCCGGATCCGGGTTGATGCACATGTTAACTAATTGTCGCAGCTAGGGAGGGGAAACAACACGACAGGACGGTTGGCCTCCTCACAAGCAGTACTCGGGCATTATCTAGCTCAAATTAATAAACCCGGCAAAAATTAGCCTTACACCAGTTCCGCATAAGCACACGCTCAGCCCTCCCTCTCTCGACAGGCAGTTTTACGCAAGGATGTATGCAGCGTGCTCCCAGGATCGTCACGTTTTGCACCGCTGCGCACTAAAACTGATGAGAGAATTTAAGTTCTAATCCTTTTCATGCACAACTCCAGGCGTGCAATTTAGCCCAATCACACGCAATCTGCAGCAAATTCCCGTGTTTTTGCAGGGGTGTGCCTGCGAGCCTCAGAAGGCTGAGGCGAGGTAAATGAGGGCTGCTTGCTCATTCCCTCGTGCAGGAGTTAGCCAGCAATAAAGGGCATTTCTGCGTGACAGGTTCCAAGGAACAAAAGGCAGCGGTTCTCCTTCTAACACACAGTTAACCCGCAGAACCTCCTGCTGCCAGGAGCTAGCAAGGCACACACAGTCAGAAAGCAACTGAGCAAATTAAACCCACTGTGGGCTATTTGTTATAAAGACTTCACCCCTGAGGAAATTTCTGAACTTAAAACTGGAAGATGGGGAAAAGTACACATTATATCGGCTTTGTTACTTCACTTGTCCACTGCTGCAGATACTATATTGGAATAAATTATCTTTGCTCTATATCCTGGTATTTATTCCTTAGGGTTAGAACATTTATTGTGTTGCTTATGGAAAGGATATAATTAACAGATATGTTCAAAAAAGCCTGGAAATTAAGAAATCACTACAACAGAAAAAAATCCATGTTTCCACAAACACCACAGCTTCATGGGCCTTTTTAATGCACATATTCAGCAGAAGCAACCCCAAAGAGCTTCCCCACCACCTGGATACCTTTCATTGCCTTCACAAACTGGCAGGACAGTTGCAGGCTTTTCCTCCTCCATTTATATGCCCAAGCGCTTATGACATTAAAACTTAAATATATTGCCTGGATAACCTCCTGATAGGGCAACTATTTTAAACTGTATCCAAGTGTTTTTCAACATGGAAAATACCTCTTTCATGATGACTTAAAACGTTTACAATCCTTTGTGAAAACAATTTAACCAACTCCGAAGCTCTTCCTTTACGCTTTTTAGTAGTTTTGCCACATCCTCCTGGATCTCCTTATAGCATTAGGGACAGGTGGAGAGGGGGATGGACACTCCAAACAACACATTGTGACCTACCCTTCTATGTGAAATTTGGTTTGGTGTCCCATGCAATACTGTTAGGTACAATCATTGAAAAAATGTGTAATTATTGCAACTAACACAGAGCAATCTCATCACTCTGACTATTCAGAAGTAACACAGGCTGCCTCTTCAAGCCTGCCAGAGAGCTTCTTCCTACCTTTTATAAAAAGGCCAAGAAGGATTTTAAGTTATAACTCTACTCCTTTCACTTTTCAGAAGATTAATTTAAATGCAAGGGAATAGGAATTGCTGAAGTTAAGGAAGAAGCACATTGCACAGCACTATATAAAGCTTTGTCCATTAGCCCTTGCAGATAAACTGCACACAATGTACAGGGATCCTGTACGTAACAACACCAAAACTATGTCACTAGACATCCCTATTCCCTGGCAAGAAGAGTTTAATATTTTAAAAAGTTAGACCATTAATTCTGAAGATAGTGGTCAGTTTGCTGGATTGAAAAGAAACATATTAAACCAAAATAATCTGTAACAGACTTGCTATTTGAATCTTAAATATCTTAAATACATTTTGACTAATGGAGATATACAAGCCATCATATTGCTTTTGGCAGTCAATAAATAAAATACAATGCTAGTGACAAGAAAAAGTATTAGCCTGTAATAACTCCCAAACATTTGAAGAATAGAATGATATTGTAAGAAATAATAATTTCCAGCATGTAATACAAACATGCAAAGCAAGACAGTCTCCTGCAGAAGAAGCAGGTGGGACACAGTGTAAGCAGGAGGCACAAGTGTATTAGCAGGGATGAGCAGCTTGCTATGTAACACCTCAGACAGCCTGTATGGAAAACAGCAAAGGCTGAAGAACATTCAAAACCCTCAAGCCTGAAATGAAGAGTCAAAGAAGCAAACGTTTTGTAAAGAGAATACAGGTGTAATTTATCTGCAATATGCAACATCTAATCTTGAATGTATACACTTCTCTTTCTCTGTGAAGACTTCCATCTGTTCAACAGAACTGCAGACAGTAACTAGTCTTTCTAAGCATCCTTGAGGGATTGAAACTTATAAAGCTGACATCAGAGGGGAAGCAGAGTATTCTTTCTCCTGTTTTTCCCAGTTGTTTATCAATAACTTTACTGCATGTAGAACAGCAGAAATAGATCTCCGAGAAACTTAACTTGTGAAGCACACGAGAAGCCTTGTTTACCTCCAATAGACTACTTCATGTCTTTTTAATTTTTCTCTCAGATTTTATTTTCTAAACTGAACTTTATAATCTAAAACTCAATTTCAGACTCAAACTGCTTGTTAAGTCACTAAACAGTAAGCCTTTCTTCAGAGTTACTTTTGTATATGTTACAGAATACTGTAATTCCAACTTTCAATAAAATGGCCAAGGAGATTCGAGGCTTAGAAAGACAGTGTAGCAAAATGGCATCCTTACTCAAAAGTACCTGTAAGACTTTAGGTCCTATTAATCCCCGTAGATACATTTGAAAAAAAAAAATCATTCACCCACACGGTGTATTGACTTGTGGCTTTTTACAGCTTATTTTTTATTCTCATTGAAACGCACACATAGTTACCCTTGTCAGAATGCAAGAAAGAAAATACAAGAATCAGTTTACTCAGACATTCGCTTCCCAACATAACTGGTGAGCTCCATTAGTGACAAACCTTCACTAGTACTGTAATAAAATAAACCACAGGGTCACAGACCTCCTAAAATGGTAGTCACTGCAATTACTGCAAAATCTCTGTCCCCCTCCTCCCCTGGGGAGTCCAGAATCCCACTCAATGAGGTCAGAATGCTGAGCTGACTATGCTTGGGACAGCGCGCAACAATAGTGCATATTCCTGAGTAATTTCAAAAATCCATGAGCTCTTTTCAGCCTTGTAGTTCAACAGCAAACCCTTGGAAAAAGGTGAATAAATTCTGCTGTATAGGACGAAAACAGCAACATGGGAAGACAGTCTTTTGGGACTGAAATTGGGACCATGCTTGGTACTCATACTTGGCTATTAGCACTATTCCTTGGCTCCTACAGGAATACCCATTTCAATAAACCTGAAATCCCTTTGTCAGCCCCTCTAGTATTAATAAAATTTCCACTGTATCAGAAAAGCTCACCAGTATCATGGGAAGAGGCACAGGGATTCTCAAGTCAGACCATCATTAGAGATGGGAATAATTTTTTATTACCTGGCACAGTCTGTCCAACAGGCAGAGCAGACTTATGACTGAACTAGAGGGACCTCCTGTTGCATCCCCAAGCTGCAAACTTCTTTGGCTGCTTACTGTTCTTAACCTCCTCTGTGCACTTAGCACAGTGACTGCCTTTAGCCTGGAGCTTAGCTTGACACTGGAGCAGTGGGACACACTTCCTTTAACTTTAGCAGGTTTTTCAGCTATGAAATAAATAATTATCACACAAGTCAGGAGGAGAGAGAAGACAGAAATATGACAGGCAAGTACTTTGCATTGCTAGCTAGCTGAAAAAGAAATTTTCATACAGGGATTCTGGATTAAAAAAATCCACAAGATTATTCTTGCTCTAAATAGGAGACCTTTCTGAAGCCTTTTCTGAGTGCTTTTCTCAAGACCTTCTGCTGGCAGCTAGCACTATCATCATGGACCTGCTGGTCATTCAGCTTCCGCACCTGGGTAGGACGTTGGCAAATGGACTTTAGAAGAAATGCACCTCAATCTAAGGGAAGATTTTAAAACTCAATCATGAAAGCAATGTGATATTAATATTGGCTGATAAGATTTTAGGAGTATTGATTGAGGATGGCAAGGGAGACCCAGCTTTGAATTCCCTAAAGTGGAACAGCTTTCAGTAAATGCTGAATACTCACTCTGAATACCAGATGTTTTTAACAGATATTAAAAAATTGAGATATCCAGAGTTATTAAGCATCTGAAAGTCTTGGCTTGTGTCTCTACCACTGAAGCAATAGTTTGTGAAAATGCATCTTAGACTATTAGAATTTCTAATCAAAGGTTTTCTAAAAAAATTACCCATCTGTCCAACTAAGGGTACATCTTGCTGTCACACTATTCTCTAATGACACAGATGTGATACATTACTAACAATCTGGTCTTACAGAGGATTCAAAATTTAGAAAAAATGTCACACCTTAAAATTCACTTACAAAAAGTTTCTCAGAAAAGCACTTGTCTTTAATAATGAAAGTATTTCCACTCCCATATTAGAGGATGCAGAGATCAACACTGAGTGAAATCTTTCTTTCAGAAAATCTTTGTCATAAAAAAATAAAATGGGCTTTACTGATCACCGAGTGTGCTTCTGACCTGGTTAAAGATTTGACATTTAAACTTCTAGTACAGGTGAAACATTTAGGACAGTATCCTAATATAACAGGTAACACTTGTTTCTATTTTTTAAAGTTCTTGCCAGCACAGTATTTTTTCATACAAGTAAAAAAAGGTCTATTTTGGTGCAATAGCTAATAAATGTGTGCTTTCCACGTACCTTAGTGAAGGCACAAGTCTTCATATCAGAACGTAACGTTCCCGTTACGGTTTCCATAGCCGATGACTTCCTTTAAGTAACTATTTTCTTACTTATCTTGATACCTATAATAGCTCTAATTCTCTCATTATCTTTCAAAACTACTTCCATGTATTCTGCAAATAACTGGTTTATCCACCGTGCAGAAGTAGGTCTGCTTTGAAATAAACAGAAAGTAACATGTTGTGCTTTGCATCTGTTTGCAGCACGGGTAACTACACAGACACAAGGAAAAGGTGGAACCTCTTTCCCCATCCAAACCCTAAGACCTTCTATCTGGGCCAGACTTTGATATTTGCCCCTTGGCTGGGAATCCACATCTCCAACTTCACACTTAGCTGCAGCGAAGTAGCCCTGCAGGCAGGCCAACTTCAACGAACCACTAGTGGTATCATCATTAAAATCCTGCTGAAGGTCACCATGGAAACCGCCTGCTGAGGCTTCGCTGCTGCACTCGGCATCTCCTAATCAGCTACCATGTGAAATGCAAATTCAGACAGTCTGAAAATTAGTCAAGAAGAATAGAGGATGAGGATGCAGATATGTGAAATATTCATGCGCTTCATGGAAAAAGGAAGACAGCATGAATGACACAACAAAGAACGGCCCCTGACATTCTTGCTATCATTTTGCATTATTGTTCACACCCTACTGTATTTCTAGGCCTCCAGTTCTGAAGTTGGTTATAGGAACTGCCATATTTATAGTCTACAAGAAATAATAATTAAAAACGGCCAAGGTAAAATAACTAATTGGAAAGCCCAGAAAGAGGTATAGTGTATAAATTACACAATAGATCGCTATTTCATCCTTTGTAACATCACCCAGTTATCTTTTTAAGTCCAGTTTGTTTCATAAAAGGGGAAAAATTGTCACTATAAATACAAAACAAAACACTGAGCAGTAATCTTTTATTAATAGTCCAATCACTGTCTTTGAATGAAAGAAAATTTAAGGTTCAGAATTAGAAATCCCTACTCTATAAATCAACTTGTGTAATGCTTTATGTTTATTTGCTTTTTCAAAGTAATCTTTAATTCATGTAGGCTCAATTCAATTAGAATTGGTTACTAATACCTGTTCTTTGGTTTACAGCTTCTTCAGTTTGTCCTGTTCTTTTCAAACTGGGGAAGTATTTCAAAACTGGCATCTCAGAACATTAACGAGCAAGCGTTTATATTTTTCCATTCTGTTACACTAAGATATTTTGTTTAGTTTCTTTTCATTTTATAGCTAAAAAAATATTCCTCCTTAAATGCACTAACGACAGTAAGAACTGTTACCTATCAACTTAAAACAAACACTGTTGCGATATGCATGAGTATATTGCTCAAATTCAACTATGTTTGCCTATAATTCCCTGAAATTTACTATTAGTGTTGTCAAGAACCACTCTTTCTTGCAAAAGGACTGCCATTCAACAGCATTGAACAGCACACTGCAGTTCTATAATGCAGGCAAATGGGAACTAAACAATTCATTTTTACTAGCGAGTTACGTTATATCTGTTTTAATGCAGGCCCCTAGAGAACCAAGGCCAGTGCACTAATTTACTGGGCAACATAAACTTGTTGTGCTTTTAGGAACACATACTATAGATGTAAGACCCTATCCCATTCTGGCATGTGGAACATATATCACTGTGCATTCTGGGAAAGCATTTTGTCCTACTTGCAAGGAAGCCCAATGAAATTAAGAATCTAACAGTGTGACGTTTCCATCATTAATACTCTCAAATATAAAACATATGAGAGACTTGTTTTGACAGGAACATTTGAGTGAGTTCAACAAGCAAACACTTATGGGCATAATCTGCAAATAACATAAAATCACACAAGTTCATTTATTTCCCTGGAAGTGTGCCAGCTTACATAAACTGAGGATCCAGCCCATGAAAAGGAAAATTACTTACTTCCTCTGAATAGTGATCTGAAGGGAGAGGTGGGTAGTCACACTGTTCTATCTTCTTGCACAGAGAGTACAAGTTCATTTTATCACCATAAAAGGGACTCTGCAGCGCAGCCATCTGTTTAAACAAAATGTACAGTTTTCTTTTGTGTTTTTAAGTAAATCTACTTTGTCATAAAATCTGTAATACTAACAAATCAAAAGTGATTCTTAATGACTTTCGATCCCCTGCTTAGATAAAGCGTTGTAGTGCTAAAAACGGAAGTTCCAAAAGTGTTCCAGTGTGTGTACTCATTCTACGTAGTACAATCACAGCTGTCACGGTCCTTACAGTGCAGTATTTGAATCGCACACCATTAGGGTTTGATTAATACAGTATGAAGAAAAACCCAGTAGTTTCTGATAGTGCTATGATTGCGGAGGGTCCTTGTACCACGAAGGAGATCAAAAAAACCCGAAAACATACTTTTCCTTTGAAAGCCTTTTGGAAGAAAACACGACTTGTATGAAAACATTATCTGACCCAAAGCAATGCAGTGTGTAGAAAGTGCTGGGTAACAGCAGTAGGAGATTCTGTAACCTTCCACAGCCATGACACTGGACTGTCAGACAGCTGGGGTTTTTTTAAAGCAAGAAAACACTATCATCTGTACTTTAAAAAAAAAAAAACAAACCCTAGACCCAAAAACTTCATAGTTCAGTATGTTATTCAAAAAGATACTTAAGAAAAAAAAATCTTAAAACTTCATCAGAAGTCCAGAACTGGCACCTATGGCTATAATTTACAATTAAAATATAAAAGTGAGAACGTCTGTTGCAGAGCACTTTATTATATAAATGACAGCTTCAAACCAGCATTAGTAAACCTACCCTTTATTTCCAGACAATGTTGCACCTTGACATTTAAGGTGGAAACAAATGCTATGGTTAGCTGCATTAGAAATATAAAAATTCATTTAAAAATCTCTCCATTTCGCTCAAAACCTTCGAAATCTTTCAGCTGCAGCAGCATGAATGCTGCTCTGAGTGCAGAGCTGCCCCAAAGTCAGTCACCCTTTTCTACATGTGCTAATAAGTTTGATTTTAGAAGGACAATGTGTACATTCCCCAGACAGGCAGAGTGTGTGTGAAACACGCTAGTCCATGCTGTGCTACTCAGTGAGCTTCAGCAGGGACAGGACAAGCTGAAAATGGCTCTCATCTGTCTTGTGGTCTTCCAGATAGCAGTTTAACTCTTTCGTGTCTAAGCACCAATATCACTGAGGGAAATGTAGGAAGAAAATTACCAAAATTCTCTTACATTTACTTTGTGTCCGATTAAAATGCTCTCAAATAGTTCAGTACTTTTTCATATTCCCTTCAAGTAAGGACAAAAAACCGTAAAGCTTCCAAGACAAATCATGATACAGTTCCATCCTAAACTCCCCCTCAAAAATTCTGTAACCTTATTACCAAAATAATGTTCATTTCTGGATTTACATGACATGGTCTCTTACCTTAAAAAGAATGCTAAAAATGCAAGCTAAAGACCAAAAAAAAGAAAAGAAAGGGGGGGGGGAAGAAAAATCAACCGCACAGTCTGTACACATGCAGAAATTCTAAATAAATGCACAGATATTCATTTTCGTACTCTAGGTGTTCATTAAAAAGTACTTTTATTTGAATGCTGCCGATTGTTAAAAAAAATTCTGAATGTCCCCTAAGGAGTTAAAACAGGAATACTATATTTTCATGCATCTCCTGCTTTGACAGATGAAAAATGTCAACTGTCCTGTTTTTATTTTCAAGCTTTTGCACTATTCATCTGGTTCATTAGTGCATCTCGCTGCTGCCCCTGACAGCTGCTCGCCCTCTCCTCCCAGCAGCTGAATTTTTCAGGCTAATTTGATCCTCCACACTGAGACGATCACTAGAATGATTGACTTGCTCCCTGACCTCCAGGGTCTGACTTTCCTGATTAGTATTCTGGGGGTGTCTGAGGGACGAAAGCCCACTGTCTGTCTTCAGGGCTGGTGGCAGCTCGCTCTCTCTCTCTTTTTTTTTTTCCTTTCTTTTTTTTTTTTTTTTTTTTGAACTGTAAGCCACCAACCTACAACCCTGTAAGGATGCAATTGCTACGCTGAACAATAAAAGGAAATGTGTAAGACCTACTTTTCCATGTAAAGGTCCATGTAGCAAAAGCACAGCATCTTGATTTTAATTAGTAAAGTCTACTTTGTTGCATATCAATTAAAACTCCCGAGGTAGTGTTTTTGAGGCTTCAGAAATACCTGGGGCTCTAAAAAAT
Organism: Pseudotriccus pelzelni; assembly: GCA_035584735.1. NCBI lineage: Eukaryota > Metazoa > Chordata > Aves > Passeriformes > Tyrannidae > Pseudotriccus > Pseudotriccus pelzelni. The sequence continues at coordinate 22,443,473 of JAWMRA010000005.1, forward strand.
TCAGACTTTAAAACACGTCTAGAATTCTTACTGGCCGCACAGCAGTGAATAATACATTATAATATGCGTTAGAAATAACAATTTTTAAAAACGACACACATTATAGAAAGTTAGTCTAAAATTAAAACCTAACTGAAAAGAGTTTAGCAGCAATTAAGCATTTCTTGAGATGTGACAAATCTGCCACAGCTTTTTTTCCTCCTATTAACCTGGAGACAATCCAGAGTACATATGAGCACATATCACCATCAAATCAACATAATAAAACATGCTCAAATGCAGGCAGTGGACATATCACAAAAAGACACCATGCACAAAACTGCAGATAAAATCAATATGACGCATTAGTCCACACAAGTCTTGGAAGAACCTCAAGTAACCACTTTCAAATAATTTTTTAAAAATAATTGCACTGAGAAAAATGCTGAGCCTGTATTTTGAGTTTGCTATACCTACAATTTCAAAATTACATTTCAATGCTCTACGAAAAGCTCCACAACAAAACAAGAAAACCCATCACAAACATCTGGTATGTTGCAGAATTAACTAAATGGGATAAATGCACCTTTAGAGAAAATTAAAAGCTATAACTGCAGATACTGCCATATCCTGTAGCCAGCTATCAAAAATAAGGGCCCTAATAATTATTTTATATTCACAATAAGGAAAACAAACACCATCATACCAACTTAAATACCACCCTGGTAAAACTTCTAAACTAAACCAAAGGAGAATGGTATTTCAAGATGCCGAGTGAATCAATGGAATTAAGATATTTAGCTATTTTGAAATTATTTACCAGATCAAACAAAAATTTAATATTCACGCAGGTGTTTAATATACTGTACCAGCATGAAGGCAGGGAGCTTAAAAACAAAAAAGACCTTTGGAAAAGTGCTACTGATTTCTGCCCAGCAATTTAATTTCCTATAACGTAAAAGAAAAATTAACCTTAAACCATGGGTTTTTTTACATAACGATTACTTATTCAGAAGGTTTTATTTCCTTGCTTCCAGATTTAAAAATTCCTGAGGAAAACCAATCAGTGGCAAAGAAGTAGCAACACTGAAAAATGCTCCTAGACCCCTTTGAGCTTGAGCAAGTGTGGAGAGCAAAGCACTGAAACCGATGGCAGCTGCCATGGTCAGCACTGAGGAATTCCAATACGGGATTAAGTTTTAGTTCAGAATTTAAACTTCTAAACGTTATAAGCTACGAGACATCACTCCTACGAATCATCCCCAAGGTTTAGACGAAACAGCTACACACAGATCTGCAAACTGCAGAACTGCAATAGAACTATTTGCTCTTAATATTCAAAGCAGCACGGCAGTGATAGAAAGTAAATGAGTATCATTGAGACAATTCACTAGTAGTAACATACAGCTTCAACAGGCTGACAGTGTCTTCTACAAAATCCAAAAATAAACAGGAGGTGCTGATACTGTTGAGTATGTGCTGAATGAGTTTTGCTGACTCGTGGAGGCAGGTGGCTTTTAGGTAAACAAAAAAGTGTATGACTTGAGTATAACAGTTTTTACCTGGAAGATGACTAAGAAGATTTCACTGCCATTGTTGATGGAAGTAAATTTTTCCAGCATCCTTCAACACAAGTGTTTACTCTCTGGATGAAGAAATTATATGCAAAGAACTTGGAAGACATAATTGCCTTGGAAGCCTACCTGTTTTTAATACCTTCAACTGCCTCAATTTCCATTTGCCTTGTATATTTATTTTCTCAGAATATAATATTATCTAAAATTATGTGTCACCTGCCACTCTTGACTGTAGAAATACGGAAATTAAACACTAACTGCAGGTTAACCAATCGTACAAAACCAGCAAAGTTAGATATGACTGTGCAGCAGAACTCATTATCTTGAGAGATAACCCAAGTTAGGAGTAATAACTGAACGTTTTCTATTGTTTTACTTAGGTTTTAAATATTTATAAAAATAAGAATATTTATAAAAATTAAAAATTTGTATAAAAGTAACTTATTGCAAAGAATCTATCATGAAAACACATAGAAAAATTTTACACTTCCTTGTTATTATTTATTTATAGTCACTTATTAATCCTTCGTTTATAATAACTTATTAATACTTCAGATTAGCCCAATCTTCACCACATTGCTGCAAGATCTATGTAGCAAGCCCAGCAAAAGGCAAGTCTCAAGTACCACACACATACAAGTATTCCATACACTTCCAAGTTACGTAAGGGGGGGGGAGAAGTACAAGAGTGTTATTAAGTTCACTGTATATATCAATATTACCTCATACAGCAGACAGCCTAGAGACCAGATGTCAGACTTGAAGTTGTAACCATTTTCATGTATCCTCTCGGGAGACATATAATAAGGTGTACCAACTGCAATAAACACAGAAGTATTTTTGAATGAAAATTTCTGTTGTTACACAGTAGCAAAATTACAGTTTTCCTGGCTGTAAAATATTTTTCATCTTCTATTTCTCATTTTGCTACACATATAGTTTCACGTTCTATTTATGACACTTCAGTTCGACAGAAATACATGAACTACATACCCGTTTCATCCAATGCAGCTTTATTGCCACTGCTGATACCTAATTACCAGAACTATTCAGTTGTAGAATACTTCCAATTTTTCCTTTTAGAGAAGCTCAAAAGTAATTAGTTTCTCCTGAAGAGAACCCAGGGAACATACTAAACACACACACACACGTCCCTGCTTCTCTTCCGAGCTGTTATCACTGGCTAGAAACAACAGCCAGAAATTCTCTTCCATGGGTTGAATTTCATTATTTGTTTTGCAAGTTGTCTGTTCTTCCTTCTGAGGATACATAAACCTGAAAAGGCTGCTTTTGAGATTAATAAACAATGAACAGCTGGAATTAAAATTGAACCTGAAATCCAGGACCTTCAGAGATGAAGGCAGGAAAACCTATGAGACCGATGTTCCCATAAGCAACTCGGCCTTTTGCTGCAGGACTCAACTCCATGAGGGCTTTTCAGCTCCCAAATCTGTGCCTGTCCCAGCTTAATCCTGTCTGAGACCTGTGGGCTCTGGAGACATCTGCTCTTGAAAAGCAGCAATTACTAGAACTGCCCCAGAGTAAATTTACATTGGATACTCCAGGACATCTCTCCCCTTGATTTTAATCGAACTGGCTCATCTTCACTAATTGAAGAGAAAAATTCTGAGAGATGTTTCAGTTCTGTAAAAAAAAATCACCATTACAGAAAAAAAAAAAGTATCTGAGTGATATGTTCTTAAATGACTAAGCAATAAAAAAAAAAAAGTAGTTATGAAAAATAAGGATAGTAGTAATTTTGGTGCATTGTTTCTCAACTTTCTCCCTATATCCCCCAAAATGACTGCCTAACAGCAAAAAGAGTCACAGATGTATGTAGAATTTTACTTCAATTTTGTTTGGCATATTTTCTTAAGCAATGAATCCTGATGATGAAAACCAGCTGAATTCTGACAATTCAATGTTAAGCTGATTTTATTTTGCAACCAAACATCCTGCAACACCAAAGATTAAAATCAGCACTCTCAATACAAGCTACAAAAATTAAGAGTATGGAGCTCACAGTACTTTATTTACCACAAAGATCTTGTAACACTTCTACACTTCTGAACAGATGATGCTAATTCAAAATTGATATCTGTATGAATGTCAGAAATGGAGATATAGTGAATGCATAAGTAATTCCACTAATCAGGTTAATAGTTTTAAATTATTGGATAGATAATTTTACTCTAGTCATTTCCAAACGTTATGAGTTTTGCTCTGACAAGGTGCCTTCCTTACCTTTCTCAGGGAGTTAAGGAGGAGGGAGAAGTACTTTCCTACTTGAAAGGCCCAGCTCAGACAGGGAAATCCTCTACCACCTTATCTCAGGTCAGGCCACTGCTGCTGGTAACCCATAATTTCAACTGATCTCCAGCTTGGTAGACACTACTGAAAGTCCATAGAAACTGAGAATGTGCTTCTGTAATGTAGGCAAGGGCAGAGGTCCCCAGACTGTATCCTACAACAGATCTGTCCCGCTAAATATTTTGGGGGAGACCTCTAGTCCCTCTCCTTCAGTGCCAGCCTGAGGAACCACTGCAGCTCTGTACTGAGACTGCAAGTGATCAAGAGCTTAAAAGGAAAAAGGCTGGGGAAAGGCAACTCAAAATAATGGATCACTGCAGGAGACATTTAGTCTCATGGGATGTTTGCATTCACTCAAGAGAGGAATGGTCAAGAGGAATGCTTCCTTCCCTGTGAAAGAATACACAGGCAGATGGGTAGATGGCAACAACAAAATAACTATCAGAATATCCACAGCAACTCTGTTTTCTAATGTATCAACAGCGGTACTTTAAAGGGTGTTTAATGACAGATATCTTAACATTGGAAACTGTAACTAAACAACATTTAGCATGACACAGCTCTCATATTTTTATTATCCTTACTGTTTTACTTCCCTCTTGCATTTATTTTCTTTAACACCCCCCCAAGGACTTGTGAGCTTGGACACCTGCAAAATTTCAGCTGCACCCATTAATTAATGCACTGGTTTCATATATTCCGGTGCTTTGTTGGCAGAATTCATTTAACAACAAAAAAATAGGTTTAATAGTAATCTGGTTGTTCACTGGTTCCAGCAGCAGTGCCTTTGCTGCTCTGAGATATCACACAAGTAGCTGGCAGTGAGTAATGTGCTAGAAAGCGGCTTCACAGAAACCACAGGGGGCAGCTGAAAACACAGAGGTTTGAAGGTTCATAGTCTACCAAAAGCAAAGGTAATTTTAACCAGTAGCTCTGGGAAGCCTGCTGATACATTAGGGGTCTGATATGACTGTGAAAGATTGATGATAGTGAAAAGGAAGAACAAATGTTACCATTTTACAGCGTTTAGCCTAGTGTAACACCTTCACTGCAATATAGCCTGAAGCCCCCGATGACCAACTAGTGAAAGGAACTGAAATTACCTACGTTAGTCATGGAATCACAAAAACAACTTCAAGATTCAGACATCATTACTACTTGTAAGCTGTTTTTTAACAGAACATGACACCAAAGATTCATAATTCCGACATTCGGGAGCTACTGAAAGCACCTCGATGATCCTTTTAACACGGTGAGCAATCTAGGGACATAGCTGTGCTGCTGGCAAACAACTACCACTTGCAATTATACATTATGTTTCCTTCCTGGATTGGTTTTTTTTTTCCTGTTAAGTGAAATACAGCACCCCAACAGCACACAGACAGGCAACTTCCTGACCTCTTGACTCATCTGAAGTTACAGAAGTGGGATAATACAAGAAAAAGACATAACCGATTGAGATGCCTCTTTTCTTAAGAAGAAAAATCGGTAACTTCAGTGTTCTGTTCCCCACATTTGCACGTCTCTGATAATCTGCAGTTCTGAAGAGTCAACTCGTTTGAAATGGCTAGGGTCAAATACAGTGCTTCCTCAGAATCTGCTGCTGCTCTGGAGCTCCCTCCCTTCAAAATACTGCAGATCCAGGAAGTGTTGATTCTACACGCAAACTTTCTGCTATTGGGAGAGGGAATGGACATCATGGAAATGGTGGTAAATAGGGAGCAGGAAGTTGGATTTGAAAGATCAGAGGCAAAGAATCTATCTTGAAGAAGGGAGTTATGATATAAAGAATCCACCTTATTACGTGCGTAAACACATAATTCACACCGCAGTTGAGTTACAGAGTGTGTTCACTTAAAAACTGAGTGCATCAACGAGTGGAATGAAATGCAATAAATTGCTCTAAATACCATCAAGCTGAGAGAAAAATCTGCCTGGAAAATGTTCAATCTACTCATACAAAACAATGCAATGGCTGACCCAGAAGAGGTTTATCAGCCTACAGCTTTAAAAAAGGCCAACAATTGACACAACAAATTCTCTAAGACATGGCACTTCGCAACGTGGTTTAGTGGGCTTGGTGTATTTAGCTGAAGGTTGGGCTTAAGGGCCTCTGAGATCCTTTCCAACCGTAATGATTCTATATAATATTAGGAGTTTTGTGCGTGTTTAACACAGGTATAGGAGATTTCCAAGTTAAGGGTTCGTCTTCAGCTACAGATACAGGACCTAAAATACCACACTTATCCAAAGTAATTCTGCGACCTAGCCCACATTATTCAAATATTTTAACTACAGAAGTCTATCTACAAATATCTTGGGTTATTTTATAATGGAGCATTGTAACACCACAACAATTCATCTTCAGCTTTCAAACTCCTCTAGGAGTAGTGCTCTGTACATAAAATAAGAGCTGTTTCAATACAGCTTCTTTGATGACTGAAGTTAATGTGCTGCACCTTTCCCTGCCAGCCTTCCTGGACACTGAGGGTGCAGGTGGCTCAGAGGGTTTATTCACAGAACGGTGTTGCACACCACCACCTCAGCACACCCTCTGCTGGGTTAGAAATCCACACACAAGAGGAGAGTATTTCCACATATTTTCATGAGGTATTTTATTCCCCACAATCTGCATGAGTTTATAATTAAATCCCTCACAACATAGCTCTGTGCTTGGGACAGCAGTATCATGGAAGAGACAGAAGTTGTCAAACCAAGAAGAAACACCAGAATTCAATACAGATGATCCTTTGCATTCAAGCATTTTAAGAAAATTGCAGATCTGTTACTTTGCCCTGAAAGAAGGTATTGACATCCTGGTGGCAGTGCTTTATAGCACAACCACAGCAGAGAACTGAAGTGATTCTTTCGGTAATTGAAATACTGACATAGGGACTACTTTTACATCCACTTAATGGCTAAAAAAGAATGTTTACATGTTTCCATGAGCTGGCCTTAGAACTGCCATGTCTCTGAAGAGTCTAAGGCCTGGCATTCAGCCATTAAAACAACTAGTAAAAAAAAAAAATAATAGAGTCATAGGAAAAAGAAAATGAAGCCTCTGTTGAATCATATTCCCCTTTCTAATATAAAGTCTGCTGAAAAAAAGAAATTCTGTCAAGTTTGTATGCAATCAACAATACCAAATGCCTCCTTTCCATTTGCACTGTTGGCAGAAAGGTTGACCATTTTCAAAAAGGTACAGACTTGACACAGTAGAAAAATTTACTTCTCGACAAGGCTGTACAGAAAGAGTTAAGAATATGAACAAACCCTGTCCAGCACAGTTCATCTGTTTCAAATGGACCATCAGCAAGTATTCTAATTAAATCAGTATTATTCATAATTAGCAGTTAGAAGCTGTACCTAATTAAAATTTTAGTACATTTCTTTATCTCTGAAAGCCTGAATCTAGTTTGCTACTGAAATTTTTATAAAGCCAGTAAACAAGTATAAATTGCTACACATGTTTGTAATTCACTGGGTTTCGTGCACCAAAGGTTTATAGAATCATAAAGAGGTACAACTTTGAAGGAAATTTCAAGAAAACCAGCATCAGAAACTGCAGAAGAAATTAATTTTAAGAAGTGGTCTCTGCTAGTGACATGATAAATCAGAGAATCACTGTCTTCCCTGTAACCTAAGTTAACAGCTGAAACAAACTTTTTTCCCAGGCTGAATTCTGACATTAGGTCATAATTAAGAGTGAAATGGGAAAAGAGGAGACAGGGGAAAAAGAATATAAAAAACAGCAGCTCCTCCACCAGGATGCAGCACCCAACATTAGAAACAAAGCTGCCATCCTCCCACCCCCTGCTCCCTGGATAATTCTTGACCTGTAAAAGATGAGCTTTAAAGGGCTTGGGGGTTTTACACTGGTTTTAACTCTGTCTCAGTCTTCAGCTTTTTGAACTTCCAGCTCAGCCTTTGCAACCATTCCTCTGACATGAGCCAAAACAATCCAGGGTTGAGGCAGTTTGTTCCTCTTTAACTTCCTGACTTCTGCCTCAGAACACAGGTCTAACTCTCCCGCCCTCACTGCTGACTTCTGCCTTTTTTGTGAGCTCCTAATCCACAGATTAGGATTTACATCTCCCTCTTCACATTCCTTGTCCACATGCAGAAGGGAGCAGGACCCAACTACAAGGTGATCTCCACAGTGCTACCAGAGATGGCCACCGGGTTATGAGGGCATGAACAGCAGCACTTGAGATAAAACACTGCCACGTGCTCAGATCAGATCTTCAGTATGGAACCCAAACACATTTCCAGTCTGGTCTCACCACTTTGCTGTCTCCTCTCTGTTTTTTATTAATGCAAGACTGCACATCTGTGTCTGAGATTCACCTCAGTCCAATCACTGGTTTTGACTCTGCCAGTACAAGGATGCAGCAAACATGGTAAAAACAGGAAGGCACAAAGGAGCAACCAAAGGCTTTCTGGAACACAGGGAAGCAAAAATCAAAACAGTTTCCCTTCTAAAATATTTTTTTTTGACTGCTAACACAGGTATCACCCACACTTCAAAGGTGGTACAAACATACCAAACATCAGTCCTCTCTTCTTCCATGTTTTACTGGTAACCAGGAAAACTTAAAGTTAAATTAAGATATGGGGATAAATATGGCAGATTTTAATCTGAGAAGTCTGCCATTTCGTAATCTAATTAGAACATCAACATCTGAGCAAAAACCATTCTTTGCGTGTCCTCCCATGGCTCTAACATAGGCACTGCAAGTATTATTTTATCACTTTTAGGAAACACTTGTTCAGAGGCAAAAAAAATAGATATATTAGATCATTCAAACAAGTGGGGGGAAAACCTAGTGAGCTGTAGTGCAGGAAGTACTACCTCACTTTTACAGCTTTTCTGTATTTGTCCATGGTGCTGACCATTTTTTTATCATTATTATTTAAGAAGACCTTTATGACCACGTTTTTATTATTATTTAAGAACAATACAATGGATCTAACTGTTTTCCTCCTCCTCTTGAGTGAGCACAGTATTTCCACCATTAAAAAAAAATAAATCTACCTGTCCAACACCTGTACCTCAGAAAAAAACTTACCTAAAGAATGTGCAGCTGTTGTTTTGGAGCTGAAAAATCGACCAAGTCCAAGGTCTCCAAGCTTTACCACTCCTGTAGCTGTAATGAACACATTTGCTGGCTTTATATCTGAAAGAAAAACAAATTAAATTTAAAAGTCACAGTAACGTTGCAAGAAAAGCTACTGCTCTGATAACAGACCAAAAGAGGATTTTATTTACAGCTACTATTGGTAAAATTTAATGGTACTGTTCAGAAAGAATGAGTCTGGAATTTAGAACTTCAACTATTTTAACAGTACAAACATCGCTCAAGCAAGAAAATCAAGAGCCGTGGAAAATATTTTAAAAAAAACCCAGGCAAACAAACAAACAAAAACCCCAGCACTAAAAGCCAAGCAGCAGATATAAGGGAGCTCATTACTCTTTTACATAAGCTACACAGAAGCCTTCCATGAGAACTATAGAGCCTCTTATTATGGCTAAGTAACAGCCCAAAAGTGTTGTCTAGAAGCGCAAAAGATTTTTCATCACTTTTGCTGTTCAGATTACCCACAGTGACATGATATTTATTTGAAATAGGTAATTGATTCTCCAATAGCAGGCATTAAAAAAAAAAAAAAAAAAGGCAAGTTTTACTCAGGAGAATGGTTATTTGCACTCGTCAATGGAACTGGGCTAATCAAGTAGAAACAAAGAAAGATAATGATGTATACCCCAGATAGTTATTTTTCATAAGTAATATTCAGTTTAAGTTTTAATCCAGTCCCTCAGAGACAAGAGCACAGACTTTTATTTTATGATTTTTAAACAAGGTACCTATCCTGTTTCTAAATAAACTGACCTGTTATTTGTTTGGGAAGGGAGTCCAGCTCATACTCAGCTCGAGAGCAACGTACCATGGCTCCAAACTTAAAGAAAATCACTTCACTTGGCTAAGTTTGCATAAATATGGGTACAGCGAAAGGAATGGTTAATAACCCTTCAAACACCAGTGTTTTCAGGTTCCCAATAGAAGAGTTACAAAAGCTTTAGAGAAGAATACAGAAATAATTAAGTTATGCTGCTATCTGAGCTAGTTTGCAGGAATTTGTATCACCCTTTGTGTAACAGTCCAACATGGACATATCTAAATTTAAAAACAGCTTTAACTGTCACTGGTTTTGGTGTGTAACCATGGAATCAATCATTAGATTTGCCACAGGTTTGCCTGAAGCTTTGAAGTTAATATTTCATTTTAAGAAACTTAAAATACCCTTTTGGTTTTGAGTTTAGTCATAAAAGCAATAAAGGAAGATACCTGTACCCTATGGAAAGAATCTGTAATTTTATGTTCTTTTCTTTGTATCATTTGCACTTGTAGGCATCTGTACAAATGCATAAAGATAAAAAAAAAAAGGAAGAATCACAAGGGAAAGCTGTTTACAGGAGCAAGGGCACCTAAAGCTGATCTGCTGAAGGGTGCAACATTTCTAGCTGCAAATCACCAAGCCCAGCAGAGAATGAGGGGCTGCTGCCTTCAGGCAGCTCTGCATCCCAGCAGAAGGAAGCCACCAACCTAAGACATCCAATTTCCCTTGAACCCAAAGAGACAGCCCACATACAACCCACAACCAGAGGGATTTCCAAGGGGAAAAAGCAGCTCTACCGTGATCTGTTTTCCTTGGCTCAGAGTTACAGGGTAGAATGAAGAGAACACAGAGAGGAGACAGCAGTACAGAGGTTTAAAATGGGCCAAGGAGGTTTAGTACCCGACAGGGAACACTGGCAACTACAAGGGCTGTTTGCTGGGACACAGTACCTGACACAGAGATTGGGTTAGTGGTGGTGGAGAAGAACAGACAACTGGAGAAAACACTCACAGCTGCCCATAATCCAGTAGATAAGGGGTTGGGAGAAGGGCCTGTACATCACCATTAGGCATGGCAGGAGACAAAGACTTTTGTAAGACAAGCAGGTGCAAGAGGTGGAAAGAACAGCTGTGCAAGAAGGCAGGTAACAACACCTGAGTGAGACAGGGGACAAACACACAGGCCAGAAAATACGAGCCAGAAGAGTCAAGTAGCAAGCGGCAGGGTCTCCATCACTTACACAACTATCACTTGTTTTGAAAACTTGGTATCACAAGCCATGGCTGCAAACAAATGCCTACCGCAACAAATGTACCACCACAAGCTTCTGTCACAGTTCTCCATTACTTATAAAACGTTACAGAAATATACATTGTGTCAGCTGTCAAAATTGCTTCCAACTGGCTTAATTCTCACACAGTAAAAGGTTTAGTAAAGACAAATCATCTTTGATCCCGTATTACCTCGATGCATAACGCGACGAGAGTGCATATGTTCCAAGGCACTGCAAAGCTGAACAAAGTACTTCCAAACTGTTCTTTCAGGAATCAGCCTCTTCTGTTTCTTAAAATGCTTAAAGAAAAGAGGACGGACAGTGAATATTAAAAATTAAAACTTGCATAAAATGATGGGAAGAAGACCAAAAATCCTTTATTTAAAAAAAAAACAAATACAAGAGGCTCACAACCTAATGAGAAAGCTTTTATAAAATTACTTGATACAGAAAGCTTTTCCCTTAAATATTAATACATGTATCATCACACAGAGCTACAAATAACATTAATGCAATAAAACTGCTATCCCAAAAAAAGGATTTATATAATATTTTGCAATCCTCATTGCTGGATTAATGTGGTCAGAATAGTCTAGCATGAAGTGGCCACAGAGCAAATAAAGGTCAGATATAAAGGTATGTGCCACAGAACTTCCCAAACTAAATACTTCCTTACACCAACACTGATTTCCATACCCTCATTTTCTAAATAAAAGAAAAACAAAATAGTAGTGACGCACAGTCACAGAGATCATGTCAGAAGGATTGATTAGATTAGTCTTACAAACTTGTTCAATAAATAAAAGGAGACCAAACGAACTGATTTCTGAAAGTTTCATAGTGATTTAACTCTTGTTCAAATGTTTTCCATTCGGTATAAAAAAAGCCCTTACTGATCACCAGTAACAGTTCAATGGCCTGTTAAAGCTGAAGAGAAACAAATATGCTCTGCTATACATTTTCTTCAAATATTATATTCAGGAAACTGGAATCACAGTCCTCCAAAGACACAAACTGAAAAATTGGAATTCAGCCAATGCTGAAGTTTAACAATTATAAATTTTGCAGCTCAAGGTAAGAAGACTGACAAATCGTTGCTCATTTAGCCTCTCTTCTTAAAGAAATTGTAACATGTTAGATTTTAAACACATGAGGAAAATGCCTAAACACTAATACTAGCAAAATTTTAGATGTAAAGCAAACTACTTCCATGTATCCTAACAGTGTGTGTACACACACACACTTCACACACACCTTACGGAAGTTCACATAACAAACATCAGTTTGGAAAAATAAAAATATTTCCGCATACTGTGTTAAAACATGCTTGACAGCTGCATCTACACGTAAGAGACACGCAGGAGTATAAGAAAGATGGTTTTAAACTAGCTGCAGCAAATGCATCAGTGATACAAAGGTTCGTAACATTCCACCAGAATATTTTCAGCTATAGGGATTATTTCAAAATGCATTTTCATTAAAATGAGGCAAAGCACATAAACTGCATTTTTAAATATAATTTTCTTTCAGTCTTGGACTGAATCCAAACAAACCCTGTGTATCTGTTCTCCCCATTGCTGGATTTGCATATCAGAGGATTGTTTGATGTCAACAGGAAGATGGAGACCAGGTTTCTTTTAATTTAAAAACAAATACACAATACATGTAAGTATGTGAGCATGAAAGCATAGTTCCTTCATTTAAAATGCATTCTGAAATTATCGTAATTATAACTAGGTACTTTATTTAAACATTCTGAATTTTTTTTTTTAACTTGAATTTAAGTACAAGCAGTGATGAAACGCCAGTCACAAAATGTCTGAAATGGGAAGATTTTCCATCACAGATTTCAATTCCAATGTACCTAAAGTACATCAATATACTTTCCAAGTATTTATCTACAAGTTTTACCATTTTATTCACTTATCACTGTAGCACTGTAGCTGACTGTGCACTTAAAAATTGGCTTCGGTTCTTACACTGCAAGGATGCAATGTAAGTGTGTCAGATGTAGTCTCATTCTACTGTAGGCATTAATAATTTTGCAGGATAATAATCTCTTCCTGAAAGCATCAATACTATTACTTAAACCCACATAGAATTTGTCTAAAGAGGATGGAGAAAAGCTGCTAGATTTGCTAACAGTGTTTAAACTAAACAAACAGGCAGGGTTTTCACTTGTACGGATTTTAAAATAATCCAATTATCTTTAAAATAAACACAGTGAACATTATTTTGTTTAGTAATTAATCACACTATCTTTTTAGTCAAAATACATATTTTCAATGTTTTCTTGGGCTGTGGTCCATCAAGACACAAATCAGTGATGAAAAGCCTGCACTATCAAAAAGATTAATTTTGCAAAACTAGCTATTGAAACAAGTTGTATGCTTCCAGGAAACAGTCTAGCAGGCACTGTTAATTCTGAGAAGAGTCAATAAGGAAGAGGAATTCCATTTCTGTTTCGAACCTTATGTTCTCACAAGAAATACAAATTAATGGAAAACCTAGTCAAACCTATTTTATGCTGAACAGCATAATTAAATTCACATAGCTCACATTAACTGTATTCAAAGCAGTTTCTTTTTCTTTCAGCTCCATTTTTAAATAGTCCACAGTGCAAAATGCAGTTCTGATGGCTGTAGCGTTTGCTCCCTCTCTACATGGAAGCCAAAATGCAGAAGACATGATGCTGAAACAATGATTTTTAACCTCTATTCTAGCAGAGCAAAGAAGCACCACAAAACAGCCAATGCTGAACCAACTCGCTGCTTAGTGTGATAACGCCTGAAGCATTCTAAGGTCCACACCATCAAGTTCCCTTAATACCAGTTATCTACCATTGTACACAGGTTGATTATTACCTGCCCAAATTTGCCCTCATACATCCCGCCTGATGTACGCCTCTCTAAAGCACTCATCTTCAACACTTCTTCCGCCTGTCTGAGACTCAAGGGACAGTCCTGATGCCCCTCATACCCCTGACCTTCTAGGGTGTGACATTAAAAACACTTGATTCTGTTTGAGACCTCAGCATAGCTGAAACTGGGAAAAAAAAGACCTGCTCATACACCTGCATTAAAAATTTGGATAGTGCTGCAAGCCAGTGTTTTATCAGGTAAACAGAGAATACCAGGCATGCTTAAGCAGCAGGCTGTCTTCCAGCAAGAATTATTTGTTTCAAAAGCCATATCCCATGAAATTTCCATCTCCATCTAAGAACGCAATTACAAAAAACTACTTCGAAGAGTCTTCACAATGGCAGGACAGATAAAACTGCAATTCAGTCATTCCGTGCAACTGGAAATTTTTGTCAGAAATTTGCTAGTCAGATGCCTTAAAGAGCTCTAAAGCAGGCAGGCTGTATCACCAGTTTGTATTTTCATCCCTTTTTACAGAATAACCAAGCAGTTTCCTAATGAGAAAATATAACTCTCCCAGATCTCTAATGGATTGCTAAAAGAAAAATTAAATGTTCTCCTAATGTTTCCATGCTGGTGAAGTTAAACATAACTGCCCTGCACCTAAAAAGCATATGCCATTCAGTTTCTTGGTGGCATAAAAAAAGAGTAAATGATAGATGGGGAAATAAGTTTCAAGTCAATATAAAAGCATGACATAATATACTGAGTTTCTAAAGATAATGCTTTAAAGGTCAAGTTCCAAAAGCAAAAATGACAACAACTAGCAAATGATTTTACCTAGGCTTAACAAGCACGGTTCAGAGAATACCCAGGACTACGTTCGGACTTTATAAGAAGCCTAAGGATTTCCTGCAGGTGAGTAGACAGTGAACGTAGATGATTCCAACACAACGAGAAATTTCAGATATGACTGCCTACATTTAGCATTCAGTTCTGATTTGGGTGTATCAGAGGATTTTATGGTGTGATTTACCCTGCTTTAGGCCTCACTGAAATCAAAAAAAAAAAAAGGAATAAATTAAAAGAAGACAACCCAATGAGTGCTTAAGAAGCAAACGCGACTACAGAAAGCAAGATGTTTTATGAAATTCTCTTGCTGACAGCTGATAATTTTGCAGAGTCATTACATAAAAAAAGAACAGAACTGTGAAACTGTCACATAAGCCCACAAGAATACATACCTGAATTTTTCACTGCACAGGCTGTTGCCTAGAGTTACCTTCTGAAAGACTATATTTGGGAGAAAAGTGATGAGGAAGATGATTAAACAGATTCCTTTTCCTTTCACCACTTGGTGAGACTCTAGATTGCATCATTTTGTTCTCATGAAAAAACTTTACTTTTGGCTTCCAAAAACATAAAATGTGAGAGAGGGTTACATTTTATTGCATACACTTATTAGCACACGGTGATTCAACAATAGATACTAGTGGGAAGAAATCTGAACTTTAAGAGGAAAGTGATGCTGAAATTATTATTACACAGAATTTTCAAGTAATACATAATGTAGTTCTTGACCACTTCTGACTGGGTTTCTTTGGGAGCCCTTTTTAATATGGCTCAGCAGAAAAAACAAAGAGGAAAGAAGAGGTCAGGCAGCTGGAACAGGAAACTATGGAAGCACAACTAAAAGTTTTCATTCTGTGAATACAACAGAAACAGACCAGAAATGGCAAGGCCATGCAAGGCCAAAAAGATAGACCACTGAAGATAAACCTCAGCATCTCTGTGTTTTGGAGACTGAAGTACATGGAAATGAATTACCGACATAAGTCTTATTTTCTACTTAAAAAGCTAGTACCAAAGGAGCATCACAGGAGTTTTGTCTGGCTCTGCTCTTTCATGAATTCAGTTGCCCATCTCTTTAGTCCACGGTAAGTTTTCTGCCATTTTTCTTTGCTTTCTATGCAGAACAAAAATAGAACTTCCCACCACATCCTGATTCATTCACTCAGTTTGATCACAGCGTGATCAAATTTGCCTACATTTCAAGAGCAGCAGCTGTCTCTTAGTTGTAAAAAGAGAACAAATACAAAAAAAACCACACAAACCCCAACTATTTGGCATCTACCAACTGCACGAAGAGCAAGTATTCAGCCAATAAAGTGACTAAAATGAAAATATTTACCTGGTTCTTTTTCCAGCTTTTATTTACAGTTGTTTACATCTCCAGTTACAGAAGATACCATACATTTACCTTTTCCCTTTCACACTCCACAAAAGACGTTTTAAAAAACCAAATCTTCCTCTATCAGTCACCTCAGTATACAACACACTTTATTTAATCAAGAACAACAAATGCTAAGACACAGAACAAAAACTAGCATATGAAATAATGGTACTAATAGAAGTACCTATGAGCATCAGAAGGACAAGTTAGTAGAATTAAACTATGGTCTTGCTTTAAAAAGAAAAAACACACCACATGGACCCCACAGAATTGAGATAGAAGCATATTCTCAAACAACATTAACTCATACACAATCAAAATAATGACATCTACTTACAAGAAATAATAAAACTTGAAAAAATGCAAGTAGATTTTTTCATATTTTCCATTTTAGTATGTATTCTTTCATGCTAATACTCAGACTGTTCAGAAGACTCCTGGTCAAACTCAGATTCCTTAGAAAACTCTGAATTAAGTCACTTTATATATATGTATTTTTATCCAACTTTCTCTGCAAGGATTCACATAATTTTTCCTTACTGAGCAGCCCACCTACAGTCACTCTGTTGCACCTAACATTTTTGCTGATGCAAAAAAGCAAGAACATACAGTGTTCAGAAATTAAAGACACCTACTGAAATCAGATCTACTCGCAGAGCCACTAATAATCAATTTCCAATACTGCATCCTTTTCCATGTCCCTGATGTTACCACTGAGTAGGGCTTCTTAAAACACAAAGCCATGTTTAAATTCAACAGTATTTGTTTACATGCATCTCTCTCCAAAAAAATCCCCGTAGGAAAACTGGTGCAGCATCAAGAGGTGGAACTCATGCTTGAATCATTAACTCTATTTCCCAATAAAAACCAATAGCATGACACAGTAAGTAAAGATACTGTCAACTTTTATTTCTCTCTACAGACAAGGCAGACAGATTTGGTTTCTCTTCATTCTCAGCATTTTCATGCAGCACAAACACTGACAGTAAGGATTTCTCAAACTTAACTGTGTGAAAAATTAAAACTAAACTTCACGTATTGTTTGCAGTGCCCTGCAAACAAGAAAAGTACCCAGAACTACTATTTAATAAAATCTTTCAATTCTCCCTGCTCTTTAAAGTCTCACAGACAATACAGCACCAGTGGGCAAAGGCAGAGATGAAATATCCAAAGCCTTTCTGCCTAGCTAGAGCTACCTCAACAGCCCACATAAGTTAAACTGACATGAAACTTGATTTAACTTCTCACAGCTGACTGATGCCATCACTTCCCCTACATGTACAGCCAGTACTTACACAACAGCTTCAGGTGTGATGTCTGTGAAGGGGACTGACCACAAGACAAAACACTGTTGACAGTCTAATTATTTTAGCAGAAAATCTGCCCGCTTATTCTTATTGTTCCAGTGGCAGACACAGACAACGGCCGACTCACAGAAAAACTAACCAGGCTGCCTGGCAATTACCCAGCCCAATTATCCCACTGATTATAAAGTGCAGGACCAGCCAGCTTTCGTTCTGCCAGCACATATATGTAGCTTGCAGGTGTAAACTGCTACCACTGCTCTCTCTTCCTGTGGTTACCTGTGGCTGACAGCAAAGGTGACAGTCCAGCAGCTGTCAGACACCCCAACAACACACGGGTAGAGCAAAAGCTGACCAGAACCTGCTCTCCAGCCTTGGAAGGGCTCTATGCCTTGATTTTAAGACTTTGCAGCTCCATCTGCAGAGGGACCATTTTCCCCTCAGAACACCCAGTCCCTCCTTTTATACCTGCTGCACTGCTAACATATACATGAGAAGCTGAACAAGGAGGCACTATTTTTTTTTTCAATTACAGGGAGTTAAAAAAGTTTTTTAGTAGCTTTAAAAAAGATTAATGGCAAGAATTAGCCTGAGTAGTTCAAAGCCCCAGGTTCCTCCTTTAGGAAAAGGCACATAAAAATAGTTTAGCTTTGATCTGTAATTAGCACACTCTGTGTTACACTATCCTATTATATTACAGGCTTCTTCAAGCTACATTCTATCTTTCAGAGTTTTATTCAAAAGTGAGTATGCAAAAAAGCTAACATAAAAGAGATACAGAACACACCAAAAAAAAGACTGAGGAGAAAGATATCTTCAAGCTTTTAACATATATCAATGATGTGGCTCCAGCAAAGTGCCAAACAGGTCTATATTATAAAATATAACCATATGCTCAATAAAAACACTTCAAGTCAGGAGGTTTGGCATGGGGATGGTGGTAGTAGGGTTTTTTGCTCTTTAAATTAAATCCAACAGTCATGCGGGGAAACTAAAGCACGTAAGAGACAGAGATACTGATGAAAACCAAAACCATCAGATTCCATATTCTAAAATTTGCAATTATAGATCAAGGTAAGTCAGTGTGATGGCAAGAAAAAAAAAAAAAGACACGCACAGAAGACTACTTTAAAAATACTTTTTCCAGAAACATGATGTCAATTATCTGGACATAATACATATATGAGCAAAATTTCAGAATTAAAGCCACCATAACTTCTCCCCCTTGAGAGTGTGTGTGTGTGTACATGCAGTTTTCAGTTCTGTTTTCTTTACGTTACAAGATGCTTTACTCTTTCATTCATGACACTCAGCTAATGAGCAGTTTGAAAAAGTCTCTAGGCTTTATTTATTGTGCACTATTCAAAACCTATTATTAAATCTACGTTTCAGGGAGGGGCACAGCTTCCTGGTGTGCATTACTGGAAAATCAAACTAATAAAGTGAACTTTGTGAAGTTTATCTTCAGAAATGGCCTCAGAAATGATGAGGTAGTAACATTTCCATTTTACAGATTAGAAAGTGGGCAAAAAATTAAGATCAAAAGTGTTAATTAATTCTGGCACCAATTTAAGCACCTCACTCTCAACATACATATCTTTATGAAACAGTTCATCTTCAAAGCACAGTTTCCACTCAGAACTGATGAAGCTGTGAGCACTCAATACTTCTACAGATCAAGACCCACAGTTTTTCCTTGACTGTCAGAAATACCGAACAAGTAATTGCAATTCCCACCAAAAAGCAGTGGTTGAAGTGGTTTACACAGTGTCCCTTCAGAACAGTACCAGTATGTAAGGACACTCTTTGCAAAAACACTGTATTAACCACAAAACCTTTGTCTTTTGAATTCCCTGCCTTGGAAATGACTATTGCGGCAAAGAAACCTGCAGGGATGCAACAACTCCTACACAGAGTAGCGGTACCCTCAGCACTGAGCCTCTTCACATCCTGTTCCCACCAGTCCAAGTTATCCCTTCCAGGCTCTCTCCCTACTGGCAGCCACTTTGTCTATCTCTAGGATCCTTGCCTAGCCTGTCCTGTTCCTCTGGCAACACATGAGCTCTTCTCTAATCTCCCTGTGCTCATCTCCAGTACTGGAAATCTCATTTCATAGTTTCCCAATCCAATACTCTTACATTAATTCTCTTACACTCCTCAGTCTCTACTCCTTGTGTCATAACTTTCCTGCCTACCTTCTCTCAAACACTGCCAACCAGCTCCTACAGGTGTACTTGTCTTCCTTATTCTCAGTCAGATCCTCCCTCTCTCCTCACTGAAGGATTCCTTAGCTGTTTGTCCCAGTCTACTCCTGTCTGCCTCATCTTTTGTCTTCTTCACATTCATCTCAGATTCCTCCCCATGTTATTAGGAAGAATAAATACTTTCCACGAGACAGGAAAGCTTCAGCCCATCCAAAGCATCTGGAAAAAGCTATTTCTGGCCATGCCATTTCAGTCACCCGTACTATAGGTCAAAACACCGACCGTCACTCAGTTTGTAGGCAGTGCTGTCAGCACCTAAGGATGCAAAAGATTCAATCACAGAAATTCTCCACTCTGGCTATTTTCCCCCAGCAATTTCTGTTAAACACATATGTTAGAAGAATTTATGTTTAGGTGATTTTTCACAGCCCTTATTGTAAGAAAAATCCCCTTTCCAAGTTTTACTTCTCTTTCAAGGCACAAGGGGCCTAGAATACTTCAGATTCAACGGCTGCTAGATTTTAAAATGAAACGTTGGCATGCAACATTTTAGCACGAAATTGCTGTATTTTGACACACTGAAAACACTCTCACACAACTAAATATTTGGCAGTCCTAGCAGCAAACAGTCCTGCTACACATGTGTGTGCATAGCAGGAAACAGCTGCTGCAACTCCGCCATTCAAAATACGCAGGAAACATCATTTTTCCCACCAGCCTTCCAAACAGGAACACCAACTATCTCCTACAACTGCTAAAGCTGTAGGTCAACATTGCTTCCAGTCTTTAAGCACGTAAAAAGAGCGAGCTGCCCCTTAATGCAGCACAGGCGCACCAGCCAACCTCAGAGCACTGCAAAGAAGTTTAAAGAGACCCCACTGCTAATATATTTTGGCATGGGAAAGGGAGTCTGCATTCTGGACCATGTGGACGGGAGCAATTGCCTGATGCAGTTTCATATGGTAAAGC
The DNA here is from genome assembly GCA_035584735.1 of Pseudotriccus pelzelni. NCBI lineage: Eukaryota > Metazoa > Chordata > Aves > Passeriformes > Tyrannidae > Pseudotriccus > Pseudotriccus pelzelni. The sequence continues at coordinate 22,464,081 of JAWMRA010000005.1, forward strand.
CCAAATATCCACCACTGGTGAAACATCAGAATGATAATCACTGAGATTTCAAACAAGTCTAAACAGAGCTACTGCAAGGACCTATTTAGATATGCATCAGCTGCTTGGAAAGAAGTGACTATCCCTGTATTTTGACTACCCTATGAACAACAAGTTTAAGGGCAAAGAATTCTCTGTTCCCAACTACAGAAACCTCAGCTATCACGATGAACTTCATACTGGTGAAAAGTTTTAGGATAATAGTCTCATTTTATCTAGCTAATTACAGTACGTTTATTCCTTTATTTGAAAGTCGAAAAAAAATACACACAAAAAGTGCTTTCTGAAAAGTGGGTGAAGTCCTGGGTGACATTTTGTAGAATTCAAGCTATTTTCCATCTATCTTGAGAAAGCTGGAAACATATTTTCAACTTTTTAGATGAAAGCCTTCATGCCTGTTCCCAAAACATGTTTAACTTCCCTAAGATCTATATGACATATTCAGTTTAAAGTTTGCATTTTTTTTTGTGCACTAAGATTCTTTGCTCAAAGAACCTAAAAACTAAAAATATCTGCAGAAATTAAATAGACCTAGAAGTCTATTGCTGAGTTAAACAAAAAAATCCAACATTTTAGTGTCTTGATAACATCTCTTCTTATAAGCCAAATAACTCTATATTTAATCTTAAATAATATGCTAATTATTCTGCAAGATAATTCAAATTCTCTTATTTCACTCCCTTCAGGACAGTTACTTTACTAACTAGCTCTTTTTACTGAATTATTATGACGTATTTTCTTTATTAATTCAATTAGTAGATTCTTCTTTATCTGTGGCATTTTCTTTAATATATCAACTGTTGCTTGTGGAAAAAAAAATCTCAAACTAAAAAACGTACAGAAAACGTTCACCTTGTCACTGCTTGTGGTGGAGAAGAACCATGACTAATATGAAAAGGGATCAAAGCCTCAAACCTGCCTTACAACATATTGTGTTGCAGGAGGTGGTGCTATTATTAGGTAACAACAGTTCTCATGAACTACCCTCAACCTCGGCACCCACAGACTATCACAGGTTCCTCAGCAGAGATCACAGATACCGACAAACAACAGACCCTGAGCAACTCAGAAACAGCACAGTAGTTCATAATTATTTACCCGTACCATTTTTGAGGTAATAGTATCCAGCAACCTAATTCACAGATAGAGAAAAGCAAGAATTTTCCCTTCTTTCAGCATGCCCACGTAAGTGTTATACAGTGCTGAGGTTCAAGTTCTAGTGCAAAACTAACTGTGAGTCAAATTCAAGTATTTCCCCCTCACTGATATTTGCCTCTCAGTTTTATGACCTGTCCAAAAACTCTAACAGGCCATTAAAAGCTGTATGGTAAGAAATCCTCCATTACAGATTCTCCTGCTTTTGAGAAGGGAGGCTGTATTGAAACATCTCCCTGTGACAGAGGTAATTAAAAAAATAATTACGGTAAAGTGGATTAAATCTGTGTATGTACATACATAAACACAGAGGCAGAGAGAACACAAGATACCTCTGATTTCATTATATGACATGTGAATGCCAATGCACAGCTGCTTTTTTTTTGGACATAGAGCAGATCCTATGAATTCTATTAGAATGCATGTGAATGCACCAAGTGATTTTCCTCAGCTGCCTACTCAATGGGGACAAAGAGAGTATTATTCACAGGTAACAAGGGGGACGATATAAAAGCTGGGCAGCAAGGATGTGGTTCATTAAAGGAAGAACTAAAGAATTCATTAAGGTGCACTGTGAGGCACAGCAGCCTTGTAAGTATTCTCTGATGTGCCAATAATGTCATAACAAATACCCAAGTAAACTAGTTAAGTAGTTTTCCCTCACATTAATGTTGGTTTCAGTGTCATTCAAGCTGTGGTCATTTACAATTTCAAAAACATGCCTGATCCCTTCTACAAATCACACAACAAGCCCGATACCCAAACACTCTTCTGGGGGTGTCTCAACATTTTCCAACAAACTTAGAACAACATTCTAGCAAGAACACTGGAAACCAAAGCATGGTTTGCCTTAATAACACAACATAGTTATTTACTTTAGTAGTGTGACAGGCAGCCATGCTTCTAGGAAGTTTTCATACCATTACATATAATTTATTTTTCAGGCAATTTTTAAAATACTTCTTTAAGAAGATGCTACATAACTGGTGCGCCCCACATTTAAACTTGTATCGTCAAAGTAATCTACCAAATCATTTCCTCCACCAGCAGCATGAAGACAGAGTGCATTGTGACACCTCATACATATTTAATAATAGCCTGATAGGCTGTCATTAACATCAAACAGCAATCTAAGTTTGCTACATTAAACATGATCCCTGTGTTAAGAGGACAATCACAAAGTGCCTCCAAGATCGATCCCGTTAAGAAATAACCACCGACTTGGACAAGGTATAATGAGGCCAACTGAAAAAGCCACACACTGGATCTAAAATTAAATAGTGATACTAAAAAAATTAAGAAAAAAAAAGCAAGGCAAAAAGAAAGAGCTTCAATGGGTCATAAGACCAGACATGCCATAAGGCAATCTGTCACAGAGTACTCATATTAATAACTGTTGTGTCAAAACTGAACATTCAAAAGAAAAGACAAACCTTCCTTTATGTTTTGTGAAATGTAAGCCCACAGAATTAATAATTTATGAGATGAAGAAAAATATCACGTTTGGCTATAAATATTAACAGATGCTGTCAACCTGCTTAGAACTAAATTTTGACTGTCCTACCTTACAATTATCAATTTAGAAAGGAATACTCTTCAAAAGCTAAAAAAAAAAAAAAAAAAAGAAATCTGTATGAAAGTCATTAATGAAGAAATTAACATTCTCTATTCATGTAGGTCCTGAGCCAACACTCACTGACTGGCACTGTCAGAGTGGTGGTGTGCTCTGCTGACAGCAGTAACATGGTGTGCACAGGAGAAAGTAGCCCAAAAGGACACACCAAACCCAAGATCCAGTGGAAAAAGAAAGAAGGGAAGTAGCTGTCAGATGATAAACAAAGATTAAAAAAGGCAGTTAGAAGTTAATATAAGTTTGAGAACACACAAGTTAATACAATGGGTCTTGGATACATTTTTTCTCATTAGCTAAAAGCAGGCATTTAAGAACTACCAAAAAAAAGCGATTAACCCATAATGCACAACCACGTATCAGTAAGCTCACTGCATGTGATGTCAACCAAATACAAAATATATTGATTTTCAAGGTGGTTAGCAGTTCAAGATCTAGCAGACATTTCTGCCTTGTGACACCAGTTATTCTCTGCTTTCATACTATTGCAGGGGAGAGAATATTGGAACACAGGAATGCCATTAAAACGTATTGTTCTAAATGGTGGTGACAGTGCTTTTCCTTACAGGCTTTTTTTTCTTCTCCTCACTACTGATATAACTTCAGCCTACTTATGTTCCCAACTGCACTTATGTTCTGGGCAACCGTGTTAAAAATACTTACATAAGCATTAATATTGGGCATACATTAAAAAAAAAAAAACAAGTCAGTCTAAACACTCCACTTCTCTCTATAGTTCCTGACATTTTCACTGCATTTCACCCACTGATGAGCATGTAGAATGAAAAGCCCAAGTTGAACAGTACAAGCTCTTATTTTTTTTTAAAAAGTTAATCCCTACCTTTATCATTCTAGAGAGATCTCCAGCATCTGCTAATTCCAACACTATGTTCAGTTCATTGTCTTCAATGAATGAGGCATAATATTTAATTACATTTGGATGATTCAGTTGCTAAGAAAGCAAAAGAAAATTCACATTTTAGCATAGAGTACACTGTAGTTATTAAGACTGATACAAAATATTCTTACTTAGGCAAACAAAAACAACCCCTAAAATCTACTTCACTATGATACAAATTACAAAAAGTCTATGTTTACAAGAGGTATTTACAAATACTTCTCAAGAACATGACTGCATTTCAGGATCAACATGACAACTGACAATACAATTTTAGAGGAATTTTGCTTCCATGTGTATATCCAATAGCATGCTAAACGGTTATCTGAAATAGCCAAGCCAATTTTCAAAAATCAGGATTTTACTGTATGTAGGAGACAGTTGTTCACAACACCGCAGTTTTGGCATAAATTTCTACTTCAAGTGTTGTTCATTTTTCTATTGGATTTACTGCTCAACGTTAATTTTTAAAATAATAAAGATCACAAAACTGTTCAAGTGAGGCTTATAGAAGCAGTATGCAAACAGTGGACACTAAGTATATCTATGAAATACTTAATATACTGTGATGATGGCTGCACATTTTTTAAACCAATCTTTTACCTTGAGAAGATCTATTTCTTTGATGCAGTCAGCACGTGCTTTGGCATCCATTAAATCAAATATCTAGGTACAATAGAGAGAAGATTTTCATTAAGTGATAAAAATAAAGCAAATCATCGTTATTTTATAGCATCCATAAAGCAACTTTGATTATGCATTTCATGGCAAGATATAATATTACAGTATGAAATATTTCTAATGATCTGATGCACTGATTTAGTGCTATGGCCAGTCTTTTAGCCCCTTCACACAAAACAAGTCCATTTTAAGCACAAGCTTTCCAATTACTTAATTGCCATCTCCACATATCTGCTCAAACACAGAGGAATAATTCAGCACACTTCCTTATACGTGGCTCTAATCCAAATCTCACGGTCCTGCCACTTTATTATCACAAACCGATTCTTACTAGTACTGGGCATACCTCTTTTTCCCCTTACTCTCTTGCTAGGAATCCTTCATGTCTCATTTGCCATTACAGTCTGAATTCAATTAAAAAAAGCCAAACCAGCCAAACAAACAAATTTAAAAAAAAAAAAAAAAATCAACTGTCTTGTGGTCTGCCTACCACATTTTGAACTATTCAGAAGAACAGTAAGAGACGCTCCATGAGGTTTATTGTCACAATATTTATGAGTTCAAATTTTTCAGTTACAACTTGCCAATGCCCATCATTTGTTTCCAGATAGTCTCCAGGAAAAGACATTTTTTGTTCTGTGAAGATCTGTGGTATCTGGTTCCATCAGCTCAAAATCTCCAAAAGCTCAACAGCTGACAGTTTCCATTTAATATCTTGCCACCAACTCCAGCACTGAATGTCTGCAGGGAGGTCCTCTCAAACTGACTGCCTAACTGTTCTCAGAAATCACACCTTCATTCACTCTCCCTGAAGAAATTCAACTAATCAGGAAGTTTGCCTGTGGTCTGCTAAACCTCATCTTCATTTTCTATGCCACTCCGCACACTAAGTTGGTCATTCCTTTAATCAACTGAAAGAAGTCTAGAAACTGCATGCATAGAGCACAGTCCTCACAGAGCACACACCTGCTCCTGACTAAACATCACTTCCCTTCAAATATCCCACTCTGTCTTCAGAACTTGCATAGGAAAGAAGAGTGGATATAAGACTCGTTTTTTGACACAAAAAAAAAAAAAACCTCAAGTCAAGAAACAAAATGACAGACTTGGAGATAGTGAGAGAAAAAGGGGGAGGAGAAAAGAAAGTGAATAAACCATCTCACAACTACTTGTATATTAAAGCCAGGATGATGGGAAATAAACAGACTGAGTTAAAAGCAGTTATTCAAGGAGGAGACTGTGGGGGACTTCAGAAAAACACAGCAGGGTAAGTCCCAAGAATGGAATGCTAACACACAAGAAAGCTATTTCAGACATAGTAGAAGAACAGAGTTAGTACTGTATGTGAAATCACAAGTACTAAAAGATAAAGAACACTGATGGAAAACATAAAAAATAGAGTTTATCTCATAAAGTTAGAAGTTTAGCAAAGGAGATTAAATATCCTGTATCTATTATAGATCTCAACTTTGAACAAAAAAAGCATTGCTCTTTAGTAATTCTGACAATAGACTGAAGTCCTCATGTTTGGTACAGAAGTGATTTTTCTAGGAAACACTTAGGAAAAAAATCTAAGTATGAGAGGCAGCAGATTAACTGAGGAAGCACTGAGAAGGAAGGAAATCGTAATTGTCTTTGCTTGTAATCTAAGAGACCAGCAAATGGAAAATGTTATATACTCTCTCCCAAATACAGTCAAAGAAAGTATCACAGGGAGCAGGGGAAAAAAGGGGGCAGGTAGAGGTGCACTTCTTGAGTCTTCACATTCTTGCCAAGTTCTAGATAACAGTGAGAGAAGAACATTCCTTAGAAGTGATACTGAGATTCCACTCCAACCACACTAGAACCTAATCAAAACTGGAAACAGAATTTCAGACTGAAAATTGTATACAAACGATCTACTTTGAAGATCTGGAACAATTACCAAAGCACCATTTCAAGAAGAGATTCATTGTGTGACAAAACAGGGCAGTTTGCACCTGTTCCAATATACCAAGAGGTATAATAACTTTCCTATTCCAGGAATATATTTTGCCTACACATCTAAGCTAACAGGTTTTGCAAGAAAATTTTTTTAATTTTTTAAAAGCTACGCCTCTGATAGGGACATAAATCAGTACCTGTCGTAGACCAATAACAAAACAACAAAAATGAAGCCCTAGACTCCAGATTGTGAAAGACCTAGAATCAAGGCATCGGAAAGAAAGACAATTTTGTTTGTGTATTCTGCGCAGTATTCCCAGTACTTCTAATTTGTTATAAAACAGCCCTGGAGTAGACTATACCAAGCAGCTGCTCTCACTAAAGGAGCGACTTCAGTTTTGTAAACATGACTCTCTCTACTTTTGCTACACTTCATACAGCAGCATGGCAAATTTGTCACAGCTACACTGAATATTTCAAACATTAACTAAAATTAAGCAACACAGAAAAAATGAGTCTGATTTGATCCTTACCAACACAAATATAGACAATCTGAAGATTTACTGTTTAGCATTCTGGCAGTTCTTCATTAGAATTTGATCCAGTTCTAACCTCAAGAGACTATAAATAGCATTTCCCAGAAATCAGAATTTCAGTCTCACAGACATTAACCTCCTCCAACAGCAGGATCAGTATAAAAACCCCCACAACCCAAAAGAGGAAGAAGAACAACAACAAAAAATTACTCAACCCATGGCCATTGAAGAACTTCTGAATCATACCAGATGCAAAAAGCTTCCAGAGATTTCCATTCTGAATAGATTATCTATTTTGCCAAACTGCTGCAGTTCAGATCAGGGGATCCAAGTGTAACAAGCCATGTCATCTCACACAAGGAGGTTACTGTCAACACAACGAAAAAACCTCCACACTTCCTCACCAGATGACTCAACACTGAAGAACATCTTACTCTGAAAAATGAAAGACTTCAAGTGCTGAAGGCTCCTTCAGCAGGAGAAGCCAGTTCACTGCAGACCAACCACTGACGTAACACTGCGAAGCGATGTCTGCGCTCACAACTGTAACAGTTCACACTTTTGCAAGCGAACTAATTCCATCTTCAGCTTCTATTCCTCAGCAAGCCAAGCTGAAAGGTCAGCTTACGCTCCCCTCCCTCCAGCAGGAGCGCTGCACACAGACCTGTCACACGCACACGGTTTGCAGCCTTGCACAGACAGCACCACCATCGCCTTCCGCAGGCCACGGGCCTCATTCCAGCCCGCACACACACTGCCCAAGGACTTCCAACCTCCTGTCCGGCCTTCTCTTGGACTGCACTCACATTCTGAGCTTGGCTTTAGCTGTCGCAGCACATGCCCTGCAGCTGAGTGACTTAACTATAACCAAGTCATGGCAGGCAAATGACTTGTGCCTAACCTGGGTTTAGATTTCAGCTCAGCTCTGCGGACTTAAGGAAATTATGGCAGATACGACACAAGTCTAACAAAACCAGAGTGGTTTTTGGATAAGCTTGAGTGACAAGCTTTTGGATCAACACAAAGCATTAGCAACTGACTGCGTAAAAGCGCCCAGGAAAATCCCAGGTGCAGACACTACCAGTGCACTCCTTCCAGCAGGGCTCAGATTGCTGATGATGCTCCATACACCGATTACTGGAAGCAGTAATTAGACCACAAGCATTAGCGTCATTGTAACTGGCTAACAATAAAAACTGCTGCCCTTTGATTAGACTGCTAGGGCACTCATCAGGCTAACAATAAATTCTAATTCTTGACTCCACCTATGATGCCAGGATCACAGGGTAATTCAGGTTGGAGGTATGTTTCTCTAGTCAGCACAAACTACATAGAGTAATACATTCTATTTCAAATTGTAACTATTTTTCCCCAATTTTTATTTCTAAGATATATAGACTATAACAACATCAATATTTTAAAAAGGAATTACGCTTGCCTAATACAAAAATCTAGTAAGAAGGAAAAAACATCGCAAATATATTTATGATGGAATGGTTTTCATGAAGAGTATAATCCAAAAAATCTCACTGTGGTAACCACTATACCTCAGCAATTACTGTGAAATTCCTTAAGACAATTAGATAAATACAGCTGAAGAGTTAAAGGAGCATTTTAAAAGCCCTCAGCAATTAGCCTCTACGTGAAATAAAAAGTATCTTTTCAGCTCTCAGTTTTTCATCTCATCCTCCAATCAACTGCATTCAAAGTGAGAGTAAAAGGACAAATACACATTGATAGTTATCACAAAGTACTCCCTTCTGTGCAACTAAGGGATCTCTGGTAACTTTGCATTCAATCACGTCTCTGGTACCTCCATGTGAACATAGATTATAATTCTTTTTCTTTCAGCATTCCAGAAATGTCAGTTGTAAGTACTGTCAAGAGATACAGCTATTTTTAGAATACTGGCTAAGCTACAGAGAAGGAACCGTTCCCATGCAGATGTGCAAACTAAACAAAAAAGTTGCAACACATGAATCAACTTCCTCAGTAAAGTTCTTACATACGTGCTCACACATGCAACTACAGCTCCCAGAAAGCTGTGGGCACAGCAAGAGGGTTTAGAAACATTAAACCACCTGATGGACAACAACAGGCCTTAGCTTCTAAGTGTAGGACTGCATCTGACCAATTACCAGCAACCAATGCAACTCGTCATCTGAAGTAACATGACACTTTGGGAATCTGCCTCATTTGCTCTGAAGTCCATCACTTGTCTGGGTTCTCCCTATTCAGTATGGAAAAGGATAAAGGTCTTCCTAACCTTATCATTTAAGTCACTACGTAACCTATTTCTGTTCCATATGAAACTCCGCATAAAATAAAAATACCAAAAAGTGTTTCCAAAGCAAAACACACGCATGACTGCTGTAACATAAACCTTCAGAAAAGTAGGTAAAATAAAGACCTGGATGCACATAAATATTAAGAGATACAAGCATTAGAGTATTTTGCCACCACAGCCCTGCTGTGCTGAGACAATAGTGCTTCATAAAGTGTGAAATTACAAGTGCTTTTCTAAGATTAATTAACTGTAATTCAGGCCTGAAGTAGCAATCCACTGACAATGCATAATGAATAATGAATGCAAGTGCTAGATAAAAGGATCCATTGTCTGAATCTGCAACACGGGGCCTCCAATTTTGGAATGAAAGGGAAAGAAAGGTGGAACAATGTAAGGCAGAAATCTAATGAATTGAGAATTTTGTTGCAATATGCAGTTTTACATGAAATTTTACATTTTGAGTAGCCAAGGTTTCCTTAAAAAACAGCTCATAAAGTGAACTCGTACAGCCTTACAGTCACTAACTTAGATATGCACTTTTTGCTGTTTAAGGGTATTTTGTAAGCATTTACTCCAGTATCTAGTAATAGCTTCCTTTCCCCTTGGAAATGACTACTGGAATGCTCACTGCTCAGAACACTGCACCGTACCCCAGGGTGTTTTGCTGCACAGGTTACGTGGAGTGGCAGTAGCAGAGAGGTACTGCTGCTTCCTCAGGCACCATCCTCAGGATAGTTTGGACCTGAAACTCAACATATGTTGTAAGAAACTTACCTAGAAGCTCTTCAGTTCATACTGCTATGGCCACTGTTTATTTGGACTTGATGTTTTCTGATGTTTCTTTGACTGTTTCCTTTAGACATTAGTGAAAGTGAAGTAGCGAAGATCTGCTTTTTACTTGTTTTCATTTATTGTTCAACAGCATCTCAGAAACACAGTTCCCATTTCCATGGCAGAAAAAGAGAGAACCTAATTCCTGTATATACCACTTTGCTAATTACACGTAGGCAAACCACACGCTGGAGGATGAATTATAAATGGTAGAACAAGAAGGAAAGACCGAATGTACTATTTTGTGTATTCTGCTTGTTAAAATACTATTAAAAAACCCTGCAAGTTAAACAGTTCTCACTGTGCTACATACCCTACTGAAAACCAAGTCAAGAATACTACTTCTTCCTGTCATCTGGACTCCAAATTTGTAGCAGCAACTACAAACTCAGGAAGAGTGGTTTCTGTCACCATCTGCTTGTCCTTTCTCCCACAGCATCTTACTGCCACTTGCTTCTGCTCACATTTCATTCCACAAACATACATTTTGTATGCATTAATATAACGTTTATCAATATTGTACATGTTTTAGCCAAATAAAATTTTATTAGCGGAAAATAAACATTCTGGTTGGAAAGCTTCCTCAGAACTGGCAATCCTTTTGGAGCAAATAATGGCCAGAGATCCTGCAGCTGTGAAAGACAGGATAACTGAAGGATTCTAAGCCACATCAGCCCCTGACGGTAGAGGCACACATGGGGAACCACTGACCAAACAGACAAAGAGAACACCTAACCCAGCCAGGAAAACAAAACGGGGAGGGGGTTGAACAGACACAACTTGATGCTGGAGTGGAAGGCATGTAGTGGAGAAGAAGCGAGATGAGAATGGGCAGATAACAGCAAAGCAGAAGAAAGCTCAGGTCTCAGCTACGTTATTTAACACAACATAGACCATTTAGTGATACTGTCTCAGTGTCAATGCACAGGTTTAAAATAGAGAGATTAAAGCCCCCTCTCTCAACGCAAAAAGTATTCCCCCAGTTTTGTCCATGCTGAGCTTTCATTAAAAAGGCATCAGAAAAAAAGGCAACATTTTAATTCGAATAAAACATGACTGAAATTAAAAGGAAAAAGCACCATCATAGAGCTCCTCTGAAAAGTAACCACTTCTCACCAGAAGACATCAGTGAAAACAAATTTTATAGTGAAATTAAGTATTGTGGTTATAATTACCAAACATATTTCTAGGGAATCTTAAGAAAGGTAACAGAAGCACAGTAACAATTAAGATGGTCTTCTGTCCAAAAGGAACATCTTTAAATGACAATTATGCAAGGTGCATGGGCTGTGCCAACAGTCAGTGCTGCCACAAGCCTTTTGAACTCCAGGTAATACATCATTACACACTTAGGAATTTTTTACCCTTACAGGTTAATCAAGTCTCACTTTCCATTCAGGTAATAGGCGCCTACACACATCCAGCCTCCACAGCAAAAGTGACTTTACAGATCACAAAACAGCCACTCCTGATGCGGACTAGGCAGTAACTTGCAATGGGAAACCAACCACCTACGTTGGACACTTTAAGACAAACCCTATCAGGATAAAGCCATCTGGAAAAGCCACAACTCTTTAACACTATTTCCTACCAACAACCAAGTATATTCTTAGATATTTATTAAAGGATTAACTAAAAATTAAACAAGAAAGCTTTTCTGCTAGAGAAATCATCACCTGTGAACAGACAGCAGATGTTGTCTCCACGCACTGAAAAAAAAATCTTTTGTCAAACTGTGAAGTCTGATGTGAGAATACAGCTACACATACTGACTTCTGAAATACTGTTAGGAGTACACATGCTAAAATGCCTCTGTATTCTTAATGCAAGCACCGTTATAAAAATTTCATGGTTGGACTTTATGACTTTCTTCAAGTACCCAGGCATTCCACATCCACCCTAATTGACATGCATTTCAAGTCACATTTGACCTTTTTGGTTTCTCACACACTGCAAATGAAGGCAGAATTAGCCTAATGTTTTAAGTCTGTTGATCAAG